>CM052810.1:150096902-150126022 GCA_028533885.1 Nasua narica
GGCACAAAAACAGACACATAGACCAGTGGAACAGAATAGAGAGCCCAGAGATGGACCCACAACTCTATGGTCAAATCATCTTTGACAAAACAGGGAAAAATATCCAGTGGAAAAAAGACAGTCTCTTCAATAAATGGTGCTGGAAAAATTGGACAACTCTATGTAGAAGAATGAAACTTGACCATTCTCTTACACCTTACATGAAAATAAACTCAAAATGGATAAAAGACCTCAACGTGAGGCAGGAATCTATCAAAACCCTAGAGGAGAACATAGACAGTAACCTCTACGACATTAGCCACAGTAACTTCTTTCAGGACATGTCTCCAAAGGCAAAGGAAACAAAAGCGAAAATGAACTTTTGGGACTTCATCAAGATAAAAAGCTTCTGCACAGCAAAGGAAATAGTCAACAAAACAAACAGGCAACCCACAGAATGGGAGAAGATCTTCGCAAATGACACCACAGACAAAGGTCTGATATCTAGGATCTATAAAGAACTCCTCAAACTCAACACTCACAAAACAGATAATCACATCAAAAAATGGGCAGAAGACATGAACAGACACTTCTCATCAATTCATTCTTATAGTAAAAATCACTGGTTACATTTGGAGGATATTAGCGAGTAAATTATTATTCTGAAAATTAACAAATTAAGAGAAAGAATTGAACATTTATCTTGCTTTTTCTCTATGGACTGATACATCAGGGAGAATGGTTCTCCATATAGAGGTTTCCAATTGAAGGTAAAAAAGGAACAATAGATTCAGAGAATTATCGTTTTGGAAACCTTAATAAAATAATGAATGCTATCAAGAAATTTCAATAGCCGCTAATATACAAAACAAGAGATGACTATCTGCTTTATGACTATCTGACTCTTCTGCTTTATGATGGATATAACTGACACAATTTAGGAAGTATTCTTGCCAAAATTCAACCCTGAATCTGATCATTCATCTAGGTCTAACTACTAATTTATGGGAAACATAGGAGATAAACATTAAACTATGTGAGTGAAATCACTAAAATCCACACTCTGGGAAACTGTAGGAAAAACAACTCAGTTTTTTTTTTTTTTTAACAAGTTAATTGGAAGTGAAAAAAGGAAGGGTAAATTATAGATTAAAAGAGACTTATGGAAAAAGTCAGCTGGATTTGAAATGTGTAGCTTCTCTGGATCCTGATTTACAAACAAACTGTAACCTATTTTGCTGTGTGTTGTTTTACTGTGAAAACCTTGGCAGATGGTCCTCCTTACTCACATTTGTATGAGAGGGAAGTGTTATTTATGTCTTTTGTTGGTATGAATAACTCATTCTATATCATCTGATAGATGGTCATTTTCACCATGAAGGTGAACTTTTGTGGGTCCAGATTCCTGCACATGACTCAAAGGTTCTCCTGTGGAATAAAATCACAGTCTGGTGCCAGGTACTGTGACCCTAATACTGCAGCCACCCAGCCTGAAGCTTTTAGTGATCAAATTCACTGTCTGTGACATCACAGATATAGAAACCCTCCTATAGGTTCACCATTAAGGGTCAGGCCAGTTTTCTTCTGCATCCCTCAGTACATTAAGACAGATAACATACTGAAATGGAGTAATTGAGGAGGTTTTATAGACTGTGAAGAAAGTTATGGTCAGGGGTTAAAAAAACCAAGGGATAGTGTGGGATGTGGAAGCAAGGAATAGTGAGAAGTTGCCATAATCCACACTGGCCTCACTGACCGCCTCCAGTAGAAGGTAAAGGATAAATCCATCAGTAATCACTATAAGATGATCTATTTCAATGTGGGGAAGTAGAACCACTCAGAAAGAGTCCCTGAGAAGGAAAATTACTTCTTAGGCATTAAGAATGTTGTATGAGATACTTTTCCTGTGCCCTTGGAATTGACTCTCTGGCTCTCTTGTCTCATTCCAGAATGTCCAACCAAGATGTAAAGTGGCTACTCTGACAATGATTGCACATTTTGCAAATTAGAGCATTATTTTGAAATATTTGATTTGAAAAAGTCCGGGTAAGTCTATTCATATAATCACAATAATTCTCAACATTAGAGTTGTCAATGGATGAAAGGAACAACTATATTTAAGTCAATTTTTTTAAAAGACTATTTATTTATTTGACAGAGAGAAAGAGATCACAAGTAGGCAGAGAGGCAGGCAAAGGGAGAGGGGGAAGCAGGCTCCCCGCTGAGCAGAGAGCCCAATATGGGGCTCAATCCCAGGACCCTGAGATCATGACCTGAGCCGAAGGCAGAGGCCTATCCCACTGAGCCACCCAGGCACCCCTATTTTAGTCAGATTTTAACTGTTTATATTGAACTGTAATTTAAAAGGGTGTTATTTTTTGGCCATTCTCTCAGAAAACAATGTTTCTTATTTATAGAGGGTATCTAGAAGATGAAGAGAATATAATGAAAAAAGTCTGTGTAAAGCCATTTCAAACCTCAAACATGTATTTGCAGAATCAAGCTCAAAGCTTTTAAAATTTTTTAAATATTTATTTGGAAGTTTTATACACATTTAATATTAAGCATTGTCCCTAATGCTTAGTCTTTCTTCTTATAATTGTATAATATAAAGAAGTAGAAAGTGAACACTTAAGATTTACTTCCTGTAAATTTTAAGTATTCAGTATTATTAACTATAATCAACATGCTGCACATGAGATCTCTAGAACTTGTTTTTCTTATAGCTGAAAATGTCTACCATGTGACCAACATCTTCTCATTTCTCCCACCCCAGCTCCTGACAACCACCATTCTATAATTTGGTAATGATGTGAGGTGATGAATGTGTTAATTAACTTGAGGTGATCATTTCACAATGTGTATGTGTATCAAATTATTTTATCCATCTTAAAACATCACATTGTACAACCTAAATATATGTAGTTTCTACTACATATATTTATGTAGTAAATATATTACTTACTTACCTCATTAAGGCCCAAAAAACAAAAAAACCACAATTGTTTTTTTAAGGGCGGAAGGGTGGAGGGAGGAGGGAGAGAGAATCTTAAGCAGGCTCCACGCCCAGCATGGAGCCTGATGGGGGGCTGGGGCTGGATCTCACAAACACTGAGATCATGACCTGAGCTGAAATCAAGAGTTGGATGCTTAACTGACTGAACCACCAAGGCACCCCACAAAGTATTGCTTTATATGCAAAAAATAGAATGAATTTTCACCAAAGTCTCTATTTTCCTCAGTCACCACCAGTTTATACCACCATCCTATCAAATTTTATTGTTTGCTCTAAAAGTTTACTGAAAAAAACCTTTGCAAGGTACTGCAATAGATTGCATTAAGAGAGAAATTTCTCCCAGGTTTTAGTGGAGCTGTCTTTCACATCAGACTTCTCACTGTCAAGGGAAAGGAGTTGCAAATAAGGAAGTTAGAGAAGGCTAGAATGAACACTGTGGTGTTGGGTTGGAAATGGAGTCATTAGGATATTCTGATGGTTTTTAATACAGTTAGCTAAAAAGGTAAATGTCAAAGCAGATAACGGTAGGTATATTTGTGTGTTTATGTGTGTTTATGCATACTCTGTATCTTAGTTCTGGGTGCTGAACAGGAGTTGAAGCAAGAACACATATGAGCACACTTAGCACCCAAATCTTGGTTCTAGATACCACTCTCCAATAGAAGGAATCAGGACTCTTTGGACAAATGGCCGAAATAGGGAAAGTACGAGATCAGTCTGGAAAATATTGTGCCAAACATTAAGAAACTGATAAAAAAATGATGGGGAAGTATTAAAGGACATAAGAGCCATCTTAAGCCCACAATGGCCATCGTGAAATAATGATAATAATGGATTATAACTTATTGAAAAAATATGAATTCATGAGTCCATAGTGATGCAAATAATTTTCTTAAATCAATGGGAGAGAAGAGAAAGCTCTTCCTTAAGGCAGAATTCCAAAGGTTAAATATAGAGAATGATGAAAATGGAAAATGTTATCTGGGAAACACCACAGTAATTGCTTTTGGCAAGAATCATCAGTGGGTGCTAGAATTAGTGGCTGAAAGTGTGGTGGAAAACAGAATATTGAAACTATATAGTCTTAATTTATTTCCCCTTAAGATACATATTAATTACAAAGGGAAAATAGTAATTTTATGACAGGAAAATAAGACAGGCACTACTTGTTTTGGGTTGAATTGTGCTCCCCTTCTCCAAATGCATATGTTGAAGTCTTTACCCCCAGTACCTCAGAATTTTACCTTATTTTGGAAATAGGGCCATTGCAAATGGAATTAGCTAAGATGAGGCCATACTGGAGTAAGATGAGCCCCTGATCCAGCATGACTGGTGTCTTTATTAAAAAATTATTTGTTTATTTAATTTAAATTTTAGCTAGCTAACATACAGTGAAATATTGATTTCTGGAGTAGAATTCAATGATTCATCACTTTCATACCTAACCCAGTGTTTATCACAACAAGAGCCCTCCTTAAACCCATCATCCATCTAGCCCATTTGCCACCACCTCCCTCCATCCACCCTCAGTTTGTTCTCTATTGTTACGAGTCTCTTATGGTTTGTCCTTTTTTATTTTCCCCCTTCCTATATGTACATCTTTCCCCCATCCTATATATACATTTTCTTTTTAAAATTCTACATCTAGGGCCCCTGGGTGGCGCAGTTGGTTGAGCGACTGCCTTCGGCTCAGGTCATGATCCCGCAGTCCCGGGATCGAGTCCCACATCGGGCTCCCAGCTCCATGGGGAGTCCGCTTCTCACTCTGACCTGCTCTCTCTTACTCTCTCCCTTTCCTAATAAATAAATAAATAAAATCTTTTAAAAAAAAAATTCTACATCTGAGTGAGATCATATTGTATTTGTCTTTTTCTGACTTGACTTATTTCACTTAGTATAATACACTCTAGCTCCATCTATGTCATTGCAAATGGCAAGATTTCATTCTTTTGATGGCCAAGTAATATTCCATTATATATATATACCACACTTCTTTATCCATTCATCAGTCATTGGACACTTGGGCTTTTTCCATAGTTTTTGTGTTGTTAATAATACTGCTATAAACATTGGGGTGCATGTATTCCTTTAATCAATATTTTTTTATCCTTTGGGTAAATACCTAGTAGTGTAGCTGTTGGGTTGTAGGGCAGTTCTATTTTTAACATTTTGAGGAATCTCCATACTGTTCACCAGCATGGCTGCACCTGTTTGCATTTTCACCAACAGTGCAAAAGGGTTTCCCTTTCTCCATATCCTCATTAATACCTGCTTGTGTTGTTAATTTTAGTCATCCTGACATATGTGAGATGGTATCTTATCATGGTTTTGATTTGTATATCCCTGATGATGAGTAATGTTGAGCATCTTTTCATGTGTCTTTTAGCCATTTGGATGTCTTTTTTGAAAAAGTGTCTATTCATGTCTTCTTCCCATTTCTTTAACTGGGTTATTTGTTTCTTAGGTGTTGAATTTGATATGTTCTTTGTAGATTTTGGATACTAGCCTTTTATCAGATATGTCATTTGCAAATATCTTCTCCCATTCCATAAGCTGCCTTTTAGTTTTGTTGATTGTTTCCTTTGCTGTGCTGCAGAAGCTTTTTGTCTTAATGAAGTCCCAATAGTTCATTTTTGCTTTTGTTTCCCTTGCCTGTGATAATGTGTCTATCAAGAAGTTGCTACAGACAAGGTCAAAGAGGTTTTGGGCTTTGTTCTCCTTTAGGATTTTGATGGTTTCCTGTATCACATTAGGGTATTTCATTCATTTTGAATTTATTTTTGTGTACGGTGTAAGAAAGTGGTCCAGTTTCATTCTTTTACATGTTACTGTCCAGTTTTCCAAATGCAGTTTGTTGAAGAGACTATCTTTTTTCCCATTGGACATTCTTTCCTGCTTTGTGAAAAATTAGTTAACCTATACTTTTTTAATCTTAAATTTTTTTTGAGAGAGAGAATGTGGGACTGGGGACAAAGGGGAGAGAGAGAGAGAGAGAGATAAAGAAAGAGAGAGGGAGAATCTTAAGCAAGCTCCATGCCCAGCACGGAGCCTGACATGGTGCTCAACCTCATGACCCTGAAATCACAACTTGAGCCCAAATCAAGAGTTGGGTCCTTAACTGATTGAGCCACCCAGACACCCGTCCTGGTGTCTATAAAACAGAGAAATTTGGATGCAGATTTACAGAAATAAGATGAGGGCAGGCATCAGGGTGATGCTTCGAAATGTCAAAGAAGGGCAAAAAAGCTTTCAGAACTCTGAGATAATCAATTTCTATTGTCAAAAACAATCGAACATCACCCAGTAATGGAATGAATGGACATTATGTTTTCCTGATAGAATGTATGAAAGAAGACGCAACATTATTTCTGTTAGAATTTGCCAAAAATGCATAGCCTGAATTTCATAACAATGACATAGTAGATAAATCCACATTGAGGGACATTCTATAAAATAACTGGCCATTATCCTTTGCAAGTGTATTGGTCATGAATGACAAAGACTAGGGAATTATTCCTGATTAAATAAGACAGAGAAGTGACACATAAATGCAATGCTTGTTCTAGATTGGATACTAGATCAGAAATAAGTCATTTGGTGGAGCTATTGGAAAATTTTGAATGAAGTCTCTAGAGCAGCTGATATTATTATATCAATATTAATTTGCTCATTTTAATAATTATACTATAGTTATATAAGATACTACTATTTAGAGAATCTTGAAGGAGGGTATATAGAAATTCTTGTACTATTTCACAACTTTTTTGACTATTTTTTTTCAAAGTGAAAGTTAACATTAAAACAAGACATAAAAACAAAAACAAAAAGTCACACTTTAGATGCAAACCAAGAGAAAGTTTTTTTTCCCTATCAGTCTGCAAATGAAACCCCTACAGTCCTTTGAGTGGATTAGAAACAATTCTGGAAAATTATGTGTTACCCCCCAAGGCCTTATGCAGTATTTTTTTATGTGACATTTTTATACAAGTAGCACATTAATACATTCTCTTTGTAAAGACAAACTATATAAATATATACAGTCAAAATTAAAGTGCCTAGATTAGTCAAATTTTCAGTTCCAAGTGAAAGATGTCAAATCAAATTAAGAAAAGTAAATTTATGGTTCATATAACTGGGAGATTTAGAGATGGGCTGACTTTAATGCATGACCAGTCAATAGACAAGTGCATGGAAGAGACCCAAATGATTGGCCTCTCTCCTTCCTCCCCTTTCCTCTCCTCTTCTCTTTCAGTTCCTCCTAGTCCAAGTAGGCAAGGATTGGAAGTATGACTTCAGACAGCTGGAGATTAATCATATTTATACTAGTAGTGGCCCTAGAAAAAAGAGAGTGCTTTCTTTTCCCAGCATCCATATATAAAATCTCAGGGAAGGACGCTGATTGGACCTTTTTAAATCATATGACAATCCTTATCAATTCTTGTGGAAGACAATGTGAATTGTGTTTGGCATCCACACAAGAACCTTGAAGAAGGGGAGGATGGAGAATATTTCCCCAAAGGAAAGTGGAGGAAGTGATCGCTAATCAGGTAATATCTATAGATGGCCCTCCCTCTAATCCCACTCTCTCTAAAATGGTCACCACTGTAAAAGTTAGTGTTTGTTTTCTCAAGCCTATGTCCATACATTTCTAACATACATACATATTACATACATCTGTGCATACACATGTGCATATTTATGTGCTTATGCATATGTATACACATGTATACATACATCTATGCATATGTGTGTAAGTGTATTGCTTCCTTTTTAAAAAACATAAATTGGATTATATTATATGTATTATATTATATTATAATTTTCTTAAGCAGTATTATATCCAAGCCATCATAGCCCAGAAATTTGGCAATAAGGTTCAAATATTCCTTCTTTGATGTCATTTTAAAATTCTTCCTCCAAGACTTCTCTGATTTTTAAATTATTTTATACTACTTTGAAGATAAAGATCAACTCTCTGATTGCATTTAAACATGGAAAAATTGAATGCACATCTCATTATCTTGGGAAGGACTTCACTACACCTCCTTGATAGTCACAGAAAAGTTTATTGGCCTTTCAGATAATTAGGCAACACTGGTGGCAGACAGAATAGTCTTTTGATGAAACCACATGATTTGTTAACACAGATGGTCTCTTCATCATTCTTGATGAAGAGAGGTTAAATCTTTTTTTAGAGATTTAACACATTTGGAGAGAAAGGTTGATGGTATGTATAATGTGTGATGAGATAAAGTCAGAATATTCATCCTTTTTAAAATGACAAGTTTCAGTCTTCTATATATGATGGATTTCTCAAACCTTAGTTTTGGTTTTGTTTGATTTTTTTGTTTTTGTGCAGCCCAAAGGATGTGTAGTAGGATTTGGGAAATGTCTCAAAGCATAAATGAAGAGTGTTTAATATAGAGACAATATTTCACAATGTGGTTGGTTATTTGGTGTTGTTACAATGCTAGCTGGTAGACAGTCCCCACCATTTGGCACAGTTAACTTTCAGTTGAGCTTCTGAGTTGATATCTGCAATTCAGAGCAAGGGAAATATTGTACATACTGAGACGTATAGGGTGATAAAATATTAGAGGAAACATGACTTGGTGTGTATTCACTTAAAGGGAAAATAATGACCATTATTTGATAATGGTAAAAAATAATGACCATGGGGCGCCTGGGTGGCTCAGTGGTTAAGCCTCTGCCTTTGGCTCGGGTCATGATCTCAGGGCTCTGGGATCGAGCCCCGCATCAGGCTCTCTGCTCAGCGGGGAGCCTGTTTCCCCCTCTCCCTCTGCCTGTCTCTGTGCCTACTTGTGATCTCTTTCTCTCTGTCAAATAAATAAATAAAATCTTAAAAAAAAAATAATGACCATAATGGTGTGTCCATTCAGGGTGGGATGTCATTAATTTTCTATAGGACTATGATACACAGTATTAGTTATAGATGAGTGTATCTATTGCTTGGGACAGCCACATCCTAACATCCCCCAGTGAGTCACACTTTTATATAATATCCTCCACTTGAGACACAGGCTGTCTCCTGTGACTTGCTTTTAACCAACAGAATATGACAAAGGGTGATGGGATTAGATTAGGTTACCCTATATAAGACCTCTTCTTAGCAGATCGAATAGACTACTATTGCTGGCTCTGAATAAGTAAACTGCCATATGCCGAGGGTCTGTGGAAGGGACAGAGAGTGGCTTTTGGTGAATAGCCAGCAGTAGGAAAGGAACCTTAGCCCTATAGATACAAAGAGATGAATTCTTCCAACCACTTAAGGAGGGCTGGAAGTGGATCTTTTCCAGTAGAGCCCCAGATGAGAATACAGCCCCAGCTAACACCTTGATTTCAAGTAGTGAGATCCTGAAATGGAGAACCCAGATAAATATACCCAGATTCCTGACCCAAAGAAACCCAAGAGCTACTCATTTAGTAGCAACACTCATTTAGTGTTGCAAGCCATTACATTTGTGGTAATTTATTGCACACCAATGAAAAACACATCTTCTCCCTGCCCAAATCCTTGTATTATCATGAAATACTTGACCTCACTTCATAGATGACCACTCATTTGTCATTCATAAGAGGCATGGAGAGGTTCCTGCTTGTTTTTTTTTGTTTTGTTTTGTTTTTGCTAACAGATAGGAATGGTAGATGTTATTGTAAATTTAAACATAATCAATAATACACAAGCAATGGCACATTCTCCAGCACTAAAAATCATATATTTATAGAGTATTCACTGACATGAGAAAATGCCTGTGGCAAAAAATCATGCTGTTCTCCAAATACCCCATATGTTTTCCACATTTCTTAATTCCTTCTCAGGGATCATGTGACTATTCTATGCCCTTTACGATCAGCAGAATTAAGTTTGCTTCCAGATCGAGGTAGTGAAAAATCTTTGTATGATGTTAATTCTTTCTTCCCCAGTGATGCAACTGCTGTGGCCAGATGTTCCAGATGGCTCAGCTAAAGATGACAAAGCTTCCTTCAGCCCGTGTCCTGGAGACACTTTTGGAGAGGAGTGCCTGCTGTCCTGTATGGTGAGTCTTGCATGATGGAGAATTACAGATTTATTGTCATAAATCACTGGGATTTGGGAGTTAATTCCATAGCATAATCTAGTTTATCCTTATTAATTAATTGCCATTATAATAAGTTTAACATACATGATAAAACATTGTTTTTTTATAGAAAAATAACAAAGAAAAAGAGATAGAATGGGATGTTTACTGAAAGGTCAATAGTGGCTATTTCCAGTCGGTGAGCTGAATGGTGAGATTACAAGCAATTGTGAATTTCTTTGTCATGTGACAGGTTTTCCAAAATATTTGTAGCAACTACATAAATACATGTACAAGCATACACACATCAAATGTAGGAAATAAAGGTCCTTTTTAATTGGAATTACCAATGAATTACCATAATGTTTGTTTACTTAGTTTTCTTATATCTAAGTCTCCCTAAGTGCTAAATTCTACCAACCATCAAGATAACATGTTATCCCACACCAAGATAAAAAGGAACAGTTTGATATTACTATTAATGTGAACCTGTGTATTTTCAAGGCTTTCAGAATAAAAATAAAGACTTAGGTTTCATTGGAAGGAAGTAAAAAGGGAAAAGTGGGGTATAATAAAATTGTCTTACTTAGTAGAGCAAAACTGTAAGCCATTACCTTCTTTTTCTTGTGCAAGACTCCAAAACACCAAAGGCTAATGAAATCTAAAAAATAATGTACCAACTACTTAGAAGTATAATTTCTGACAATTTTCAAAATTCTAAAGTCTTCAGATTTCACCACAAATGAATAATGTCTGAAAAGCACTTTTTAAAGTATTAGAAAAAGCTAAATTTGGTTCATTCTAGATACAGTTAATATTCCCCATCTAAATTCTCTGATCATAGAGGGAACCAAAAAACAGAAAGCAATGAATTCTGACCTTGGGCAGCATCTCAACTATCAACTATCAGTTGGATAGTTGGATAGTATAATACTGATATAATATATCAGTATTATATCAGTTAGAAGGAGTCACTTCTAACTAATATAATACATATATTATACATATATATATAATATATATTGACGTTTCATGAAAGCAATCCTTAGTCTTAGCTTAAAATTGGAGAAATCCTAGGTAATACAATATAAAACTTTTTTAAAATTTTTTAAAGATTTTATTTATTTATTTGGCAGAGAGACAGCAAGAGCAGGAAAACAAGCAGGGGAAGTGGGAGAGGGAGAAGCAGGCTTCCCGCTGAGCAGGGAGCCTGAGGCAGGGCTCGATCCCAGGACCCTGAGATCATGACCCGAGCCCAAGGCAAACACTTAACGACTGAGCCACCCAGGCGCCCCTAAAACTTTTATAAATATAGATTATTTAATAGAACACTGTACCTGGCCAAACTATTTCTCAACCCCAGACAATGCAACAGATGAGTCGGGGTCTTTTCTGAAGACTTCTCAACTGAATAAACAAAGTGGATTTTATTTTGAGACTGCTTTGAGGTCTGTCTTCCTTTCTGAATGCAACCACATACACACACACACACACTCTCACTCAGTCACTCACTCAAACATTTTATTTTATTTATTTTATTATTATTTTATTAACACATAATGTATTATTTGCTTCAGGGGAACAGGTCTGTGAATCATCAGTCTCATACAATTCACAGCACTCACCGTAGCACATACCCTCCCCAATGTCCATAACCCAGTCACTCTATCCCTCCCCTTCCACCTCCTAGCAATCCTCAGTTTGTTTCCTGAGATTAAG
This sequence comes from Nasua narica, assembly GCA_028533885.1. NCBI lineage: Eukaryota > Metazoa > Chordata > Mammalia > Carnivora > Procyonidae > Nasua > Nasua narica. The sequence continues at coordinate 150,108,696 of CM052810.1, forward strand.
TGTCTCTTATGCTTTGTCTCCCTCCTCGGTCCCATCTTGTTTCATTTCTTCCCTCCCTATCCCCCATGACCCCCCCACCCTCCCTCTCAAATTCCTCATATCAGAGAGATCATATGATAATTATCTTTCTCTGATTGACTTATTTTGCTTAGTATAATACCCTCTAGTTCCATCCACGTTGTTGCAAATGGCAAAATTTTATTTTTGGTGGCTGCATAGTATTCCATTATATATATTTTTTCATTATTCCATGGCATATATATTTCCATATATATTCCATTATAAGTATTCCATTATATATAGCTATGTATTATATATAATATAATATATTATATTATATATATAAAGAAGATGTGATATATATATCACATCTTCTTTATCCATTCATGTGCTGATGGACATCTAGGTTCTTTCCATAGTTCGGCTATTGTGGACATTGCTGCTATAAACATTTGTGTGCACATGCCCCTTCAGATCACTACATTTGTATCTTTAGGATAAGTATCCAGTAGTGCAATTGCTGGGTCATAGGGTAGCTCTATTTTCAACTTTTTGAGGAACCTCCATACAGTTTTCCAGAGTGGCTGCACCAGCTTGCATCCCCACCAACAGTGTAGGAGAGTTCCCTTCTCTGCATCCTCACCAATATCTGTCATCTCCTGACTTGTTAATTTTAGCCATTCTGACTGGTGTGAGGTGGTATCTCACTGTGGTTTTGATTTGTTTTTCTCTGATGCCAAATGATGAGCACTTTTTTACATGTCTGTTGGCCATTAGGATGTCTCTTTGCAGAAATGTCTGTTCATGTCTTTTGCCCATTTCTTGATTGGATTATTTGTTCTTTAGGTATTGAGTTTGATAAGTTCTTTATTGATTTTGGATACTAGTGCTTTAGCTCATATGTCATTTGCAAATATGTTCTCCCACTCCACTCCAAAACTGCTAGAGCCCATACAGGAATTCTGTGAAGTGTCAGGATATAAAATCAATGCACATAAATCAGTTGCATTTCTATACACCAATAGCAAGTCAGAAGAAAGAGAAATTAAGAAGTTGATCCCATTTACAGTTGCATCCAAAACCATAAGATACCTAGGAATAGACCTAACCAAAGAGGCAAAGAATCTGCACTCAGAAAACTATAAAGTAGACATGAAAGAAATTGAGGAAGACACAAAGAAATGGAAAAACATTCCATGACCATGGATTGGAAGAACAAATATTGTGAAAATGTCTATGCTACCTAAAGCAATCTACACATTTAATGAAATCCTTATCAAAATACCATCAATTTTTTTCAAGGAAATGGAATAAATAATCCTAAAATTCATATGGAACCAGAATAGACCCCAAATAGCCGGAAGAACGTTGAGAAAGAAAATAAAAACTGGCAGCATCACAATCCCAGACTTCAAGCTCTGTTACAAAGCTATAATCATCAAGAAAGTATGGTACTGGCACAAAAACAGACACATAGATCAATGGAACAGAATAGAGAGCTCAGAAATGGAACCTCAACTCTATGGTCAACTAATCTTTGACAAAGCAGGAAAGAATATCCAATGGAAAAAAGAGTCTCTTCAACAAATAGTGTTGGAAAAAGTGGATAGCCACATGCAGAAGAATGAAATTGGACCATTTCCTTACACTATACACAAAAGAGACTCAAAATGGATGAAAGACCTCAATGTGAGACAGGAATCCATCAAAATCCTTGAGGAGAACACAGGCAGCAACCTCTTCAACCTCAGCCCCAGCAACTTCTTCTTAGAAACATCACCAAAAGCAAGAGAAGCAAGGGCAAAAATGAACTATAGGGACTTCATCAAGATCAAAAGCTTTTGCACAGCAAAAGAAACAGTCAACAAAACCAAAAGACAAGAGACAGAATGGGAAAAGATATTTTATTTTTTAAAAGGAGTTTATTCATTTGAGAGAGAGACACACACACACAGAGACAGAGAGAGCACAAACTGAGGGAAAGGCAGAGGGAGAGGGAGAAGCAGACTCCCCGCTGAGCTGGGAGCCTGATGTGGGGCTCGATTCCAGGACTCTGAGATCATGTCCTGAGCTGAAGGCAGATGGTTAACTGAACCACTCAGGAGCCCCTCGCTCATACGTTTTATGGATAAGAATACCCAGAATTTGAGAGCAGCAGAAATGTGTCCTTGACATTCATTACTCTGTAAGAAGTTAGCTGGAAACTGGATTTATAGCCAATTGTGCTTAGTTGAATCATATATAGAATGAATGATTCAGATCATTTGGAAGTTCTTGCTGGTGTTTTCATTCTCTGCTTCAAACTAGTTAACATTCCAATTCTAGAAAGATGATTTCTACCTTTATCTCAACTAAGTTCTGATTTATGAAACAATCCATAAAGTGTCACATGTCACAGTATGTTCTTTCCTTCCATTGGCATAATTAGCAAGGGATCAAATGTCAAGCTGGCATTACCTCATAAGGAAAAAATATTCCCACACCTTTCTCATGGGGTGAAGGAAGCAAGCACTCTTGTATTCTTCCATTGCTAAGGTTTTTCAAGCAACGCTGATGCAAAGGAAAAATTCTGGCTGTCTAAACTAGCTGACGACTACCACAGCACCTGGGGTTTTTCCTGGGTGTGATTTGATGTGTGTTTTCATCACTATCTAGTCTAGTGCTAGCTCTAATACAAACTCACCTGTATAAAAGTCACAGTTTACCCAGCCTCCTTTTTTCTCCAACCCAGAACTCCAACTTTATTATCTATGCTTTTTATATGACTGATGAAAGAACCAAGTAATTTTCCTAATTGTTCAGTTTTTACTAGCAAATATTCAGTCTTGAACAGAGGGTCTACGTTGCAGAAATGAATGAAAATAGGTGTTCATCAGAACTCAAGTGAATTGTTTACTTATATCCTATATAAGCTTTTTGGCTAATGAGACTACTGGCAGCTGGGAAGACAATTGATGGGAATGCAGGCATAATAGATTGCTCTCCTCTGTTCAATATTCAGTAGTTGATGTGGAGTGGACAATTTGGGACAGGGAATTTTTTTCACTAATTGGCTACTGATTTTATATTGTGTTTCAAATAGAAACAATATAGAGACACCATTCTATTTCATTCTAGTTAAAATAAATTCTTAAAACTTGATTGCAGCAGATGTGGACAAACAAGGCATTTAAAGAGCTAGATAAATATTCTTACCTAGAGAGTCAAATATTTTAAATGGTTTTGGTTCTTCTGAGAGAAAATTATTTTCTATGCTTTCCCACAAAGATCTCATTCCTTTCCTTTTTATGTGCATTGATTACATTTACATTGTTAACCTACAAATAGATTTGCGGGCTCAGGAGATTCTGTCAATATCAATGTCAATATCAATGTTCTATAACCTGGAGAGTGAGAGGAGGAGAATATAAGGAGGAAAAGGGAAGAGGGGTCAAAGAGAGTGAGTGTGATGAATAGTTTAACACTATTGAGGGTTCCATGGGAAGTTGGGTTTACAGTGTTCATGGTATACTAATACCATAGTGTGTAGAATCAGTAGTGCTAAGCTGCAAAACACAGATTTGTTCTTTGATTGGCATATCCTGCCTAACAAGTAAGCAGCAAAATCGTGCCTTATAAACGAGATACTTCGTTCAGTGCATGCCCTCCCTTCAGGGTTTATGAGCTCTGAGATTTACATATCCCTTTCATTGAAATCTCTGTTATACATGGTGAAAGAGGGTAGGATTGTTTTGGTAGCTGCCTAAGTCAAAATTCTTCAAGTTCACCTGTACCTTAGACCCACCTGGGACCTGTGCATATTAACCCAGAACCTCAGGGCACATGCCAAATACTGATATTTTTTCCATGTGTTCCAAGTATTTCTAATATCAGGAAAGATTGAGAACCCTTGCCTGAAAAATGGTCATAAAAGGAGAACAACTAGGCAAAGAACCCAAGGAACTTATAGTGATATAGCCTGACTCCAGTCCTCAGCATTACTTGGGCAGAGGAGTTCTCTAGACATTGGGAGAAACAGAGGCAGCTGAATTTCTGGGTTCCACAGCAAAGACAGGTAGTACTTGGAAGAGTAGGCACCAGCATGGCTTTAGGGATGTTGGAAGACATGACCACCTGGGTTCTAGACTTCAACAAGTACCAAGAGCAGTGACCACAGTGAGATGGCTCACATAGCATCCCAGACACAGAATTCTCTGTTACAGACATGGCTGGGGAGAGCCCATCAAGGAAGGAACAAAGGGGAAAATGTCACATCTGTGAACACATGTAAGACATGCCCTGGAGATACCAAAAAATGACTTCAGGAAGAGCTACAGGGCTTGAAATAATGAGTGGGAACAAGAAATATAAATGTTGTTTACTATGGCTAATATGATTATATTTTCCCCTGGGCTGAAGGGGCCTATTGATATAAGGGTAATAAACTCAATACAAGTTTTAAAGTAGTAAACAAACTTTGTTCAATGACTGATTAGGCAGATAATGAAAGTTCTCCAGCACAGCGTGGTTTGGCATGGGCAATGCACTTGTGCTAATCTTGTTTGCTGTCTTGAAAAAAAAATGTGTATGGAGGCTTGGGAAGCTACATACCCTAGTAGTTAAATGTGTGGACTGAAATTAGTCTGAGTTCTGGCTCTTCAAGTAATTAGCTATGTAACCTCAGTGTTTCAGCTTTTTCTTCATTGAATTTTGGAAATGAAGTGAGATAATACATTTTGGTGTTCAGTTAGTACCTAGTACATAGTAAATTTTCAATGAATGATTACATTTTTTTCATATGCTTTAATGTAATTCAGTGAACAAGACTGATTTAGAATTTTGATTAATATTTGAATTTGGCTTGTTCTGCTTGGGTTTCACCCTATTTTCCAAATATACTTTACGAAATATAGATGATAAGTTTTGAGCTATTTTTTAGTGGTTGTGATAATAAAATGTGCATCTTTAATTTATCATGATGTATTTTTAACAATATTAGTTTTTACAATGTCAGAACTTTATATCAGTGTGATTTCATTTCTTCCCTTCCTACCCTTCATGTTCTTGCTGTCATAAATTTTACTTTCAAATGTAATAAATATCACAAAATATTGTTATTATATATATTTTAAATCTGAAAATAACCTTTTAAAATATGAATATAAATTCTGAGTATATATAGCAAATACATATTAAAATATATGTATTCTGAGTATATATATGGAATATCTATTAAAATTATAGATTTAGATATATTTTACTTTGGTTTTGTTAATTTTCTAGGATTTGTTGATTGATATCTTTCATAAATCTTGGAAAATTCTTGGCTATTCTCTCTTTTGATACTATCCCAAAGATTTTGATACTTCCATTTTCTCATCCTTTTTAGGGGAGGGGGTAATTAGTTTCTGTAATTTCTGTTGACCTCTTCCCAAGGTCACTGAGTTTTTTTTCCTACTATATCCAATCTTCTGATGTTTCTTCAAATGAATTAACTTTTAAAGATGAAAATTGTAATTCATATCTAGCATTTTCATCTGTTTGTTTTTCATAGTTTTCTCTGCTGACATTCTTGGGCTATTCTTTAACGTAACATGCAGTACAGAGAACATTTTTATCTCTCTAAAAAATCACTGTGCCCCTTGTAGGTGATTCTGTCTGTCCATTAGCATTGGACCTCAGGCATCTGTTGATTTGCTTTTTTTCACTCTAGCTTATCTCTTCTATTTATTTTTCTACTTATTTAAGTCAATTATCTTTTAAAATACATTGTAGTTCTTAGGGTACTCATCTAGCTTATCTTTTAAAAAACATATTCCTAAAACATTTTGATGCTATTGTACCAACAGGCACATGAAAAGGTGCTGAACATCACTGAATGATGGTCAGAGAAATGAAAATCAAGACCACAATAAGATATTACCTTACTTATTAGGACGACTATTCTCCAAAAGATAGAAGATAAGAAGTATTGGTGGGATGCAGAGAAACTGGAAACCTTGTACACTGCTGATGGAGATGTAAAATGGTACAGTTGCTATGAAAATAGTATTGAGTTTCCTCAAAAAATTAAAAATAGCACCGTCACATGATCTAGCACTTTCACTTCTGTGTATATACTCAAAAGGAATTGAAATCAGAATCTTGAAGAGATATCTACATTTCTATACTCATTGCAACAATGACCAAGTCACAAAATAACCCAAATGTCCATCTGCAGATGAATGAGTAAAGACAATGTAGTACACACACACACACACACACACACACACACACACACACAGTGGAATACTATCCAGCTTTCAAAAAGAAGGAAATCTTGCAATTCAGGATAATGTATATGAAGTGAAATATGAATTTCACTATGCAAAGTGAAATAAAAACAAACAAAACAAAACCAAACAAATTGCATGGTTTCTCTTATTCGAGGCACTAAAATAGTTAAACTCATTAAACAGAGAATAGGATGGTGGTTGCCAGGGGTTGGGGGTCTAAGAATTGGGGAATTTTTCAGTTGGCATAAAGTTTCAGTTATGAAAACTGAATTAGTTTTAGAGATCTGCTAAATAGCATTGTGACTATAGTCAGCAATTTTATACTGTTCACCTAAAACTATGATGAGGGTAGATCTCATGTTAAGCGTTCTTGCAATGAGAGAAAAAAGGAAATAAGCAAGCAAGCAAACAAATAAAGGGGACACAAGGAAACTCTGGAATTGATAGATATATCTATTACTTGATTGTGGTGATGGTTTTCCAAGGGTGTATACATATGTCTAACCTCATCAATGATGTATAGTTTTTTGTATATCAATAATACTTCAATACTATTTAAAAATTTAATTTTCTTATTGTTTGTTGCAAGTATATAGAATTGCAATTACTTTTTAAGAATACTTACCTTGCATCTTATGACCTTGCTAAATTTATTTATAATAGTAAATTACTGGGGCGCCTGGGTGGCTCAGTGGGTTGAGCCTCTGCCTTCGACTCAGGTCATGGTCTCGGGGTCCCGGGATCAAGCCCTGCCCTGGGCTCTCTGCTCAGCATGGAGCCTGCTTCCCCCTCCCTCTCTGTCTGCCTCTCTGCCTACTTGTGATCTCTCTCTGTCAAGTGGATGAATCTTTAAAAAAAAAATAGTAAATTACTTATAGACTTGTTAAGATTTTCTATATAAATAATCGTGAAATCCGTCTGACAGTTTTATTTTCCTTTCCAATCTTTGTTACTTTTTTCTTTTTCCTACATTATTACACTAGCAAGGATATCTCTAGTTCCATAATAAATTAAAATAATGAGATGACTAGCCTTGTCTTGTTCCTAATCTTAGGTAAAAAGCTGAACTATTTCAGTACTGGGTATGATGTTACCAGTAGGTTTTATTTTGTAGATACTTTTAATTGGTTGAGAAAATCCCATGCTATTCCTAATTTGCTGACAATTTCTACCATGAATGAACAGTAGAATATATCACATGCTTTTATGACATCTATCAGATTGATTATTTGGTTTTTCTTATTTTTTAAAAGACTGCTTTTTTTTAGACCAGTTTTAAAATTGAGAAGGTATAGAGAATTCCCAAATACCCCTACCCATCCTATTACCTATTATCAGCATTACCTATTATCGATATCCCCAACCAAGTGATATATTTTTTGCAATTGATGAATCTACATCATAGTCATCAGAGATAATGGTATATTGTCATTTAAACAATATATACCAAGTCATGGAATATGTGATTTCCATAATAAACTATAACAACCTTACACAAATCTAGATTAAATTCAAGAAGAAAATCACCATTATTTATAAAATATTATTGACACATCTTTGCTCATAGAGAAAACATTTTTTTAACTAGGAATATTAGAATTAAAGATTTAAATAAGAATCCATTTAAAGGATAGCATTTTTGGACATGTTATTGATTGAAACTTTGTGTATTTTTTTAACAAAGCTAACTTTAATGTCATTACAGTTATAATAATTTCGGATAAAAAGAATAGGTTTATCATTTTACTGCTTGTAGTACTTTAAAAATTTAAAATAATACATAAGTCCTTAACTAAATCTGAATAAAATGCCTCTTTTCAGAATGTTAATTCCTTTATTCCATAGAAAAAGATATGGTGTTGCTTTGTCCTGTCTCTTATAGTGTGTGTGTGTGTGTGTGTGTGTGTGTATTTATCTTCAGCTGTCAACTTCTAAATCAGTATGATAAAGCATTCTGAGGAGAAATCATATTTTTGATAACTTATTGAGGCATAGATATTCCAAGGAAGATTGTCTTATTTTCAAAAGTCAATATTGGCAAAAGACAAATATTTATGTATTTTAAACTTTAGCTTTATTTTGTTTGTCTCTAAAAATGCAAGCAAGAAGAAATGATAATATCAGTGAAGCTGGAGAGCAAAGTAAGAAACTAAGCTATAAAAATAACAAATATAAATTGGAATATAACATCAAGTCTTGACATCCCACAAATATACACAGAGATCCTGAGACAGCCTGATTTTATAGTTTTGTTGAGTTGAAATGGCTATTGACAATGATCATTGAGGAAAAGTTTTCACTTCCTCTATATAAGCTGTAGATTTTCAGCTTTTGAATTTATCCAGTTAAGCTACCTCATTTAACAGATCAAATTATTGAAACACAAAGATGAAACAACTTACCCATGATTACATAATTGTTTAGAAACAGCTAGTCATGGGCCTTTGACCTCCAATTTCATTAAAGTTGATTGTATCTTAACTCTTTGATTCCAGTACATTTAATCTTGCTCTTCTTTTTTTTTTTTTTTTTTTTTAATCTTCCTCTTCTTAAGTAAGTATTCTGTTAACTATATTTGGTGCTTTTGGATTTCTCTCATTTAAGCATCATATTATACTTTTTCCAGGATCAAACTCTCTGTTTCCTTAGTGTCCGGTGTTGCTTCAGGGTATGGACTTTGCAGTGAAACAAACCTGAGTTAGAATCAAGGCCCCATCACTCTACTATTTTTGCAATTTAGGGAAAGTATTTAACCTTTATAAACTTAGTTTCCCCAAAGATGGTAACGCCAAACTATTGCTTTTATTTTTAGAGTAAATTGAAAAAATCATGTGAACTATTATTATATCACTCAATCAGTCCATGTATTATAAACCTTTGATAAATATGAAGATGATTTTCAAATATTTTGGTGAAAAGAACAGAAAATCAAATAACTTACTTTTATTTTATTTTTAAAATATTTTATTTATTTGACACAGAGAGAGAGATCACAAGCAGGCAGAGAGGCAGGCAGAGAGAGAGGGAAGCAGGCTCCCCACTGAGTAGAGAGCCCAACGCAGGGCTTGATCCCAGGACCCTGAGATCATGACCTGAGCCGAAGGCAGAGGCTTTAACCCACTGAGCCACCCAGGTACCCCATAACTTACTTTTAGATAATGCTGTTCAGTACCATTTTTTTTGCAAGTATGAATAGTTGCTATAATAAAATTAAAAACCAAAGTAATGTTTATACCTTCCTTGAGGAGTATATTATTTACTGAAGATAGCTAATGAAGATAGAAGACAGGGATACGTTCTTTCCATATTTTGGCTATTGTAGAGAACCTAGATGTCTATCAACAGATGAACAGATAAAGAAGATGTGATATGTATACACACACACACACACACACACACACACACACACACACACACAATGGAATACTATGCAGCCATCAAGAGAAATGAAATCTTGCCATTTGCAATGACGTGGATGGAACTAGAGGGTATGCTAAGCGAAATAAGTCAATCAGAGAAAGACAATTATCATATGATCTCTCTGATATGAGGAATTTGAGAGGCAGGTTAGGGGGTCATGAGGGGGAATGAAACAAGATGGGATCAGGAGGGAGACAAACCATAAGAGACTCTTAAACTTGCGAAACAAACTGAGGGTTGCAGGGGGGGTTGGGGGGTAGAGTTAGGGTGGCTGGGTTATGGACATTGGGGAGGGTATGTGCTATGGTAAATGCTGTGAAATGTGTAAGCCTGATGTTTCACAGACATGTACCCCTGGGGCAAATAATACATTATATGTTAATAAAAAAAAAGAAGATAGGGATATGGAGTTGGGATCTAAGAGTAGGAAAACAAGATTTTGAGAACTATTAATTTGAGTAAGTTTCATGGAGGATGTAAGCTAAAAGAAGAATACACAGTCTTGTCAATATAAAGGGAGAAGGACATTCTAAGTAGTAATAACAACAAGTGAACTAGCCCAAAGTTTTGATCAGGGAAACCAGACGAATAGTTTCTGACTGTAGGGTACTTTACCCAAAATAAGTTTTTAAATTCATTTATTCCTTATTTCCATGGTTTTAGGATAGTAGTACCATAGAACATAGATATTATAAAGCAACATAAAAACAGAATAAAGTGATATGAGTCAGAGGGAGGGGCACTCTGACTATAAAAACTCCAAGAGGAGTTTTTTTTTTAAAGATTTTATTAATTATTTGACAGAGAGAGAGAGAGATCACAAGTAGGCAGAGAGGCAGGCAGAGAGAGGGAAGCAGGCTCTCCGCTGAGCAGAGAGCCCGATGCGGGGCTCGATCCCAGGACCCTGAGATCATGACCCGAGTCGAAGGCAAAGGCCTTAATCCACTGAGCCACCCAGGTGCCCCAAGAGGAGTTTTTTTTTAAACAAATATTGTTGTGATGAGAAACTTTGTTGTTTCCCCTTGAGAAACTCTAGATCTTTCTCTAGCCCAATTATATTTTTGTTCTTCACTTCTTTCTCCTCCATTCTTATTTTACTGCCACATAAATGTTTATTAATCGTTTGTCATCCATATCAACATGGTACTTAAACACAGGAAGAATACTAAACTAAGGTGATCAAAATCAGATTGGGGTTTAAGATTATCATATTGCTTATTTGATAGTTTACTTTAAAATATTCCATTTGAATTGCGTGATGCAGGTGTTTAAGTATTTTACCTTTAATATATAACCTTGTATACATTGTAGTAGATACTCTGTAGTGGGATAGTAGCATTTGGAAGACCTTAGCTAGAATACGTTACTCCAATTTTGTCTTCATATATTCTTTAAATATTATACCAATCTACTCCAAAGGATACACTAATTACTATAAAAATTTTAAAAATAATTTTTCAGGGACGCCTAGGTGGCTCAGTTGGTTAAGCAGCTGCCTTTGGCTCAGGTCATGATCTCAGGGTCCTGGGATCGAGTCCCACATCGGGCTCCTTGCTCGGCGGGGAGCTTGCTCCTCTTTCTGCCTCTGCCTGCCTCTCTGCCTGCTTGTGTTCTCTCTCTGTTAAAATAAATAAATAAAATCTTAATTAAAAAAATAATTTTTCACTGGTGAAATGAATGAAGTTGAAAATACATGATTGGCTAAAACAGTGGTATAGGCACCATCACCTTCCATGATCCAAGTACAAGAGACTATTAAACCTTGTTGCCTGGCACTTATACGGTATAGTGTTACAGACCTTAGAGATTTATTTGGTAGCATATATCCTGCATTTTGCTGGTTGCTTGTCCCAAAAAATGTTGGATGACCCATTGGGATATTTTAGAATGAGGATCTCTTACAGTGGGCTTGTTGGAGTGCATTTGGATGGAGATTTCTTAGTGGCTGAACATAAAATAATAGGTTCTGTGCCTGTTTTGTATCTTCTTGCTAATAAATGTTCATAAGTTTGTCATTTGCTTTTACTATAATGCAACAGACAGACTATTGGAGAAGGAGATGCATAGATTTTTCTTTCTTCTAATCACCAGAGGTCACAGATATTTACCCTGAAGAACTTAGTATTACTCGCTGCCAAATAGGCTGAGATAAGTGCACAGCAGCCAGTAAAAAAAAAAAAAAAAAAAAAAAACCTTTGAAAAAATGTAAGATTAAATTCTACAATTTCCCCTAAAACCTGAGTGTCTAGCTGCCCTATTGATGACCTGACTTTTTCTGCCTTCTCCCGTGATCATTCATAACATGTGAGGTCAACTAGAACAAAAACTGTATCATGTACTTCTTTTTAAGTATATATATTTTTTTAATTTTTTTTAAAGATTTTTTTTTAATTTATTTATTCATTAGAGAGCGAGAGACTGAGAATGAGAGGGGAGAAGGTCAGAGGGAGAAGCAGACTTCCCGCAGAGCCGGGAGTCCGATATGGGACTCGATCCCGGGACTCCGGGATCATGACCTGAGCCGAAGGCAGTTGCTTAACCAACTGAGCCACCCAGGTGCCCCAGTATATATTTTAATAGAAAACAAGCTATGGATCTGAAATAGAATTGTATCATTTTTTGGTACAGATGTGCTAAGATCTATTAAGAGAAATGAAGGACGTCAAGCTGTTGGACTTGGAAATTTTTAAGATTTTTTATTGGCCATCAGGATGCGAGTAGGAAAAGACAGAAAGAAGTCATGATACAAAAGAACAAAGATCATTGTCTTGAACAACAGAGTGTTTTTGAGTCCCTCCTGTATAGAGAACACTGACAGAGAGATAGAAGATATAAAATAGAACTCCATGCCTTTAAAGGGGTGATAACAACAGAAATGTAAGTAGAAGACAATGAGGCAGTCTCAGATGAGAAATCACTGTGTGTTAAATCTTAGGTGAAGACTAAACAGAGCATTTTTCTTTCCTTTGTTTAATCAAGGAGAGTTTCATCTCCTTTGCAGAAAAGAGATGGCATTAAGAAACTTATTTGGCATTGAAGTATTAAGAAGAACAAGGACTGATGGAAATAACTGCAAATGGCATAAGGATCTCTCCAGAAAGATCCCTTCTACCTTGAGATCCTATTGTCTGTTTTGAGGGTACTCTGGCTTTTGGTCCTTCCATTTCCGACCAGTATTTCTTGGATCCAAAGTGCACTCAACAGTCAAATATGATTTTAATATAAATGAGTGGAAGCCAGAGAAAAACTGGCTGGCACCCAACTGCTTTATCTACTTCCAAGAAATCTTTCTTTCAGGAAAGAGCAAGTAAGACATTTTTAAATTAAAAACTGGAGTGAAGGATTATTTTTTTCACTTTTGGTTGAATGAGCTCTGAACTTTATAGTGTATCATCCAAAGATCTAGGGTTTTAATTCACATATTGGTATTGTTAATAGTACATCCCTTTGGTTATATTTCTTAGCACTTTCATGAAGGCTAGAAATGCCCATCTTTCTTCCCCTTCTTGTTCAATATACAATGACATATTTTTTAGTTGCTGAAGACCTGTCTTTCCCATTTAAACCTTATCTAAGGCAATTAGGACTTAAAAAATATATATCAAATGAGATGAGATTAAGGCAAGAATCTAAGAGAGGGGATCTGTAATGTGACTCCTATATTAGTTCAGGATATCTTATGGGACAAATTTAAAGTATCTTCTGATATCTCTAGTACTTCTCATGCCTAAATCAATAATAAGATAATTATTACTTGAATATTAATTATGTGCCCCTTTCTTTTCTATATAATTTAATAATAAGAAATGAAGTGATAAGAAATAGTCTGTGCATCCTCAGCCACTTCTGACCTATTGGAGGTTATTCTCATGCATTGCTCATATATAGAGACCTTGTATATATAGTCCAATAGTCCCTGAGTCTTCTAGTATTCTGGAGTCTCCCTTTGCTTTAATGTCTAAATGAAATAGCTCACACTTCGGGTCATGTAAAAATGGAAAGCATGACCCTTTGTTTATATTTTTCAAGATTCTAGAGATAGTACTTACATTTTCCTGGTGGTTTTCACTTCTTGTCTTAAATTTCTAATTCTAACTTAGTAATTGATTCCTATCTGTCAAGATACTTTTCTAGGCTGCTGTGCCACTTTATTTTGTTCTCCCAAGTGGCCTCTTCACCTTCATTACTTATAGTACCACTAACACAAGGCTCTGGTGTAACAATCTTTTGCTGAAGGTTTATAGATAATGGAAAGACTGAAGCAAGGAAAAGAAACAAATGAAAAAAATATCAAATATCTTGAATTTCACCATTCAGTTCCTTTCCAGAAAATTGTTTTTGGGTCCCACCCTCCTGCCTGGCTGCTATTCCATTACCAGACTCCTTTACTGAGTTACTTTCTCTCTTTTTTCTCATTGTCAATTTTTCTTACACATTCCCCACTTCAATCCCAAAGCAACTAAAACTTCTATCTTGAGCACCCTCATCAATCACAAGTCTGTTTTATTTAAATATGAGATAATTATAATACTTCTACTGGAAAACATACATAGCCATTCCATATTTATTCCTAGCCCCTTCTAGTGCCTATCATGTAGAGATTAAAAGTCTAAAAACCACATTTTCCCAACTCTCTTGTCAGAAGGGTTGTGTCAACTGGATGCATTACACAAGATTTGAAAGATGGAAGGGAGGTAGCAATCATTTTCATCCAACACCAGTGGGCTTTAGCAGACAGATTTTACATAGCAACAAAACTCCTCATTTTGTAGATGCCTGTGTGGCTCAGTCAGTTAAGCATCTGCCTTTGGCCCAGGTCAGGATCTCAGGGTCCTGGGATCAAGTCCTGCATTGGGCTCCCTACTCGTCAGGTCCCTCTACCCCTCCCCCCTGCTTGTGCGTGCGCTCTCTCTCTCTCAAATAAATAGATAAAAATCTTAAAAAAAAAAAAGCCCTCCTCATTTCCCTACTATTATTATTTTGAGGGGTTATAGAGAAGTGGTTTCCTGAAGCTTTCTGAATCTGGATTTAGTGATTTTCCAGCTCTTCTAACAAGTTCGTAAGTATTTAATTTCCACCTTTAGATCTGTACCAGTTAGCTATTTCTTTACAAATGTTGCTTACTAATCCACACCAGAATTTCAGTGGTTTAAAACAACAACCTATTCTCATGTATTTGCAGTTTGGGATTGACTGACCTAAGCTGTGTGTGACTAAGCAGTATGGCTCTGCTTTAAGCTCTCTGTCCAGCTGGTCTTGGCTTGGCCAACCCTATTCCAGGTGTGCTTAGTCTTGGGTCTCTGTGGAAGAGGCAGCAGCTACCTAGCTGGAGTGGGAAGTCTTCTAATGGTAGTGGCAGAAGTACAAGGGAACAAACAGAAACCTGCAAGGGCTCTCAGATCCTTGTTTAAAACTGGGGCTGCGTTACTTTTGTCTACATACCACCAGGCAATGCGATTTACATAGCCAACCTTGAAGCCAAGAGCTGGCGGAGCATACTTTGTGCAGAAATTATGTCAATGGTGTTAATAACAAATGTCCATATTTATGGAAAAGACTCATTAGACTTTGCAGAATATATTCATACAAGATTTTAATAATGGAAGACTACACTGAAGCAGGAGAAAGAAAGCACAGGTACATTAGAGAGGGCCAAGTTGATCAGGATAAGTCTAGTCTTTGCATCATAACCACCAGGATATGCATGAAACACCTTGATTTCAAAGAAGCCACAGTGTCCTCTGATGAAGAAAGGTCTTTTATACTTCATTGGTCGTATAGCTAAAACCAAGCTGTGTGATCAAGCTCAACGACAGAACTTCAGATGACATAACCAAAACCAGGTGTAAACCACCAATACATGCATTTCCTATGAAAAACCCTGACAAGTTCATATTGGCTTTTCTTTGGTATGTTCTGAACTCTAACACAGGACGACATTAGTCATTTGTTTGTATATTCTATTCAGGTCTGTTTAAGGGTCAATATCATGATTCCAGGAGTTCCTGGAGAAAAGCACAAGGTTGCAGTGTATACACTGTGCTAATGATGAGGTCATGGCAGAGATGTTCAATGAGAATTGAAGCCAGTCATTCTGTCTTTTATAAGACTGGTTATAGTTGGAACAAAGAAGGTTTCCTATTTCTTTGCAATGAAACCGGATGGGCATAAGCCAATGTTTAAATATAGACCTTGAAGATTAAATTAACCCAGTCAGTAATCTATGCAATCAAAATTTGGAACAAGTTCTGATTGCATAAGGAGAGTTCTTTTCACTTTATCCAGTTTTTGAACCGATATGTGACTACAATGTGGTAAGATGAAGAATCAGTACAAATTGCTAAGTAAAACTCTGAAATGGGTACTGTGGCATTGGCATTCAGCTCACTTTCCTTATGGTAGCTTTGTAGTCACATTTCCATCTCTCTCTGTCTCTCTTACACACACACACACACACACACACACACACACACACACATGAGTCTTAGAGTTCTTTTGGTATATTGTGGATACTAAAATATGTAGTCAGCTATCCCATAAGATCTGTGCTTTTCAAACTTTGATGTACATATGAATTACCTGGGTATCATGTTAAAATAGTAGATTTTGGATTTTGATTTAGGAGGTAAAATGTGGGTCTGAGCTTCAGCATTTCAAATATACTCCCAGGTACTGTGTTGCTTCTACTCTGGAGGACTACTCTTTGAGGATCAATGCACTAGAATAACATTTCTCTACATCCTTAATCTCTTTCCTCTACGTCAAAACTTTCTTTTTCTGTATTGTATTCCTCCAAATTCTTTTAGAAGTAGCAATACAAAAATCCTACAGCTGTTTCTCTTATGATAAATGAAAACTGTTTTTCTCAGATAAAGTTTTATTATAACCCTTAAATTTTCTTTTTTTAAAAAAATTTTTATTAACATATAATGCATTAATTATTTGCCCCAGATGTATAGGTCTGTGAATCATCAGGCTTACACAACCCTTAAATTTTCTGCAAACATTTTTAAGGAAGACTGTATTTAAGAGTTGGTAGACTCTAAATATCCCTTGTTGTGGCACCTCTGGATTAGGTTAGCCCAAAGTGCAGATAAGACTAGACTAGACTGCCTAACTCTCTGGTCTTCATCGATAGCCACTAAACAACCTTCTCCTCTAACATTTGGGGCTAGTCCTTCTTTTACTTAATGTGGAAGATTAAAAAAAAAGGCCACAGATTCTTCTCTCCTGCTTGCATGACTTTGCAATACAACTTTGCAGCTCCTTCCATCAAGTGAGTATTGTCTATTTCTTAACCCCATGAATTTGAATTAGTCTTCTGAGTTGCTTTAAACACAAGAAGGTGGGGCACCTGGGTAGCTCAGTGGGTTAAAGCCTCTGCCTTCAGCTCAGGTCAGGATCTCAGGGTCCTGGGATCAAGCCCCACATCGGGCTTGATCTGCTCCACAGGGAGCCTGCTTCCCCCTCTCTCTCTGCTTGCCTCTCCGCCTGCTTGTGATCTCTCTCTCTCTCTGTCAAAAAAAAAAAAAAAATCACACAAAAAATAAACACTAGAAGATAGAAACACAAATTGTGTGATTTCTGAGCCTGAATGTCCAAGAGACTATTTATGCCTTTTCTTGCTCTCTTGAGACCCTGAACAAGGATAGG
>CM052810.1:150126522-150139158 GCA_028533885.1 Nasua narica
TAGTGAGCCCGAGATCGTGCTGGTGTCAGTACAGGAACAAGGAATTAAAACTAAATACTTCTGACCTCACTTCCTTCCACTGGGCAAAAGCGGCATCACTAGTGTTAAAGCATATGAGATTTCAATGTAGCCTTGCTATTGAGACTAAGTTATTAGTAACCTTGAATATCATTCTGTAAAGTACCTAAGAGCAATGAATGACAAGGACAAAGAATAGACACATATAAACTCAGAGACTGAGAAACATACCATGTCCTCTCCCCACATATGAATGGGCCGAGAAAGCAGTTTGGAAAACGCTCCACACGCTTGTGTTCATAAATCCAACATAGATAAGTAAAATATTAATCTTGTTGAAAGAATCCATTTTCCTCCATTCATGCTCTTTCTCCTTCTCTTCTGTGATGTCAGTATCAGGGCACTTTCACTGTGAAATAGCAGTTATAAAAGAACTCATCAGGGTCTTCCTTACAATGTATTAGACCATCCTGCCTTCCTTAGCATTACTGTGGATATGACATGTATATAAGAAAGTCTTTAAAACCCTAATTATGTTTGAATTGCGAGTCTTGTTTTTATAGCAAGATCTGAATATGTCCTATTTAAGTAGATAATTTTAATTATGCTAACAATTACCTTTAGTTTCTTCCACCTTAACAAATATTTTTGGACATCTATCATGTTTCAGATACTGGGCTAATAGCTGAAGATGTGCAGATGAGCAAAGCAGCACCTGTCCAGCTGCCCTTAAGGCGACAGAGAGATAAATAGATGGTTCTCACATGCTGGGATAAGAGATGTGAAATGAAGATGTAGGAGGATCCAGAAAGGTGGTAAAATGATAAACTTACCTTGCACAGATGACCCAGATTCTCAGTTCATTGAGAATTTACTGGTTTATTCATTGTCCGATCATCCTGAGGCTATTAGCTTTTAGTAAGAGGGCGTGAGCTTGGCAAGTTCTATTTCCTTCCATACATATTTTCATGCTTGTGTCTTAAATAACTTGGTAAGTTAACTCAGAAGGGAGAAGAATGTGGTTTTTAAAAAGTTATTTTTAGAATTTATAAATGATTAGTTACGTCAGGAAAATATTTAATACAATCAGAAAGTGACCTGAATTTTTAACTCTTTTTTGGTATTCTGTAAAGTGTTTGTATTTTTCTCCTTTTTTCCTTTTTTTTTAAATTGAAGTATAACTGATACAGAATGTTACATTAGTTTCAAGTGTATTACATAGTGAAGAATATGGCTTTTAATGTGGGTTACTCTAACCATTAGAATAAGATGTATTTCTAACTTCACCTTGGGTGAACATAACTATTAGGTGCAGACCATATGTGTGATATGAATTCCATATTACATTAGAGCTGAAGATTTGTAATTTCGCCCTATGAAGCTGCATGTCAGAGGACTACTTGTGGAGAATCAACCATTACAATTTCTCTCATTCCTATTGGTCAATATGTAGGCTATTCAGGTCTTAAATTAGGGCAAAGGGTTTTCACAAAACCAATAGTGTCTATTAGCTGTTACAAAAGCAATGCAAGTGAGGATATAAAGAATTTAATAAATAGGTTAAGGGGTGCCTGGATGGCTCAGTGGGTTAAAGCCTCTGCCTTCGTCTCAGGTCATGATCTCGGGGTCCTGGGATCGAGCCCCGCATCGGGCTCTACTGCTCAGCGGGGAGGCTGCCTGCCTCTCTGCCTACTGTAATCTCTCTCTCTCTGTCAAATAAATAAATAAAATATTTAAAAATCAATAAATCAATAAATAGGTCAAAATTTGGGGAAGTTTACCTTAAGTGAGGATTTAAGGTATCTCTATTTCTTTGTTGGATGTATATAATAAACATGCTAATGGTAGACAGGAAAGCAAAGTTTTTGATGAAGTCACAAACAGGGGGATACCTAACCATCTGAAAAGGTACTCAACCTCATTCATAATAAGAGAGATGCCAAATAAAACAACACTGATACATTGTTTTTGGCCTTTTAGATGGGAAAAATTGAGAATTTCAACAACACATTCTATGGCAGAGAAGAAATAGATGTTGATGTTGAGATTACAAAATGGTAAAATACCAGTGGAGGAGAATCTGGCAGTTATTTTGTGTATAAGTTGATTATTTCTAGGTAAGAAACTATACTGAAACTTAGTAGCTTCAAACACAGGCATTT
Organism: Nasua narica; assembly: GCA_028533885.1. Taxonomy (NCBI): domain Eukaryota; kingdom Metazoa; phylum Chordata; class Mammalia; order Carnivora; family Procyonidae; genus Nasua; species Nasua narica. The sequence goes on from CM052810.1 coordinate 150,128,703, forward strand.
ATTCAGTTTACAGTTCTTTGGGCTGTAAATTTAGGCTGCACTCAACTGGGTAGTTTCTCTAATCATGGCTTTGCTCTCATACATCTGTCATCATAACCGAGATATCTCACATATCTGGGGCACTGGCTGAGAAAAGCAAGTTGACAGGGCTCTGGGTGGTTTTTTATCCTTCAATAGGCTTGACTGAACTTGTCCACCTGGTGGAGGCAATGCTCCCAAGAAAGTGAGCGAAGTGTTGTAAAGCCTTTTGAGGACTGGAATCAAAATTGCACATATCATTTTCACCACATTCTATTGGCTAAAGCAAGGCACAAGTCTTCCTCTGATTCAGTCAGTAGGGAGATAGACTCCATTTGTTGAGAGGAGTTGAAAAACCTTAAGGCAAGGGCGGATAAATATGATACATAGGAGTATAGTTGAATTCATATTTGTAAATAATGTACTCCATCTAGTCAAATGACTATTGCCTATACCTTTGAAAAGAAATCCCAAGTCTAGGCATTTACTTCACAGAAAACACGAAAAAGTCATAGTATAGAGCTATTCACTGGAGCACTATTTATTGTCCTCTAGCAAAAGACAGAAAACAACCCAGCAGTCCGTCAACTGCTGGGTTCAAATGGTTCAATAAAATGCAGTGCATCAATGCAATGGCATATTGAGCCAGGAGACAGGTGAAACAATTGCTGGAATTTGAGCATTGTTGAACTGGGTCTTAGCTGCATTAGTTTTTCTTCTCTACTTTCATATATGCATCAGTTTTTTCATAATAAGGAGGAAAAAAATGGACCTGATTCCTTTTTTCAAGAGCAACTATACATAAAATTTAAAAAGATAAAATAAAATAGAAAATGAACCCCACTACCTAGTTTTTGTCCGAGAATAATGCCCTGTCTCCAAGAGGTAAGCTACTTATATCTCAGATGCTGTAAACAATTTAGTGGCATTGAAAAAATATTCATCAAAATTCAAGTTTTCTTGGCTAAGGGAAAGTTTCCTCAATCAGAAAGCCTGACAGTATCTCCCTAGGGGTACAAATGGTACAGGGAGAATATAATTGTGTGTTCAGAGTAAACAGTCTCAACTTCTCTACAGCCTGCATCTTGTTAAATAAACTATTTGAAGTGAGTTTTAGAAACCAGCAGCTGATGTAAAAAATATATAATTTTTTCCTTTTTGACATGTCTTTTTCCTTTGCCTTTGTTATAGCAGCACTTTGTTCAAAACATAAGCTGCCACTGTTTATTAAGATGCCACACATCCAAAAGTTTAGTTCTTATCACGTACATGTTAACAGATTGCCCATAGATTTCCCAAAATAACCCTATTCTCATATCTCAAGTTTCAAAAAGAGGAGCCCAGTTAGGAAGCAATGGCAGTAATCCAAAGACAAAATGATGGTGTCTCAGACCAACATGGTAGCATAGAAATTATGAGAAATAGATTTTGAACATGCTGTGAAAGTAGAACCAAAGGATGGTTGTATTTACTTCTGGAGAAGGCTGAGCTTATACCACGTGTTCCGGTACTGAATTGAGTTCTGAAGTTAGACTTGAAATTCCAAGTTCTTGGGCCTCTTCTTCTTTTCTAATGAGAGCAAAAGATCTAGGGCAGCCATGATGTTAGTCCAGTGGAGGGTCGTTTTGGACCCCAGTAGGGCAGGGATGAATTTACTTCATTAGTGGGCTAATGGACCCACTAATGGACCCTATTGATGGGTGCTCTTTTACCAAAACAAAAAATGTGTGCTTCATGTTAATCAAAAACTTATTTAGTAAAGGAAGTCAGTTACAGTCCTTTAAACATAATTATTACAAAAGTTTTTTTCACTAAAGCACTTAGAGACTGTATAGGGCAGAGGTTAATGGCATGACTTCTACAGCCGGACTTGCCAGTTGCAAATCCCAGTGCTGATATTTTACAGACCTCTCTTACTTGCCTTACTAACCCTGTCTTACATAGTTGTGAGCAGTAAATGAATTTACATATGTAAAGAACTTGAAACATTTTCTATATAATAGTAAGTACTAAAAACTATATGGGAAATTATTGTTCCCTTGAATGCAGGGTAAATGTAATGTAATGTTATAGTACCACCACTGTCATCAAACACTTCTCAGCAAGCCTTCTCCAAACTCTTCATTAGATCCTCAGCTAATTCCTCACCTGTGAAGACAGTTAATGCCAACTTTTGCTCTTCTTTGCATGTGGGTACACTAAAAAAATCTGGTTACTCTATGACTTCAACTGGTTCTTCCACAAGAATGACTTATAAATCAATCAGAGCCTATTCTATGTTTTCTAATGGCTTCCAACTACCTGTTGGTGTTGCAGTTAGAGGTCCTACCATTATCCAAAACATATTTGAAAATAAATTTAGGGATTTTTGTTGTTAACAATATGGCACACTGTCTTATTAAGAATTCCTGCTACATAATCTCAAAAAATGCTCAATAAAAGTATTTTTAAATTGCCATTTTAAAGGAATTGATGAGCTTCTGAGAAATCTGCTGAGTGTTAGATATAGACCACATACTTGGAAAAATTTCACCCCACTCCGGATGTGTTGGGGTTAACATAGAGCATGAAATCATCCATAATGCCTGGCTTGCTAAAATGTTAACACAGAGGCTACTGGGGGCGAGGGAAAGTTTCAGAGGAGGGTATAGGCCTTTGGAATGCTGAGACCTACGTGACTACTCTGTGATAGGAATGCTGGGAGGAGTTGCCTTCCCAAAGCTTTCTTAGCCCAAACAGCTGCCCTGTGATCTAAGAGATGTATGCATTGTCTCTAGGCTATGTTTAGCTAGAACATGCAGATTAGCATATTGTATCTTTCCTGTAAACAGATCCTCCTAGTTCCAGTAAGCCACCTTGTCACACCTCACATGCTTGAGATACTGTGATAAAGATTTATGATTATCCTGAAGGACCAATTAAGGTGAGAGCAAAGAAGAGCAAACAGTCTTTGTCTCTGACTGTTGACTTCCTGGCCTTCTCCTCTCTTTCAGGGCAAAGTCTGGAGTAATCTTTCATCCATCAGTACAGGGATTGCTGGCCATTCCTGGCACTAATGGAAGTCAAGAATACCACCAAATATTCAAGAAAGAAATTATATCTTAATATTACAAAATCACTTCCAGAAAATAGAAAAAGGGAAAACACTCTGTAATGTGTTTATTAGCCTGCAAATCCTTGATACCCTAACTTGATAAATAAGAATGAGAAATGTTAGAATTCAATATCATTCAAGAGCAGAAATATAAAGACCTTAAACAAACAATGGATCCAGTACTGAATGAAAAAAAAGATCATATGCCTTCTCTGAAGTGGGATTTATTCCAAGAATGTAAAGTAGATTTAGTATTGCATAAATAACTAACGCAATCTCTCTAGGAACATGTAAATGGAATAAACCACATGATTATTTTACTAGATGCAAAAGGCATTTAATAAAACTCACATGCATTCATGATGAAATCTCTTAACAAACTACAATTAGAAAGGAAAATCATTAAAATGGCAAAGAGACTACACACACATTCAAAAGAAGAAAGCTAAATTTAAACATGAAACACTGGAAGATTTCTCAAAATCAGGGACAAGACAAGAAATATGCTACCTCCACTCCACGTCTTTCACTATTGAACTGGTAATCTCAGCCATACACTAAGTTAAAGAAAAAGAAGTAAGAAGTATAAGGGTTAGAAAAGGAAAGTACAGAACAATTATCATTCAGAGATAACAAGAGTTTGTATATAAAACAAAACTCAAAGAATCTGAAGATAAAATACTGGAATCAATGTTTTTATTAAAGCAAAACCCAAAGACTCTGAAGATAAAATACTGGAATCAATACTTTTACAAAGTAGTTGGATAGAAAATCCATTTTTGAAAATTTGCTGCATGTGATACATTTCTACAAAGCAGCTATAAAGTTTTAGAAAATAGTTTTTTTAAAAGGTAACATTTAAAATGGTTATTTTAGAATAAATATAAGGACAGATGTTCAAGGTCAGTAATATACAGGATGAAATCAATACAAAGTGATAATAAAAAGACAAACTATCAGAAAAAGAGTCAAAGTCTTGAGCAAATCCTTCACAAAAGAAAATATCCAAATCACTTGTAAACATGGAAAGATGGTACAACTTTAGTAATGTTTAGAGAAATGCAAAGGAAAAAAACATCCAACAGTCACACAAAAATGTAAAATTCTGTCACCTCCATGGGTCGATGAAGATATGCAGCAAAGACACCTCTCGCATAGTCCTGGTACTTAAGTACATGGGACAATTACATTGTAGAAGACCTTGCTTTATCTAGAAAAGTTGAAAATATGCATAATCAATGGCTCAGTAATTCCAGTCCTAGAAAAGTTTTTGTACATATGCATCAAGATAAAGCATAAAAATGTTTATAATAGTCCCAAGCTGAACACAACCCATTTATCTATCAATGGTAACTAGATAAATAGTTGATGCTACAGTCATACAGCAGAATACCATATGCACTGGAAATAAAACTATAGCTGTTCACTAACTTGGATTAATCTCACAAACAAAATGGATGCCAAAAGAAGCAAATTACAAAGGGAAACATGTAATCAGAATTCATTCATAAGCAGATTTCAAAATCAGACAAAATTAAATTGTATTCCTTAGCAATGCACAAATGGTGGTAAACTATCAAGAAAAGCAAGGGCTTTATTATACTAAAAGTCAGAATAATGGTTACCTCTACAGGATGGAAAATGGGATATGATCTAGGAAAGGTCAGAAGTGGGGGTGATTAGTGATCTGTTTCTTAACCTAGGTAATGATAGCAGGGGATTCCATCAATGATTATTTCATCTACCTAGCTAGCTGGGTAGCTAGCTATCATAATCTATCCATCCATCCATTCACCCATCTATTCATCCATCATCTATCTATCATCTTTCTATCTATCGTCTTCTACCTATTATCTATCTATCATCTATCTATCAATCTATCTTTCTATCATCTATCTATCTATCATCATCTATCATCTATCTGTGTATCTCCTTCAGGATATATTTCACAATTGAAGAAGGTTTAAAAAAAAATTCTGAAAACTAAAATGTCTATGTGCTAATTAAGAAAACTATGTGCTAATTAGAAAGCTCCTTTAGAATGTCAGCTTATTTGCCAGCTTTTCCTGAGATATTCTGTATTAATTCACCCCCTGGATGACTAAATCATTCTAAAGAAAAGGTTTCTTTAAAGAGATGTAATATAGTATTTGAAAAGATAACCTTCAAAGATGAGGTTATGCAAAATGCTAATTATTATTTTGATTTTGCCTGTCATTACTCTTTTCTCATATAAAATAAAGGCAAATTGGAAAATATATATTTATAATTTAAAAGAATTAATTTTTATTAATAAGCATTCATATGTCTGTATTACTTTTAGAGATATTTAAAGCTAAAATATATTACTTTTCTTTGTTTTTTTGCTAGCTACTATTTGGATTTAATTAAATGAATGCCAACAATAAACAAACCATCTCTAAAGGTTATCATGAAGCTCCCCTAATCATAGGAAAATCTTGAAGACGCTTGATTTGAATTCTCTCAAGTACAAAAATAATAAATTCAGTCTTACAAACTCACAGTAAATGAGTCATTTTTTAAAAAAAATTTGAAAGCCTTATTTTGAGAAAAATTCTGAGTGACAGAGTTTCAATTGATCCATAGAGAATACTTTTTTTCTAAGCATCTCTCTTAAGCTGGCTAACACAGCCACTTATTATTAGATTCCTCCTATAAGCTATGCAGAGATCTGCTCTAATGAAATGTAACAAGTTACCTTCCTTTAAATTACATTCGAGAGTTAATGGTGTGGCTCAGTCCTTAAGCGTCTGCCTTCTGCTCAGGTCATGATCTCAGGGTCCTGGGATAGAGCCTCATTGGGCTCCCAGCTCCACAGGAAGCCTGCTTCTCCCTCTCCCACTCCTTCTGCTTGTGCTCCCTCTCTTGCTGTGTCTCTCTCTGTCAAACAAACAAACAAACAAACAAATAAATAAATCTTTAACAAAACAAACAAACAAAAACTTTTCATTTTTAAATATAAATGCATTGTGAAGGACACTAGACAAATCTAAGGAAGGTTTGGTGTAGTATTTTAAATATATACATATGATGAATATTGAATGACCAGTTGTAAACCAGTAGACCTTAGGGCATTAGAAAAGAAATCTGAATGGAATTAAAAGTTGTATCCACTGCTTGCAAGTACCTCCCAGTGGGAAGGAGAAGGCCTAGACCTTGCAAACTATAAGATGGATATGGTGATGGGCACAGGGCATAGCACACCATGGCAGCAGGAGTGATTCTAGAAGAATTAGCCAGAGACCCATATAGAGGGCAGTGTATGGCTTAACGGCACGTAGGGCTTTCCACTGTCAGATGTGAGGGTTTGACAATGCACCTGGTTTTAGCATCTCACTGTTTATATTTTCCTAACACAAATAGCTCTTGAGTAGTCAAGAAAATGGCATTGTCTTTATTCATTTGAGGCTCAGAATCTATTTATTTTGACTAAAAGCAACACTTTTATTTTAACTTAAAAGTTGTATCTACCTGTTAAGTCAGCACATAGTGATGCAACAGAGAAGAAAAGTTGGTTGGATGTGAGTGTGTGAAAGAGATTTGGTAAGCAGAGTGGTTTCCATTAATGCAGCAACTATCATTAAATTTGTCATTAAAAATACAAATGTCAAATGCTAGAGAGCAAATCAAATTGTTGGGGAGAAGATCGTTATGAATTGGAAGCTTTCATATCTACTGCTAATAGGGACCTGAAGAGTGATGCCAAAACCAAAGTGAGGCAGGATGCATCTGATGAGTTCTTTGCATTAGATTCTTTAAAATGAAGGCTCAGACAATTTTTAGACCCTGCGACTATTGTTAAAGCTATAACAAAAGAATTATGGTTGAAACTACATATTCGCTCTCACTCATACTTCAGATTTATAGTTTAGATAAACATAATGAGATTAGAGATTCTGAGCCAGATCCAGCATAGAGAAAAATATTCTTTTTTTCTTAATTTATTGACATTTAGCTTACATACTATGGAATGCAGAAACTCTAAGTATACTGTTTGATGGATTTCAGCAAACACATACACTCATCTAAAACAACAACAATCAAGATAGGAAACGTTTCCACCACCATAGAAGTCTCTGTGTCCCTTTCTAGTCAATACCCCTCCCTCTGCCCTCAGAAAGCCTTCTGATTTCTATTACCATAAATCAGTGTTTCCTATTCTAAAATATCATATAAATGAAACCATAATTATTCATTATTTTGTTTTGCCTCTTTTGCTTAACATAATATTGAACAATTCATCCATATTGTGCATGTCAGTGATTCATTCTCTTTGGTTGCTGAGAAATATTCCAGCCATATATGTGGTATATATGAATATGCCATAGTTTATTTATTTTTCTGTTGCTGGACATTTTAGGTTGTTTCAGTTTTTAGCCATTTTAGGTTGTGACTTTGTTAAATTAACATTTATTAAGTAGAGCAAGACAGAATTTGACAATTTAAACAAATAAGAATGGGATTTTTAAGGGGAGCCTGTGTAGCCAAGTCAGTTAAACATCTGTCTTCAGCTCAGGTCATGATCTCAGGGTCCTGGGATGGAGCCCCATGTCGGACTCCTTGCTCAGAGCAGAGTCTGCTTCTACTCCCTCCCACCTACCCCCACTAGCTCCTGCACACACTCTCTCTCAAAAAAAAAAGAGTGGGATTTTGGTAAGCTTTGGGCAGGGTGGGGTGGGGTGTGTGGTGTGTCTTCTAAGACATGCCCAAAAGGAAGTGTCTAGGGGTAGAGGAGAGTGCTTAAGACAAGGGTCATTGAGGTAGTTTTATCAGGAACTTAAATTTACTTGTGATCCTGCAGGCTGTTCCCTAGGGCCTGTGTCCTCTGGAGGGGCTAGTTGGTTCAAGGCCCCTGCAGGTTGCCTGGCCTCAGGACATGGATGAAATGGATGCTGAGGCAGCAATATTGCAGAATTCAGCTGAACTCTCAACAAGTGGCTAGTAATATTCTTGGACAATTCATTGTAAGAATAGATATATCCTTAATTTTACAAGAAAATGCCAAATAATTTTCAAAGGTAGTTTGTCATTTTCACTCTTACAAAGTTATATGAGGCCTGTTTCCTCTACATGCTCACCATTGGGTATTTCCAGTCTTTCTAATATCAGCAATTCTAGTGGGTATGTATTGGTATCTCATTGTGGTTCTAAACTACATTTTATTGATGACTAATTTTATTGAGCCGCTATATATGTCTGAAACAGCCAATCTGGTTATCTTCTTTTGTGAAATATCTCTTTAATACTTTTACCCATTTTATAAATAGTGTTGTTGAAACTCTTAAATTTGATGAAATCTACTTTATCAATTTTTCTTTTATGGCTATACTTTCGGTGGCCCAAGAAATTTTTGCCTACTTTGTATTTACAAAAATATTCTCCTATGTTTCTTCTATGAGCTGTAAAGATCTGATTTATATTCATGTCTATGATCCATCTCAAATTAATTTTTGTGTATTGTGTGGGATAGGATTGAGCCTTTTTTTTTAGTTTTTAAAATAAGGATTCAAAGAGTACCATTTATTGAAAAAGTATTTTTTTTCTTACCCATTGAATTGAATGATAACATTGTTGAAATATATTGATCAAATATAAGTGTGTCTATTGGTTCCACTGATCTATTTGTCTCTTACACTAATACCTCACTGATTTAACTTAATGGCAAATGTGAAATTCTGATAATATAGGCATTCCAACTTCAATCCCTCTTTTAAAGATTGTTTTGGCTATTGTATGTCATTTTAATTTCAGCATAAATCTTGCAATCAGTTTTTCAACTTCTACCAAGAAATCTGTTGAGATTTTCTTTGAGAAGACGTTATATATTGTTAACAATAATGAATCTTGTCATCTATGAACAAAGTTTAGCTCTCCATTTAATTAGATCTGTAATTTCTCTCATCAATGTTTTATAGTTTTCAGTATGATAGTGTTTCATATTTTTTAAAATTTATTCCTAGCTATTTTATATTTTTGCTTACTAATACAAATTAATTTTTCATTTTTATTTCATTTTTTAATGATTTCTAGTACACACAAGACTTTTTGTGTTTTAATTCTTTATCCTCCAACTGCATTAAGTCACTTTCAGTTTTAGTAGATTTTCTAGGATTTCCTGTTTATACAACCGTGACATCTGCAAATGGAGACTCACTTTTTCTTTTCCAAATTTTATGATGTTTTTCTTTCTTCTTTGTGCCATATTTCACTGGCTAGTGAAATATTGCATAGAGACAGAAGAAGTAATCTTTTTTTTTAAAAGATTTTATTTATTTATTTGACAGAGAAAGACACAGCAAGAGAGGGAACACAAACAGGGGGAGTGGGAGAGGGAGAAGCAGGCTTCCTGCCGAGCAGGGAGCCCCATGTGGGGCTCAATCCCAGGACCCCGGGATCATGACCTGAGCTGAAGGCAGACATTTAACAACTGAGCCACCCAGGCGCCCCCAGAAGAAATAATCTTGTCTTATACCCTATTTTAGAGGGAAAGCATTCATTAATTTACTGTACCACTAAATATACATTTTTATAAATGACTCATCCAAACGAGGAGGTTTTTCCTATCCTTAGCTTGCTGAAAATTTTTTCAGGATTAGGTTGGATTGTTTCAAATGCTTTCCCACATTTCTTGAGATTATCACATGATTCTCTTATTATTATTTTTTTATCATGGTGAATTACATTGATTTTATTTGAGATGTTAAACTAACCTTGCATTACAATGGAGTACCAGGATGACTCAGTAAGTTAAGAATCTGCCTTTGAACCCACAGAATGGGAGAAGATATTCGCAAATGACACTACAGACAAAGGTCTGATATCTAAGATCTATAAAGAACTCCTCCAACTCAACACTCACAAAACAGATAATCACATCAAAAAATGGGCAGAAGACATGAACAGACACTTCTCCAAAGAAGACATACAAATGGCTAACAGACACATGAAAAAATGTTCATCATCTTTAGCCATCAGAGAGATTCAAATCAAAACCACACTGAGATACCACCTTACACCAGTTAGAATGACCAAAATCAACAAGACAGTAAGCAACAAATGCTGGAGAGGATGTGGAGAAGAGGGAACCCTCCTCCACTGTTGGTGGGAATGCAAGTTGGTGAGCCACTTTGGAAAACAGTATGGAGATTCCTCAGGAAATTAAACATACAGCTACCCTATGATCCTGCAATTGCACTACTCGGTGTTTACCCCAAAGAAGCAGATGAAGTACAAAGAAGGGCCACATGTACCCCAATGTTCATAGCTGCAATGGCCACAATAGCCAAACTGTGGAAAGAACCAAAGTGCCCTTCAACAGATGAG
>CM052810.1:150139258-150165548 GCA_028533885.1 Nasua narica
ATATTATGTCTCCATCAGAAAGGATGAATATCCAACTTTTGTATCAACATGGACGGGACTAGAAGAGATTATGCGGAGTGAAATAAGTCAAGCAGAGAGAGTCAATTATCTTATGGTCTCACTTATGTGTGGAGTATAAAGAAAATCATGGAGGCCATCGTGAGAAGGAAGGGAAGGGTGAATGGGGGGAAATCGGAGGGGGTGATGAACCAGGAGAGACTGTGGACTCTGAGCAACAAACTGAGGTTTTGGAGGGGAGGGGGTGGTAGGGTGGCCGAGCCTGGTGGTGGGTATTGAGAAGGGTATGTATTGCATGGAGCACTGAGTGTGGTGCATGAACAATCAATCTTGTAACACTGAAAGATTAAAATAAACATATTTGGGGAGAAAAAAATAAAAATTAAAAAAAAAAAAAAAAGAATCTGCCTTTGGCTCAGTTAATGATCCCTGTGTCCTGGGATTGAGCCCCTCATTAGGCTCACTGATACTCTCTCTCTCCCTCTCCCTTTGCTTCTCTCTCTCTCCCCCCTCCTCTTGTGCTCTCTCTCAAATAAATAAATAAAGTCTTTAAAAAAAAACTAATATTGCATTACAGAAATAAACTCCACTTGGTCATGATGTATTATCCTTTCTGTATATTGCTAGACCTAATGTGCTAATATTTGATGGAGGACTATTTTATTCATGGAGTTTATTCTGTTCATTTATACTTGCCTCATTAAACAGGTTAGGAAGTATAACTTCTATGCTTTCTAAAGGAATACGTGTGCAGAACTGATATTATTTCTTCTTTATTATTTGATATAATTCACCAATAAAACTATCTGGGTTTGGAGTTCTCTTTCTGTGAAGGCTTTGATTATGATTTCAACTTCCTAAAGATCAAGAGCCATTCAGGTTTTTTGTTTCTCTTTTTAGTATCTTGTGCATAGGAAGGACTTTGTCCATTTCTTCTAGTTGTTAAGTGTATTGTCATCAAGCTTTATAATATTCCTTTGTTATCTTTTAAATATTTGCAGGATCTTTGTAGTGATGCTTCCTCCTCTTTTCTTATATTGGTTATTTTCTATAAGATTTAGTGTCAGGGCCTACCGATATGATTGACCCTTAAAAGACAGCAATCCCCCTTATAGTCTTTCCTAAGCAAAGCATCAGGAGGCCCCTTCAGGATCTGCTTCTACCTAGGTGAGCCAGATAAAGAGAGTTGCTATAAAATGAATGAGCTTCAAGTATTAGTCAGCGTATAGTAACATATAAGCTAAAGTAGTCCTTGGAGGACTGGACATTTTTGTTGATTATTCGTTGATTAATTCAGGGGGCATAAACTTGAAAAAGGGAGATATGGGCTCAAGATCACTTTCTTAAGGTACAGTGTTGAACACCTAGCAAATATCCCAGTAGATGGTTCCACCTTGGTGCTCTGGAGGCCGCTGGAGGCCTGGAGAAAGTCAGGACTCATCCAGAGTGGTGTTGCAATGCTTAAATTGCTGTGGACGAGAGTGATGAAGAGAATGAAAGGGTCAGGGAAGTGAGCATGCTGAAGTGGATAACTTAGGTGAGAACAAAGGACGTATTCGAGTGTTACATTTTACAGGAAGGTCCAGAGAACATACATTTACCAAGGCCATCAAGAATGCACTGCTAAGATAAGCACCAGCATCTTCAGTTGTGGCTCTTCAGGCCAGCACTGATGGTCTAAGAAGATTCATGGAGTTTGATTTACTAATGGAAACAGGTATGAAAAGAGGGCCCAGTTAGTGGCTCTTAACCACCCCAATGCAAGTTGTTTCAATCATTGCAATGACCAGCAAGGTCAGTCGTCTTGCCTTTCAGAGAAATGTGCAGCTGGTGAATGGAACACAGCCTCCCAAGAAGAAATGGATGAGCAGTCAACAGGAGTACTGCTTAATTTATATGATCAAAAGAAAAACAGAAGGGAGCTGTGAGGTTACTATCAATGGATAAAATAGAGCCAAAGGATATTAATCAATATCTTTACAATATGTCCCTTTCATAAGATTACTAAGCACCTGTGAGCCCCTTCATGTATTTCATTAGATGTCTGTGCTTTTATTTATTCAGATTTTCTCCATTTCATCAGCCAGTTAGCTCTCTAGCATATTGAAACTTAACAAATAATTTGTCTCAATTTTTTCTGTGAAACTTTTCAAATCTTTGATTCACAGACCTCTGATGTTTATTAAAGTTTTCATTATATATGCAGCCCCAGTTTTTAATTCTGCACTTGTATACTTGGTAGCAGTTGGCTCTTGTTTCCGACTGAGAATACAGCGGTAAAGGACATTTCCAAGTCTACCTATGTTTTGATACATGGCTCTTACCACTGTCTCATGACTTCATATTTATTTATCATGAAGAAAATTGTAATATCTATGCCAAGATAGCAAGAATGATTCTCTCCAAACTAAGAATGTATCTTTATAACACTTTACTCCACTTTTCAAAACCTCTGGGATAGCCAGGACATCATAAAAACGATTTTCTCCTTTTTTATCGTCTTGATCCTTCTTTATTTGCTGTTGTATTCAGGTACTTTTTGCTTTGTCAATTCAAAAGTTGAATGACTTTGGCTTCTGGCTCTGGATAATGATTTTTACATATTGATTACTTAACTCATTCGATTTACTGTTGTTTAACAAGTTTCTATTTTATTGCTAACACTTAATGAGTGCTCAAGGCAGAATTGTTGTTAATCCTCCTTTTAAGAGCATTTCTAAAGACACAAAGGATTTCCTTTTTTTTACATTTCATTGTTAAAACGTACTGAGATATTTATTTTAATATGTTTACTTTTCCCTAGCACAGAAAGTATTTGCATCTTGAAGTTGCCATAAGAGGCCCTTTTGATGTTAAGGAAGCCATGCCATTTACAACAGAATAATTCTACTTTGTGGAAACTGAATTCTCTTCTATTTTTATCTTCAACTTTCCAGATCTGTGTCTGTATATCCAACAGTATAAAATCGTCTCTCCCCCAACCCTCTCACCCAAAACTGGCACCAAGTCAAAGATGTGAAATAACAAAATTGAACAAGTAGCTCGTCAGCTGAAGGCAGTCATTTTTGTCAACAGTGAGCAGGATTCTTTTACACAATCAATAACAAGCTCAATTTGCAATAGGGTACATATAATAGATGGACAACATGAAGGAGAAGAAAACGACTATATTAAGAAAGAAAGCCATAATGTAAAACTAGTAATGGTAATTTCCATTTCCAAAATGGAAATTGGTAATTTCCAATTTATCACAGACATGGCTGAAGACCATTACAGCTTTCTCTTTAGTCCAAATTTCTGGAAGGAGGAAATAATGCCTGATTCACAGCTACATTTCAGATTGTATTAATAATTCTCATTTGGAAGTGATCAAAACCTAGTTTAAATCAGCTTAAGCAAAGAAAGGGATTTATTAACTCATATAAGTAGAAAGCCCAAAGGAGGCAGCTCTTTCAGGTGTGGCTGGATCTTAAGTTCAAACAATGCCATTAAATCCCATGTGTCTTCATTTTTCACTTCTGTTTCATCTGTATTGATGTCATTCTCAGAAGGGTACTCCCATGGTGGCAAAGGAGACTGTCATAGCTTCAGCCTCTACATTAGCTGTTTAGTAACCTCATGAGAGAAAAAGCTTCTACTCTGGTAGCTCTGATGGAAAATGCAAAACATGATTCTAGTTGATCTGGATCGGGTAATGTACCCACCTTATGGTGAAGATTAGGGTCAGATTACCCTGACTGCTTAAGATACCCTCATGAAAAAAAGAATATGTTACCAAATGAATGGAAAAGGAATATTATTATACTAGCAAAAATTATGGAGGTCTCTACAAATGCCTAGTCTACCACCCTTGAATCATGCCTCCTCTCTCAGTAGGTGAAATGTTACTCTGTTGTCTCCAAACTAGGAGTGCACAGTGTCTCTATTTTGCATAACTGATGCTACAACAACCAGTTCCAGTCTTAAGGAAAGGTAGAGAAAGAAATGCTTTTAGTGGAATGAACACTAGGCTAGAGCCTCCTTGCCAGTCTCTGTGCATCTATAATAATCTCTCTATATACTTCTATCCCACTGTATTACAATTTTTGCTAACCCATATATCTTCTTAAACCAAGAACATTTTCAAAGTAGGAAAGCTGGTTATTCATCTGTGTATCATGTGTGTTTAGCCTAGTGTCTGACAGTGGGTTCTTAAATGCCTGTTGAATAAATATATAAATGCCAAAATGAAGGAGCAGAGCAGGGCTGGCTCGTTTTGCTTATACCCGCCTTCTTATATGTGGCCCCCACAGGACCTGCCTCTGGGAGGGTCAGAGTGTGGCTCAGCCCTCCCTTGAGCTAATTGGCCCAGACCACCTGTGGGTTGGGTTTGGGTTAGCCAATAAGAACGTGGAACCCCTGACCGGGAAAGAATATAAACTCCGCCTTTTGCCCGCCAAACTTGCGCACCAATTCTGGCCACGGTGATAGTCTAGTTCAAACAGTTACTAAGCAACTTTCTGTGTGTTACAATCTCATTGGCCACTGGCCCCTCTAAAACTGTTGCGCTTTTTGAAACTCGCTCTCTTTCTCTACACCACACTGCTGCATCGGTGAGTGTGGGAGACTGAGCTCAAGCTAGCTTGAATAAAGGGCTCTTACTTTTGCATCAGACTCAGCTCCCTGGTGGTATTTGGGGATCTCAAAATCTGGGCATAACAAAAATAAAAAATATTTTAAAAGGCAAATTTATTTTCATTACCATCAGTATTATAACCAAAATCAGAGAAAGAAGCCTTTTCAATTTTGTCCAGAATTTATGAACCAAATATTTTAGCATCAAAGATTTCATTTTTCTTATTATTGTTGTAAATAACAATAGAAAGCCCTTAAGTGTGTACAGTACATCATCATTTTTCAAATAACTTTTACTACCATTTTGGACTTTTGATCTGAAACAGTAAGTTTCTTTATCTTTTTTGTTCTGAAACAATAAGTTTATCTTTGATTTTCTGTAGTTTGAGAATGAATGCCTGAGTATAGTGTTTTGTTTTTTTTTTTTAATTTGTTTTTGCTTTTTGTTTGTTTGTTTTATATTTTTCCTGCTTGGTATTCTCTGAGTTTCCTGGATCTGTGGTTGGTGCCTGACACTAATTTGGAGGAAATTCTCAGTTATTATTGTTTAAAGTATTTCTTCTGTTCCTTTCCTTTCTTCTCCTTCAGGTGTTTCCATTACATGTATATTATGCCTTTTGTAGTTGTCCCACAGTCCTTGGGTATTCTGTTCTTTTTTTTTTTTCCATCTTTGATCTCTTCACTTTTTGAATTTTCAAGAATTCGTTCAGAGATTCTTTCCTCAGCTGTGTCTAGTCTACAGATAAGTCCATCAAAGGCATTTTTCATTTCTGTTACAGTGTATTTTTATCTTTAGCATTTTTTTTTTTTTTTGGTTCTTTCTTAGGATTTCCATCTCTTGCTTACATTGCCCATCTGTTCTTACGTGTTGTTTACTTTATCCATTAAAGCTTTAGCATATTAATCAGTTGTTTTAAATTCCCAGCCTGATAATTCCAACATCCCTGCCGTGTCTGGCTCTGATGCTTGCTCTGTCTCTTCCAAAAAAATTTTTTTTGTTTATGCTTTGTAATTTTTCTTTATAGCAAGGCCTGATATACTAGGTAAAAGGACCTGCTGTAAACAGGTATTTACTGCCTTGGTGGTGAGGTGGGGGGTGGGGAGGTTCTATAGCACAATTAGGTCTCAGTCTTTTAGTGAGCCTAAGCTTCTAAACTGTGAACTTCGCAAGTGTTGCTCGGTTTTTTTCTCCCTGCTTTGATGTGACAGGATGGCTAGAGTGGGTTGAAGTTTTTTACATCCCTTTCCCCAGGTTAGTTAGGCTCTGATCATACCCACTGCAGATTAGGTTCTGGTTAACTAGTTTCCCCTGAGAGTAGGTTCTGTTAAGAACAGAGTGCTTGCTCTGGCATATTTCAAAATTGTTCCTTTTGCCCTCCTTTTCCCAGAAGACCTAAGGGATTTTTTTCCAATATTTACTGTGGGAAGGGGCGCCTGGGTGGCTCAGTGGGTTAAAGCGTCTGCCTTTGGCTCAGGTCATGATCTCAGGGTTCTGGGATCCAAGCCGCATAGAGCTCTCTGCTCAGCAGGGAGCCTGCTTCCTCCTCTCCCTCTGTCTGCCTCTCTTTCTACCTGTGCTCTCTCTCTCTCTGTCAAATAAATAAATAAAATCTTAAAAAAATATATTTACTGTGGGAGCCTGATTGAACTCCTGGAGGTAAATTTCTACCATATTGTAGGGTCCCTCACTACGACTGGGTCCCCCTGAAGTTTATAACTCTCAGAGTTGTCTGCACTGAGCCTCCTGTACTTTGCCAATTTTGAGTCAGGTTTTCTTTCTTCCTCTAGCACTGGTTTCTGTGAGTTTCCTCTGGTGAGTCTCTGCTCCAGTAAGCTGTAACTTGCAGTGTTTGTCTCTCCAGTTTTGGGGGCAGTGGTTTTCCCTGCATCCTCCCTTCTCTTACAGATCCAAGAAGGGTTATTGAACTGTTCAGCTTTTCAGTTGTTATTAAGACAGAATGGTGATTTCTAAGCTCCTTATATGTGGAGCCAGAAACCAAAAATCCAATAATAATTCTCTCAGAGCAATTGTTATAATTTTTATATTGAAGATGAAGTATAGTGAATTTAAGACAGATTACTATAGGTGCATAGGTGATAAGTATTTAAGCTAGTACAAAAGTTAAATTTGGATTGGGTTTATCCCATGCTTCTTCTCCATTATGAGAAAAGTGTGAGATCCCAGGACATCTGAAAATGAAAAAAAAGTACTGAACGGCAGAAAGATGTGAAAAAGGAGGTCAGCAAAGTTACAAAGTACAAAGTTACAATTAATTCATGCTCTATATTGAGAAAAAAAATGCACATATTTCCTATTTAATCAGTCAATCACAGAAAGATAGGTAAAGATTTTCCATGGGCAAGTACATTGAAAGCTTTTCACATTGTTGTGGTTTGAAAATCAAGTGACCATAATCTAGAATTTTTTCTAGATTTCTTACAAAGCGTAAGATAAATAGGAGGCAGAGACCTTAACCATTCCGTAACATGTGCCAGGTAGAGTAGTTATTAACAATTTAAAAGCTCAGTGTGGGCTTGGACAGCACTAAAATCAAGATTATTCAGAGTATCTTGATATGAGCATATGCAGATTAAGAATAAAAATATAAAGGTCAACTACCACGTATCTCACAGTATAATCTTTTGATGGTTACTGAAGATTTAAATAATCACAGAAATGAGTGCGAACTACAATGGGCAAACTTAGGCACGAGAAATGAAAGCCTAGCTCAAGGGCAGCAGAGCTGAGCATTTTTAATGGTGCTGCCAGGCAAGCATTCCTCTTCTCTTTATTAAAGATACAATGTCTGTAAATAAGCTTGACAATAAAACCTTCTATAAATAGAATCTGACCGAGGTGTCCAGGATCTGTCCCAGCCCCACCTCACTTTGTGAAGCAGGACTCAGGACTCCTGACATGTAAGAGTCAATTGGATCTCTGTGGTGACAGATGGTGGCTTAATAGATCTTGATGAGCAAAATTCTGTAATCCTGAGTATGTGTTTCGGTTTCAGGGGACAAATGGATGTCCTAAATTGAATAAAAATGTTGTTTGCATGAATTTGGAGATATCGAAGGAGAGGAAATAGAGCTTTCTTTAGAATCTCAAAGACATTTTTGGTAAAAAGGTTAAGAACCACTGTTGCAGAGTCCCACTGATGGTCCTTGTGACACAACTCTTGCAACAAAATGTTTCTGAATCTCACATATTTCAACCCTAACATTGTGATTATTAATCATCTCTCCCATTTCTCCAATGCCATCGCTAATATTTCATATATTAATTTCAACATTAAATATTAGATTTCTAAAGCTATTTTTTCTAGGTGAATGGAGTTTGCATTTATGTAATCAGACATGCATTCTAATATTTCCTGGACTATTTGAATAATAACTAGTTTTCATATAATTACTTTTTCTCTTTCGGGCTAAAATTGCCCCATAACTCCCAAATGTACTCAGGTTCCTATTTAAATTCTAGATATCCAGTAAAAAAGCTAAACGAAGACAATGACTGTAGTTTTGCTTCCTTTCAATGTCTTCTCATTTGGGATACATGCATTCTCAATGTTGACAATCAGTTGCCATGCCTTACATAACTGAGGTAAGGGATTTCTTTGATCATCCCCAGCCTGAAACCCTTTCTCTCATGTGAACACTAAAACTCTTTTAAATCCTTGCCAGTTGATAACTGATCACTTTCTGCTATTCCTTATGACATATGTTTTCTTTCATTATCATCTATTTTATTTTGTCTTATTTGCTGCATAATTTTTCACACACATATATACATTTTTTCTCCTCATAAGTTACACATTATTAAAATGAAAGAATCATAATTCATCCCACATCATACATTTCCTAGTACTTAATATAATGGATAACAGGCATTTATCTTTATTTATCAAGTAAAATATATCTAGGTTCTCATGCCCTATAATCCTTGCATCCCTTAAATTGATTACTTCTTCCTCAACTTTCCCTAAGAGAAGAATTAGCAAGGATTTGGTTAGAATTTTGGGATTTAGTTCCATATCTACTATAAGCCATAAGTCAAAGCCCACATTTAGCAATTTCCTGTTTCTTTCTCACTGAATAGTCTCAAATTCAAATGCCTACAGAGGCCGGGCAGATGACATATCTGTATATTTATGATGAAGCTTTTAATAATTCCCAGGACACTCAATGCTATCATAAAGCATAGGAGCTAGAAAAATGAACCTCCTTGATGTTGTACTATGTATGCGTAGGAATTGGATAAAATGTTCTTTCAAGAGAGAATAGCTCATTAGTGGCCTCAATTTGGTCAGCCTATTAATCTCATAGAGTGGCAGTTCCACAGCGGAAGGCAAATGGAAGAACCTTCAGAGACATTCACAGGAATCCAGGAGTCCAGAGGTCCTGTGTTATCATCAGATGTTTTCTGGTCCATTAAACAATCACTGTGACCTCAGGGGTGCTTCGGGGGAAAAGTGATACCAGGAAGACAATAAAATTGCCTAATTAGGTATTCATTATGACAGTTGAAATCCTCCTCCAGCCACAAAACACAAATGTGGTTGAATCAATCAGTAACAAAGGGAGAGAAAACAGAAGGGTAAATGTTCTACACGTAGGTAGGCTGCACCAGAAGAGACTGGACTGGCATGAAAGAAATTAAAGGAAAATTTGAAAAGCCTTGCAATCTTCATAGCTCTCTAGGAATATATTCTATTCTCTAAAAAGTCTCAAGATATTTTAAAATCAAAGGATGGTTCTAGCTGATGTTAAATACGGTATGAAAAATAAAACTGATATTTTATTCTTTACACTTTTCTGTAAATTTTTTACATAAACATGTAAAAACACTGATTATATGTTTTTGTGTTGTTGTGTAAGGAGCAAACATAGAAAAGACTTTTTCATAGGGTTTTTAGGAGATAATTCTCCACAGGTGTCCCAGGTTTCTGTATAGTTTCTAAGCAGTTGCACTGACTGCCCTTTGTTCTAGATTATCTTTCAAGGATATTTGTATAGTCTACACTCTGGATGATAGAGATAGTTTCTTGGATGACAGAGATAGCTTACTACCCATTTTGAATTCCCTAAACTCTGGGTTCCTTTCCTGTAATGCAATCTATCATGTGTGCAGAAACTCTCTCGCCCTCTTCATTTTGCTATGTGGGAATTAAGCTCAAGGAATTACTGCAAAAAAATGCTGATAAGTTGACTTTCATTATTGCTATGAGTAGTAGACTGTATTTGGTCTCTAACCCAGGAGTCTCATGTCACCTATAAATGTACATAAAATAGTACATATAAATTATTCACAACTCTTGATAAAGTTTAATTACTTCTTAGGGTGTATCTTAGCACCATAATTTAATGAGTCAACAAAAAGCACATACAGTATTTAGATCTGTACTCTTTGGCTGTAGCATAGAGGTATCTTTTTCTTTCTTTTCTATTGTTTTTTTTTTTTATCTTAGTCTACTCTTACTTGTCTTGTCTGATGTGCAATGAACCATATCTTTAGCTCCTTTTCAGTGGTAGAGAATCACTTATCCAAGTCACCATTTTATCAGAAAAGCAATAATTTGGGATATTAGCATAGTTTAGTTGTATTTCAACTTGTCTTACCTACCTAGACTATAATAGGTTTATAGTTATTTCCAAATTTAAGATTGAGTCTGAGTGTACCATTTTTGTATATGATTTATATATTAGCTGTTCCAGTAAGAATTCATCTAATTGAGATGCCTGGGTGGCTTAGTCAGTTAAGCATCTGCCTTTACCTCAGGTCATGATCCCAGGGTCCTGAGATTGAGCGTCACATTGGGCTCCCTGCTCAGTGGGAAGTCTGCTTCTTCCTCTCCCTCTGCCGCTCCCCCCTGCTTGTGCATGTACGCTCTCTCTCTGTCAAATAAATAAATAAAGGCTTAAAAAAAAAAGAATTAATCTAATTACTTCAAAATTTCCAAAGGAAAGATTTGTCTTTTTGCTTGCTTATATTTCTTTGAGTAGATCTAGACAATATTTTCAATAATTACTGTTATACAACTATATAATATATAATATTAATATTATTATTAATATATAATATATAACTATATAATGCTAACAGTAAAGACGGAAAGGCAAGATCACTTGAAAAACCAAGTAAAAACTCTTTTTACCAGTAGTCCAAATTGGTTGGCAAAAAGAATACAGGGAAAACACTCCAGTTTTGAGGTGGGGGAATATCTATTCAATATTTAGCTGCTGGTAAATCCATAATCTATCTTCTATATTAGTCTTTGTTTATTGCCTATTTCAATACATAACTACAAATCTCAGGTGCTTACCAAACAAACAGGGCAAATCTTGTTGTATCCTTGTCCAATACTAGTTGATTAGTTGATGAGTAGGCTAAGGTACCAGGGAATCCCTTAGGAACCAAGGATTCATTATGTGACTCTTCCACCTTCGAAGGTCTCCAGCAAATAAGACTGTCAGCCCAGAGAAGAGAAAGAAAGGAAATCAGATCTGCTTTCCGTTGGGTGGGGTCCTTAGGAAGAACCCTCTGAGATGAAGGTCTGTGTTCAAGAAGGTTCCAGGGGAGTGCTCTTGGAATGAAGGAAGCATAACTTGGCAGAAAGAAGACTTGAGCTGTAATGCAGTCAAAACAAAGGCCTCTGCTGACCCACATGGAGTTCTGGAGCTCTGAGTTGTCCAGAATTTTTTGTAAGAAGCCGTGACTTTATACTCAAACAGTGATGTCATTGAATGCAGTTGTCCCCAAGAAGTATATGTAGCCCTTGTGGAGAGTACAGCTCTCTTCAGCCAAGAGACATCACTGGAAGAGGCTATTTAGCTGTGAGCATTGAGCTGTCAACACAGACGGCAGGTAGTGGAGTTGAGGGCTTCAGTCGTGAAGAGGGAGATCCTGGTAGCACAACACAATACAAATATCTTGGGTGGGAGCTGACTCATAGTACTTCTCACATTGCAGCAGTGGGAGCTAGTCACATGTCCCCAGCAAGATCTGAGGAGGTTCAGAGAGTGCTGTCTGCCACAGTGCTGCTCACTAAATCCTTGAGACTTAAATAAGACTATAAATCAGCACATTATTTCCTTCATTGAGAGTTTTTCTGGGGAAAAAATGTTAGCTGAACTTAACTGTGTGCTTAGTGATGTAGTTGATTCATAGTCTGGTTTTAGCATCATGAATTCTAGAGTTCATAGAGCAGTGCCTGTCCAAGCACCACACTTGGAGGAGCATGGATCTAGCTCTTCCTCCCAGGAAGAGGAGAAAGCATGGAGATGGTGAGAGCTAATGATCCCTGCCCCTTCCTGGGATGTCTGTTGGCCAGCTTCTGCCTTCACCATTCTGCTCTGTTCCCTATCTTGACTTAGTCTCCCTGCATCTCCATTAGTTTTATAATCTGAGATCACCAGTGTCTCTTCTTTTCTCTTTGTTTCTCTTCCACTGACCTTTAGCTGCCAGTGAGACACGCCTCTTGCTATTGCTTATTTCCTAACTCTGTTAACACAAGGAGTGCTGTGAACTTTGGCAAAAGGACTTTGGAAACTGTGCAGTAGAGCACTGGGACAATGATGTTGGAGGCAGGTAGAGGAGATTTTGGACAATCGGAGGAAGAAAATAGATGTGTATAAAGATTCCATTTTAAATGTTTCAGTATTTCTTTTAAAAGGCCAGTTGCTCCTCAGTCTGCTGTTTTACTTTCAGAAAAGAATTAGTCCTACAATCCTTTTATTAAGTTCACTGGAATGATCTTGGAAACTGAAATCCAACAAAGTCAGATGATTTTCATGTATAAAATAGATTTATGCCTTTTAACTATTTGATTGACCATACTAAAGAGAAAATTCTATAGGAGTTTGAATGATTTTAGGAGGATAAAAAATATAAAAAGAGAATAATTTAGGATTTGGACAAAGAATCCATTTATAGAAGAAGGGACAGAATGACACTGAATGTTGTCAGAGATTCTACCAGGTAGACCATATCCTTATATCCGTGGTTACTACAGAGTAGAAGGTTCTGAGGCAGTCTGATGGGCTATTATTCAACTATTGTAAGAAAGCTTTGTGCACCAAATAATGACAAAGTGGAAAGGATTTGGATCCTTACAAGACTGCCCTGGACAGTGGTGGTCCACCCTCAAGAAACACTCCCTTTGGTATCAATTGAGAGAAAAAGAAATGTGTTTATTATTGTCAGACACATGCAGGTGACCTCTGACAATGTCCTCTTAGCCTGACTACCAAACATTCAGGGTATTTGATAGTGAGATTTTGAGAGGTGTTAAAGTTCTCTTAAGTTTATTCCATTCATCTTCATTTCTTAAATAAAAGGTAAATTTGTCGGGGTACATGGGTGGCTCAGTTAAGCATCTGTCTTTGGTTGTGATCCTGGGGTTCTGGAATCCAACCCCAAGTGTGGGGTTCCCTGCTCAGTGGGAAGTCTGCTTCTCCCTCACCCTCTGTCTCCTCCCTCTTCTTGTACTCTCTCTCCTCACTCTCCCTCTCTCAAATAAATAGATAAAATCTTTTAAAAAAAGTAAATTTTTCTTATTTGACTAAATCATGTTTTTTATACTTCTAATTTATGGAATTCTGTGATAAGAAAAATGAGCCTTTTATTTATTGTTTGTTTATTTATTGCTTAGGGATCCTTTGATCTTAATTCTTTCTAGCTTGTGAAGAACTTTTAATTTATTTTTTATCTTGCAATGTTGAATACTCATCCAAATTTTGCTATGCTAATGAGTTGCTTCAGGCTGCAATTATACATTTTTACCTTTTATCAACCAAAAAAACTTCATGAACTAGCAAACAAACCTTCGGTTGCCAGTCATTTCCCTGCTAGTCAATGGAAAAAGACAGTGAAGCTTCGGAACCAACTATGCTAGTTTAGATAAAAAATTACTCAAATTGAATCAGATGACCATACCAATAAAATCAGCGAATCTTGTTAGTTTCAGGATGACTTTCTCAATCTGAAAGAATAATCTGAAATAATCTGAAAGAACAATCTGAAAGATTATTGAGGATGTCAAAGAGCTTTTGTTCAGTGGATTATAGCTATCACTATCTATTGTATTAGAAATTACAACTAAGAAACTTAAAAATACTTATTATCTTATTTAAATAGCAAGACAAATCTCATTATCTGTTAATATAAATGACATATTCTAAAATTAAAAGCATTTTCTAAAAAGAAAACAATGAGGAAAAGTGGCATTGATTTACTCTATAAATATCTTCAATAACTGGCTTAATAGAAGACAGCTGAATTCTTATATTTGCTTCTGCATCCCATCTTTTGTGATACATTGTTTTGTTGAAGAATATGAAGAAAATCCCACTGTATCATACACACACACACACACACACACACACATATATATATATAGGCACCTGAGTGGCTCAGTTGGTTAAGCAACTGCTTTCGGCTCAGGTCATGATCCCGGAGACCCAGGATCGAGTCCTGCATCGGGCTCCCAGCTCTGTGGGGAGTCTGCTTCTCCCTCTGACCTTTCTCCTCTCATGCTTTCTCTCACTTTCTCTCTCTCTCTTTCTCAAATAAATAAAATTAAAAATATATATACCTCTTGGAAGAGGGAGTTGTATATCTTTTTTTGAAGATTTTATTTATTTGAAAAGGGGTCGGGGGAGAGAGGGATCACAAGCGGGGAAGTGGCAGGCAGAGGGAGAAGCAGGCTTCCCACTGATCAAGGAACCCGACGTGGGGCTCAATCGCAGGACCCTGAGATCATGACCTGAGCTGAAGGCAGAGGCTTAACCCACTGAGCCACCCAGGTGCCCAGGAGTTGTACTTCAACAGTTTTTTCAGATAATTTCAGATATATACACCAAATCTCAATAAGTAGTGGTTCCCTAAAGATGAATTTCAATTTGAAATCCAAAAGCCTATCACTGAACAAGGTTACATTAAAATATATTGGTTTATCTTGTACTTTGAATAGATCTTTCAGCCATGTAAGATTTTGAAATGTCAGGCATTGTTCAACTGATCTGATAGTCAGCTTTGTTATTCCAGTTTGCTTTTTCCGAGTGCAGCATCAATCATGAATCATATGTAGTTATAGTCTTTCCTGAGTCTTTTGATCTGGAATAATTCTTCAGCCTTTCTTTTCCTTTCTTGATCTTGACAGTTTTAAGTGTCAAGTAATTTTGTATCAGGTTCCTCAAATTTGGCTTGCCTGATATTTCACGGTTGGATTCAGCGTATGCATTTTTTTTAAGATTTTATTTATTTATTTGACAGAGAGAGACAGAGAGAGACAGAGAGAGAGGGAGGGAGGGAGGGAACACAAGCAGGGGTAGGGGGAGAGGGAGAACAGGCTTCCTGCTGAGCAGGGAGCCCCATGCGCCGCTTGATCCCAGGACCCTGGGATAACAACCCAAGCCGAAGGCAGCAGCCCAACCACCGAGCCACCGAGGTGCCCCAGCTTATGCATTTTTCAATGGCATATCACAAAGTATGTGTTTCTCTGCATATCACATCAGTTGAACCTTGAGGTGACTGAAATCCTGACCAGCACCTGGACTTCTGCCTCTGAGAAACCCCGAGCCAGAGAACCCAGGTGAGTCACGTCGATTCTGGATCCACCAAAACTATGTGATTATAAATGTTTCTTCTTAAAAGCTCCCAAACTTGGGGTGCCTGGGTGTCTCAGTGGGTTAAAGCCTCTGCCTTCCGCTCAGGTCATGATCTCAGGGTCCTAGGATCGAGCTGCATCAGGCTATCTGCTCAGCAGGGAGCCTGCTTCCTCCTCTTTCTCTGACTCACTAAGTCCATCTCTGCCTGCCTAACTAATCTCACTTCTAGCTTTATAAAAAAAAAAAGCTCCCAAACTTTGGTGAATTTGTTACATAGCAAGATAGTTCAGTTAGCCTAGTGAAAACCTACCCTTTGCATAAAATATATGTTAAATGTTTTGTACTTTTTAGAGCACATAACTGAACAATCGAATTATTCATTATTTTTGAATCAGCATATAGTTTTTTCCATACACACTTGTCAGTAGAACCTACACATTTATAAGTTTACTGACCATGTGGTAAAATCATCATTTTCATACATCCTAAGTTTCATAATGATTAAGAGTGCCTTTTCTGGAACCAGACTGCCTGACCGTCCACAAGTTATTTTACCTCTCTGTAAAATTGTGAGACTAATAATGCTTATCACATAGGTTTGTTACAAGGATTAAATAAATTAAAACAGGTAAAGCATTTGGACCAGAGCTTAGTACATAGTAAAAAGTTCAATGAATATTAACGAGTTTTTATTTTCGTTTGTTCTTCTATTGTTGGGTGTTTCAGTTGCAGCTGACCTGTGATACCTTTTGACCTGCATCGCTGATGCCACCCACTTGGTCGCCTCTGGATTTCCTGTTGCTCTTTTGTCAGGGTGTCTGTTTGGAACGTTCTGCAAATCTGTATCACATGCCCAGTGCCTGCCCCGTCCTTGAATGGCAGCTGTGCAGAGGGAGTAGAAGGCAAAAGAAATCTGACTCCAAACTCACCTCTTTCGTTCACTGGCTTTGTAGTGTTGGGCAAATCACTTTCCTTTTCAGTTTCCTTGTCAAGAAGTGGGGCTAATCATGAGGATCTTTTAGGGTTGTTAAAAAAACAACAACAACAACATTGGAGACGGAAAATCCGAAGTTAATCTAAGTTGAGCCTCTGGCATATGCTTGGTGCTCGGTAAATTGGAGATGTTACTTGTCACGGAGTGGCTAAAACCTCCAAACGCTGCATCCTTCCCTCTAGGGTAGGGTCCTTTCCCGTGCCTCCAGCTAGGACCGCCTCTCTCTCCCTGCCTTATTTTTTCTGACGTGAATAAACCACTAAAGGGGTTTACTTATTTACAGATGGTTGAGTACTCCCTCAAGGGGCTACGGTACAACAGATGTCTTCATGTTAAAACTAATCGCTCCTCGGAGGATGTTGAGGATCGAATTTGCGAGGCCTGTTAGATAGTTCATGACATGTGTCCAATAGAATCATCTAAGGATGTTTTTGAACTGGACTACTCATGGCCCTAGAAGAAAGGATTGTGATTCAGCAGGTCTGGGATGGCATTTGGGTTAAGAAACTATTTAAAGCAAGACACTCAGAGCAAATCAATTCTCACGTCCTGGGAGATTTCTCTAATCTGAATCAGATGAAGAAGACAGATGCTGAGTCTGAAATTATCTAGGTGACGGCTGCATTTGAACATGTTCTCTTCCCCTCAGAGTGAGTTTGAACACGTGACACTGAAATACTCTGGCACTTACTGATTTTTAAATCAGAAAACAATTCTAAGGTTTTATTAACAAAGAAATATTTCAGGAGCGCAATAGTAGCTGATAACAACAAACATGTGTTTTAAATGAGCCCTAAACACCGACTATGAAAAAAAAATCCAATAGTTTTTGTTTAAATTGTATTGACTGGTAAGGCATTCACTTTAGTGAAGACTAGTGGTTCTCAAATTTGAGGGGGCTTCAAAAATCTCCCGGAAGCTTTTTAAAATACAGATAGCTGAACCTCATGCCCAGAGTTTCTGATTTACCAGGTCTCGGGCAGGACCCAGGAATCTGCATCTCGAACCAGTTTCCAGGTGATACAGATGCTGCTGGGAAGGGACCACTCTTGGAGAACCACTGCCCTAGACAAAACCTGAGGATAGACTCCTGTCGGAGAATGGGGAGGACAGTCTATCTCAGCTATAGGAGGACAGAGAGGACTCTGGGTGAAAATCTACTTGTGATTCATCCATAGTTTGTAAAATGTTCAGTATTTCCTTCCTGGAGAAAGAACTGAAAGAACGAAAGAACATAGATTTCTTTTTTTTCCTCAAAAAGTCTGAAAAATAGAACCCTGGAAATGAACGTTTTTGTGTCTCTTTCTGCAGTTTTTATTATGCAGTGGACAATGCATAGACTCAATGATTTTCCAAGCCGTATTGGCGTCCCTGTGTTCTGGTGACCATATTAAGCACTACGACATGCTTGCTATCTGTGCTGTAGCTTCTGGCTTCTGAGAGCTCATGATCCTCCTTGATGCCCCTGCCCGAAGAAGGAAAACTTACAGCTTGGCTGGCAAGCCCAGAGAAACATAAGTGCCTCCCCAGTAATCAAATACTGAAAGGGTTTCTGTTGTACAGTCTTGTTACTCAAGGTTCTTTTCCTGACCACCTGAAGGTCTGCTGAAAGATGAATTAATGATTAACAGTCAATTAATTATTAATCAATCTAATTAGCAAATCGGTTGACTCTTAGAGTGAGTCACTATAAATAAGCAATAATATATCTTGGTTGAATTATATTTCCCTAAAAGATGTTAAAGTCCTAACTTTCAGTACCTGTGAATGTACTTATTTGAAAATAGGGTCTTTGCAGATAATCAAGTTAAGATAGGGCCTTTAAAGAGAGCTCTAAGATAATATGACTAGTATCTTTATTAAAGAAGAAATTCAGACACAGAGATAGACACCCACCTTGGGAGAATGCCATGTGAGCATAGAGGCAGAGATTGGAATACTGTGTGTACAATTCGAGGACTCCCAAAGGTTAAGAGCAAATCACCAGAAACCAAGGAGAGGCATTAAATAGCTTCTCCCCATGGCATTCAGAAGAATTCAACCCTGCTGACACATTGATCTTGGACTTGTAGTATGAAGAACTATGAGATAATAACTTTCTGTTGTTTAAGCTACTTAAACAGCTAGTTGTTTTTTTTTTGTTTTTTTTTTTTAAGACAGGCCCTACATGCAATGTGGGGCTCGAACTCACAACCCTGAGGTTGAGAGTGGCATGCTCTACCAATTGAGCCAGCCAAATACCCCTAAGGTACTTAGTTTGTGGCATCTTGTTATGGCGGTCCTAGAAACTGATAAATCATTTATTAGTGAAAACAAAATATTATTGTAATCCATGCTATTGTCATATTTCCACTTTATTAAAACTTTTCTAATTTTTCCCACTGTTAGTTTTATTTGGTATTAACTGTTGGGGAAAACAGTATATTTCAATGAGTAGCTATGAATGTGATTTGCTGTGTACTTTGAGAGGGGGGAAAAATGTGTTCTGAGTTTATTTCTATTTCTGCACTTGTTTTTCTTCTGTATGCAGTTGTGGCCTTAGATAACACTGTTTAATCATGCTTCTGCCTGAGATGAAACTCACTGAGATAGTTATGCAGATTCCAACTTTACAGGTCTTTCTCCTCAGATCAAAAGGCATTTTTTTATAAGGCAGGCATCTAATATATTTTTCAAAATGGTGAGTCAATTGTTCCAAACCATTGCCATGTTAACTTGTATTTCCTTATGAGACACTCTGTAAAGGAAACAAATTTATCTTCAGTAGGTTAAGAAAAGAGATCAAGGTTTTTTGTTTTTGTTTGAAATTTCATGTCCTAAAGGAAAGAAAAGTCAGAAGAGGAAAAAAAGGAAGACTTCCATCAGATGAAAATGTCAGCCAGCAAATGTGTCCTTCTTTTTCTCTCATTTATTCTCATTTTCCCCTACTCTCACACTCAAAGATCACAGTGTAAACCATATTAAAGGAACAACATCTCAATTCTCTTTAATAAAGACCCAAGTGAAAAAAACAGTTTTCAATTTTTTTTTAAAGTGCTGAAGCCCTCCAAAATTGTTTTATGATGCTTCATGCAGTGAGTCATAGACAGAGGTCTTGAGTGTTGCGAGTCATTAAATATATTTGCCACAACACTTTTTGTACAAGGTTTTACCAAACCTTGTAATTCCTTTGGAACTCTTCAGGATTCACCAGTATAGTAGCATTCTCCAAAGAATTTTTAACTTTTTTCCTTACTAATTCCTTACAGGTGAAGATGATAATTTTTCTGATCTCTTGATAAGGTGAAAGTCACCCAGTGGTTTGTTTTGTCGCCTCAGAACTCCACTGACTGGTAACATCAGAGGAGATTCAGGTTTCTGTCTTGTGAAAAGGTACACAACCTTCTCAAATGTTGCTATGGTGTTTGAGGTTCTGACCAAACTGCCAAGTCTGCAATTAATTCCAACACTCTGTCTGGCTTATGGCAAGTTTTCTAAAGATCACGTGTTGCCTAAAAAAAATAAATCATTTTATTGGTTCCTCTTTGCTTGCCTATAAATTATACAAATCAGAAAATAAAGTGATTTGGAGAGCAAAGCATTTGCCATTTCTGCTTTTGAATTTTGTGAAATGCCTGGGTACTTTTTGCCACCAGGATGAATCCATAAACTGCGCTTTAAGAACTCTGAACTGAGCTTTAAAAACTTGGACCTGCAATTTGTTGCTTCCAGGCTTTTCTGTCTTCCCCCTCAGTCCTCTCTCCCTCTCTCTCTCTCTCATCCTCTAAACCTCCAGGCCCAGAGGAGCTGCACTGGCCTCTGCTTCTGTAGTTTTCAGGGCAAAGTTTTCTAAGTTCTTCCCAGTTTCTTGATTATTCTTCATCAATATCTATGTACTACTTTGAGCATTTGTTTAAGATATTTCTCATTGTGATTTATACAAAATACTATCTTTGGGATGATTTGTCTTCATGGATTGAGAGAAGCTGGATATGGTAGATATCCCAGGTCTTTTGTTGTTTTCAAAAGAATCAGAGAGTAAAACCAAATAAAACCATCCAATTACTCCGATCCTCCATTTTGCCTGCAATGCTAATCATTGTCTCTTCTTAAGCCAAGAAGGAGATTTGCCTACATTCACCCTCATCTGAACTCCAAGCCACAAAGTTCACATACTATCTCCAAAACTGGGCCATCTTATTGTTTAAAAGGGCATATGCTAGGAAATGTTGTGCTGAGTCGATGATCTGTTTTCCGGTTCTCTGCCCACTATGAAATAAAAATGACATGAAAGAAAGGCACAGGGGCACCTGGGTGGCTCAGTCATTGAGCGTCTGCCTTTGGGTCAGGTGGCATCGAGCTGCATCGGGGCATCCGGCTCCCTGCTCCGTGGGAAGCCTGCTTCTCCCTCTCCCACTCCCCCTGCTTGTGTTCCCTCTCTCGCTGTGCTCTCTCTGTCAAGTATGTAAATAAAATCTTTTTTTTTTTTTAAAAAAAGGACACGATTGTAAGTAAAGCTCTAAGAATAGCCAATAAAATCACAAACACTTATAGAAGTGGCTTGATGCTATTTTATTTTGTGCATATGATATGTTATTTAAAAAAAGCTCCCAAGGGTCTTCCTGGTATTGCTTGGCCTCCCAGAGAGAAGCTATCTGTTGGCAATCAGTGCTTTGTGGGTTTCTCCTCACTGAAATGTAGGCACAAAAGGCAACAATTTAATTTAAAACAACATTGCCTAACTTGTATCAAAAAATGTTTCATTTGGAAGCTCAGGGCCTTGGAAAGACTTATCCTAAAGAACTTGCTCCTCATGTCTCCTGATTTTTTTTCTTAGTTTTAGAAAACAAACGGCCTCTGTTGTCTTTGAAAGAATGAAAATTTAACTGAAAAAAATTGAAGATCTAATTGGGTTTATTCAATGACTCATGAATAGGGGGGCAGCATCCCTTCTCGTAAATGGACAGGTGCTCAGAGGAGCTGTACAAAGTGAAAGGTTTTTGTAGGCGTGAGGAAGGTGGGTCACAGAGGTTGTTAGCAAAAGGAAAGATTGTTTCAGGTCTGATCATCTTCTTTTGGGGGGATGGAAATGGGAGGGGGTCTTACATGCAGAAGACCTCACTAATACTGACCAGGAAATTCAGATTGACTGTTTAAAGGTAACATTTCTGGGAAAGGTTGAAACTGCAATTGAATCTTGGTTTGCTGTCATGGGGGCAAATGACTATTTAGGGACAAATGAGAACAGAATCTATTCAGAGCTTTCTAGAGCAAGGGAGTTGTTAGCTACCATTACTTGTATTTGGCAGAGGCTCAAAGGGGGGCAGGGGAGTGGGAAAGTTTTAGAGTGACAAAAAAGGAAGACTTCATGAACACTCTGATTAGAGGTTGTAAATGTGGAGAAGCTGAAGCCTGATTAACTAGAAGGCCGATGTGATTGGTTTGGGAGCATAATTGGCTTTCTCTGGTTGATCCTGAGTTGCAAGCATGGACAAAAATAAGGAAGCTGACAGTCACTAAGTCCTGACCATTCTGGGCTGTTTGCTGCAAAGGTTCCTGCTTGGGTCAGAGTTCTGTTGTCATATATGGTCTGGCCATTGTCCCTTTTTATGGTCAGTGTCTGGTATAATATATTAATCCATCTTCCTTTCAATAGAAATTTCAGTGTTATTTTTTTCCCCATGTTTTGCTACTATAAGCAATGCAGGTATTTCAATTTGATAAAATAAATGAATATCACAATCAACAGATATGCAAATTTTTTTGTTTCAACAGATATTTTTAACTGGCCCTCAAAACTGCCCTTCTAATTTACCCAATTGTACAATTGTGAAGCTTCATTTCAGATAGATGAGTTTGAGAATGCTCTTTTCTTCTAAAACATTGGTTGATGAAGATCAAGTTAGATATAATCTACTGACATTAAATCTAATGAGATAATTTACCATTGAAAAAGAAATTAGGGATCACGTGAGGCATCAATAAAGTAATAAATGGATTAGGTCAGTTTAGCTGTTTTCCACTGACTGCTTCTGGGTTGTATGGTACTCTAGAAGAACATTGGCAGTTAGGACAAGCTTTTATAATTCAGCTGGAAACAGCGTAAATACTTTTTTAAATAGTAAAAACCACAAGGCTTGGAATAAGAGCCAAAGAAATGAAAGATACTTTATATACAATTAATGGAACAGGTATGAACAGAAATGAGAAATGAGATACAGGAAAGAGATAATAAATGGGCTTTCAAATATTAACAGACATGGGGTGCCTGGGTGGCTCAGTGGGTTAAAGCCTCTGCTCAGCAGGGAGCCTGTTTCCCTCTCTCTCTGCCTGCCTCTCTGCCTACTTGTGATCTCTGTCAAATAAATAAATAAAAACTTAAAAAAGATATTAAAAGACACCTGGATTAGAACAGAGTGTAAAAATTGGAAAAAGAAAAAAAATTTGGAAAAAGTAAATCCTTTTTTTTCTTTCAAATCTTTGCTTTAAGGTTTAAAAAAAAAGGTTGATACAATTCGAAAGCATTTTTGAGTGCTTCCTTGTGAGACATCTTATGCTAGAGGAGGCATTAAGAAAATCAGAGGTTCTAATCTCAGAAATCTCACAATTTGATTAATAGAGGAAACATTATGGTAGAATTAAATAGAAACCAACTCAAACTGTCTAAAAAAATAAGGAAATTTTATTGACTCATGATTGCAAAGCCAAGAAGAAAAGCAAATGCCAGGGTGGTTTGACACAGTGACACAGCAAAGTCAACAAGAATCTGGGGACTGTTCTGTTTATTTGTTTTTGTTTTCTTTCCACTCCACTTTTCAAAATGTCAGCTTCATTGTAAAAATGTCTTTCCTCCTGGAGCAGCTGCTATTCTGCCAACAGCTCCCCAAACAACTTGTTTTATCTCCAGACCTTGAATGAAGATCTGAGTTTTGCCTTTATAAGCTAACTTTGGTTCATTTGCCCATCCATGAACAAACTACTACCGACAAAGAGGACAGGAATGTACTATTTGTCTTAGACCAATCAGGGCTCACACCCAAAGTTCTGAATGGGGGCCAACCCAGCCACATGTCAGGGGCATTACAGAATGGAGGAGTGCAGGTTCTTAAAGGACAATATAGGTGCTATAGGAAAGGGGAAGGGAAGAGTGATACTGGGGCTAAGCAGGCAACTAAAAAATGTCTACTATACAATCCTGGTTGAGGGCAGTAGTCTAGCATGCAAATAACTGCAAAAGATGAATATAGTAAGTGTTCTAAAGCCAAAAGAGCATGCATGGGAGGAATCTACATTTAAATGAAACTGTTTTTGCTTAAATTTTGTCCAAGTAAGTTGCTATGCATTTTGTGTTATTTGTTTAGTATCTTCCTACTGTTAAGAGACTATTTTCAAAAGAGGGTAAAAACCTGACTCTTGCATACATCTTGTACAGATTAATGAACACAAGTTAAAGATTTTCTTTAACTCATTAAGGAGGACATCTTTAATATGGTGTCAGAACCAGTTCCAAAGAAAAGTCCAAAAAGTATGAACTTATTTAGAGTAAAGGAATATTGAAGGTTATTTGTCTCCATAAATGGAGACAAAACTAGCTAGGAAAGTCCATTGAAGCTCTGTAGAAAGAAGAGAATTTTCATGCCATTAGACAATTATTTTGCATTGCTATCAGCTACTGATAATTTACAAAGGTGCAAAATAGCTCCCATAGAATCACGGTCATAAAGAGCAGAAGGGTGAGCTACAGACAATGCATAAGTTTCTGGTGAAGCACACATTTTCTCTATACTGTGGCTCTAAGTACATTTACACATCCAGGTTAAAAAAGTCATTAACCTTCCTGAAAGGGTGTTGTCTACACTCAATATTTCTGTTTTCCCCAATCATGGATGTAAATTTCAGTGTAAATCTCTATTATAGTTTAGGTGGTCCCCCTTCCCCACTTGCCTGGAACACACAGACCTTTGTATTTATAACATTGCAGTACGTGTTACTATTTCTATTTCACTCTTTGTATCAATTTTCTCTTTTTGCTGACTCCCTACCACCCTGGAGTTTGTAGCCAGTAGCTTAGCATTAGGGCTCCCATGCCGCATCCCAGTGAAGGGAAGAGTGGTGTTCATTTGAAACACAGTTTAAAAGGCAACAAGACAATACAGTGTCCAGAATTGAATCAAGACAATCATTATTTGCAAAATTATAAGACCAACTTTTTTGAAATTTAAATATAAAAATGGAAAGTCACAAATACAAAGATTTAAGGATTTTTCCCCCCATAAGCTTAGTGCTAAATCAATGGAATTATTTAACCCCTAACTATACTACAGATTTCATTAGTGTAGTTTTGAAATAAAAGTGTTTAACTGAGCTAAAAGAGAGTTCAAACACAGTTCAGAGATGTTAGCTGGATTGTTGTATAGGAGGATGGTTATTAAGGAACCTATGAATGTTCTTTCCCTGGAGACTTTCTGCAGGAGAAAGCCAATCCTCTGCTTCCGTCAGCTTGCTTAGAAGCATTTCTCTTCTGGCTATAAAGCCTCTCAGGTAATTTGTTACAGCACAGAGAGAGACTCTGCAAGAGTGGTTTTGCCTTTCTTTGCTTCTATCTCCATAATCTCTGGAGAAAAGAACAGAAATGTGTTTCTCAAGAATGAGAGGAAATAAAGGAAATATTTTAATCAAGCAAATAAAATTAGGAAATAGAATCATTCTCTCCCCAAGAGATGATGCTCTTTAAATTTTGACTTTGCTAGAGAAACAAGCATGAATGCTTCCCTTCCATTTTCAAGATGCAAAATCCTTATATACACAAAGGAATTCAAACTTAAAGGATAAATGCTAGAGAGTATGAAGGCTGTTTGAGTTTAGACACAGCAGCTCAAGCAACCTAAACACAACTCACAGGTAAAAGGGATTCTGATTAGATACCCCAATTATCAATTACCTCAAATTGTCTCTTTCCAGACCTAGATTCGTGTGTGTGTGTGAATGGGGTTTTGTTTTAAATTCATCTTTTTTTCCCTCCCTACTACATTTTCAATTCAGATAGAACCCCTGCTGTACTTTGTCCCTTCCCTAACTCCAAAAGAGGCCACAGAAATAGGAAGAGAGCTAGCAATCAGTTCTCTCTCCATGAACCACCATCTCCAAAAATTTCCCTAAAGGGCCAGTCTACACTTTCAGAAACCAAGATAAGCTTATCTCTAAAAGTATGTGGGTTTTTCCCCTACTGATTTCTATAAATTTCTCCAACTGGTTAGAAAGCAGATAGGAAATATACTTTCCCACCGATACATTTGATGTTCTAAACTTCTTTCCTGTGGGAAACATTCTACTGATGTATCAGTGTTACAGCTCACTTCCATTATTCTGCAGGATGCTAAAGACTCTGAAGAAGGGGATGGGCTCAGAAAGTCTTTGTTGCTTATTTGCCTTCTGAGTTGAGAACAGCTGCTACTTTGACTTTAGCATAGGATAAATCAACCTACATTACCCAGAGGGGCTCCTTACAGTTTTATAGGGACAAGAACTTTTGCATCTGTAATTCAGTTCATATTACATATTTAATATATCATCATCACCAAGACAAAACAGTGGAGTAGAAAGATGATTGTATATACATATATTTTTCTCAATACAAAAGTCCACCGTTTTGAGGCCTTGCTTGAATCACTGTTATATTTTTCATGTATTTTCATTAAAATTTTTATCTTTGCACTTTGAACCTAAAAAGAGGATACATTTTTTTTAAACAATGAATATGCATCGAGAAGCATCAATACCTCCAAGAAAATGATCACTTTTATGCCTTAGCTGAAGTTTTTCTCAATTAATGTATGTTTATAACATTTTGGCTTTGCTGGGAAAGAAAAGAAATCCAGTATGATATGCCAGTATACTTAGAAAGTTTTGACAAAAGTTAAACTAAACAAAAGCCTTTATTTATTTTCAATTAAGTGAAGTGAAATTTTTTTTAAAGATTTTATTTATTTATTTGACAGAGAGAGAGAGAGAGATTACAAGTAGGCAGAGAGGCAGGCAGAGAGAGAGGGGGAAGCAGGCTCCCCACTGAGCAGAGAG
>CM052810.1:150166048-150181802 GCA_028533885.1 Nasua narica
AAGGTAACTGCTAAAAAAAGTTATTAAATGCCTCTTCCCTGAAGAAGAAAGGCTTATTTAAGCACAAAACCACTTTGGGAACCAATGCCCAGTTAAATAAAGTGAAAGCCACAACTACCTTTGCTAAAAATGAGACACAGATTTTTTTTTTAAATATTTTCTTCTTGTTATGAAGTCTAAATTTTGAAGTTGTGTACAATAAAGCCTTCCATGTGTGGGTTGTTTTAGATTTTATAAAGCTTTGTATATCTGCACACTAATTGCGGATCATAAAACTAAGTTTCTGAGAAAAGAGATGGTGATGTTGAGAGAGATTATGTAATTTATCCAAGGTATGGCAAAGATAAAATAGAAATAAAATATCCAACTTCCATTCAGGTTGGTTTCTCACTAGAATCTTTCACATTTCCCAGTCAAAAGAAAGCAGTGAAAGATGGGCAAAGGACTTGAATAGACATTTCTTCAGAGAAGATATACAATGGCCAATAAGCACATGAAAAGATGCTCACTATCACAATCATTAGGGAAATGCAAATCAAAATTAGATTGAGGTGCCACCTTCCATCCATGAAGATGGCTACATCAAAAAAAAAAAAATAACACGTTTTGGAAAGAATGAGAAGTAATGGGAACAGTTATATTCTGTGGATGGGAATGTAAAATTGTGAAGCTGCTGTGGAAAATAGTTTGGCAGTATTACTGGAGTATTATTCAGCTACAAAAAGGAAGAAGACATTTGCCATGACATGGATGAAACTTGAAGACATTTTGCTGAGTGAAATAAGCCAGTTACAAAAAGATAAATACTGTATGACTCTACTTGTAGGAGGTACTTGAAGTAGTCAGAATTATAGGGACAGAAAGTAGAATATTGCTTGCCAGGGCCTGGAGGAGGAAGAAAAAGGGACTTAAATTTAATGAGTAGAGAGTTTTCATTTAACAAGATGAGAGAGTTTTGGAGATGGTAATTGTGGTTGCACAATATAATGAATATATTTAATACCACTGAACCATACACTTAATAAGAAAAAAGAAGCATGGCCCAAAGCCCGAATGGAAAATATTAACTGGGGCTCCCTTGAATATTGTGAGATACTTATTCTATTTCTATAATTCATGTCTCCTTTTGTATTACATTATGTCAGATGTTCCACCAAGCCTGGAAAATAAGTGTTATCATTAAAACCAATTTACTGATAAGAAAGTGAGCATGTTAATTTTTGAAGTTTAAGAGACTGTCATAAGATCTCAGTGGTTTATAAACAAAAGAAATTTATTTACCTTACTCATAGGTCTGTGGGTCCAATGGAGTTTGACTGATTCAGTCAGCCTAGTCCCGGACCGGGTGTTGGGCTCAGGTCTGTTTCATGTGTCTCCTCATTCTCTTGAAACCCAGGGTACCTCCTCATGGCAGGTGGCAGAAGTACGTGAGAGGAAGCAGAAAAATGCAATATTTCTGAAGACTTCAGTTTGGGTGTCCCATTGCTCCTTCCCTCACCTTCCATCGATCGCCCTCAAGCTCAAAGTGTTTGTCATTAAATTACCGATTCTCCACTCCAGACTTACCTTTCTATGCTCCGATTCATGATGCTGGATCTGGGGTTTTTCTATTTGGTCAGAGGGCTCCCAGTCTGAGTTTATTAACTGGAATTACTAGAAGGGATTTGAAGACCGGAGGAGAGATACTCTTTCCCTCGTTTTGCTAGTTCCTGTCCCTCCTCCCCAGGAAAGTTTCTTCACCCTGACAATTGCAATTGGCTCCAGTTTCTAGTTAAAAAAAATTTTTTTCCACATATCACCAGAAAAACAGTTTCATTAATACTCTCTCCCACGATACCATCACCAGCTGGGCATCGTTTCTCCTCTGAGGCCTGAGCCCCCCCAGTGGGCCCCTCCACTAATCAAGAGAACCAGTCGCAGCTGGGCAACGACACCTTCAAGGCAGATCTGGGCCTCACATTCCACACCTTCAAAATCCAACTGTAGGAACTTTCCTCCAGTGCTGCGAAATTGCCAGTTCCTTCTCCCTCAACACAGTTGTGAGGGGTGAGGTGAGTGAGGTGAGTTGTTCGAGTCCGTGGTTGGACCGAGCCTTCATTTGAAACTTGCTTTTTTGTTTGGCATGGATTTTTGCATTAGTATTCTTTATCTTGCTTCCTGAGGTGTCCTTTTGTGCTTGTTACCTGAGGAGAGTGTGTCACTTGCCTGACTGTAGT
The DNA here is from genome assembly GCA_028533885.1 of Nasua narica. Classification (NCBI taxonomy): domain Eukaryota; kingdom Metazoa; phylum Chordata; class Mammalia; order Carnivora; family Procyonidae; genus Nasua; species Nasua narica. The sequence goes on from CM052810.1 coordinate 150,168,265, forward strand.
CCCAGCTGAGCAAGGCACAGGTAGGTGCTCCCTGCTAATGTCTCCAACCCTGTAGTGTTCACTTATTGAGTATTTCCCAGCACTTTTTACACTTTGCACTAAGTACTTAGAACTAGTACTTAGTACTTAGTACTTACAACTTTCAGTGTGCTGTTGAATAGGAGTCATTAATATGGAGATGTTTGCCTGACTCCTGGTTCTAAAATACTGCTGAGGGCTATCTCTTAATATTTTATTCAGATTTGCTGCTTCTGTGTTCATAAATGTGATTTCCCTTTAGGTTTATGTGGCAACATACAAGTTTGGGTGTCTATATTATCAGGCTTAATAAAACATTGGGAAATTTCTTTTACCTTTTACCACTGAAAATGTTTAAATTGTATGGGTAAAAATTGTTCCATGAAGGTTTAGGAAAATATATCTTTGTAATAATTTGGGGCTTCAGATTTTTTTTGATAAGGGAAGGCTAGCCAACTCAAATTGGCTTGATTAGAATTGATTTCTACCACTATTAGTTCTTAGAAATAACTTGCATTATCCAGATGGTGAATTATTTGCACTACAATTTGCATGGTACTTTTATTATTTTTTTACTAGTCCCTGTGTATTTGGTTATTTCCCATTCATTACTCATTTTTGATATAGTATACTTGGGTTTTTACTCTTTTTACCTCATGTGGCTGTCTGGTGATCATTGTATTTTGCTACTTTTTTCTTTTCGTTTTTCAGAAAAAAAAATGTTAGTTTTACAGATCTGTTCTAGTTCTTTTTTAATTTTTATGTATCTTTTACAATTTGCTTTTTTTTTTTACAATTTGCTTTTACTTTGCATAGATTTATTTTGTTATTTTCCTTAAGTTTTTGAGATTAATAGTTAATTTATATATTTTCATTCTTTCTTATTTCCCAAAGATTTAAGACTATCAATTATAAGTGGTTTTTAGTATATATCGTAAGAATCCTGCATTTTGTGTTTTTTCTTGATCCAATGTCCAGAGGTTATTTTCTAAATTCTAGTTTGTTTTTAATGATTCTTAAAATATTTTGGTCATTTTATTGCATTGTATCTGAGAATACAATTTGTCATATTTCTACCTTTTGAATTCAGTAACTTCTTTCTTTCGAATCAGCCTATGATCATTTTTTTCTCTAAATGCTCCATGGATCTGAAGTAGGCAGGACAGTCTAAAGACCCAGAACAGATCTTGGGAGACCAGGCTAGAGGGTCCCTGACTTCCTGCAGGATAGAAATCAAAGGTGCGCCAGAGGAAGTGAAAGCAGAGTTTACTGAATAGTGTAAGTGATAGATCCTAGCAGAGGGAGTGCCTAGGAGACTCAGGACAAAAAAAAGGAGAGTAAGTCTTGTCATTGCTTGGGGTTAGGAGTTTATATTGCGGTCCAGGGTATGTGTTGCTTCAGGAATCCTTGGCAGGGTCCAATTAAAAGCAAGTGACAAGTGAATGATAGTTCATTATTCACAGGTGTTATTTCATAAATCATCAAAGGTAGGGGCTATGGATGTCGGCATTGGCCAAGGTTTGTTGAAAGCTAATGTCCTAGAATATGTTTGGGATATGGTTCTTCGTAGATGTTACCAGGTGTTTGGGGGATCAAGATGAAACTCAGATTAACATTCTTATTTCCCCCCTTGGAGTGGGAGCATAACTTCTTCGGTTTATTCTGATGCAAGGGGAACTGTAGAACATGCATAAATGGGGCCTAGCAGAAAAGCAGTGGAGATGGAGTCTTTCAGTTCCCTACATCCTATCCTTCAAAAAAATATACATATTCTTTATGTTCAACTTAGATTAGCCGGAATAATCCTATGATTCTGATTTTCTACATCTCTCAGAAATCTTTTCCTACTTGATTTGCTAATAAGCTAATAAGGGAAAGTTATAGTCTCCTACTACTCTGAGATTTATTTTGACATTTACGATGGTATTTTTTTCTTTTGTCCACTCATACGTCTGAGTGGTACATTGTCATGCTGAATTGCTCTTTTTATCATTTCAATGACTTTTTTTTTCTCATTTAACACTTGAATTTGAACTTACCTGACTTTCGTGGTAATTTGGGCTTTGTTTTTCTCAGCATTTGCCTGGCATATTTTTGTAGTCTTTGACTTCCCTCCGCTGGGGGTTTAAATGCAACATTTGTATGAAGCATGTAGTTAAGTTCTACCTTTTGATTTATTCCTTTCAAAAACACATGTTTGCTTTTTTTTTCTTTTTTCTTTTTTGGTGTGTTTACAATTCCACTCCTCATCTCATTCTTTTATTTCATTACCTATGTTCCCTTTTTTCCATAGATTTCATGTTCTTTTCTTTTCAATTTTCTCCAAATGGTGTGTTTATGGCAAAATCCCTCCTTATTGCATAGGCTGTTACTGCTGTTAAAGTGGATTCTCTATCTTCTTGGTGTGTGAAATTCCTTCACTTCCATCTCAAAATTTAGCTGGGGTTGCATGCAATCATAATAGAATAAATTCGGTTTCTGCTATGTTTTTTCTCATAATTTTTATAAAGTAATTTATCAGGGTTTATTTTTTCTGTTCTGGTATCGATCTTTATCTCCACGGGATTGCTCACAGATTTTTAAGCAACTCTCAAATTTGGGTGAGATTCTACTTCGTGACAAAAACAACAAGCACTTAATGTTTAGTCTCATCTTACCACTCACTTTACCAGCCTGTATTCACCTATTCACTTTGCTCCCACGTACACAAGAAAAAACCTGGACCACATGTTCTGTGTCCACAGCATTCGTGATCCACGTGGAAGGAGGGAAGCTCAGTGCTCTCCTCTGCCTTTTCCCCTGTTAGTTGTTCTGTTAGTTGGCTGTCTTTCTTTCCATCCCGATAAATCCAGGTAACTCTGTTGGTTAGAGACTGTTGGTCCTGAGTATTATTCTCTCTTATATGTCTCAGCAGCAGGCGCTAATGAATGGGGAGCCATGGAAGAATTTCCTGTCCTTGGTGAAATTCTTGGAAACTCATTGGATCAGAGAGGCTTTTCCCCAAGGCTTCCCACTCTTTCCCTGCAGTTCATTTATTTCATCTAGGGACTCTCAGGAGACTTTTTTTTTTTTTTCATTAAGTATTTCTTTTTCCCCTTATTGGTAAACAGACATTTTACCTGTGTACCTTTTTCCTTCCCCTTACTTAGAACTTGGATGTGAGAGCTGGACAAGTAACAGTCATATTGAGACCAACCGAAAGAGTTGCAGAGATTGGCCATGATATTCTGGAGGAGATGAATTGATGCCTGCAAACGGGATTCCCTCCTCTGAGATCCTACTAGGTGTGAAGAGAGGTTCCTAAGCTTCATGTACTTTTGGAATCATCTCTTCCCTTTCCTTCAACTTTCATCAGCAAGGGTACAAATGAGCCCAGAGTTGGTGGAAACAGACTCACAACCTGTTAGTAGGTTGATTCCCCTTTATGGTCATTAACCTCAAATGGGCCCTTAGTGCTACCCAGAAATCGGACTACATTTTCCTGATGTATGTTTTCCTGATAAACTCAGTCCCCTTTTCTCCTAAGTGGCTGTTGCGTACCTTCTCATTTCTCCTTACTCCTCCAGCATCACAACTCCGTCTCAGATGATGACCTAATTTCTCATCATCTCTAGGAAATGGAAGCAAGCAGAGGAGGATTTCCACAGATGCCCACTGTCAAGCCTCCCCCCTACTTGCATCTATAGTCAGAGGTCCTGTCCTGCCTTCTCTGTTTTTATAATAGATGAATTTAAGTAATAATTCATCTTGCTCAGAGCTGACATTCTTAAATCTCCATCTCTATCATTCATCTTTGAGGCTCCATGTGGGACCTGGGCTTTCTGAGTTCCTCAGCCAGTATCATGTTCTTTCCTGGGTTCTACCATATTCTGTCAGTAGGATAACTCTGGCATGGCTATTGGCAATATGGTGCCTAAGAGCATTTTTAATGGAAGTCTGTTTCCTTTTCACTTGCAGCATCTTTGCTCCCTAACTGGATTCAGACAAATCCCTTGGTGCCACGCGAGGCAACTCCCAATGCCATAGCGAGGCATGATTTTATAATAGTTTTTCACCTCTGGCAAATAAGCTCAGTCTTCTTCCTAGGCCAGTTACCTTTTCCCTTGTGGATAAGTTCTTTCCAAGGGTGCTCCTCAGCCCTCCCTACAAATACAATATTGTCCATCCTCCTTTGCCAACTGATTTCAGCAAACTCAGATATATATGAATCAAACCCAAGGCTTCCAAATTTTATTTTACACATTGCAAAGAAAATAATGGAAATTCTTTTATGAGTAACTTCTTTCAAACAAAACTGTTGCTATGGTGCCTATAAGAGGATGCACTATCCACACAACCATTCTCCCTTCTCCCCTAAAGACACGGGGTCATGTTGACATGGGATCTCCCCCAACGACTCGATTGACGTTTTCTTAATAAAACAATGTCAGCATCAAAGAAAGGGCAAACTGAAAATTTTACCTCCAGAAAAGGGAGGGATGATTAACAGTGTCGTGTCCACCCTCCCAAATGACCTGGCTTTCCTCTATTCTAGTCACAGTATTGTTTCTTAGGTGTGGGGTGACTTTATGCCTAGAGGCTTCCAATTCTAGTGAATAAAGCCCACATAGAAAGAATGAACAGAAGAGAGATCTTATCACCATATTTCAACTACTCACAACCATTTTCTTCTCTGCTTATATGTCTTTCTCTTTCTCTTTCTAATAGGCATATTTGGTCATAGCCTCCCTAAAAGTAGCTTTTCCTAAATGGTTCCCCAGAGACTGCTCAATGAATGGAGAAATAGGAAGAGAGTTCTTGTTCACTTAACATTGCCATTTAGCGTCATGGAAACTGGGCAAAGATGCCTGATAAGGGTAGTATGCAGGACCAGATGCTGGCTTACGAAACTGAGGAGAGCTCCCTTCTGTTTTAAGGAAATGTAATCAGGGGAAGAAGCAATGGGAAAGTAAAGAAAATAAGTCTCAGTATTATTAATTTCTCCTGCAGCCTTGATAAGATGATTTGCTTGAGTGTCATCTGTTTTTTACCACTGTATCCCTTCCATCGAAAGAAGTTGTCTGTCTTTTCTACTGTTCAGAAGGGAATCGCTTTCAATCTTAAAACAGCTAGTTCTCTGTAGATACTCTCTGTATAAAGCTGTATTAGTATCGCTAAACCATAATTATTTGGGGGTTAAGAGTAGCAACATGGCATGATCCCACATATGTTATTTTTAACTTCCCATACATGCTTCCGTATATGGTATATGCTGATTTTTCTCTCTAAAGGAGATGTTATTCATAGACAGTGAGGGGAAATGTATTTGCCTCTTTTTTTTTTTTTTTTTAAGTGGTGATGAAAGGGTTAGCCTAGGCATTTAGATTCTTTAGCCAAGGATTTCCATTTAAAGAAAATATTTTATGCATTTACATTTTGAGTTAACTGAATAGACCACCAACAACATCAGAAAAATATTATTTCATGGAAGCAAATTTGAAAGTTATTTTTAACTTCAAAAGTTTTCTGTTTTCCTTTTAATTTTCATTTATCTTCTTAGGTAAACCTAAAGTAGATATGAGAGTAAAGGAGAGATTGTGGGCATAGTTAATTAAGAGAGGTGAGAATTCTCTCCCGGCCAGTATGGCTGGATCGTATTATACATGGTATGATACATCACGGAAAAAGCTGCAGGGTTGCCATTGTTACTGCTCTAGCCTTAATGTTTGTGTCCTCCCCAAAACTCATATGTTGAAATCTAATCCCCAGTTGATGGCATTTGGGGATGGGACCTCTGGGAGATGGTTAGGTCATAAAGACAGAGCTCTCAGGAATGAGACTAGTGGATTAGTGCCTTTGTAAAGGAAATCTCAAAGAATTCCTTTACCCCATTGGCCATGTGAGGACACTGAGGAGGAGCTATCTATGAACCAAAAATGGGGGCTCTTACCAGACACTGAATCTGTTGGTGACTTGGTCTTAGAGTTCCTAACCTCCAAAACTGTGAGCGATAAATTTCTGTGTGTGTATACACAGCTCGTCTCTGGTGTTACGTTATTGCAGCCTCAAGTGACTAAGATAGTCATACTGAAATAGCATTTCATTGAAGTTAGTAAGTTAAAAAGAAATAATTATTGTTTTGATGTCAGCATTTTCAGAGAAAAACACTTTCTTTTAGTGCTTGGTCTAATATTTGATGACTAAATAACAGTTAACCCAGGAACAAAAGGTTGTGTTCACATTTGAAAATCAATCAATGTAATTTACCATATCAAGAAACCACACACACACAAAAAGATTAAAAAATAGAATGTGGTCATTTCATTAAATGCAGAGATAGTAATTGTCAAAACCCAATATTAATTTCTGAGCAAAAACAAAAGCAAAAAAACAACAACTCAGCAAGTAAGAATAAGAAGGAACTTCCTCAATATGATAAAGGATAGCTATAAAAAAACAAAACAAATGCATAGCCAACATCCTACTTAATGATGACACATTAAATACTTACCCCCTGAGATTAGAAATAAGACAGAGATATCTGCTCTCACCCCGTGTATTTAACATTCCATAAATGGTACTAGCCACTGTAGTAAGACAAGTAAAAGAAAGAATATAAATAAAACTGATTTCAAAGAGGACATAACCATCTATGTAGAAATTCTATGGAATGTATAAAAAAAACTCCTAGAACCAATAAGGGAGTTTAGTAAGTGTGGAGGATATAAATTCAATATTAAAAAATTAGTGTTATTACTATAAAATAGGTAAAAGCATTTAGGAATTAAAATGAAAATAATAAAAACAATTACAGTAGCATCAGTAAATATGAAACAATGACAAATCTGACAAAAAGGTTTAATACTTATACATTGAAAACTACCAATATTACTGAGAGAGGTTAAATGCAATTGGAGAATTATACCATTCCATAGATCAGAAGATAGCATTATTATTAAAGTGACACACATATATATTTCCTTGGCATTTCCATATGAATTTTTGAATTGGCTTAGCAATTTCTTTCTCGCTAGTATTTTTACAGGGATTGCATTTTCCCATTTGTTGATAACTATTTGATTGTTTTTCTCATCCAATTTCTATTGTTGATAAAATTATAAGATAACTTTTTCATTAAACAATTCAACCAAAGGTTTTATGGAATATATAGTTTCACTTTTTTCATGTTAAGGCTAGCTGGTGATTGGTTAGATTTACTAAGTGCTGGTCAATTTGGAAATAAAATTACCTCTTAAGGGAAGTTATTTACTTTATTATCACTTAAAAAATGATATTAAAAAAATTAGTGAAGTGAAAGGGTCTTAGGTCAGAGGTTATCATCTATTATAAAACTGACTCAGATTCAAGGAAAAATGTTCTTTTTAATTTGTAATTCTATTTTGCATTTTTATTGAATTACTGATTTGTTTAGGTCTTAGAATCTGGGAGGAAACCAGAGAATTTCATCTTGGAGATGACTCATTCTAAAATAATAAATGTCTCCCTGGACCAGATTAAAGATCAGATAATTTGAGAAGTAATTTGAGTTTCAGTGCTTACAATTTACCATAGAAGGCAGTTGCCAAAGTAGTAATAACATTTGTGGGGACTGAAGAAGTAAAAGGAATAATTCATACTGTTATGAAAAAATAATTCAAAATAATTTAACCTACAGTAGAAAGTCACTAAAAGCAAAAATTTAAAAGGACACTTCCCAGAAAATTTTTTTTTTGGATTTATGTTATGTGTGTTTTTATATCTGGAGTTATGTTACATAAAATAATAAATACAGATCAACCAGCAATCAAGTCCTGGCTATAGCTAATCTATTGTCAGCGATTCATTCATTCATCAAATGTTTATTAAGTGCCTACTATGTGCCTGTTTCTGTGTTAGTGAAAGTTTGAATAAGATGATTTTCAAATTTCACAAGGAGCATTATCCAATAAAAGTTGATTTTTTAAGTTACCAGTTAATCTCTCTGTTTAAAGCATTTTCAGACATAATCTTCTGGCACAAATAAGTATTATTTTCTACTAATATGATTGCTATGTACCAGTATAACTAGGGAACACAATAGTGAAAAATACAAACATACCCACTCTATCTTGTTCTCTTCTATCCATTATACACAAAGATTGCTCTTGGATCTTTGGCTGTGCCTTCAAGTAGTATTCTTATATTTGTTACATTGTGACATGTGGTCTGCCAGAGATAAGCTATTTACTTCCCTGCTTCCCTGAGGCAACCCTACTTGAATTATTTTAAACTCACTTTAGACTATGCAGAAATTGGCTTTTCTTTGTCTGCAAGACTAACCATTTAAGACAACCACAGTTTTTCAGAAATCCATTCACAATACACTGCCAATCCAAGGAATCCTATTGCCTCAAACCTCACTGTAAGCTCGATTATTTAATAAGCACCTACTTAGTTCTTTATATTAAATTTCTTTCAATTGAACCACATGGGGCACCTGGGTGGCTCAGTGGGTTAAAGCCTCTGCCTTCGGCTCAGGTCATGATCTCAGGGTCCTGGGATCGAGCCCCGCATCAGGCTCTCTGCTCGGTGGGGAGCCTGCTTCCTACTCACTCTCTGCCTGCCTCTCTGCCTACTTGTGATCTCTCTGTCAAATAAATAAATAAAATCTTAAAAAAAAAATTCAATTGAAACACTTAGAAAGGGTTCTCTTTTTTGACTGAGTCCTGACTGATGCACAGGAAACAACCTGCCTTTCACTGCAGGATCCCCAAAAGCAGAACCCTCCAGCTGCTTTTCCTGTGGGAGATAAGGCTTGCGTCCCAAGCATGGCTCATTGCTGGGAGGTGAAGCGCGAGTGGATAATCCATTGGTGACAGCAGCAGAGATGTGTCCAGAGGCAGAGGCATCGAAGTCTGGGGATGGCTGTTATGTCCAGACGAGCCTATTCCTGACAGATCTGCTTTGTTAGTTGATCTTTCTGAATTGTGACTTGTTTGATTTACTTTTCATGTCTGTTCTGTCAGTTGTCTAAACTCTATCTATGCCTTCCTAAATAAATGTTTTAAAATTTTAGTTAAAGCCCAAGAATCAGAACTGATATAACATAGGCAAGATATAGACAACTCATACCACATAAACCACCTGTAATAATGGAATTCCAGACACCAGCCTTTAGAGAGAAGTGCTGTGGATATACAGGGGGCTGACCTGCTAAATTTGCAGCATGACCTGACGTTTTTGTTGTTTTTTTTTTTAAGATTTTATTTATTTGACAGAGAGAGACACAGGAAGAGAGGGAACACAAGCAGGGGGAGTGGGAGAGGGAGAAGCAGGCTTCCCGCTGAGCAGGAAGCCCAATGCGGGGGCTCGACCCCAGGACCCTGGGATCATGACCTGAGCCAAAGGCAGACTGAACTACCCAGGTGCTCCAACATTACCTGACTTCTTAAAAGTCCATCATTTGAATGAGGGTGTTTTGTCTTTCTCGTCTTTATGTAAGAGTTAGAAACTGTTTCCAAAATGCTAAATACATACTGGTGTCAATTAATATCTTAAAGGTGTTGAAACATTCAAACTTAATTCATTTAAACTACAGTTTGGCATATGGGACTATTTCAAAGCATTATTGGTAAACCTAATGTCTCATGGCACTAAGAACTAGCAATTGGTTTATTGCAAAGTAAGTCTGTCAAAGATATAATTATGCATTACCAAGTGAAGGATGATGAAGTCATAATGTGCCTTTAGAAACATTTCTTATTCTAATCTCCTAATTATTCTCAATAAATGTTCTGCTTAGATTTTTCATTTAGTTATCAAATATGTTTTAAAGTTTTTTAATTAAATGACAATATTTTTTTCTATTTTTGGATGTGTGTAGATCAATTTTTCTAAAGTTTTTCAAAGACAGGAAACTTAGCCAACTTATTTTCCAATTTATTTTGTGCTATATATTTTAAAATATTTCAGTTTTTCAAGATTTCAAAATTCCCTTTCTTGAATGACTATCTTGTACCTTTTATACATACCAAGTTAGAAGATTTTTTTGTCCTACTTGAGAATGAGTCAGAAGATGAGTCATAAAGTATTTTTTGCCCTGACTTATAGGTGTTTCATTTTTTTTGTGTTTGATCAGTCTTTTGTTTTGCGAACTATTAATCTAGTAATTTATATGATTTTTCTTGGGGTTCCTCTTCAGTTAATATTATTTCTCCACTTTAAATCTTTTATTTTAAATCATCTATTTCACTTAAAACACAACCTATTTTGGGTGTAGACATCCTTAAGTAATAAATAGTTTGCGAGTTTGGGGATCAAAATCTTAAGTCGTTATTTACAAAGCAACTTTAAACATGATTTAGGAGAAAGTATATAGGAACTAATATTACTATGATCCAGTCCTAGTTGTTCATCAAGGCTGTGTATGTGTGTGTTGCCTTGGGAAAATTATCTAAACTCTCTTAACTTCACGTTCTTTCCTTGAAAAATGAATATGATAAGGTCTACCTTTCAAAGTTGTTTTAAAAGTTAAATTATAACCCACAGCAGATATTAAGAAAATTATTAGTTGTCTAAAGTTTAATCGTAAGGGGAAAGCAGTAACTATTGAAATGATAATATTGAAGAAAGCCATTTCTGGAAAAGAATGTTAATAAAACCTTAGATTTTGTTATAAATTAGCTTGTAGAAGCTCATTACAAGATAAATTTCGGTCACTCTGTGGTGTATGATCCTATCTTCTTTCTTGGTTCAAGAGACAAGAGGATGAGTGTTATGATTAGCCAAACCACTGGAGAAAATATTTCAGAGAAAAGGCCCAGAGGCTCCATTATATGGTTCATCAGTGCAAAAGACTGCCCAGCCAATGAATTCTGGCCACTCTAGAAGATTCCAAATTTGGAACAAAGTAGCATAAAGTTACCTCTAGCCATTTAAGCAGAGACAAGGAGGTAGTAGAAGGAGAAAGATTTAGTATGCCAGATAGTCTTACTCAATACCTGAAGCAGGGAAAGGCAGAGCTGTTCTGGGTAAGGGCTGGCTATGAGCCTAGAGACCCGCCCTCTCCCGACTCAGTTCTGGGCTGAGAGGCCTCCTGTGAAGAGTTGTATCAGCCCCTGATCTAAGGAGAGGAAAGCATGGAAAGGTGGAAACAAAAGTCCAGCTAGACTCTTCTTCAAAGAAGGAGGAAAAAAATCCATCAGAGAAAAGGAAGAGAGGTAATAATAGAGAACAAATTAATATATAAGATGTAATTTATTGCCTCTAAGTGGCATAAAATAAGGGAAAAGATTTAATCAAAAATGCATTTTGAGGGGCTCTGGGTTGGCTCAGTTGGTTAAATGTCTGCCTTCAGCTCAAGTCATGATCCCAGAGTACTGGGATCAAGTCCTTCATTGGGCTCCCTGCTCAGTGAGGAGTCTGCTTCTCCCTCTGCCCTTCACTCCTCTGTTGCGTTCTCTTTCTCTCTTCCCCCCAAATAAATAAATAAAATCTTTAAAAAATGCATTTTGAAAGATAAATTTTCAAATTACCATAGACTCATGGAAGAGATATTTGATAGTGAGAGACCTTCTATACTCCAGAGGTAATTGCTGACTTTGACAATGTATATACAGCCTCAGTCTTGAAAACAGCTCTTAGTAGTGTTTATATAAAGATGCATTTAAGAATAAAAATAATTTGGGTTTGATTCATGGATCAGTCATTAAGAATTTTGAGACTTTGAGCAAGATAATTACTTCTTTTATATTATCTTTAAAATATGAGTATATAATAATATCTAGCTCATGAAGTTGCTATGAGACTTAAATGAAGTAATGAATATCAAGTACTTAACAGGGTTTCCAGCATACACTAAGTAACCAATAAATGATATTTATTAGCTGAAATTACAGTGGAATTGCTGTATCAATAATCAGGATACTGACTCACCTTCAAGCTAAAGAATTCAAAGGGAATTTAATTCAATTAGTTTAATAACAAAATATACTATAAAATAAGAAACATATATACTCAAAGTAGTCTGTTAGCTGTTCACAATTTTGTGAAATAATTTAATGAAAAAATATAATAAGAGCAGTAAAAACATATGGCAAAAAACTCCAGAAAAATAAATTTGGCAGAGAGTAAGAAATATACTTCATTCTGCTCATAACATGTTTGAAATGTATTAGTTCTGAGGATGTGTTGCAATGAATGTCTTTCAAAATTCTGACTGTGATTCATGGGACATTCTCTAGAATAGATCACATGCTAGGTCACAAATCAGGCCTCAAAAAGGAAAAAGATTGAAATCAAACTATTCATATCTTTTGACCACAATGCTATGAAACTTGAAGTCAACCAGAGGAAAAAATTTGGAAAGACCACAAATACATGGAGGTTTAACAACATGCTACTAAAAAATGAATGGATCAACCAGGAAATCAAAGAAGAAATAAAAAAAAAATACATGGCAACAAATGATAATGAAAACAAGATGGTCCAAAACCTTTGGGATGCAGCAAAAGCATCCTAAGAGGGAAGCATATTATAATACAAGCTTACCTTAAGAACCAAGAAAAATTTCAAAAACAACCTAGCTTTACACCTAAAGGAGCTAGAAAAAAAACAACAAATGAAGCCTAACGCCAGCAGAAGAAGGGAAATAATAAATATTAGAGCAGAAATAAATGGTATAGAAATGGAAAAAAACAATAGAACATATCTGTGAAACCGGGAACTGCTCTGTGAAAAAATTAATAAAATTGATAAACACCAACCAGACTTATCAAAAAGAAAAGAGAAAGGACTCAAATAAATAAAATCACAAATGACAGAGGAGAAATAGCAACCAACACCACAGAAATAAAAAGCAATTAAAAGAGAACATTATGAAGAACTATATACCAACAAATTGGACAATCTGGAAGAAATAGGTTAATTCCTAGAAACATATAAACTCTAAAATGGAAACAGGAAGAAATAGAAAACTTGAACAGACCAATAACCAGCAAAGACTGAATCATTAATCAAATCCCAACAAACAAAACTTCAGGACCAGATGGCTTCACAGATGAATTCTACCAAACATTTAAAGAAGAGTTAATACCTCTTCTTCTCAAACTATTCCAAAAAATAGAAGTGGAAGGAAAACTTGCAAACTCATTCTATGAGACAAGAACTACCCTGATACCAAAACCAAATAAAGACTCCACTAAAAAAAGAGAACCACAGACCAATATCTTATAATGAATATGGGTGCAAAAATTCTCAGTACATTAAAAGAATCATTCACCACAATCAAATGGGAATTATTCTTGGGCTGCAGGCTTGGTTCAATATTTGCAAATCAGTCAACATGAGATACCACATTAATAAAAGAAGGGATAACATGGACGGGACTAGAAGAGTTTATGCGGAGTGAAATAAGTCAAGCGGAGAGAGTCAATTATCTTATGGTCTCACTTACGTGTGGAGTATAAGGAAAATCATGGAGGGCATTGTGAGAAGGAAGGGAAGGGTGAATGGGGGGAAATCGGAGGGGGCGATGAACCAGGGAAGGCTGTGGACTCTGAGCA
>CM052810.1:150182302-150351695 GCA_028533885.1 Nasua narica
AATGCACACAAAATGTGCATTTTTGTGTGCACAAGATGCACACAAAAACAGTGCCTTTAAAAAGGAAACCACAAACATTTTCACTGATGGTAGAACTTCCCTTTCTGAAAGTACTATGAATACTATGAATAAAATATAGCCATTAGATAAAACATGGGCCAACATGTATTAGACACATTCTAAATCTGACTTCTAATAGTATAATGACCCGTATAACTGTATCAAAAAGGACATTTTCTATGAAAAACTGCCATTTGATATTCACTAAGAATACTATTATTCTCAATGACATATCTACAAATATATAAATATCTATATATACACACACACAAATAAACACACTCACACATATACATATATATTCTGAAAATGTTAGATTTGACAGGAATTGGCCAAAGTTTGCTAATATAAATGACCTTTCTTTCAGTTCTCTAGGGGACATATACGAAAATAAGATTCATCATTTTGGACTCAGTTTTCAAAACTATCTTTAAAGATTCAAAATGATTTCCTTGAGACTTATTTCTGGAAAACTATGATCTAATTCTTTAATTTTTAATTTCCTCACATAGTACAGAGAAAATACTTGTGCAAATACAATCATTTTTACTTACTTTATAAGTATTCATTTGATGACTCTTCATTTCAGATGTAGAATTACACACTACAAAAATTCTGTAATTAGTCTAGCTGCCATTCATGTATGAGAGCAAATAAGAAGTCGGCCTCAGCTATGTAGACCTCCAAAACTTATCTTTCTTTAAAACATAACAAGTAGAAATTTTCACCTCAGCTGACTGACTTTTGAATCCAAACCAGTCTTTAAAAAATCAAATTCTCAAGAATTATGAGTTGACAGTGAAATCAATTGAGTGTATAGATTTAGACACTGAAAACTGTAAACATGTTTCTGAAGAAATTTTATTTGACAATAGTAATTCATGGGCAGTGTAATTAGGGAGACAAAAAATTAAGTGGTAAAATTATTTCAAAAGACAAAGGGAAATACTGCTGTTTGCAGATAATATGATTGTCCACATAGGCCAGCCAATAGAATCTACTACAAGTATATATAACTAATAAAAGGACTCAGTAACTTGGTTAGACTAAAAATCAATAGCAAAAATCAATAACCCTTCTGTGTCTCAGCAGTAGTCAGCTAGAACATATAAAATACTATTTACAATACAAACAAACAGCAGCAGATCAGCTGGGAAATGTAGATAGAAGGGAGATATACACACATGCATACTCAGCCTCTGCTTTTGAGCCAGTTCTCTACTATGTTATGTATCATATAGTATTTAGCTAGGAAGGTCTTCATGGATCTTGTAGATATAATTGACTCATTTTACTATAAACTACCATGAAGGCGTTACATAACTTAGCAAGGGTCACCCCACATTTTGTTTTACTGAGATATTACCCCTAGTCTTTGCTTGACTTGTGTTATCAGATCCAAGTTTTTGAACTATAAGTTCCCCTGAAATACATCTTTTCTTCTCTATCACATTTTATTTCTTCTATCTTCATATAACCCCATACTTGTTTATTTTTCCCACTCATCCAATGGTTGTTCTCTCCATCTGGTTTTTTATCTTATAATAATCGTCATGCTGCTAACGAACTTTGTACCTTAGAACAAATTCTTCAAGTACTTTGTTGTTGTTGTTTTTTTTTCCAGTAAGTATTAAATCTGTTAATAATCAAATATGTTACCATTGGAGTTTATTTATAAAGTTCTTTAGTTGCAACTTTTAAATTAAAAGTTTTGAAATAGTTTTTCCATTGTATTTTGGCATCTACTATTGCAGGAAAAAAAATATCTTAGAACATCATATTTACATTTTGTAGTTAATCTCTTTTTAGAATGCTGATTTTTTGTACTTTTGCTATTGTTTATTTGTCCTTTTAATTTCAGAGTTCAAATATGTTGCCAAAACTTGTCTAGATATGAGTTTATTTCACCAATTTTCCCTTGTAAAAACCTCTGGGTCAACTCAATTTGGGGGCACTGATCTTGCTTTAATTCTGGAGATTATGTGAAATGTGCTAATCTATTGATTCTATTTCTTTTTCTTTCCAAAATATCTGTTTATATGTTCTCCTCATTGCTTATCTTTCTCTAGTGGGTGCTTTTTTTTTTTTATCCCTTTCTTAGAAGTCTATTTTTTTTTATCCTTCCTGTCACTGCTTTATTTAGATTTTTAACGTCCTTAGGTTATGTGGTTATGGGCAGACTAACAGTTGTTACCTGGAGGATCCTAAGTACTATCTGGGCTTACACCTCAGTTTTGTGTAGAAGGATGGAAGGATTCTGAGTGGACAATAACTACTACCATTTTAAAAAGCTAGGCGATTTCACAGAAGGCCAGATTTTAGATTGGTAATAAAAACTCGAAAACTTTGGGAGCAATGGAACTGTATTAGCAAAGAAAACACTGGCTAGTGTTGTAAAACTCAATGACTAATGTCCCCTTGAGATACATTCTTGCTCCTGTTGACTCTGCTTCCAACTCTTTATGATCTATTTTTACACCTTCTTCACTTCACTCCTTTAAATCACTTGGATGATAGGCATTACTTCTGCTGTATATTCTCTTTCCAGAGAATGCAATTTCCTCTCCACTGTTTTTTGAGATTTCTTTATCCTAACACTTACTTCTTTTGGGGTAGTTTCTATAATTTCACTTAAATATGGCTCCAGATTTTTTTTTTTGGCTCCAGATTTTAAATGTTTAAAATCAGGTTTTTGTTTTCTCCCTATACAAATAAAATGATAACATTACATTGTAATTACTTAAAATTTTAAATTATAATTTTATAACTTGAGTATGAAGCCTAATAAATATAACTCTCATTTTAAATTCTTAATATTTACTGGTGAAGTTAGGCTATTTCCACAAAAATTTTTTCATATATATCTTATATCTATATTGTGTCTATATCCTCATCTATAGCTAATCTATGTTATCTATATCAATGCCTATTTTTGTAAATGGGAGACAATTTCAGCTGAATTGTACCTGGGTGGCTCAGTCAATTAAGCATCTACCTTCAGCTCAGGTGATGATCCTGGGGTTCTAGGATGGAATCCTGCATTGAGCTCAGGAAGTCTGCTTCTCCCTCTCCCCTTCCCCAAACTTATTCTCTCTCTCTCTCACTTTCTCTCAAATAAATAAATGAAAATCTTAAATAAAGAATGTCTTATGAGATATGCCAATATTTACTAGTTCTAATTTTTTTCAATTAACAATGCATTCTAAAACACTCTTCTATGCTTTTCAAATATATGCTTCTTTCATTTTCTTCTCCATCCTAATGTGCATCTAATAAAAAGAATTAATATGCGTGAAATTTAAATAATGGCCAGTGTAGTAATTTATTTTATTTTTTCCCCAAATACTTTTATTTTATTTTTTCAGTGTTACAAGATTAATTGTTCATGCACCATACCCAGTGCTCCGTGCAATACGTGCCCTACTAAATACCCACCTCCAGGCTCACCCAACCCCCACCCCCTCCTCTCCAAAACCCTCAGTTGGTTGCTCAGAGTCCACAGTCTCTCCTAGTTCATCAACCCCTCTGATTTCCCTCCATTCACCCTTCCTTTCCTTCTCACAGTGCCCTCCATGTTTTTCTTTATGCTCCACATGTAAGTGAGACCGTAAGATAATTGACTCTCTCTGCTTGGCTTATTTTACTGTGCATAATCTCTTCCAGTCCCATCCACCTTGATACAAAAGTTGGGTATTCATCCTTTCTGATGGAGGCATAATATTCCTTTGTATATATGGACCATATCTTCTTTATCCATTCATCTGTTGAAGGGCATTTTGGTTCTTTCCACAGTTTGACGATTGTGGCCATTGTTGCTATAAACATTGGGGTACACGTGGCCCGTCTTTGTACTGCATCTGCTTCTTTGGGGTAAATACCCAGTAGTGCAATTGCAGGGTCATAGGGTAGCTCTATTTTTAATTTCTTGAGGAATCTCCACACTGTTTTCCAAAGCGGCTGTACCAATTTGCATTCCCACCAACAATGGAAGAGGGTTCCCCTTTCTCCACATCCTCTCCAGCATTTGTTGTTACTGTCTTGTTGATTTTGCCCATTCTAACTGGTGTAAGGTGGTATCTCAAGGTGGTTTTGCTTTGAATCTCTCTGATGGCTAAAGATAATGAACATCTTTTCATGTGTCTGTTAGCCATTTGTATGTCTTCTTTGGAGAAGTGTCTGTTCCAGTGTAGTAATTTAGAATCCCTCTTCTTGATCAAAATATACCCTGGAAACAATTTGGCGTGGTCTGAAACTCAGGGGGGGTAAGAAATATTTAATTTAGATGTTGCGAGTTGTAGATAAATGCTTCTGAATTCTTATGATTTTTTTTTCTTGTAGTTGACGAAAAATGTTATATTAGTTTCAGGCATACAACACAGTGATTTTCCAGGTCTATACATTATGTTATGCTCACCACAAATGTAGCTACCATCTACCATCACACAACACTGTTACAATACCACCAACCATTCCCTATGCTGTACCTTTTATTCCCATGACTCATTCATTCCTTCACTGGAAGCCTGTATCTCCTTCTCCTTTACCCATTTTGCCCATCCTCCACTCCCCTCCCCTCAGGCAACCATCAGTTTGTTCTCTGGTCTGGTTCTGCTTTTTGTTTGCTTATTTATTTGTTTGTTTTGTTTTTTAGATTCTACATATAAGTGCAATCATATGATATTTATCTTTTTTTGTCTGATTTATTTCACTTAGCTATAATACCCTCTAGGTCTGTCCATGTTGTCACAAATGACAAGATCTCATTCTTCTTTCTCAGTGAGTAATATTCCACATCATGTTCATATATATGATTCATATATGTTCATATTTGTGTATATATTACATCTTTATCCATTTACTTATTGATGGACACTTGGGTTGTTTTCACATCTTGACTATTGTACGTAATGCTGTGATAAACATAGGAGTGATCATATCTTTTAAAATAGGTGTTTTTGTTTTCTTTGGGTAAATACCCGGTAGTGGAATTATTGGATCATTCAGTATTTTTTTTTTAAAGATTTTAGTTATTTATTTGACAGAGAGAGAGAGATCACAAGTAGGCAAAGAGGCAGGCAGAGAGAGAGGGGGAAGCAGGCTCCCTGCTGAGCAGAAAGCCCGATGTGGGGCTCGATCCCAGGACCCTGAGATCATGACTTGAGCGGAAGGTAGAGGTTTTAACCCACTGAGCCACCCAGGTGCCCCATGGATCATTCGGTATTTTGACGACAGTCTTCACTAACTTTTTATTTATATTATTCCTTAAATATATATTTCTTCTGATTTAGTCATGTTTAAAGATGATATTTAAAGATGATAATGTATTTTATATGTCTGGATTATGAACATCACAAAAATTGAAAATAATTTTTTGAAGGTACAAACATGCTGAGTGACAGGCATTCTGTGGATCATTTACAGTTACTCTTCAGCTACTGTTCTTGAAATAAGTTGATTTTTAAATGAAGCGAGTTCTTCTCAGGCTTTGGAGTACTGTGATTTTCTTCATCCTTCAGTTAAAATCAGTGATGTGTTCAGAAAAAATAAATACTTGTAGTTTAAGTAAAACACAAAACTTGGTGATGATAAAGTGCTTTGTAAAGAATCTTTTAACAGGTAATGATTTTTTTTTTTTAATTTATTTGGCAGAGAGAGACACAGAGAGAGAGGGAACACAAGCAGGAGGAGTGGGAGAGGGAGAAGCAGACTTCTGCTGAGCAGGGAGCTTGATCCCAGGACCCTGGGACCATTACCTGAGTAAAAGGCAGACACTTAGTGACTGAGCCACAGGCAGGTAATGATTTTTTAAATAAAACTATGTAAGAGGTAGGGGCTCCTGGGTGGCTCAGTGGGTTAAAGCCTCTGCCTTTGGCTCTGGTCATGTTCTGGGGGTCCTGGGATTGAGCCCTGCATTGGGCTCTCTGCTCAGCAGGAGGCCTGCTTCCCCTCTCTCTCTTCCTACTTGTGATCTCTCTGTCAAATGAATAAATAAAATCTTAAAAAAAAAAACTATGTGAGAAATACATGTGTATTAAAAAACATGTTTTGTTCCATAAAAGACGTGATTCAACCCAGTACAGTTATGGATTATTCTTATTTGCACTAGCCCTCTGTTTTACCTCTCCGGGAGGCAGAACTTTTCATATTTTGGGAAATTATGATAGGAAAAAATTAGAGTCAAAGTTGTTGTTTTTTTTTTAAAGATTTTATTTTATTTGAGAGGAGAGTGGGAGAGAGAGAGTAGAAACGGGGAGAGGGAGAAGCAGACTCCCCACTGAGCAGGGAGCCTGATGTGGGGCTCCATCCCAGGAGCCTGAGATCATGACCTGAGCCAAAGGCAGATGATCAATGAACTGAGCCACCCAGGCACCCCCGGAGTCAAAGTTATTTCAATGCTCTTTAAGACTTTATCAAAGTGACATTGTTCATTAACTGAACATTTCCTAATCAAATAATTTTATTTTCCTCACTAAACCACTTCTTTTCAGATATTTAATAACCTTATTATTAATAGTTTAATAATTCTATTTTTCTTGCTAAACTAGTTCTTTCGAGCTCCCCTAAAATCATACAGCAATCTTTAAAAATATTAGAACATTTTTTTCTTTAAAGATTTTATTTATTTATTTGAGAGAGAGAGATCACAAGTAGACAGAGAGGCAGGCAGAGGGAGAGCGGGAAGCAGACTCCCTGCTGAACAGAGAGCCCGATGTGGGGCTCGATCCCAGGACCCTGAGATCATGACCTGAGCCAAGGGAGAGGCTCAACCTACTGAGCCACTCAGGCACCCCAAAGATTAGGGCATTTTTAAGTGAAATTTGTGGATGTATGGTTATCATATAAGAAAAAACCCCAATTTGAAATGTATGTTTTGATGTCTTTTGACAAATTTATACACTCAAATCATTATCAACATAATCAAGATACAGGCTATTTCCATCACTGAAAGATTTCCCTTGTTTGCCATTCTTGGTGATGCTAATAAGACTGTTACAGACATTCACAAATTTCACAGATGCTTTTATTTTGACTGAGCAGGTATAAAAGTTTCTGTGTGGCATAAATTCACTTTCTCAGTTGTATATATATGTATATATGTATATAATGTATATAATCTGTAGCTCTGACAGAATTAGGTAGATCACTTTATGCCAATTGAAGACAGTGAGATGCACCCTGGGGTAAGTCTCTCTTGTGTCCTGTCATCTTGGATCCTACTCACAGCATTTATGTTTCATGGCTATCATTCATGTATTGAACAGACATTTTTTTTTTGAACAGACATTTTAAGAATGTTTTTCTCTGAATTCCTTTTATAACACTCCACACTCTCCGGGAGACATTGTAGAATCACTGTTACCTTCATTAATACTATGAAGTAAAAATGAATGGTATAATAGTTAAAGTCTCAAACTAATTTCAGAATTATCCATATAGTAAATAACGTCTATATCTAAATATTACAAAATGAGAAAATTCTGGGGTTAAATAAAGAAATATATTTTTATAAAATGTACCTAAATGTAACTAATAAAATCTCCATAAACTATGATTTACCTTTCTAGTTCCATTCTGAAAAAATGTTATAATTTATATCACCCTTCAGATGAATTGCATTTGTAATCAAATTAGATGGAAATGTATAATGATTATAACTTAATTTGTATATTGAATATTTGACAAAAACTTTCTTTTGGGGAATAAAAGCCCGTCTTTTTTTCATTCTTCCTTTAAAATAATTTAAATCAAGTAGCTAAAAATAATTTCCACTTGAAACCAAAGTTCCATTGAAGTGCCCTAAATAGAATAGATAGTAATGTGACCAGGTACATGTGCTAGGTTTTATAGTAAGTCCACTGTGAAATATATGCTAGCACCATGTGAAGTGTCATTATTTGGAGCAGAAAGCATTCCTGGGAGCTAAGAACTCTGAGGCCAACTCCTGGATATGCCACAGCCTTTAAATATTAGTCTCACCAGTTGATGAAGGTGCTGTTGAATGTATGTTGGCAAAGTCAGAGTTGTTCAAAATTCAGGTCGCTATAATTGATTGTTCCTTTATTATTATTGGCGAGAGGACTTGTAAGTCCCTTGAGATCCTCTAACATGAGGCAGGTGGGGCACACCCAGTTTTAACATGCAACCCCACTTAAAAGGAACCCCTTCTTGGCCCCTTTATTTGCTCACACGGGCTTGTGTCCCACACCATCTGACAGTCATCCTCGCCTCCAACAGTATCACTCCAAGTGCCAAACGATAACAGCAGGGTGCTGCAAAAAGGTCTCCCTCTCAGGAGCCTCTAAGGCATTCAGGTGAAAGAAGGGCATGCCTTGTTAATCTCTTGGTAACCCTCTTGTTCACATCGTCCTTTGGCTGGCCCCACCATGCTGCCTTGGGGCTTTGCTGTACCCTTCCTGCGCTCCTGTCTACACTCTGTAGCCAGAAGTCATATCCAGCCTTATTCTAAAGCTACGGGACTGGCTAGGCGGCAGAATCCATGGTCCCTGTGTCTTTGTGTGCATTGATTATTATTATTGTTGAAGGACAATTTGTTTTACCCTTTCTCTCCCTGTTTTATTATGATACGATTGACACGCATCACTGCATGAGTTTAAGGTGTACAGCATAACTCCTTGACTTAGGTATATTACGAAACAATTACTGCGGTAAGTCCAGTTAGCGTCCATCATCTCCTATAGGTACAATAAAAAGAAAGAGCAAACAGAGTTTAAAGTTTTAAAGCTGTGCGTTTAAAGTTGGATGCAAGTGTAGGTGGCACAAGGAAGCTGGATGGAATATCCTTGAGGAATCTAAGCTCTGCAGCCACGGCAGGCAAGGCAGGCACGCTCAGAGCTTTCAGGGGTCAGTCAAGGGCCGAATATTGCTTTTGGTGGCAAGCCCTGTCCCCCCACAGGAGCTGGTTCTCTTCAGCATAATGTGCGCTCTTCACTGTAATAGTTCAACAATGTCTCTCTGTACTTGCTTGCCACTGAAAACCGCTGAAAACCATAGGGACTTTCTCTGGAATGAATCAACCGTGGTTTATTTGCTTATTGTCAAAGGCTTTCCTCATTTAAAAAACAAAACAAAACAGTCTTCGAAATTATCTGTAACGGCTGTGTGTATTTATGTGAGTACCCATGTGTATATTCATCGATATATTTCTGGGGGATTCATGCTGAAATGGTTTTTTATTTGTTTGCCTTGTCTTAACCAAGATCTATTAAGCAAAAAAGAAAGCTAACGTTGTGTATAAAGAAGCTATTTCTGTTTTGGGGCTTATTCATTTATGTAACAGTATGAGTAAGCTGCTGACTCAGAAGACTTCATGCTTAAATGATCTTATAGAAAGGTTTACACTTTTTAATTTTAATTGTATCAGCTGTCATTTCACTGATTTTTAAAATTGCATAGTAACACCATTTACATAGTACTTTGCTAGAAAAAGGTTTATATATACACAAATATATATAACATATGCTTATTATATATTTACAGCTTGTTATATATATATGCATATATACATATATAATATATGCTTATTGTGTATAATATGTATACAGCTTATTATATATATAATATGTGCTTATTATGTATACATATAAAATTTATATGTAAGAATTAAGAATTTGTTGGTTGTCAGGGAGAAAAGATTTTCAAAATGGTATTTTCATTTCTACTTTTCAGATTAGCCAATGCAACAAGACAAAATATAACTCAAATTATAACGCTATAATATTTTATTCAACAGACTAACTGTATACACTTACTCACAATACATCCTTATTATCTTCCGTCCAATTGCAAAGGAGAAAGAGTCCCTCCTTGTATTTTCTTTGGATCTTAACCCTTTTTTCTCTTGTCTCCTGCTGGATTTATTTTTTCCCAAAGTAATAGTTCCTATTTTTCTCATACTTTCAAATTCTCCCGCTTAACCTGCTCATTCCTCTCTACATAAACAGATTTCAGTTACCTTTTCTTCAATTAAAGTTTCCTTCCTTGATCTTACAGTAAATCAGCTCTCTCCTTTTCATTTCAGAACATTGCAAAGGTCATTTTGAAACATTGCAAATGTTTCATTTCAGAACATTGCAAATGAAAAACATTCATTTCAGACCTTGAAAAGGTCCATGCTACTTTCACTTATGTCTTTTCACCCACTGGTTTCTGACCCCAACAGACTCCATTGTCTTTTTTTTTTTTAAGATTTTTTAATTTATTTACTTGACAGAGAGAGAGAGACAATGAGAGAGGGAACACAAGCAAAAGAAGTGGGAGAGGGAGAAGCAGGCTTCCTGCAGAGCAGGGAGCCTGACACGGGGCTTGATCCTAGGACCCTGCAATCATGAACTGAGCCCAAGGCAGACCTTTAAGGACTGAGCCACCCAGGTGCCCCTCTATTGCCATTTCAAGGGTTATCTGTATCCTTTGACTTAATGCTACTGTGAAAACTAATAATCTCAAGTGAATATTAGGTGCTTATTACTGAAGTCATTTATTTTTCAAAGCAACTAAATTCAAAAAGTAGCATGTCTTAAGTTTTCTAGGCACTGGTGATATAGAGTAAAAGATACTGCTCAGAGTCTCAAGGAACTCAGAGGTCAGTAAGGACAGGGGGCATGAAACAGCCATAAAATACAAGGCAACAACTCAGTAAAGTTTATTTTCTTGACAGAGGCATGATACTTGTTATATGTTCATCAAGAATGTTCACTTATCTAGGAACATGAACATTTTCTAATTTAAAGAATTCCACAATTTATTGGAACTTGAGAAGAAATTTGTTAAGTTCAGAGAATGATACTGCTTACAAAAATTGATTTAGATATAAACCATGAATTTTCAACTCAGTAACCATTTAATATAAGCAAATAAAGAACGTTGTAATTTTAAAAATTAAGGCAAGTTGTTTATTTCCCTAAATAATTTTTGTATGCTATGGAAATGCATACGTCTTACCTTCTAGAATTCTCTCATATTCTCTCATATTTTACTAAAACCTGAATATCATCTTTCAACCACTTAAATACATATGACATATGATCTAGAATTCAGTAATATTTAATGTAGGTGTGTCTACAGAGATATAGATAAATAGATAACATACAGTCTCCTAGGAAAAGTGATACATTCATTTTAAGAAGTCAGTTGATTACCCATTTTCAAAATTTTTTATGACCTATGATAAATCAAACTCTGAATATTTCAGGGAGTGAAATTTTATAAACCCATATAGGAAGGATAACCTAGAAGTCTTATGAAGACAGTTTTAAATGAGATTCTACATTGAAGCCACTGAATAATAGGTTGAGACTGATAATTTCCTGAAGAACAGGAATTTTCCTTAATCATTTTTGTAATCTGTGTAATCCATAACCTTGAGAATGGTACAGGAGACAAATCCATGAAGCACCAAGTACCTGCTGGGGCTGTCCCCTTTTCTGAATAATGTGGCCACAAACAGTTTTCTTTTTGCTTTTCTTTTCTTTCTTTTTTTTTAAAATTTTATTTATTTTAAAGAGAGCACATGAGTGGTGAGTGTGGGGGGAGGGACGGAGGGGTCCACGAAGAGGGACAAGCACACTCCTCACTGAGCACGGAGTCTGATGGAGGACTCCCATCTCATTACCCTAAGATTATGACCTGAGCAGAAACCGAGAGTGTGATGTTTAACTGACTGGGCCACCCAGGCACTGCAGCAGTTTCTTTTTATAATTCACCAAAAATTTGCATGTGTTTTGGCTTCCATGGACACAGCTGATTGGCCCAACACTGGCCAACAGACATTTTCTATATAGGCTAGATATCCAGAGCCAAGAGCCTATGAGGTCACCTAGTTGGAGAACTCTGCTCATATGGGATGGTGAGTATAATGACATTCATTCATATTCTCCTTATGATTTTAGGAGAGGAGTAGAATGAGGGACTGTATTACAGAATCAGGGATCATATTATAGTAGAGTCAAGAACAGGAAAGAAACTTGGTCATAATTACCAGGAAATCAATAGAGTGGGAGGAAGCAAAAGCTGGTTTCTAAAGGATGACATGCAGGGGCACCTGGGTGGCTTAGTGGGTTAAGGCCTCTGTCTCCAGCTCAGGTCATGATCTCAGGGTCCTGGGATCGAGCCCTGCATCGGGCTCTCTGCTCAGCGGGGAGCCTGCTTCCCCCTTTCTCTCTGCCTGCCTCTCTGCCTACTTGTGATCTCTCTCTCTCTCTCTCTCTGTCAAATAAATAAATAAAATATTAAAAAAAAAATAAAGGACGACATGCAGCTGTCCAGTGTTTCTTTCGGATCACAAAGGTAGTCATAGTAACTGGAATGGTTTCAACTGTTGTTTCAGTTCTGCAAGGCACAAAAGGATGTCTGAATTTTCTTAATGTATTGTGTTCAGATAATAAATGCCAAACAGTTTAACTGGCCATGTCCTGTTCCTTACGACTGAAGTATGCCTAATGCAATATTTTATGCATTATTTAGAATTGAATGAATATTCTATTGCTGTCTCATGCATTGAACAGCAGGAACAACTTTACACCATATTATGAACGTATAGCTTTATGCTCTTTCTAGTATTTTTCCATCACCAATGATTGTACTTTTGCCAAATAGTATGCACAGAACTACATGCTATTGGTTAAAATTCTTGCTTTCAGGCACCTGAGTGGCTCATTTGGTTAAGCAGCTGCCTTCAGCTCAGGTCATGATTCCAGAGTCTGGGGATCGAATCCCACATCGGGCTCCCTGCTTAGCAGGGAGTCTGCTTCTCCCTCTTACCTTCCTCCTCTCATGCGCCATCTCTCTCTCAAATAAATAAATAAATAAAATCTTTAAAAAAATTCTTGCTTTTTTATGTATGCTGGTAATGTAAAAATGTTATTACAAAAAAGATTAATCAATTAGAAGGATTTTTATAATACATATGGTCTTAGAAATGTTATAGTTTAAATGAGAACACCTTCATTTGTAATGTATTTTTTATAAATTCAAATAAAATTAGGAAAGTAAATATGATTTTGGCTAGATGGGGTGTAAATAATTGTAGGTTAAATATTTTTATAAAACTTGTTTTTGGGACGCCTGGGTGGCTCAGTTGGTTGAGCAGCTGCCTTTGGCTCAGGTCATGATCCCAGCGTCCTGGGATCGAGTCCCGCATCAGGCTCCTTGCTCCGCAGGAAGCCTGCTCCTCTCTCTGCCTCTGCCTGCCTCTCTGCCTGCTTGTGTTCTCTCTCTGTTAAATAAATAAATAAAATCTTTAAAAAAAAAAAACAACTTGTTTTTGTACACTTAAAATTTTATGTTATCATATGAATTAATCACCAGAAGAAAATTTATAATATGTAAATTTATTTGGGGGTAACTTTTGAGGTTTTAGCCATTGTTTCTGCAGGCGTTTCCCAACTCACAGAAATAATTAAATAATATAACTACAGAAGGGAACTGTATATCTGAATCATCTCTTTAAAGTGATGTTTCACTTGGTGTCAGAGCTAGCAATTTTGGCATCTCATGTTATCTAGCACAGTACCTCATAATGTCTTTAAAATATGGATATATGGACTCTATTCTTTGAATTATTTTAGACTACCTTTTAACTTCCTCATGTGATGTGCTCCTATGCCCACCATCAGTCTTATCAATATACTTTAATGGAAAAATGCATTTTTCAATTTGTTAAGGCACGCATTGGTAGGTTTTTGCTTTTGACACCTAATTGTGTCTGAGTGATTGAGACAATCATTATTTTCACAGTAAGATCAGAAATTCAAGTTAAAAGGAAAAAATTACTCAATTACTCAGAGACATTTGATTTCATAGATTTGATACCCTTTCCTCGTGTATGTTTTTTTTTTCCTGGTGTATGTTTGACTGGAGGTCTAACAAGATATCCTGCATCACTGTTTTAGATTAATTGAATTTATTTATTAACCCAACTCAGTGCTGTCCAGCACTTTATTGTCCCTGGACAGAGCTCTCACCATTAAATATTATTAGGAAAACTGACATTTCTCTTCACTGTTGTTAATATTAGAACGTATGATTTCTTTCCTCAATTTTTCAGTTATATTTTTATATTTCAAAATAATTCAGCACTAGAAATTTGAGTTAAACACCGTAAGTGTTCTTATGCTCTTTCTCTTTTTTAAAGCATGGTATTAGAACTCTTGGAGAAATTACTACATACAAAATCTTTGGCAGGTAAATGTCACAAAAAGCATTTCTGACATTGTAGCTTCAAAAAAATCATAAAAATATCTTTGAACTAAAAATGAGGGGAGAAGTCAGTAAGAGAAATAGACAAAAAAATAAGAAAAACTGAACAAATAGAAGAGAATAATAGATTATATATAAGATTGTATAAACTTGTATAAGATTTATATACAAGATTGTATAAACTTTTAAAAAATTTATATTTTTTATATTTAGAGGAAGAATTTTTATGTCTGAAAAATGGAATGGAAAATAAATTTTAGAAATAGACACAACATATAGCTCAATTAGAAGTCAATTAATTGCAGGATTTAAAGCGATGACATCAAATGGAAACAAATTTATTTATTTATAAACTTTCCTGAGATTTTGTGGTCCTTGTCTGAAGTGACAAAATTAGTCATATGAATGTACATTCATACTTAAGACTGTGAAAGACCATTTAGAGTGTTCAATCTAAAAAAACAAACAGTTTTGGGCCACTTGGGTGGTTCAGTCAGGTAAGTGTCCGACCCTTGACTTTAGCTCAGGCCTTGATCTCAGGGTCGTGAGTTCAAGTCCTGTGTTGGGCTCAACATACAATTTTAACCATTTAAAAAATTTTTAATTGTGCACCCTGAATCATAAATGAGAATGCAAATTGCTTTGTTATATAGTAGAAATGCTATTAAGCACAACAAAATAATTATTTAATGTTAGGAAAGACATTTTAAGTAGAAATTTTTGTCCCCTGTTAGCCATTATACATTGTAACACTGAACACTACTTGAAGGCTAAACAAAACATCTTGGGGAAAGCATTGTAATAAGAAAGAGCATCTCATGAAATCTAAACAGTAATGCTAGAACTGACCCAAATCTCCATTTTACCAAATGAAATCCAGAGGGATGGCTGAGAGTTAATTCTTTAAATTCAAGGACAGATTGGTATTTAATATGGTTAATATGGTTAAATATTTGATATTGGTATTTAATATGGTATTTAATATGGTCACTAAAAGGTATAAAAGAAAGAAGCATGATTTATTTTTGTATCAGTCTGGGTCTCAGGAGGTAAGAGAATCAGGTTGTTTATTTAAATGGACAGAGTTTAATAAAATGACTATTCAACAGAAGAGTAGACAGGGCTAAGGAAAAAGAATTGTTGATACATGTAGGATTCAGCAATGGTAGCCTCTCTTAGCAACCCTGGGACTAGACCATCAAGGGAAGGAAATGGAATTAACAGTTTCTCCGTGAAATCAGCAACCATGGAAGATGGGCTGCCCCGAAGGAGCTACAATCACAAAGGTACTTGTGTTCAGAGAAACTCCCTGAAACAAGGCAGGGAACAAAAAAAATGCCCTGAGTTTTCTCTCTCCTGGCTGTTTTGTACATGCCTTGCATTTGTAGAACTTAGTCTCAAGCCAGCCAGCAAGGGACCCCATAGGTACAGCCTCCCAGGGCACAGGGAAGGAAAAATCCAAGTGGAAAATTCATTGGGAGAGGGAGAAAAAGGGCAAGAAGTAGTATGACAGAAGATTCAGCATCACTATTGAAAACAGTCCAGCCTCGGATTGTGAAATTGTTTTCCCGCATCATTCTTATTCATGCATTCAATCAAATCTTGGTTAGTTTATTGAGTATCTAGGGAATGCAAGGCACTGACTGGACTTCCATTTGATATCAAAAGATTTACATTAGCATGGAAGGTCTTGATTTTCTTGACACTGACACCATATTTGATCATATCACTAACAGTATATACAGACAGGGTAAGGGATTTTTCAACCAAGAATCATTTAGTGGAATTTTCTGGGAATTTATAGGGCATGACTAATAATGATAAAAATAATAAAACATGATTTCTTTCTACAGAAGATGCTTCTAGTCTCTGTAACATTTTTGTGCATGTATTAGTATTAAATACTGACAATAATTTTTTTTGTTCCAAGAAATAGAGAAAATAAAAAGGAGAGTAAATTTTCAGATGATAATTACATATTTTAAACTAGAAATGAAACTAGACCCACTAAAGTTGTGAGCAAGCAACATTTAAATATTTTACATCAAGGAGAGGATTTAAACTGAGGCCTTTAATAATAGAATAGCATCTATATAGGCAGAAGGGAGCAAAGGAGTGTTAGCACAATTTAATATTGGACATGAATCAGTATCAGTAATAATTATTCTTTGTAACAATAGCTAAGTCCATTATAGTCTGAACATGAATGATTCTTCTTATCATACATAATTTTATGTTATGGCCAATGGCTGCCTATGAAATAAAAAGTAAGTCATTGATGGTAATGGTTGGATCAAAAAATGAGTAAAATAAATAATTGTTAAAATTGAAAACATGATTTGTTTCAACTACTGGAATTTTTACTGAATTAGTATATTTCATCAGAAAGTTTTATGAAAATATTCCTAACTGGAGAGTTAACTATAGCAACTTCTTATCCTATAGACTTCCTCAACATGCTACCCTTCCCATTATTTAGTTTCACTTTTACTAAAATAAATTTGGTATATTTTTGCATAACCTTCACTGAACAGCTATAAGAAATGTTAGTATGTTGTATAGTACTTGTAGAGTTGAATGTTCTATGGATGTGACTATAATGAATCATTCACAATGTATTGGTAGAAAATGGACTTAGGTAAATCTTAATAACTATTTTTCATTTTTATTCTAGCTGGACACACTGACTTTTTCGCTTTTTAAGCCAATTTCAATACTTATAGAAAGAAAATGTGTTGTTTTAATTTTTGTTTTTGCAACATTGAAAAGAATATGACCAATGGCCAATCTCAGGTCAACCACTTGGCAAATATTGCACTAATGATTAAAAGTAGAATAGAAACATTAAGTCTTAAAGCAAGACCCCACAATTTTCAGACCACTCAACACTCTGAGCACATTAAGCTGTTTCTTTTCTTCAGTTTTTCATGCCAGACATTTTTTTCTGTTTATTATTATGCTGTCTGAAGTGTTTACTAGGCATTTTGCCCAGATAGTTTCATTTTTATAACTTAATTTACACTGTTATCAGATTTAGCTTTGAAGATATGTTTTTAACATTATAATTTTTGCATTTATAATTTCATGGTGTAATTTTTTAATCCCTGAAAAAACACAAAAAGGAAATATAAATTATAAGGTTTATTTTTCACCAGAGCATTATTTTCAAGTCAAGTTGTAAATAAAATCTAAATGCTGAGAATCTGTATACTGAAATAATCAACTGCTGAATTTAGATATGAATAAGATTTAAAATTCAAAAATGTCATAGTATAATTTTATTTGTATAATAAACAAAATTATACAAAGACCAGCTTCACTCATAATTATGTTTATTAACATTTTTTATTGTCCATATTAAAATTGTTGACTAATTCTGGTGAAATACAAAGTAAAAGGCAAATTGCTGCATTATGCAACCAGTACTATAAAGAAAGAAGCACAATGCTTTCCAAACTTCTTCAGGTTCTAGAAAAAGCATGTTCCACATCTAGTAATACTTCTTATATGTGGGGTAAAATAGAAGACTCTTATATGAGAAGTGCCTGGCACAGGAAAGGGCTGTGCAGCAGGTTGTGGTTCAAGCAGTTATGCCATCTTGACAGGATAATTGACTCTGAACATCAGAAGAAGGTAGACTTTATGATACAATGGAGGCAGGGAGTAGTATGTGTGGAACTCCTACTACTCCCTTGTCTGACCATGGATGAACATAAATAGCAAACCTTCCCTGAAAAGAGCATATTAAACAGTGGCTTGGACGTCCTTAGAAAAGAGGGTTTAAGTAACTCTGCCAGGTAAGCCAAGAACCGAAGAGGTGACAGCTCAGAATTAGAAGCACTCAGAAAGGATAATGCAGGATGTCGATAATACGTATTAGCTATAGACTGAGACAATTAGCAATCATGAGGGCTTTACTTCTTTCCACTAACCTCCATTTTCCAAGTTCCTGTCAAGAAGAGAGGATCACAGGAGTTGCTGCTCAATGTGTGTGATGTGTGTGAAGAAGTGCATTTACACAGCACAAGACGTGATCTGTAGCAGTCAGGGAATACAGCTCGCGGACTCCAATTACACATATGTTTGATATTATCCTACAATCTATTGAGCCTTTGTTTTTCTCAGTATTTTTTCTCTTTGCTTTTCAGAATCAATAATTTCCCACTCTCTGTCTCCAATTTCACATGAACTTTTCTTAAGACATTCACATTCACATTTACATTTGCATCTCTGAAGACCTTTAAATGTATTTTGTATTTTAGATATTATTTTTTTCATTTCCGTAATATTTATATGGCTTTTAAAAAAACAGTTTCTGTTTTTTCTGCTAAAACTTACCAATTGTTCCATCATTATGACCATTTTTTACTTTAAATACCTAAACATTCAAATTTTAATTGTTTTAAAGCCCTGCCTAATAATTTCCTCACAAAGCTCATCTTGTGGTTGATTTCTATTATTTTCTTTTGAATATGGGTCATATTTTCCTGTTGGTTCCCATGTCTAGAAATTTTTGATTGTGTAGTGTGTATGAAGGTTATTAAGACTCCAGATTCTGCTATCTTCTACATAGTTCTATTCATTTTGGCACTAAGCACTCTCCCTGTGGTGAGCCGTGGGTGAAATCTCAATTAAGTTTTCTTATCCTTACATCGATTACTTGTAGGTTGTAGGTTTATTCTATGCAGATATATAATTCAGGAATCAGCCAGGGATTTGGATATAGTTTAAAAACTGATTTTGTGGTTCCTTTTACTATGGCCACTTGCCCCTGGAAATTCTCCCCTTAGTTTGCTTGCAATTGTTTTGGCAACCCCAAGCTCAATTATCTGACATTAAAGCCATTAAATCTTTCCGAGTGTTTCCACAGTATGTAGTTTAAAGAGGGTATTCCAGTGAAAAGCTACACAAATTTCAATCTTACAAAGTACAGTTTCTTTGTTTAAAGGGCCAAACTTACTTCTATTTCTACCTGTATTCATCATTCTCCAGTATCATGAATTTTTTTTTTTCCTGGAACTATAATCAATATCTGCAGGAGGGCAAGTCCAATACAAGCTGTTTTGCCATTATGATCAGCAAAATGAGTGTGTTCATATCATTGCAGTTCATAACATATTTGTTCTAAGCTATCATTTTATTACTGTTTTCTATTTGTTTCACTTGTCTCTTACATTTCACCTCCATTCTTATATTTTACTGGATAATGAAGTAATCTTTTATTAACATTATCATTGTATTTTCCTCTTTATTATAATCACAAATTATTCATTAACTTAATATATTTTAGTGATCATTCTAAAGGTTGCCTTATGCATCCATTACTTATTACAGTCTAACGTAAGTCAATAATTTTACCACCTCATAAACAGTGCTAGGACTTTATAACTCTAAATCACTTTCACTACCACCTAATTTATATCTTAATATTCTTGTGTATTTAATTGTTTATATGTTTTATTTCAAATACAATTTGTTAGTGTTGCTATATACAGTTACACACGTATTATCTCTTTCCATTCCTCTTCATTCTTTTTATATCTATGTGCTTCAGTCTAGCATCATTTTTTTCTTCTTCTTCTTCTTTCTTCTTTCTTCTTCTTCTTCTTTTGTATTTCTAAAGAGAAAGTGAGTGCAAGGAGGGGAGGGACAGAGGGAGAGGAAGAGAGAGAATCTCAAGCATGGGCCCAGCACAAAGTCTCAAGCAGGGCTCAGTCTCATAACTCTGAGAACATGGTGTAAGCTAAATTCGAGAGTCAGGTGCTATACTGACTGAGCCAACCAGTCTCCTCAGCATCATTTTTTTCTGTTTGAAATTTTTCCATGAGCAATACTATTAATTTTTTCAGTCTTTTTTGTCAGGAAATATCTTAATTTTCCTGTCCTTTTCCAAGTTTTTTTCACTAACTATTAAAATATAGGGCCTTAGTTTATCATTGAAAGATGCTATTCCATGGTCCTTTGACTTATACCATTTGTGTTAAGAAGTCTACTAAAAATGTTATGCTGCTTCCTTAGAGGTAATGTGTCTTCTTTTCTGAAGCTACTTTTATATAATTTTTGCTTTCTATTTTCCTCAGTTTAAATATTATGTACTTAAATGAGTGCTAATATGACTTACTGTTAGCTTTCCCTAACTCTTCTCTTTTTAAAGCTGCAATTACACAGATGGTTGACATTTTAACTGTTTTCTATTTTATTTTAACTGTTTTTCATTTTTTTTAAAAAGCTATTTACTTTAGTCTTTTTTCTCTCTTCTTCACCTAAATATTTTCTACTGACCTGTCTTTCAGTTAACTATACTCTCTTCTACTGTGTCTAATTTTCCTTTAACCTATCTGTTAAATTTATAATTTATGGTATTTTTAAATTATATAATTTTCATTTTATTCTTAATTTATTGACTCTAATTCTGGTGAAATACTCCCCAACTTAATTTATATGTCTTTCATTTTTTTTTCTATTTGGATGACAAAAACCATAGTTAGATATAAGTTTTACTAGGATAACCCCAATACCAGGATCATTTATAGTCTCTATTACTTCTATTTTTTTCTATTACCTCCTGGGTTTTAAATATCTCTTCAAGTACATGGCATAACTCTGGATTAAAAACTACATACTATTTAATAAATAATTTAGAAGTGGTGGGTAAGATTATCCTCTGTCTTAATAGGGAGATAGCTTTGAGGTATGCCCCTTAATCTAAGTAAGAATCAATGACTCCAAATTGCCTTACAGTTTGTTAAGGATTTGTCCACTTGTCATTTGACCCTCACCTCCCTATCTCTAGTGGGTAGCCTTCTAAGGGTTCCAAAATCTAGGGAAGTCACAGGGGTCACTCTACTATTCCCCTGCTCTCCTGAGTATTGTGAGGCTGCTTAAAACTTCATTTTGCTCTTTTGAATGTTTTGCTTGACTTATATTTAAATTGCTTTCTGCCCAGCTTTAGAATTCATAATTTTGTCACAGGTAAGCCAACAGATATATTGAGTCTCTGATATTGCTCCTTATTTAACCTTCATGTCTCCAGTTTTTATATTTTCAGGCTCAAAAAAACTTCCATAATTTCTGCCAGTTTTTCTGGTGTTTAATAGTAGAAGTTACCTTGTTTGCTGCATCCTCAGCCTCTTGACTTTAGCCCAGAATCACCAAATACCAAAAGAATACAGCTACTTCAGAATGTTGGCTTACCTCTCAGTGCAATTCAGTTATCTGCATGATTTTCTCATTTGAAGTTCTGTTGTCACAGCAAATCTCTTGTCCCTTTAAACACCTAGATTTTTCTTTTCTTTTTTTTCTTTTTTTTTTCTTTTCTCTAGTTGTCCTCTAAGGAAGGTGTACCATATCCACTTTATCATAGCCTTGAGTGGAGCTTTGGTATCCTATTTTAAAAAGAACAAAACAATGAACATATTTCAAAATATCTTCTCAAGCTAATAGTATATCATGGCAGTTTACAAAAACAAAGTGAACACATTAAACAACTAATAGGTTTTTGTTAAATTAGGTTATGCAAATCCATGTTCACTATTTTATAAAGTTCATAGTTTCTTAAAGTTATAAAAGCATGTGTATTCTTTCAAAGGTTTTCTTGTCTCCATGAATTAGATCTCCATGGATTACACTTCTTTTAATGAATTTTTCATTTCCCTTGGCCATACTTATGCAATAGATTAAAAGTCTATGTTATTTTTTTCTCTTAATACTGTGGGCTAATGATTTTTTCTTGTCACATCTGCTAATTATTTAGAAAAGATCTTTAGAGTATCTGAACATTGGTAGAAGCATAATTGCTTCAGTGATTTTTTGATTCCCAAGTCATTTATAGCTTGAATGTCTTCTACTTTAGTGTCTTTAAGTATCAATTAGATAGTCTGACATGTCCTTGTTTTTAAGGAGATGAGATAATGTGCATACACTAAATTTGTTCTGTGGGAGATAGATATCAGTTACTAGTATGTCACATTGTTTTTCAGCCAAAATATAATATAATTTTGATCACTCTGAACCAATTTATCTCTGCTTTTTTCATGACTTACTGTTATTGTGAAGAATGTCAACTCTTCACAATTGTACCCTTGCCAGTGTAAGATTAGTATCTTCAAGTTAGTAATAGGGTAAGGTTTCTGTCTGTTTGCTCCTTCCCCATCAGGGAATCTGAGTTGAGAAGCAGGGCAGGGGGTCATGGGAGGTTGGGGGACGGGAAATGAAACAAGATGGGATCAGGAGGGAGACAAACCATAAGAGACTCTTAAACTCACAAAACAAACTGAGAGTTGCTGGGGGGTAGGGGGGTAGGGATAGGATGGCTGGATTATGGACATTGGGGATGGTATGCGCTATGGTAAGTGCTGTGAAATGTGTAAGCCTGATGATTCACAGACATGTACCCCTGGGGCAAATAATGCATTATATGCTAATAAAAAATATGTGACTTCAATTAATGTGAACACTCAGGAACTTTCAGTTACTATCAAATGGGGCCTCTAGGTGTCACTGTTCCATTGGTAAACCATGCTGTAGACACTCAATTTGTTTCTCATCCAAAGATCTGTGTGAATACTTAATCACTTTTTACTAAGAAGTTCTCAAATGTTTGATAGTTTACTGGCACTGGGCTTATTGTACTTATTATAAGAGAGATAAGTGGAAATATGGTTAGAATTATGCTTTGTCTCAACCATGTGAAAATGATACTCTAATGAAAGTTTCTTTCATAGACTTGATTTTTTTTATTTATTTATTTGTCAGAGACAGGGACAGAGAGAGGGAGCCCATAGGCAGGGGGAGTGGCAGGCTCTCTGCTAAGCAAGTAGCCCAATGTGGGACTCAATCCCAGGACCCTGGGATCATGACCTGAGCTGAAGGCAGATGCTTAACCAACTGAGCCACCCAGACGTCCTGCTTAGACTTTGATTTTCTGTAATAACTAATTACAAATAAGGGAGGCACTTAAACAACAAAATAAACGGAATTCTTGTAGTGTCATAAAATAAGGAAGTTCTCATAAAACCAAAAGATAGAACCATGTCAAAGGGACAAATGAATGAACTGCCAATAGCTAAGCTAGAATAATTTGAGCAATAAAATAAGTAAGATAGTATCGAATTATATCTCAAAGTATGAAATAAATATGCATGAGTCCATATTGATATTAATACATAAATCCCTGTATAAATAGGGAACAAAGGACAAATCTTCCCTACAGAAAAATTCCAAATAATTTAGGTAGACACTCTACTTCAAGAGGTAGAGCCTAATTTTTCTCAAACCTCCTGAGTGCATGCTGGAATTCTGTGATATCCTTTGAAAAAACTAGAGTGCAGAAAGAAGGAAAAAAGTAGTTCTACAGTAGAGAAATCCAACAAACATTACCTTGGTCAAGAGAGAAACGTTAACATCACCAGTTACAAGTCATGTTGATAGTATCTTCATATAATGTGATAAGAAGGTTGCCTCACATCTGTAGTGTCTGTTTAAAAAACCTATAATCCCATTCTAATCATAAAAAATAAAACCGGATAAGTCCAAATTAAAGGTGATTCCACAAAATACCTGAGCAGTACTCCTCAAAGCTCTCAAGATCATGAAAAACAAGGAAAGACTGAGAAACCATAGAAGGCCAGAAGAAATTGTGAAGACAGGTTATCTATAATAATGTGTTATCTGGGATGGGCTTCTAGAATAGAAAAAGGTCATTAGTGGAGAAACTAGTGAAATTTGAATAAAGTCTGGAGGTTAGTTAAAATAAATGAAATGAAATATTCAATGTGGCTTAATAAGTCATAGTTTGACCAATAGTGTAAATACTAATATGAAAAAATTTTTAAGCAATAGTATATATATTAATATGGAAATTTTTGAGTTGCACAGGTATAAAATGAATAAGCTATAGTTTTTACATTTTTTAAAATTTAATTTCCATCATCTTTCTATAGATTATGTTATGGTGATCACTTTTTTGTATATAGTGATATTTTTGTAGGGGTAGGGGGGTATTTGAGGCACAATGTACAAATCAACATCTGTATAAACATGTCAAATACAAATCATGATACTTATGAAAATTTTATCATGTTAGTAACAGACTTATTATCAGTCTCTAATCCCACAGTTGGTTATCACTCTAGGAATAACACAACAAACTAGAATGAAACCAGAAGTGTCCCCTAGGCCCAGAACTGATATCTAGATCATTATATTTATCCTTATTTATAATTTTTATTCTAGAAAAAGACACCTAAAGATGGGAAAAATAAAATTTAGTGGTTAAAAAACTTACCTGAGGATACACTGCAGCTTTGGATGAAATTTTCCATCTCCTAGGGTATATATACACATATACGGCTATTTACCTATTACATCTTTTTTAACACTATGACCAACCTTACTGTGTTGTGTGATGTCTTAACCAATATATCTGTCTTTATTTTCACAATGCAGTATTTGCAATAGTGAATTATTTTCTTAAATTGTTTTTTCAGGGAGTCATATCCAACACAATACTGATTGTCAGGTTTGATTCACTCAAGTCAGAGATCTTACCCAGCATTAAGCTTTACTATTAATTTCAGTGATACAATCAAGAGGCATTAGCAGAGAAATCAAGAGCGGCACTCCAGATCTTATCTTCCTTTACTAGACACACACTCACTAGTCCAGAACAAGTGATGTTTCAATGTAAAGTGAAAGCATATTATCTGCTATATTGGGGAACATTCAGTTTTTATTTTTTAATTTTTTCTATTTTTAAATTTAAATTCAATTATTTAACATATATTATTGGTTTCTGAGGTAGAGGTCAGTGGTTCATCAGTATTATATAAATATCCATTGCTCATTACATCATGTGCCCTCCTTTATGTCTATCACCCAGTTACTCCATCCTCCCACCTCCCTCTCCTCCAGTAACTCAGTTTATTTCCTATGATTAAGAATCTCTTATGGTTTGCCTCCCTTTCTGATTTTGTCTTGTTTTAGTTTTTTCTCTCTTCTCCTATGATCCTCTGTTTTGTTTCTTAAATTCCATTATGAGATCATATGATAGTTGTCTTTCTCTGATTGACTTACTTCCTTTAGCATAGTACTGTCTAATTCCATCCATGCCATTGCAAATGGCAAGATTTCATTTTTTTGGTGGTTGAGTAGTATTCCCTTGTGTATATATACATATATTACATCTTCTTTATCCATTCATCTGTCGATGGACATCTGGGCTCTTTCCATTGTTTGGCTACTGTGGACATTGCTGCTATAAACATTGGGTGCAGGTGCCCCTTCAGATCACCACAATTATATCTTTAGGGTAAATATCCAGTAGTGCAGTTGCTGGGTCATAGAGTATCTCTATTATCAACTTTTTTGAGGAACCTCCATACTACCTTCAACTGGCTGCACCAGCTTGCATTCCCACCAATAGTATAAGAGCGTTCCCCTTTCCCACACCCTCATCAACAGCTGTCGTTTCCTGACTTACTAATGTTAGCCATTCCGACCAGTGTGAGTTTTTCTCATTGTGGTTTTGGTTTGTATTTCCCCAATGTTGAGTGATGTGGAGCATTTTTTCATGTGTCTATTGGCCATTTGGATGTCTTCTTTGCAGAAATGTCTGTTCATGTCTTCTGCCCATTTCTTGTTTGAATTATTTGTTCTTTGGGTTTTGAGTCTGATAATTTCTTTATAGATTTTGGAAACTACCCTTTTATCTGATGTCATTTGCAAATATCTTCTACCACTCAATCGGTCATTTTTTGGTTTTAGCAACTGTTTCCTTTGCGGTGCAAAAACTTGTTATCTTGGTGAAGTCCCTATAGTTCATTTTTGTCTTTGCTTCCCTTGCCTTTGGAGATATGTCTAGCAAGAAGTTGCTGTGGCTGAGGTCACAGAGGTTGCTGCCTGTTCTCCTCAAGGATTTTAGTGGATTCCTGTCTTACATATGGGTCTTTTATCCATTTTGAGTCTGTTTTTGTGTGTGGTGTAAGAAAATGGTCCAGTTTCATTCTTTGGCATGTGGCTGTCCAATTTTCCCATCACTTGTTGAAGAAACTGTCTTTTTTCCATTGGACATTCTTTCCTGCTTTGTCAAAGATTAGTTGACCACAGAGTTGAGGGTCCCTCTTCTGTTCTTTGATCTCTGTGTCTATTTTTGTGCCAAACCATACTGTCTTGATGATTATAGCTTTGTAATAGAGCTTGAAGTCTGGAATTGTGATATCACTAGCTTTGGTTTTCTTTTTTATCTTATTTAAATATTTGTTTATTTTGGTTTTCTTTGTCAACATTGCTTTAACTATTCAGGATCTTATCTGGTTCCATACAAATTTTAGGATTATTTGTTCCAGCTCTGGGAAAAAGTTGATGGTATTTTAATAGGGCTTGCACTGAATGTATAGATTGTTCTAGGTAGCATAGATATTTTCACAATATTTGTTCTTCCAATTCATGAGTATGGAACATTTTTCCATTTCTTTGTGTCTTCTCCAGTTTTTTTCACGAGTATTCTATAGTTTTCTGAGTACAGATCCTTTGCTTTTTGGTTATGTTTATTCCTATGTATCTTATGGTTTTGGATGCAATTGTATTTGGGATTGAATCTTTAATTTCTCTTTCTTCTGTCTCACCATTAGTGTATAGAAACACAACTGATTTCTGTGCATTATTTTATATCCTGCCACTTTGCTGAATTCCCATATGAGTTTTAGCAATTTTGGGGTGGAATCTTTTGGGTTTTCCCATAGACTATCATGTCACCTGCAAAGAGTGAGAGTTTGACTTCTTTCCTGATTTGACTGCCATTTATTTATTAGTTTGTTTGTTGTTGTTGTTGTTGTCTGATTACTGAGGCTAGGACTTCTAGTCCTATGTTGAACAGCAGTGGTGAGAGTGGACATTCCTGTCATGTTCCCAACCTTGGGGTAAAAGCTCTCAGTTTTTCCCCAGCAAGAATGATATTCATTTTGGGCTTTTTGTATATGGCTTTTATGATATTGAGGTATGTTCCCTCTATCCATACACTGTGAAAAGTTTTAATCAAGAAACAAGAAAGGATGCTGTACTTTGTCAAATGGTTTTTCTGCATCTATTAAGAGTATCATATGGTTCTTGTCCTTTTTTATTTATGTAGTGTATCATATTGATTGATTTGTGGATGTTGAACCACCCCCACAGTCCAGGAATAAATCCCACTTGGTCATGGTGAATAATCCTTTTAATGTACTGTTGGATCTTATTGGCTAGTATTTAGGTGAGAATTTTGGCATCCTTGTTCACCAGGGATATTGGTCTGTAATTCTCTTTTTTGGTAGGGTGTTTGGTTTAGGGATCAAGGTAATGCTGACTCAGAGAGTTTGGAAGTTTTCCTTCCATTTCTATTTTTGACACAGCTTCAGAAGAATAGGCATTAATTATTCCTTAAATGTGTGGTAGAATTCCCCTGGGAAGCCATCTGGCCTTGGACCATTGTTTGTTGGGAAATTTTTGATTACTGCTTCAACTTCCTTGCTGGTTATGGGTCTGTTCAGATTTTCTATTTCTTTTTTGGTAGTTTTGGTAGTTTATATGTCTCTAGGAATGCATCCATTCCTTCCAGATTGCCTAATTAGTTGGCACATAGTTGCTCATATGATCTTTTTTCTTTTTTTTCAAGATTTTTATTTATTAATTTGACAGAGAGAGATCACGAGTAGGCAGAGAGGCAGGCAGAGGGAGGAGGAAGCAGTCTCCCTGCTGAGCAGAGAGCCCGATGTGGGGCTCGATCTCAGGACCCTGAGACCATGACCTGAGTCGAAGGCAGAGGCTTAAACCACTGAGCCACCCAGGTGCCCCAGTCATAATACGTTCTTATAATTGTGTGTATTTCTTCAGTGTTGATTGTGATCTCTCCTTTTTCATTTATGATTTTATTAATTTGGGTCCTTTCTCTTTTGTTGTTGATAAGTCTGGCCAGGGGTTTATCAATTTTATTCATTCTTTTGGAGAATAAGCTGCTAGTTTTGTTGATCTGTTCTATTGTTCTTTCTATTTACTTCTATTTCTATTATTTCTATTGATTTCTGCTCCAACTGATTGATTTCTATTTCATTGATTTCTGCTCTAATCATTATTAATTCTCTTCTCCTGCTGGGTTTAGGCTTTATTTGCTGTTCTTTCTCCAGCTCCTTTAGATTTAAGGTTAGGTTGTATATTTGAGAACTTTTTTGTTTCTTGAGAAAGGCTTGTAATGCTATATACTTTCCTGTTAGGACCACTTTTGCTGCATCACAAAGGTTTTGAACAGTTGTGTTTTCATTTCATTGTTTCCATGAATTTTTAAAATTCTTCTTTGATTTCCTGGTTGACCCATTTATTCTTTAGTAGGATGCTCTTAGTCT
This sequence comes from Nasua narica, assembly GCA_028533885.1. Taxonomy (NCBI): domain Eukaryota; kingdom Metazoa; phylum Chordata; class Mammalia; order Carnivora; family Procyonidae; genus Nasua; species Nasua narica. The sequence continues at coordinate 150,210,949 of CM052810.1, forward strand.
CCACATATTTGAGTTCTTTCCAACTTTCCTTTTGTGATGGAATTCTGGTTTCAAAGCATTGTGGTCTGAGAATATGCAGGGAATGATCCCAATCTTTTGGTACCTGTTGAGACCCACTTTGTGATCCAGTATGTGATCTATTCTCGAGAATGTTCCATGTGCAGAGAAGAATGTGTATTTTGTTGTTTTAGGATAGAAGGCTCTGAATATATTTGTGAAGTTCATCTGGTCCAGTGTGTCATTCAAAACCCTTGTTTCCTTGTTGATCTTCTGCTTAGATCATCTGTCCATTGCAGTAAGTTGGGTGTTAAAGTCCCCTAATATTAACTGTATTATTATTTTTGTGTTTCTTTCATTTTGTTATTAATTGGCATATATAACTGGCTGCTCCCATGGTAGGGGTGTAAATAATTACATAACATGTAAATATTTACATGTTATATCTTGTTGGATAGACACATTGATTATGATATAGTGTCCTTCTTCATCTCTTATTATAGTCTTTAGTTTAAATCTAATTTGTCTGATATACGGATTGCCCCCCCAGCTTTCTTTTGAAGTCCATTAGCGTGATAAATTGTTTTGTGCCTCCTCACTTTCAAACTGGAGGTGACTTTGGGCCTAAAATGAGTCACTTGTAGACAGTATATGGATGGATCTTGCTTTTTTATCCAATCTGATACCTTGGGTCTTTTGATTGGAGCATTTAGCCCATTTATATTCAGAGTAACTATTGAAAGATAACGAATTTAACGTCATAGTACTACCTGTAAAGTCCCTGTTCCTGCATATTGTCTCTGTTTCTGTCTGGTCTATGTTACTTTGGAGCTCTGTCTTTGCTTAGAGGATCTCCTTTAATATTTCTTGCAGGACTGGTTTAGAGATCACAAATTCTTTTAATTTCTGTTTGTTCTGGAAGCTATTTATCTCTCCTTCCATTCTGAATAACAGCCTGGCTAGCTAAAGTATTCTCAACTTCATGTTTTTCTCATTTAGTACTCTGAGTATATCATGCCAGCCTTTTCTGGCCTGCCAGGTCTCTGTGGATAGGTCTGTTGCCAGTCTAATGTTCCCAACCCTGTGTATTAAGGACCCTTTGTCTCGAGCTGCTTTCAGGATTTTCTCTTTGTCTCTGAGTTTTGCAAGCTTCACTATTATATAACGGGGTGTTGACCTATTGTTATTGATTTTAACAGTTATAATTGAAGAGAGTTCTCTGTGCCTCTTGGACTTGAATGCCTATTTCCTTCCCCAGATTAGGTAAGTTCCCACTATAATTTGCTCCAATATACCTTCTACCCCATCCCCAATTCCTCTTCTTCTGGGATCCCAATTATTCTAATATTGTTTCACTTTATGGTATGACTTATCTCTCAAATTCTTCTCTTGTGATCCAGTAATTGTGTATCTCTCTTTTTCTCATCTTCTTTAATCTCCATCATGTTGTCTTCTATATCACTAATTCTCTCTTCTGCCTCATTCATCCTGCAGTTAGAGCCTCCATTTTTTTAATTGCATCCCATTAATAGCCTTTTTTATTTTGACTTGATTAAATTCTAGTTCTTTTATTTCTCTGGGAAGGGATTCTTTAGTATCTTCTATGCTTTTTTCAAGCCCAGCTAGTATCTTTATAATAGTTATTCTGAACTCTAGTTCCAACATCTTACTTATTTCCATAATGATTAGGTCCCTGGAAGTCAGTACTACCTTTTGTTCTCTTTATCTGAGGTGTATTTTTCCATTTCTCATTTTGTCCAGAGAAGAATAGATGGATAAGAGAGCAAAATACTAATATGGTAACGATGACCCTAGAGAAATATACACTAAACATATAAGAAGAGACCTGAAACTGAAAAAAAGAAAAAAAAAGAAAAAGAAAGAGAATATTATCGAACAGGTGGAGAGAATAGAGCAATGCACTGGACCCTACATGCCTTTGGTCCGTTTGTTTGAAAACTAGATCCCAATATTTTAAATAAAGAAAAACTTAAATATGTATAAAAATAAAATTAAATACATTGAAAGGCTAGATTCTAACTGTAAAAATCAAAATTACAAGACTAGAGAAAACAAAAGAGAGAAGAGAAAACACCTATAACAACAAAAATGAAGGGATATAAACAGACAGATGAACAGAACAGAGCAATACACTATATCCCAAGTATATTTTGGTTGATCTTTTAAAAGAAACTACATTTCAAAACTGTGAAGAAAGAAAAACATATATATATGAAAATAAAATTAAATACATTGAAAGGATAGAATGTACCTCTAAAGATTATAACAAAACGGAAGAAACAAACAAACAAAAACAGAAAAAAAGAAGTAGAAAAGAATATGATCACACAGGTGAAGAGAACAGACATATACAGTAGGTTCTGGGTGTATTTTGCTCTGTTAGAGGAAATTGCATCCCAAAATTGTAGAGAAAGAAAAACTTATATATATACAAATACAACGAAGGGATAGAATGTAACTATAAAAATGAAAATTAAAAAGGATTTAAAGAGAGTTGATAAAATAAGAAATTGGTTGAAAAAGGAATGAGGAAAAAATTAAAATAGAAAACCAAAGAATCATGGGAAAAACCCCATGATTTCTATATGCTATATTCCCCTACTTCAGGAGTTTTGCAGTTCCCATTGATAGGTAAACTAGGTCTGGGCTGGATGATCTTGCTGATCTTCTGGGGGAGGGGTCTGTTGCCTTGATTCTCTAGTGTATTTGCCCTGTGTAGAATAGCACTGCCCTTGCTAGTGGGCCACGCTAAGTAATATGCTTTATGTTGTTTATTCTATGTGGCTTTTGTTCCCTGAAGGCTTTCCATGCAGCTTTAGAGGATGAGAATGAAAATGATGGCCTTCCAATCTCTGGCTCCAGAATTGAAAGCTCATGGCTCCACTTCTCAGTGCACCCTCAGGGAAAAGCAATCAATCACTCCTCTCTCCCTGGTCTCTGCTCCCCAGGTTCACCCAGCCTGTGATGGAGCATTTCTATAGGCACATAACCCCTTTCAAGTCTCCAAACTTTTCAGACTCCTGCAGTATGCTCCTGAAGCACTTTTCCCAGGGGAAGGGGGTGATCTCATTGGTTTGGGTGCTTTTTGGGCCCCTGCTCAGAGAGCAGTCATCTGACTGAGCTTCAGTTCTCAGCTTATGGCAATGCTGAGCTGAAAGCTCACTCCTGGACTCACTGTTTGCAGCTGGCTTCCCTGCTTCTATGCCTAGGAACTCTGTCTCACTTAGGCACCCCCAGTCTTCCTGTGACCTCAAGGATCTTGAGCCCACACTGTCACACCTAGGATTCCACCCCACTTAGCAACCTGAGTGCCTTTCAGTTCAGGATGTCTTTCACCAGAGCGTATTTCTAAAAGTTATGATTCTATACTCCACTGCTATATCACTTTCCGGTAGCTGACTGATGGAGGCTCTCTCATTCTGCAGTTTATCTTCCCATATATCACCTCAGAATCACTTCTCTGCACCTCCTACCTTGCATAAAGTGGTCACTTTTTTATTTGTAGAATTGCAGTTATTCTTTTCTTAACTCTCTGGTTGAGTTCATAGGTGTTCAGAATGATTTGATAGCAATCTAGCTGAGTTCCTGGGACCAGATGAAACTAAGTTCTCTTACTCTTCCACCATCATGATTTCTCTCTGGGAACATTTAGTTTTTAAAACTTAACCTGTTTTATACCGCAGATAGTCAACTAGCATTTATGACAGTTTCTAAGATGTCATGCCCATAAATTGGAACATCTTAGTTTTATTTATCATAAATGACCCTAAATGTGGAGCATGCTACTAAAATTTATTTTTTTCTGGCTCTTTTAATTGTTTTTCTAGTTATGCTAATAATGTTAACATAGTCTAATTATTAGAAGATGTCAATTATCAGCATGTTTATAAAGAAATTACACTAGGTCATCTGTTGGCTTTCTTTTTTCAGGAAATTCCCTCAGTAATCAAGAGAGATATTTAGTCAGTGCTTTCACCCCTTTTCTCCAATGCCATTCACAAAATTAATGTGAGCACTATTTTCAGAAAAATAAATTCCTGCTTATAACTACAACTTTTCACTAAAATTTCCTTAAGCCCTACCAACTCTCTAATCAAATTATAATCATTTAAACCATTTTCCTGGGACTGTATGTAATTTTATGTTAAATAATTACTAAAAGGTTAAGTATGCTGTGAGACATGTCTTAAAATGTGAAGTCAGATGGAAATGAAATGATAAATAGATCATGGCTAATTACTTAAAATACTGAGGCTTTTCTAGTGAGTTTAAAATAACAGATTCTATTAAGTAATTGTAATCAGCAAATAAAGCTATTGAATAAATCAGATGAGTTAGATACAACTCTAAAATTGAATGCAGTATTTACAACATGTTTATGAAGATTCAGGTTAATTCTGATTAATGTCAAAAGCTATAATTATAGAGTTAACATTCACAAATAGATAAATATCATCAATTCAGAGGGCAATGTTTGGGTCTGTGAGTACTTTCCTACACTAAACAACATTCCATTGAACTCTTCTTTTTTTTTTTTTTCCCATTGAACTCTTCTATCCTTTTCTTCCATCCTTGAAGCTTTTCAAACCACGAAAGGAATCAACAGGCCAAAAGCAAGTCCCAAAGTCTAGTCATGTGCTGGCTTTCCCTAGCAATTGGTTCTCAGTCCTGGTAAAATATAGGCTATTAAAACCTCTGCTTAACTATACATATCCATGTAATTCACTGCTCTTTACCTCACGAGTCTATCTGAAGGCTTTCAAATTTGGCTATGTCAGGGTTATGTGGTCTCATAAAACAAATTAAGAAGTATTGTCCCTTTTTCAATTCTCTGGAAGAATTTGTGTAAAACTGTGTGAGATTTTTTATTAAGATTTTATTTATTTATTAGAGAGAGAGAGTGAGAGAGAGGGTGTAGATGGGGGGAGGGAGAAGCAAAAGTTAAGAGGGAGAAACAGATTTTGAGCAAGGAGCTGGACTCAGGGCTTGATCTGAGGACCCCAGGATCAAGATGCTTAACCAACTGAGCCACCCAGGTGCCATGAGATTATTTCTTTTTTTATATTTGAAGAGATTCCTTTGTGAATGTGAAACTCTCAGGGCCTCAAGTTTACTTTGTGGAAAAGTTTTGAACTTATCGACTCAAATTCTTTAATAGATTGAGAATATCTAGAATTTTGGTGTCTTTTTGTCAGTTTTGGTTAATTATTTTTCAAGGTAATTTTTCGTTCATTTAAATAGGTTTTGTTGATAAATAAGGTTTTCTTAATTCCTCTTAAAGACTTTTTCATGTTTGTTGGCTCTGTAATGACGATGCCCTTTTTATTTCTGACATTCATAATTTGTATTTTCTCTCATTTCTTTCCTTCAGTCTTGCAAACACTTATGAGTTTTATTAAATTTTTCAAAGAACCATATTTTTATTTGGTGTATCTTCTCTATTGTATATCTAGATTTTTTTCTATTGCATATGTGCTTTATATCTTAGTCTCTATTCAGTTTTTAAAATATCTTTCTTTTTATATTCTTTGAGTTTAATTTGCTCTGCTTTTTCTAGCTTATGAGATAGAAACTTAAATTATTGATTTTTCAACCTTTCTTCTTTCCTAACACATGCATTAAGAATGGAAAAAACAAAAAAAGACTTAAAATTTCTAAACACTTTTTTAGTCGCATTTTATGTTAGGGTGCCTGGGTGGTTCAGTGGGTTAAAGCCTCTGCCTTGGCTTAGGTCATGATGTCAGGGTCCTGGGACCGAGCCCTGCATCGGGCTCTCTGCTCAGCAGGGAGCCTGCTTTCCCCTCTCTCTCTGCCTGCCTCTCTGCCTACTTGTCACCCCTCTCTCTCTCTCTCTGTCAAATAAATAAATAAAATCTTTAAAATTTTTTTTTAATTTAAAATTTAATTTTTAAAATTTTTTTTAAAATTTAAAATTAAAAAAAAATTTTTAAAAGATTTTATTTATTTATTTGACAGAGAGAGAGAGAGAGAGCACGAGCAGGCAGAGTGGCAGGCAGAGGCAGAGGGAGAAACAGGCTCCCCGCTGAGCAAGGAGCCCGATGCGGACCTCGATCCCCTTACCCTGGGATCATGACCTGAGCTGAAGGCAGCTGCTTAACCAACTGAGCCACCCAGGCAACCCTTAAAAAAAATTTAGTTGCATTTTATGTCAATACCACATATTTATCATCAGTTTTAAATATATTCTAAATTCCATTATTACTGGTTTGTTGATCCAATTACATAGAAGTGGGATGCTTAATTTTCAAATATTTGGAAAATTCCCTGAATCTGTTAGCCCAAGGATTTAGTATTCATTTATTTTGTAATTCTAAACTGAGAAAGTATCTTCTACCATTAATCTTAATGACTGTAGTAATTTGTACCCAATTTAAAATATACATATAGGTTCAAGACACTTGTCACTCTCTCTGAGAGGCATCTAATAACTGAATGTTCATAGAAATAAAACAAGAATTCCATGCCAGAGATGACTCATTGAATTATCATCAATTTCTAGTGATAGTTGCTTGGATGTGTCCTCTTTTACTGTCTCTCTTGATTTACCCAGTCAGGAAAACTATAGCACCAACAATAACAAATTAAATTTCCAAAGTGAAAAAAAAAAGTAACTCTCATACAGAAGAATTTGTCCAGTCTCAGAAATAATTTTTCTTCAAGGAGCATGTGACAATGATAAAAGGCTCTGATTTGGTACCATTACTTATTCCAGTTCTACCACTAATTACTCTATTTTAAATCAATATCCTTAAGTATGTCTTTTTTGTTCATTTCAAAATCTTTGTTCATATAGAGAAAAAAACATGATTTCTATCACTTATCCTATTACTAACATTTTATATAAAACAAAATCCTTAAGAGTACACAAAAGAGAGTTTAGAATATAAGAATGCATCTTTAGAATACATGTTTCACAGTTCATGTCTCCAAAAACTCATCTTTTGCCTTTGGTAATCTTGATTACCTAAAACTATGGAATAGGAAGGCATATTCCATGTGTTTTTCTCTGGCTCTGCCATGTTTTAGCTTTGTGGTCTTATAAACATAAGTCTAGAAAAAAGGAGAAGCAGAACTCATGCACTTCATTGTTGCATTTAATGACCTCTGACAGAATTTTTATTTCTAAATTCAAGACTTTGGGCTATACGGACTTGTGGTCTTAGTGGCCAAGGCACAATGTTTACACAAGGAGATAAAATAATGTTTCTGCTGAATTTTCAGTTGAGAATATCTGGTTATTTTTGAGTTTTTCATGGCATTGAACTAAAAGACAAACAAAAAAAGTAAGGGGTTACTGTGTTGACTGGATTGCTTGATCCTGAAAATTGTAAGGAAATACGGCTGCCACAAATGAGATTGGAGGGAAATTCATATGACATCTAAGAAATCCCTTTTGGCATCTCCTAATGCTGTCTCAACAAATCATGAAAGTTAAAGAATGGTGAGAGTAAATCTGTATAGCTAGGATTTATAATTATAATTTCTTCCTTGTTCTCAGGTTTAAATGTATATTTATATATATTAACCAGTTTATTTAGTGTCTTTTTCCTCTCATATTTTATGTACTCTATAGCTTGTGTTATTACTGATTATCTTTACAACTTTGTGCATTTCACATTATCGATGTGTAATTATTGACTGAATTAGAAAAGGAATGACAATCAGAAATAAATGCAGAAATTGTTAGGAATTTAGCTCTCGCCTATTTGGGAGACAGTAAACAATTTACGTTTGTATGCAGGATGGTTGCATAATGTTGAGTTGAAGCATATCGTAGTTATTGTTGCTTAGAACATTTCAACTTTAAATTGAAAAATCAACTCTTTACATTCTGCTCCCAATATGCTGGTGATAAAATGTTAAGTGTGTGAGGTCTTCATTTGGAAAAGATGAAGATGGAAAACACACAGAAGTCACTTTTCTAGAGCACGCACTAACACTTGCTGGTCAGGGCCAGTGAATGAAACTTTGAGAATGTGTTTGGTACTTTTTCCACTGAAATTATTATATTCTGACCAACTGCTGCTGGTTGAAACATTCTGTCTTTAGATATGTTAGTTCAAGATGGCTCTTCTAATTAGTGATTTTATAAATAAAATATGTATTTAAGCCAGAACTAAAAATTACAGCTGCTGTCCTAGTATAAATATTAACATAATGAGACACCAGTTCCCAACAGCACCTGTAATAGTTTTTTTGAATCACAAGATAGCTCTTGAATGACATGGACTCCTAAACAGCTGTTTAGGCAGGAGCACTTGGACAGCTGTTGTCTTTGTTCTGCAACACATGCTCTTCTGCTTCTTGAGTAAATGTTATAAGAAAAAATATCAAAAAGCAACAAACAGCAGGGGAAAAAAGGTAGAGAGGCATGGGTCCAGGTGGTTCAACAACTCTTGATTAGCACGTAGAATGCAGTCATCTCAAAATGATGATAATGTAATACTATGAATAATCTGGGCAGATATTAATGTATTTTCAACTATCACACCATGCTGCTATAGCCACTAATGGAAACTGCTTTTTTCTTAACAGCTTAGCAATTTAAAGCTCATTGGTTATAGTTTAGCAGTAGTTCAATGAAGTGCTTCAAAATGGCCCATCATAGCATTCATGTTTCCAAGCAACTATTGCTATAGCAGTGATCTACCAGCCTATGATTAAATAAATTAGTCTTCTCTACATAGGAGGGCTGAGTAATAGCCTTTTGGGAAATTTGAAATTCATGAAAAATTCTGCATCTTGATTTTTATTTTGGCATTATATTAGTTTTATCCAGTTTGCATTTAAGATATTAAAAATTCAGGTGTGTTACATGAAGGGGAAACACACACATGAATGTCAATGAAAAATACTAGTGAAAGCATGAGAAATGAAAACTGGCTATATGACAATTAAAAGATGTTTGGGCTCCATCTGCAGATGGTTGAGTTGAATTGACGCAGAGAGCAGTGTTTGATTAGCTCCACTTGAGAGGGACTGTAGAACTATAATAGTGCAGACAGAGGAACCATATCTTCAGGTCTCTAATTTGCACGTCTTTCTCAGAAAGGAAAGCTTGGAAGAGAACACTTTGAAGTTGACTCAGCCAATAATGATGTCCATGTAAAATCTGACAATGAAAAATGAGGAATGAAAAAATAAATAACTGTCAGACTGACTTGGAATTTTGTGCTTTGCAATAGTTACCGTACCATATTTTTTCATAAGTCAGTAAGGTTGAGTTGAACCCCAAGTCAATATCATGGAAAAAGGTAGAAAGGCATGGGTCGAGGCATCTGAATGGTTCTCACTTAGTAGATAGACTATTGCCATCTCTAAATGATGAAAATGCAGTACTATGAATAATCTAGGTGGGTATTAGTATATTTTTGATGATCTCCCCATGCTACTAGCCACTGCTAGAAATGGCCTTGTCCTTAACTGCGTACTAATTAAAGTTCAGGGTTATATAGTTAAATTATATATAAAGTTATATATAGTTAAATAAAGTGCTCAGTACTTCCAAATAAATGTCCTAATAACCTAAGTTTACAGGTGAGAGAAACTTTAAATTAACAAAGTAGAAGAGTGAACTCACATGCCATTCTGTTCTTTCAGGGTAGTAAGAATATTAATGAGAAGAATGGAGTAATAAATACATCCCAGAATGGCCAAGTAATAAAACCATATATAAAATAATGTACTAATGTATCAATAGAGTGTTTTTTTAAGGAGATCATGTTATGTGTGGTGTTATTTATGTATGGAACAGATATAACAATCTTTTCTTATCCAGTAGCACATAAGACTACCAGAAGTAAATGGTTTGGAAGTTTGATTTCACCCAAATTCTTATACTCACTGAGAATCAGTGTTTGATAAAATAGGAAAACAGTGTAACACTGAGAAATGGAAGTACTTTTCCTCAGAACTTTGATGCATTCGGTACTAAAGTATTTTCATTCTTAGAAATTGTTCACTTTTTCCTCTATGTCTCATCCTGAGTCCAGGGTGGGTCCAAAAATCCAGGCAAGGAAAGTTGTGCAAGCAGAAGGTGGCCTGAGTGACTGCATCCTTACCCAGGACATTGGAAGAGAGAGAATGTTTTTTCCTAATCTAGAGAGTCTGCTTTCTGGGGATTTATGCCCACTTATGATGCTGGAGAAACAAGGAGGTTGTATAATTATCTAACTTATTGTTTAACACTGACTCCCAACAAAGTCCATAGAAGACATGAAAGCTCTCTCAAGCACCCAGTCAAGTTATCATTTCTAGCCACTCGTCATAATATTTCCCTTTACAATATGATTTTGCCTGTGGAACAAACATATCCTAAACTCCTTCAGAGGTTTTCCAGGCTTGAGTACTTATATCATATGTGGTCCTTTCTCTAACCAGTGTGTATTTCTATGCATGTAACTTTTCTATGTATAAACTTATTCCTCAAAGAGGTTAACTGGGAATGAAGAATGTACAAGGCTGCTTTGACTTAGACTTTTGGCCTCCCTAGGACAAAACAAATTCTTGGTTATCTTTGGTCTTAGAATTAAAAGAATGGAAAGCATTTTATATTCCTGCTAGCTTTCTCCTCTTCTTCCTTATCTCTTCATTCTATTCCTCCCTCTTTTTTCTCCTCCACTTCTCCTTCCCCTTTCTCCTTCCCCTCCCTCTCCTCCTCCTCCCCTCCTCCTCCCCCTCCCCCTCTTCTTCCTGCTCCTCCTCCGTCTTCATCTTCATCTTCTTCTTCCTCTCCACATGCTTGTTCTCTCCCTTTCTGTCTTTGGGTTATTCATTTCTCATAGTTATCCCTAGTTCTATCAGTCATCTACTTTAACTACTAAGTGATTTGGGCAGATGGCTTTCTAACATAAAGGTAACAATAAAACCTCTCATTGACTGCAATTTTGACAGATGAAAAATCATCAAAAGGTAAGAAAAAAGTGGAGGAAGTGGACAGTAGGAAAGATTCAGTACAGTCTGATAATGTCACAGACAGGCCAGAGAGAAAAAAAAAAAAAATAAAGAGAAACAAGATATAAGCAGAATGGTTGTGTTCTAAGATAGAGAGCAAAGGATGCTTGGAAGCATAAGTCAGTCAATATTTTCTATCCAACCTAGTTACCTGACTAAATTAATGTGGAATAAATATTTTGTTTCACAGTTGTCTTAGCTCAAGCTGCCATAACAAAATACCATAGACTGAGTGTTTTAAGCATCAAAAATTTATTTTCTCACAGCTCTGGAGTCTGAAAGTCTGGAAGTCTGTTAAGAGCTCTCTTCCTGGCTGATTGATGACTGTCCTCTCATTTAAGTCCTCACATAGCAGACAAAGAGCAAGTTCTTTGGTATTCGTTCTTATAAGGGCACTCACTAAGTCTGTCATGAGGGTGCTTACTCTCAAGACTCTCATCTAAACCTAACTATCTCCCAAAGACTGCTTGAAATACCATCACCTTGGGTTTAGAATTTCAACATGTGAAGGGGGGGGGGCGCACAGTTCAGTCCATAGCAAATATTTTCCAACTCTGCCTTAAAGAAGAGATGTTCAAAAGTACAAAGTAGAAGAAAATTCACAATCATTATCCATTCTGCTCTCATATCAGGTCAAGAGCCAAGCTGAAAAAGTAAAGTTTTGTGAGTTGTGGAGTGGAAATTACCCAATCATCTCACCACTTGATGATATGCCTAATTACAGGGACTCAAAACAGGGAAACTCAGTTTTTCCATGTTTATACCAGGGCTGAAATAAATTCTTAGAGCTGAGTATTTAAACACTCTTCAGTTGTATTTAGTAAATAAGTTTAAAATATTTTTTTACCTACTAAAGTTCTTGGGATTACACTCAAATGTCAATATAAGCTTTTGAACTTAACACTGTATGTTCTACAAATATTTTCCCCATGTTTTGATTAATTTTTATTTCTTTAACTTTTGAATTCTACTCTTGGCATTATAATTAAAATTCTTTTAGGGGCCCCAGTGGCTCATTTGTTAAGCGCCTGCCTTCTGGCTCAGGTGATGATCTCAGAGCCCTGGGATTCAGCCCTGTATAGGGCTCCCTGCTCAGTGGGAAGCATGCTTTTCCCTCTCCCACTCCCCCTGCTTGTGACCCATTTCTTGCTGTGTCTCTCTCTGTCAATTAAACAAATAAAATCTTAAATAAATAAATAAAATCTTAAAAAAGATAAAAAAATTTACCAAAAAAATTCTTTGTAGAAAGATACATAAAATATACTAGTAAATTATTAAGCCATTACTATTTTTGATGACTAATGAAGCTTTGCTTCATTAATAGGATGGTAACTGTGAAGTGCTGCTTCCTGACGGTACCCGGGAGAAGAATGAGGCACAAACAAGTCAGCTGTAAGAGAGAGGGAGCAGGGGTCGACAGTAGAGAAGACTGTTGCCCCAAACAACTCCTCAGTCCCATATTTATTGGATATAAGATAACAACTAACAAAGGAGCAGAAAACCGCTATACATTAACCATATGCCTTGTAGATAAACAAGAAGGAATATATTATATGTTGATTACAAATCTCATAGGTAAGTAAGGAGAGTAGATTATATGTGGTCCAGCATTATAGAATTTATAGTTGAGCAAGCACAATTAAGAGGATATTTTTTTTTTAAAGATTTTATTTATTTGAGATAGAGACAGTGAGAGAGAGCATGAGAGGGGAGAAGGTCAGAGGGAGAAGCAGACTCCCTGCGGAGCCAGGAGCCCGATGTGGGACTCGATCCCAGGACTCTGGGATCATGACCTGAGCCGAAGGCAGTTGGTCAACCAACTGAGCCACCCAGGCGCCCAAGAGGATAGTCTTAATTAACAGTAGGCTGTCTCTGAGGCAGGGGAGATAACATCAAAAAATGAAGCAGGCAGCATTCCACACTCAGCGGTTGAGGTGCTACCGGCTGCTCAGCTTCCAAGATGTAAATCATCCTCTCCCCCAAAGACCTGTTGCTAATGCATGTTTTTCTTGAGGTAACATTTAAGCATGCTTGCCAGGCTAATACAGTTTCTCATAGTTATATTTTAAGTAGTACATTGTTTTGAGGGATGGTTACAGTGAAGTTTTCAATGCTAAATTATATATAGTTATTCAGCTTTTTGAATATAAGGAGAATTTCTCATCTTATTTATAAAAGCTTATAAATTATGGAAACTATCTTATTGAAAGAAATTCTTAAATTCTTCACTGTGTAAAGTATTAACATAGAGTATCAAATAATATCAAAATATAGACTATGATGTGTGTTAGTCATTGTGCTTAATTTTTATTTTTAAATTAAAAAAATTAAAAATTTATTATTATATTTTTTAAGTAGGCCCCACACCCAGCCTGAAGCCCAACACGGGGCTTGAACTCACAACCCTGAGATCATGACCTGAGTTGAGATCAAGTGGGATGCTTAACTGACTGAACCACCTAGGGGCACCTGTGTTAAATTTTTAAAACTTGGTTGTTGTTTTTCACTCCAAAGTTATATTCATTACAACAATCAACTTATTTGAAATCTCCATGATTTGGCTTTTGGTTAACCATGATTTGTTTCTATGTAGTAATCAAACCATCTAGCAATACTCCCAGTAAACTGATGAGTAGCTAAAAAAGAGGAGAAAAAAGTGGCTAATAGAAGGATGACAGTTTTATGTTGTCCCTTTTCTAATGAACCTGGCACAACTGCATATGAACCACAGCCATGTAGCAAATGAGATATTATTTTCATTTTTATTAACTTTGTGCTTCTAAAGCTTTTACAACATTCTCCTCACCATCAGTAGATCATAAGAATTCTGGGAATTACGGCCAAGCAGTATATTCAAAAAAAATAAAACAAATAAAAATAAAAACTTTTAACCCTTATTGCTTAGTTTATCTTGAACTTAAAACAGGACAGATCTTTTGGTTCTGGGTTGGATAGAACAGTTTGTGACAGGCCAAAGTTCCCACTGTCACAACTCAAAAAGCTGGTTGAATTACAAAAATAGTTTTAAAGGCATAAGAATAAAGTAGAAGCAAGAGGATTAGATGAACTAAAATTCTAGACCTTGGAGAATCCTTTCGAATTGAGCTGACAATCAGACACGTTTCCTGAGGATATATACTGATTCTGGCGAAAGTTGAGACTTGGAATCTGCATAGGCAGGGTTCTCATAATACATCATTTTGATTCCCCTGTCCAATTCCCTTTTGCCAGATCTGAGGTAGTGCTAAATTTAAGAGACTCTACTTATACTGAGTAGGTCAGATCTGTTCACTATTTCCATGTACCCTGTAATGCACGATAATCACAATTTTCTCTCTCTCTCTCTCTGTGATTTTATTTGGATAAACTTGGATTTGGATAAATTTGGATAAATTTGGATAAACTGCTAATGTTTATCCATGTCCTCTATGTTTTAAGTAAACTATCATTTTAATGTTACTTTATGATATTTGTAAAACAATATAAAATATATTGCTTCTATCTGAGGTGCTGAAAGATGAATTAATCAGTTATAATGATCATAGCCAAATCGAACATCCTCATGATAAACTATATTCTTTAGGAAAAAATATATTCAGAACTGCAGATATTAGTATGCTTTTGTCCTTGAAAGATTTTTTGCAGTGGAAAGGCTCCATCTGTGCCTAAGGAAACAAAAATGAATATAGTCCAGTGAATATGGTAAAAGTTGTGAATCCTGCTGACTAGCCTCAGATTTCTTTGAGTCTAGCCTGTATTTCCTGAATTTTGTATTGGCAGTTTCTACCTCTAGAATCTCTGATCCACCAGGTTGAGGTTACGGCCTGGTTTTACCAGGTGACCCATATTATCCTGATGCAATGGTATCCTTTGTGAAAACATTATTCAGGTGTTATCATTTAAAATGGTTTTCACTGAATACATGGCATTTCAATGACAGAATTTTCTTTTGATAACTGGTGGTATTAAAGTTAAGCCCAAATAGTTATGTTCAAATTTTAAAAATTAAACTCATGCATATCAAGCACTATGAACCAGGAGTAGAAATGAGTAGCAACGTCTACAAGGTAAATGATATCTAAGGAAGCTCAAAGGCAAGTAGGAAAGAAAGACAAATAGACCGTAATATCAATTCTGGATAGCCGAAAAATCATTATGAGATGTTATGTATATTTAAAAATAAAAATGCAAATATGATTCATTCTGTCTTTTTTGGGTGACGGAAATCCAAATGAAGAGAAGAGACATCTTGTGGTGGACATTCAAGTATTAAGGATAGCTTCATTGAGAAGGTAAACTTCTTCTAAGTAAGATTCTTCAGGAGGAAAAAAAATACTACTTTTTTTTAAAAAAAATGATGTATTATCATCATCATTGCAAATAAATTATACTTGTGTATATATATGTATGAATGGATGATAGGTAGATTTGTACTAAGGAAATAGCATAGTTTGTGGCATTTCTGTTCATGGTAAAGTTATTCTTCTTGGGAAAGATATTTCTGTTGGGAACTTATGAAAATGCTATTATACCCTCAGTTGATTCTTGATAAAGGAACCAGTAAGATATAGTGCAAAAAGGAAAACTTCAAACAATGTTGCTGGAATAACTGAATATTCATATGGAGGAAAATATCCTCATCCTCTACCTCACACATACATAAATACTAATTTGAGATGGATCAGAGATTGAAAAATAAACTAAAACTATAAACCTTTCAGAAAAAAATAAAACAACCCCATGACTTGAGAGTAAGCAATGTTATCTTAGGACATAGACTTTTCTGTGTGGCTGTACTTTTTTTTTTTTTTTTTTGTGGCTGTACTTTTTTGAGGGGTGAGAGTAGATTGGTAGAAAATGGCACTTTAGCACTCATAAGTAGGATTTGATTTCTTGATGTCATCCTTTTCTAGCACAAATAACTAACAATTGAATTGGCTTAATTAGTAGGATGATAAAAAAATTCACTTTTATATATCACTGATCATCAGATTCCTAAATAAAATTAATTAATTGCTGGGCTATTTTGTATAAGCTACAATAAAGCTAAAACCAACACTGAGTTCATATTAAATGTCTCAAAAGGAATTACATTTCCTTTGGCAGAAATAAATATTTATCGAGTATTTAGTGTATTATGTGATGAAAGGTGTCTGTATTTTCAATGAGGACAAATTCAGCTTTAAATTGTTATGAAATTATGGTCTTAGTAAGTGTGAACTACTCAGTTACACTTCTAAATTTTGCTTCTTTATTGCTATGGATGACAAGAAGCACAATAAATAAAGGTAGTGTAAGGAGTAAAATATTTCCTATAAAAGTGAAAAAATAAATATTTGAAGACCAACTGTTTCAGTATAAATGATTTCATTTTCTTAACAATTTAAAGAGTGGTTTCTCTTGCTTACAGTACTTTGAGAAAACTTAAGAAATATAAATTATATCTCCATAGAGCTCTTGGTATGTTCTATGACAAAATGATATTACTTACTTAAAATAGTTTATTTAGCTATTTTATTATAGCTTATAGTTTATAATGAATTATTTTACAAAATTATTATAAACCAAGGTTAGAGGAAAACAATATGAATGTATGTGCATAAATGTACTTCTTCATTGGGAAAAGATGATGGGAAATTTTGAGCACTTACTATATTATGGCCTCAATCATAAAATAACCATTTTTAAAAAGAAGCAAAATATTATTAAACTAGACAACAAGATGATCAAAATTATGTATAGTATGAAAATACAACTAGAAGAAAATGTCATACCGTACAATAAAATATATTTTATTTCCAAAGAATAGTAGGTTCCTTTAGAAAGCATTTTGACAAAGTATGTCAAAAACCTTCAAAAGACTTATATCCGTTGACACTGTAATTTGACATTAAGTAATCTAATGTAAGGAAATACTTAAAACATAGGGCATTTTTAAAAAGGGAAAATATGTAAAGAGATTTAAATTTCTAAGATAATAAATGGAAAATGAATCACTACAAAGAGATGTAGCTATTAAAAATTATGAATCTAAAGAGTTTGTAATAGTATGTAAGCTTTGCTTTTGTTATACAGTTAGCTAGAAAAAAAGCAGCATCAAACTTGAATATAATTTGTAAACCAAACTGTTTGAAACCAAAATAAATTATTCATAGAAAAGGTTGAAAGGAAATAAACAAAATATTGACAGTTTTTTGTTATTGTTTGTGAGAGTTTGGGAAGTTATTTTACTTTTCTTTTTGTACCTTACACATTAAAATGTGTCTATAAAGAATTTTATTTGTAAATAATTCAAAACAATATGTAAAAATCATTATTCAAGAAAAAATGGAATATTGCAAGTGTAGCATGTGCTTTTGACCTTTTTCTTTTCCCAGCATAACAGGGAGAAATTAGCATAAGGCAGTCCTTTTAACTTCTAATTCTTTCTCTCCAGCAGGAGCTTATTGATTATCTTTCAATCATGGGCACTGTTGGATATGCCATTTCTTTGAGTTCTGAAGCTGTAGATTTTCTCATTTTTGGTATTTTGGGTGAACAATTGCCAATCAATGTCTTTTCATAATGAGACAAATTTTGCTTTTTATTATTAGGAAACTAAAGGTTCCAGAACCCCTGTGCAACAAAACATCTCACCAAATCACTATCTTTCATTCAGTGTATTGTTATCCTGTTAATTAACTTTGAAAAATAAAATCGTATCATACAGACTTCCACTTTTAGCCAAGACATTGTAATTGGGACCAGATTTACTCCCTTCCCTGAAACAACAACAAAACTAGAAAAAAAATATGAAGCAATAATTTTCAAGACAATGGACATCAGACAATGCAGAACAATGATGTCTGAGAGATGGGATTCATCTTTCCCAAGTGAATTTTGTACCATCGGACAGAAATTTGACTGGAAATCCAAAAAGAAATATATATTAAACTTGTATAAGTAATACAGTGTCAATTGCAGTATTTTTTTAAGTGTTTAAACTTTTGTTCAGTTCATAACAATGCAGAAGACAAGCTAGGAAATGTATAAAATGTCTATGACTGTGATAGGTCTTCTTTATTTAGAAATACAAACTAAACTATTTCTGTCTTAAAATTTTATCTCTCTTAACACTTAAGTGTTTTTGATACTGGGAATGGGAAGTCATGTTAGTGAGTTCATTGAACAAAAAAGTAATGTGTATAAGCTCTGGTGTTTTCACTGTCAAGCATCGGTAGAATTGGATGTATTCATTAGATTATTGAAATTTTCTAACTTATTATTAGAACTTATATTATTATTATTAAATTATAGAACTTATTATTATAAAAACAACTTATTATTTTAAAAAAAAACTTCATGAATTCTCTGTAAAGACAGAGTTAGATCTCTCTATTAGAAATTAATGGCTCTGGGGTGCCTGGGTGGCTCAGTTGGTTAAGCATCTGACTCTTGATTTTGGCTCAGGTCATGATCTCAGGGTTGTGAGATCTAGCCCCATGTCAGGCTCCATGCTGGGTGTGGAGCTTACTTAAAATTCTCTCTCTCTCCCTCTGCTCGTCCTCACCCTTCCCCTCTAAAAAAAAGATTAATTTAATCTTTTAAATAGATTTTAAATAGATTTTAAACTCGACTTTGTTAATGCCTAATTTGTATAAGGTCTTTAAATTCCAAAGATATTTATGTTAACTCTAAGCCTTTTTTTCTTGATTCTATTTGATCTTGTATACTCCCAGGAAATATAATTAAGCATCTTTCTTAAAAAGGAATAAATAAAACTTCTCATTTTTCTTTAATGGGGAATGGATAAGCAATGTGAAAAATTCTAGTTTTAATGTTTAGCTTTCATTTTATGATTGTTTTCTTTTGACCATTACTAACTGAAACAATTCTGAGATATTTCATACTATTTTACTGTAAAGTAGGATTAAAACAAAAATAGAGTAGGATCAAGTTGAAATTAGTAATGGAAAGAGAAAAGGTATAAGCGAGACCTCCACCTCCATAAAAAAGCAGAGATTTCATAAACTTGATTAAAGGAAAAAGAAAAATAGTATTCCATGCTTTCAGTGAAAACAACTAGACTAAAAACTACCATGCAATTATTTGGCAGTGTCCTGGGGTTCCTGTAATAATACCTTCCACCCCATCCACCGGAAGCAAAGCACTCTGAATATTTCCACAACTCTCTCCAGGTATATTATGATTCATATCTAAATTGGAACCTATTGCTATGTAAGTGGTATAATCTAAAATTGTAGGAGAGTAAATTAACTATAAGCCTTATGTGTCTTCTGATTCCTCAGAACCCCCTATAGTTTAATGAACAGAGAAGTTTTGTATTTATTCCAAAGTGCCTGTTATCCACACATACAATTTCAGTTAGTAAATCACAGACTTAATGTTGGTGATGTCTGTATTTCTATTTCCCCCAAACATTTTTTAGTAGTGAAATGTGTTTAAAAAGAAAACATGGTAACATATTAAACAAATAAAAGCAAACAAACATGATTCCACAGATTAAATTTTAGTTTTTTGCATGAACACATTACTGATTAATGGATCTGGGAACTTCTGAGAAAAAACAGAGCTCAGAAAACATTGCTCTTTATATATGAACGTGTGTGTGTATTTAAAAGAACTTCAATTCTGCTTTCTTCTTCTCTCTCTCTCTCTTTTTTTTTTTTTTGCACCATTCCCTTTTGATTTAAATTTATACACCTAAGACTAGAAATAGATGAAAAGAAAAAGTTCATGTTTAACAAAACAGTATGTCATCAAAATACCACAGGTTGAGGCTTCAGTTCAGCCACTCATACTTTGCAGGACACTTGGACTGTCTAAGATTTGGGTTACTATTAATTTCAAACTCAGATTATGCTCATCCTAGACGCACATACTCACCCAGTTTTTCAGATGAGGAAGTTCAAGAAATGGTTTGTGTTTTGCCTAAGATCTAGGGTAGCCCTGCTGCACCCCATACAGTGCCCACTGGCAAGAGTTCTGACTTTGTGCGTCACTGGGCACAGACTGGATCAATCGAGCCTATGGGACTATTGCTTCTCAAGCAGCTCCTTGGAGAGGTCAGATAACATAACCAGAAAATGTAAAAGATTTAACTTGGACTAACAAGAGACAGGGGATAGAAGGAAGTTATGGACAAATTCTCCCTTTTCTCCAAAGCCCTTGAATTTCTCTTTCTGACTAAATGTTAGGACGATGTCTCCTGACACTGAGAAACCAACTGCATTTGTGATGATGTAACCAGCTCAGTAAGATTGCCCTCAGATTCACTTTTTCTCTCTCATTCTTCCTTTTTCCTCACCCTTCCATCCTGGAATCACTCTACCTATTCAAATATTATTAAATTAGCTTACTTCTAAGGATATGCTTTCTCAGCCATCCAGAGGAAGACATTACTATAGGAAATTCGTCTATGAGATCAAAGTAATTACACTAAATCACTGAATAGCTGTCAGGATCAAAAGAGATTGTTTAAATGAATGGATGGACAAATTTATTTGTCCATCCTGAGTGGATGGACAAATTTATTCATTTATTCAGCAAATGCTTACTGAACACCTACTTTGTACTAGGCATTGTTATGGCAAATGGAGATTCAGCAGTAAGCACTGAAAATATGTCCTGCCTTCATGGAGCTCACGTTCTACTGACAGAGCCACTGCACATGTCCAAGTTTCTCTGCCCATGTGGAAATAGTTTTGTCTTTGACTTCTTAAACTTCTTTCTCTTACCCGTATTCTAAATGAAGTCCTATCTTTTCCATACAGTCCTAGACATTATGGTAGGGATTGCTTGCGTGAAGAGAATACAAAAGAGGTAAATCTAGAAAGGTGGAAGGGAAATGTGAATGTGAATGAATTGGTGTTTTTTAATGGTCTTTAAGCAAAGGGAGTGTGGAGGAGAAGAGGTAGAACTGCTGCAAGTATAAGGGAATTGGGGTTCAGAGGAATTGGGGGTATTTGCAAGTAATTCTATTATTCACATATTGGATCCTCATTACTGAACATCAATAGACACAAGTTTGAAATCAGTTTTTTCAATTACTTTGGAGTACAAGATGTACTTTATTGAATGTTAGAGCATCCAGTTCTGGGCCATAGAATTTAAAAATGGATAAATGGGGAAGTGTGGAATAGCTTTGAAAATTGTTCATTTGAGTTACGTATGTTGGTTGTCAATGATATTCTTTTCAATCTTCTCAATTTTACCCAAATCTTATGATTTTCAATTTGTTTCATTCTTTCCTTGATTTAAGGAAACATACTGTATTAATATATTTATATACATATACATGGAAAATTAGAAGAGATAAAAAGGAAAAGAAAGACAGAAAAATGTCAGAGAGGAAAAGAGAAGGATGGAGTTAAGAAAAAAGAGAAAATATACACATGATAGAGACTTTCCTCCTTCCTCAGCAGGAGTTCTCTCTTCTTTTTTTTTTATTTTTAAAGATTTTATTTATTTATTTGACAGAGAGAGAGAGAGAGATCACAAGTAGGCAGAGAGGCAGGCAGAGGGAGAGGGGGAAGCAGGGTCCTTGCTGAGCAGAGAGCCCGGTGCGGGGCTTGATCTCAGGACCCTGAAATCATGACCTGAGCCAAAGGCAGAGGCTTCAACCCACTGAGCCACCCAGGTGCTCCTCTCAAGATTTTTCTCTTGGAGAAATAATTACAGTGAATATTGGAGCCTTAGATATGACATTTGTAAGATGCTAAGAATATATTATATGAGTACTTTGCTGAATAATAAATAAAGGACAGGTTCTTCCCATAATCTGCAGGAGCCATACCTCTGAAGCCAGCCTCTTTAATCCACTGTTCCCCCAGAAGCCATTCTCAGGCAAAGCAGTAATGACAGAGGAAGCGAGCCACTGTGGTTTGTGTCCAGGAGAAAGCGGCAAGACCACAATACATTCCTAGTGATCTGTAAATTGATCACTTTCAGATTTCATTTAACAGAGCTGGCTTGCCCAGAAGCACTGAAAGTCAACTGCATTATAAAGCTAATGTTCAGAGCTGTTGAGAATTAGAGATAAGGAACATCTAAAAATGCAATTACTCAAGCTGTTTCTGTACCTTAATAGGAGACTATGTTTGCTTTTTAGTGGCTATGATAATAAAATTAATATTTGTTTTTTTAATTAGAATTAAAAATCTTTCCCTAATATAAGGCAGGTGGTTCTAGATTTATATAAACAAGGTAAAAATCAGTCAAAGTGATTTTTTATTTAAGGATACATATTTTAATCATGATTACAATATGTATTTACAAAATGACTAAGAAATATTTTGCTTGGTTTCATAAGGAAACTCTTGCCCTAATGCCAATATTAAGAGGAGCAAAATTCTGAGGATGTGGCTTTCATTATGGAAAAATGATGTGCTATATTACCTACTAGGAACACAATCAGTAGAGTTTTAAAGGAGTTAAAAAGAATACTATACTAAGATAATAATGAAAGTTAAAGCTATCTTGAAATAGTAAATAATTCTTTTACCGTGGTTCAACTTCCATAGAAGAACTTTAAAGAGAAAAAAAAAAGTTTTCTTTAGAATAAATGAAGAAAAAAAAAAAGGTTCTCCTTACCCTGTTTTCTTGTTCTTGATTTTTCTGTCTTTGATTTTCTACTCAGGTTCTGACATATTTAGGGAAGTTTTTGCTGGAGTACATGGGAATGAGTATAGAATGCCACATTCTCTGCCCAAGATAGGAGCTCCATTGTGTGTAGTTCTACTCCATTTCTAATATAATTAGGGGAAATATAAACCTCTTCAAGTGTTCTTTCAGGAACCAAACAACAGTGAACAGAATCTACTACATTCCTTTCTAAGCCTCAGATTAAAACACGGAATAATGGAATTCACAGCTAAACCTATAACCAAGATTTTTCATCTAGAAAATAAAAATGTTTCGCTCTGGGAATGGGGAGGTAGGAACTGACTGGAAGGAAGCATGATCTGTAAAAACAATTTTTTTTTCAACTCGAAATATATAGCTAAGTTGGGGGATGAAGAAACAAAGCTAAATCAAATTGTCACTTGACTTTTTTGGTTAGCTACTTACAATATCAAAAAGAAGCTCTGAAATAGAACCTAATTTCAAGATAGTAATGAACATGAGATGTAAGGAATAGAAAAAGAGGAAAAAGGATACAAGGAGACTTCCAACTCAAAATATGCTTTCAAATAAAAATTCTAAAGCATATAAGTGAAAAAAGGTCTTGGCAATAAAAAATAACTTTATAATAGAATATATATTTTGTCTGGCTGAAAATAAAATATGAGCAATGTCTGAAAAATTAAATGTACTTTAGATTTGGGAAGTGACAAATTAAGAAGTGACATTAATAAAAAATGATAATATTATCAACACTTATATCAAAAATATTATGTGCCAGACATTGTTCTAAGAGTTTTACATATAAAAGCTCAATAATCTTTGTAACAACCTTCAGAGGAAAATTCTCGTTTTGCAAATGAAGAAACTAAGACGAGGGAAATTTAAGTGATTTTCCCAATTCAGCATAGTAAGTGATGGAGCTCAACTTTGAACCCGTGCAATCTGATTCCAGAAACGGGACTCTTTACCATTTTGTGCCAGAAATTAAAAAGTAAAGAAAGAAAGAAATAAAGAAAAGAGTGAGCTGAAATTGGTAAGTATTAGTAGATATAAAATAATCAAAGAGAAAGTTTGGCAATAAAAAATTTAGCCAGTGAAATAAAAAGACATGAAGAAGATAAACTTTAGGGTTCATAAAAAAAGAATAATTTGGGAAAAAGAATTGAGGAATTGACTGAAATGCATCCAGATAAACAATGAGGTAAAATGTGTGTTATTTTCAAACATTTTATTTTTTTACAATTTCATTTATTTATTTATTTTAGAGAGAGAGAGAAAGAGAATGAATGTGAGTAGGAGAGGGAAAGTGGGGGAGAATCTCAAGCAGATTCCTGCGGAGTGTGGAGCCTCACCTGGGGTTCAACACTGATTCAACCCAGGGTTCAACATGACCTTGATCTTACGACTCTGAGCAGAAATCAAGAGTCAGACACTTAAGCAAGTGAGCCACCCACATGCCTCTGTTACTCTCAGACATTTAAGAGACTTAAAAACTGTAAAATCTAATAGGGATTAGAGAACCAAAGAATAGAGAGAATAGTAGTGAAGTAAAAACTGAAGAGATATGTGATGAGAATTATCCATAAAAGAAAGTCATGAGTCCAAAATTTAAAGTTCAGCTATGAATTTTCACAATTTATTGATCTCCTATGTATGTGTCTCTACAAATAGGGACAGTTTAATATTTTCTTTTCCAGTATGTATGCTATTTATTTCCTTTTTCTACCTTATTGCACTGGCAAGAATATCGTGCACTATGCCAAAAAAGACCAGTGAGAGTAAACATTCATGACTTTTCCCCAATCTTAGGGAGAAAACATTCAGTTCTTTGCCATTACGTATTATGGTATCTATAGGGTTTTTGTATATGCTATTTATCAAGTTGAGGAAGTTCTCTTTTATTTTTATTTCTTCAAAAGTTTTTGTCATGAATGTGTTGAATTTTGTAAAATATTTTCCTGTGTGGTTGTTAACTGATACAATCATGTAACTTTTTCTTCTTTAGTCTGTCAATATGGTGGATTACATTGATTGATTTCTAAATATTGCATCCTTTCAATGAACTCTATCAGGTCATCATGTATAATTTTCAGTGTATATTCCACATTCTATTTGCTAATATATTTAAGGATTTTTACCTGTATATTCATAAGGAATATGAATGAGTCTGTAATTTTCTTTGTTGTACTATCTTTTTTTGGTTTTGGTGTCAGGGTAATATTAGCTTCATAAAATGAAATGAGTTCTAGCCTCATATTTTGTGGAAAATATTTTTGTAGAGCTGCTGCTAATTCTTTACATGTATGGTAGAATTTTCTACTGAAATCATTTTTACCTGAAAATTTCTTTTTGGGGAGAGTTTTTTAAAATTATAAATTCTATTTTCTCAATAGTTATTGAACTATTTAAATTATTTTATGTACAGTGGTGTTGTAATTTGTGTTTCCAAAAAGTACATCCATTTCATCTAAGTTGTAAAAATATGTGTATATAGTTGTTTGTAGAATTTCCTTATTATTCTTTTTATGTCTATAGGGTCTATGGTTATAGTCTTTCTTTTATTCCTGGTGTTAGAGTTTTGTATCATCTCCCTTTTCTTTGGCGATTTTGCTAGAGATTTGCTCCCTCTTCCCTGCCCATGTGGCTAGAGAAATTAGGCTTTGCTGGGGCATTTTTGTCTGTGCTTTTTGGTTGTTTACAGGTTACTGGCTTCTTCAGCTCCCAATATGGGATATATAAGGAGAAAAACAAAACCTGATGAATTCCCTACCATGTTATTCCTTTGGACCCCAGATCCCTAGCGTTTCTGCCTGTTTCCCTCTACCTTTGAGAGACTTTTATGTTTGTTTTATTTTAGGGGGTGAATGGGGAATAGGATGTCTACTTTATCTTCCCAGAAATGGGAATCCTCTTACCATCATTTTAAATAAAGAAAGTTTAGTCTTTTTGTTTTGGTTTGTTTTTTCTTCTCACAGCAATAGAAACTAAAACGGTTTGCCAATTTATTCTGAGTTTTATAACCTTCATAGACAAGGAAAGTATAAAAATGGAAAAATCGGTCTCATCTTATACTTGCCCATACCCTTCCTCCCAACACTAGGGTAGCCAGGAAACTAGAGGTCCCTCAGCTCTGATGTGAGCTGCATTAGTCAGTCTCCCTTGACCTGAGAGAAGACCGACATCTAATAGCATCTCTTTGGTTTCCTTAATTCACAAGCACAGTGAGAACTATCATTGCTCCATCGCAATGCCCTAAACTGAATCACTTGGGTGACATCCAACTGTACTGCGTCCTATTGCCCTTCGTGAATAAGAAGCCCATAGAGAATTAGGAGGAGTTGATGTCTCAGGTGCTCATTGTAGCCCAACAGGCTCAAGAATTGATGGGCATAGTGGCCATGAGAACATACTTACAGAGAAGACTTGAAGCTCTGTCTACATTTTTTAATATTAATTTTAGTATAGTTAACATACAGTGTTATATTAGTTTCAATTGTACAATGTAGTGATTCAACAATTCCATACATTACTCAGTGTTCATCATGATATGTATACTCTTAATTCCCTTAACCTGTTTCACTCATCCTTGCACACCATCCTTCCTTCTGGTAACAATTGATTTGTTCTCTACAGTTAAGAGTCTGTTTTTTGATTTCATTCTTTTCTTTGTTAATTTTGTTCCTTAAATTCCACATATAAGTGAAATCATATATTTGTCTTCCTCTGACTGACTTATTTCACTTAGCATTATACCCCCTAGGTCCATCCATATGGTTGCAAATAGCAATATTTTATTCTTTTTTACGGCTGAATAATATTACATTGTATATAAATACCACTTCTTTACTTATTCAACAATTGATGGACATTTGGGCTGCTTTCATATTTTGGCTATTGTAAATAATTAGTATTGTAAATAATGCTATTGTAAATAATGCAGTAAAAATTAGTGTTTTCATTTTCCCTAGGTAAATACCCAATAGTGGAATTACTGGATCATAATTCTCTTTTCAATTTTTTTAGGAACCTCAATACTGTTTCCACTGTGACTAATCAGTTTGCATTCCCACCAACAGTGCACAAGAATTCTTTTTTCTGTACATCCTCACCAACACTTATTTCTGGAGTTTTTGATTTTAGCCATTCTGACATGTGTGAGGTGATACCATATTGTGTTTCCAATTTGCATTTTCCTGATGACAAGTGTTATTGATCATCTTTTCATTTGCCTATTGATCATCTGTATGTCTTCTTTGGAGAAATGTCTATTCATGACTTCTGCCCATTTTTAAGTGGATTATTTTGGTTTTTTTGGTGTTGAGTTATATAACTTCTTTATATATATTTTAGATACTAACCCTTTATTGGATATATCATTTGTAAATATCTTCTCTCATTCTATAGATTGCCTTTTAGTTGCCTTTTTTTTTTTTTTGCTGGTTTTTCCTATGCAGAAGCTTTTTATTTTGATGTAGTCTCAATAGTTTATTTTTACTCATTTCCCTTGCCTTAGGAGACATTTCTAGAAGGATATTGCTTTAATCAATATCAGGAAATTACTCCGTGTGTGATTTTTTCTATGATTTTTTAATTATATTTTTTATTTAAATTCATTAATTAATAATTATGTATTATTACATGCATATGCATATTATACATATAATACATATGTATACATATAATACCAATAATGTATTATTGGTTTATGAGGTAGAGGTCAGTGATCCATCAGTCTTATATAATACACAGTGTTCATTAATCACATGCCTTCCTTAATGGCCATCACCCAGGAACCCCATCCCCCCAACCCCTCCCCTCCAGCAATCCTCAGTTTGTTTCCTATGATTAAGAGTCTCTTATTGTTTGTCTCCCTCTCTGATTTTGTCTTGTTTAATTTTTCCCTCCCTTCCTCTATAATCCTGTTTTGTTTATGCCACATATGAGTGAGATCATCTCTCATATGATCATCTCTCATATGATCTCACTGGAGCCTGATGTGGGACTCGATCCCAGGACCCCAGAACCACGACCCAAGTTAAAGGAAGACGTTCAATTTGCTGAGCCACCCAGGCACCCCTATACCACATCTTTTCTATCATCTATTGATGGACATCTAGACTCTTTCCATTATTTGGCTATTGTGGATATTGCTGCTATAAACATTTGTGTGCAGGTACCCCTTCAGATCACTACATTTGTATCTTTGTGGTAAATACCTAGTAGTATAATTGCTGCGTTGTAAGGTAGCTCTATTTTTAACTTCATGAAGAACCTCCATACTACTTTCAAATAGCTGTACTGGCTTGCATTCCCACCAACAGTATAAGAGGGTTCTCCTTTCCCCACACCCTTATCAACATCTGTCATTTCCTAACTTGTTAATTTTAGGCATTCTGATCAGTGTGAGGTGGTATCTCATTGTGGTTTTGATTTTTATTTCCCTGATTCTGAGTGATGTGGAGCATTGTTTTTTGTGTGTCTATTGGCCATTTGGATGTCTTTGCAGAAATGTCTTTTCATGTCTTCTGCTCACTTCTTGATTAGATTATTTGTTCTTTGGGTTTTGAGTCTAATAAGTTCTTTATAGATTTTGGATACTTAGCCCTTTATCTGATATGTCATTTGCAAATATCTTTTGTCTTCTCCCATTCTTTCGGTTGTCTTTTGGTTTTGCCAACTGTTTCCTTTGCTGTGCAAAAGCCTTTTATCTTAGTGAAGTCCCTATAGTTCATTTTTGCCTTTGGTTCCTTTGCTTTTGGTAATGTGTCTAGCAAGAAGTTGCTGTGGCTGTCACAGAGGTTACTGCCTGTGTTCTCCTCAAGGATTTTGATGGATTCCTGTCTCACATTTGGATCTTTCATCCATTTTTAGTCTATATTTGTGTGTGGTGTAAGGAAATGGTCTAGTTTCATTCTTCTGGTTGTGGCTGTCCAATTTTCCCAACTCCATTTTGTTGAAGAGACTGTCTTTTTTCCATTGGACATTCTTTCTTGCTTTGTCAAAGATTAGTTGACCATAGAGTTGAGGGTTCATTTCTGGGCTCTTTATTCTGTTTCCTTGATCTCTGTATCTATTTTTGCACCAGTACCATACTGTCTTGATGATTACAGCTTTGTAATAGAGCTTGAAGTCTGGGACTGTGTTGCCACCAGCTTTGGTTTTCTTTGTCAACATTGCTTTGGCTATTCAGGGTCTTTTCTTGTTCCATACAAATTTTAGGATTGTTTGTTCCAGCTCTGTGAAAAAGTTGATGGTATTTTCACATGTGTACATTACTCTGCTTCACAATAGATGTTTTCATGATATTTGTTCTTCCAATCCATGAACATGGAACATTTTTCCATTTCTTTGTGTCTTCCTCAATTTCTTTCATGAGTATTCTATAGTTTTCTGAGTACAGATCCTTTGCTCTTTGGTTATGTTTATTCCTATGTATGTTTTGGTTTCAGATGCAATTGTAAATGGGATCAAATCCTTAATTTCTCCTTCTTCTGTCTCATTGTTAGTGCATAGAAACACAACATATATTTCTATATGTTTTCAATGTTTTTTCTATATGTTTTCAAATGTTTTTTCTGCATCTATTAAGAGGAACTTATGGTTCTTGTCCTTTCTTTTATTTATGCAGTGTATCACATTGATCTCTTTGTGGATATTGAACTACCCTTGCACCCTAGGAGTAAATCCTACTTTGTTGTGGTGAATAATCCCTTTAATGTACTGTTGGATCCTATTGGCTAGTATTTTGGTGAGAATTTTGGCATCCCTGTTCACCAGGGATATTGGTCTGTAATTCTTTTTGGTGGGGCCTTTGGTTTTTGGGTCAAGGTGATGTTGGCCTCATAGAAAGAGTTTGGAAGTTTTCCTTCCATTTCTATTTTTTTGACAGAGCTTCAGAAGAATAGGTATTAATTGTTCTTTAAATATATGGCAAATTCCTCTGGGAAGCCATCTGGCCCTGGACTCTTGTTTATTGGGAGATTTTTGATTACTGCTTCGGTTTCCTTGCTGGTTATAGGTCTGTTAAGTTTAAGTCTTTTTTAATTTCCATTTTTGTGGTTACATTCTATCCTTTCATTGTATTTAATTTTATTTTGTATATTTATGTTTTTCTTTCTTTATAATTTTTGGATTTTTTTTATTCTAATAAGCCAGACCAAAATACAGCCATCATACAGTGTATTGCTCTGTTCTTTTCACCTGTTTGTTAATATTCCTTTTTTACTTTGTGTTTCAATTTTCAGTTTTACAGTTACAGTCTATCCATTCATTGTATTTAATTTTATTCTTTTACATATTTAAGTTTTTCTTTCTTTACAATTTTGGGATCTAGATTTCTGACAACGAGACCAAAATACACAGTATCCGGTGTATTTTGCTGATCTATTCACCTGTCTGATTATATTCTCTCAATTTTTTATATATTTTTTTCACTTTCAGGTCTCTTCTGATTTGTTTAGGGTATATATCTATATATAGATATTCATATCTTTTGATGGTTACCCTAAATGTAAATGGGCTAAATACCCCCATCAAAAGACATATGATATCAGAATGGATTAAAAAAAAGACCCGTTAACATGCTGTCTGCTAGAGACTCATTTTAGACCCAAAGATACCTCCAGATTCAAAGTGAGGGGGGTGGAAAACCATTTACCATGCAAACAGACATCAAAAGAAAGCTAGGGTCACAATCCTTATGTCAGACAAATTAGATTTCATACCGAAGACTATAATAAGAGATGATGAAGGACACTATATCATACCTAAAGGGTGTGTCCTACAAGAAGAGCTAACAATTTTAAATATCTATGCCTCTAACATGGGAGCAGCCAATCGATAATAAAATCAAAGAAACACATCAACAATAATACAATAATAGTAGGGGACTTTAACACTCACTGAAATTGACAGATCATCTAAGCAAAAGATAAACAAGGAAATAAAGGCTTTAAATGACATACTGGAGGAGATGGATATCACAGATACATTCAGAACATTCTATCCCAAAGCAACAGAATACAGATTCTTTTCTAATGCACATGGAAAATTCTCCGGAAAAGATCACATCCTGGGCCACAAATCCAGTCTCAACTGGTACCAAAAGATTAGAATCATTCCCTGCATATTTTCAGACCACAATGCTTTGAAACTCAAACCCAATCACAAAAGGAAAGTTGGAAAGAACTCAAATATATGGAGGCTAAAGAGCATCCTACTAAAGAATGAATGAGTCAACTAAGAAATTAAAGAAAAATTTAAAAATATTCATGGAAACAAGTGAAAATGAAAACACAACTCTTCAAAATCTTTGGGATGAAGCAAAGGCAGTCCTAAGAGGAAAGCACATAACAATACAAGCCTTTCTCAAGAAACAAGAAAGGTCTCAAGTACACAACCTAACCCTACATCTAAAGGAGCTGGAGAAAGAACAGAAAACAAAGCCTAAACCCAGAAGAAGAAGAGAAATAATAAAGATCAGAGCATAAATCAATGAAATAGAAATCAAAAGAACAGTAGAACAGATCAACAAAACTAGGAGTTATTTCTTTGAAAGAATTAATAAGATTGATAACCCCCTGGTCAGACTTATTAAAAAAAAAGAGAGAGAAAGGACCCAAATAAATAAGATTATAAATGAAAGGGGAGAGATCCTAACCACACCAAGGAAATACAAAAAATTATAGGAACATATGAGCAAGTATATGCCAACAAATTAGGCAATCTGGAAGAAATGGATGCATTTTTAGAGACTTATAATCTAGGATTTTTAGGTTTCAGGTCTTGCATTTAAGTCCTTAATCCATTTTGAATTTATTTTTGGAAATGGTATTAGAATGTCATCTAATTTCATTCTTTTGCATGTAGCTGTCCTGTTTCCCCAACATCATTTGGGGAAGAGACTTTTTCCATTTGTATATCCTTGCCTCTTGTGTCTTAGATTAACTGAGCGTATCATCAAGGGTTTATTTCTGAGCTGTTGTTCTATTCTATTGATCTGTCTATTTTTGTCCCAGTACAATGCTGTTTTGGTTAGTATAGTTTTGTTGTATATCTTGAAATCTGAGATTGTAATACTTCCACCATTGCTCTTCTTTTTCAAGATTTCTTTGGATATCTGTGTGTGTGTTTTTGTTTGTGTGTGTGTGTGTGTGGTTTCATAAGAATTTTAGGGTTATTTGCTCTAGTTCTATGATAAATGCTGTTGGTGTTTTGATGGGGATTGTATTAAATCTGTAGGTTATATTAGGTAGTATGGACATTTTAACAATATTTGTTCTTCTGATCTATGAGCATGGAATATCTTTTCATTTGTTTGTGTAATCTTCAATTTCTTTCATCAATGTTTTATACTTTTCAGAGTATAGGTCTTTAAGCCCTTGGTTATCTTTATTAGGTATTTTATTATTTTTGGTGCAATTGTAAATGGGATTGTTTTCTTAATTTCTCTTTCTGCTCCTTCATTATTAGTGTATAGAAACGCAACAGATTTATACATTTATACATATTGATTTTTTTATCCTGCAACATTACTGAATTCATTTATCAGTTCTCCTAGTTTTTTGATGGAATCTTTAGGGTTTTCTATGTATAGTATCATGTCATCTGCAAATAGTGAAATTTTACTTTTTCCTTACAAACGTGGATACTCTTTTTATTTTCCTTGTCCAATTGCTGTGGTTAGGACTTCCAGTACCATGTTGAATAAATGTGGTGAGAGTAGACATCCTTGTCTTGTTCCTGATTGTAGGGGAAAATCTCTCAGTTTTTCACAATCGGGTAAGATATTAGCTGATTGTCTTTACATGTTTTTGGTCCTTTTGCCCTTTGAGGCATCTGCACCAGCTGGACATGATCAGTCTAACAGACATTCTGCTAGTGTGAACTTCACCCTTATTTTGAAATACTCAATTTAAAAAAGTTTGATTGAATTATAATTTTATTTGCATGTTCACAAACTCAAAGTATGGATTTCATTTGCTACTCACTTCATGCTGTTTTTTCTTGTCCATCAATTGGACTGCCTAAAGTTTGGCTTCATCACACATGTGCAATGCTGAGTGAGTCTGGTGAAAGAGAAGGGTTATGATGAAGAACAAGAGAGAAGATGAGTTACCAAAGGTGAAAAATCCTTTGGTACAAAATCTCATGATGCTAACAGAAGCTATGAGAGATTTGAACTATGGCCTGTTAATACATTTGTTCAAACAGTGAAAAAGTCCCATTAATAAAGTTATTATCTTAGCTCAGCTGGATTAGAAGCCATGTTGAAAAGTTATTTAGGTCAACAATTTAATCCACCTTCCTTTTCCATTTTACCTTTCACAAGTTCTTCCTCTCTGACTTTCAACTAACCAGAAAGAATGACATTTCCTGATTATCTAAAATTGCATTTAAACCTGGTGAACTAAAAGCACTTTTCGGGAACCTAAAAGGGAATTTTACAGAGATGTTTATTGACCTTTCAGATAATGGGCTACAGGGGTGGGTAGAAGAATATAGATTGTCCTCAGTTTCAACAAAAAGAAATCTCTCTTGCAGCATGGTCTGTTCAGCCCCATTTCTGACAGAAAAGAAGTCATATCCCTGGCAGAGACACACTTAGTGAAAGATTTCACTGTATAATGGTTTGTCTGATTTTTAAAGACTGCTTTCTCTTCTCTTTCTCTCTCTTTTTTTAAAGATTTTATTTATTTATTTGACAGAGAAAGGCACATCAAGAGAGGGAACGCAAGCGGGGAGAGTGGGAGAGGGAGAAGCAGGCCTCCTGCCAAGCAGGGAGCCCAATGCAGGGTTAGATCCCAGGACCTGGGATCATGACTGAGCCAAAGGCAGACGCTCAATGGCTGAGCCACCCAGGTAGCCCAAAAGACTGCTTTTTCTATTATGTTATAGTAATCATAAAATCTATGATTATGATCACTAATCAATATGGTATGATATAATAAAAATTCATCATCAAACTCATTCCTTGCAATATTCTGATCCCTAATCAGTTTTCCAAGAAAAGTAATGATAATATATCTTATGGGAAAATAAAGACATTGTGAAATATCTTAAGTGAACTATGTGTGCATAGCTTACCTCAGAGTCAAATTCTATTCCAACGCCCTGGAGATACGTGCACAAATGTTACTCTTTCAGTGTGTGTCTACGTTTTCTATACTATTTTAGTGTTCTACTCTAATATTAAATCTAGTATAATTGATAAAATGAAGTAAATTTGATGCCATCAAAATAAAAACTGTTTAAGACTGAAATCCTTTCAAAAGTTGTCAGTTTGGTTGTTTACTTGTTTGTTTGTGGTAGGTCACAGATTCTCATACACCTAAAATTTAAACTTATTGAATAGCAAAAACTTGGAGTCTCTTCTTGGCATTTTTCCAAAAAGTAATATTATATCATATCATGAACAGTAAAATTATTCCCTACATGTAATGCTAAGGCAAAGCAAAGTCTCTAAATTTCTAAATAGCGTTATTACTGCCATAGCATATGTATTTATCCTGGGTAGTATTCTGATATCTGGTGGAGTGCTAACCCAGAATGGTTGCAAATTTCACTCACCTACACTAATAAAAGGCAAGGTTTATTTCTCCTTGTTTTCTCTGTGACCTACAGACCTGTCTTCATTAGATATACTGCTTGCGAGGTACTGGCACGAAAGGACCCAGTCAATATCTAAATTTGCAAAAATTACAAGAGGATACTCAAACCTGAAGAGAAAGTTCATACAGTAGAAAAGATGAAATACAAAATTCTAGGATTTAAAGGATTTCTTTATTTTTTTCCCCTTTGCTTACAGTTTAGAAAACCAGATTAATGGTATTTGTTATGAGAGACAGCTTATTAGTGAAATTCAACCCTCCATCATCTGGAAAGACATGGGAACTCTGACACAATCAAATGCTGTCTGTGTTCAGTATTTGATGGTGTGGCGATGGAGGCACAAGCTATTCTTTCCTACTAATTGGTTACTGCTATTATTTTTTTTAAAAAGGAGGATCAAATAAAGATACTCATTCTATTATATGGGAGTCAAAATAAACTCTAATGAACTTGATTTTAGTAAATGTTTGCTATTGTTCTTAATGTATAAGCAAGAAATTGGTTACCCAAAAGTTCAGATTGACTGTTAATAAGTATAAATATACTTATTATACTTATTATACTTATTCTTCTGTGAGGAAATAATAAGCCATTTGAGATGAACTAACTCTTCTCAGGTCCCAGAATACCATTCAGAAAGTACATTTTGTGAGGTCAATCCATATGACTTTACTCTGACTAGTGTCTATGAAAATCTATGAAAAGACATGCTCAGCATGAATATTCCTTAAATGTTTCAACCAAGGCCAGCTACTAGATTTACTTTCCTGAGAGGCTAAAAATTTGAAGTGCATATAGAAAGTGGCAGACAATCTGTTCAAGTTCTGGTGTTCTGACCTCAGTGTTCAGAAGGCTTTCCAGGTTAAGGAAGAGAGTGTTGTTAATTATGTGAGAATTTTGCCCTCTTGTAAGTAAAGGGCAACATTATCTCAAAAGGCTGATCCAAAGAGAGAAAACAGTACAGTAGTATATTGCAAATTAGATGTGTAGTTTTTAGTAGTTCAGTACTTTATGGAAAATCCCCAAAGCATCCTTCTTTCACTCTTGACTGAGAACATATTGTTTCCTCACAACAAATTCCTAGCACCCCAGAGATCCTGCAGAAGTCAGGAATCTACTGCCTAGAAAGAGAGAACTCTGCTCATGAAATGCCTTAGCAACACCAAGAGGTCTATGGGAAGATGGCACTGATGTGCCCAAGGGGACTCAGTACTGCAGTATGTGCTATCAGGAAACAGTAGCCTGTAGAACCTGGAGTTGGTTCTCTGGCTCACACATCCTGTCTAATATCAGCTGGCAATGTAGTTCCCCAAAAGGGATAGTTAATGCACTGCATAAGGGATAGATCCAGATTTTGTAGGTATAAAAATTTTTTACACTGTAAAAACCAGGCATGCTATGTGAGTGGAAGTTTGAATAAAAATCAGAGGGTCCAGCATTAGGAAGTCTGTGTTATACTCCATGTAATAGTAACATGACAAAATATCATTGCACCACTCAAGTATATATGTGGAAGATCTAGAAATGTGTTTATAATATGATGTTATCAGAACATAATGAAATATAATACAGTATGTACCTATGATTGTATCTATGATTGTATCTATGAAAACTTAAGTGTCCATGTAGGAGGTAATAGGTAAAACCATGATATACACTGGGCTGGGATGGTGGGAGTATGAATAATTTTAGTATTTTATTATTTTTCAATACCGTGTTATCTTTTAAATGAGGAAACAATGAGAAATGTTAAGATGTTGTTTATAGAAGGGAGACATGAATGAAGGTCAGTCAAAAAAAACAATGAAGTTTCACAGAGATGATGATCAGAGAAGAATTTGCCTTGAAGATCAATAAAAATCAAGTAAGTAATCTAATCATAAGAGTCAGAAAGAAAAAGAAAATTATTTTACAAAGGGAAATGACTTTAGTCAGGTGTGCTCTCTATGGGGTCACCAGGTTGAAGCAGAGGGCTATTTCCAATTTCCAGTAGGAAATTAAATCAGAATTCAGTGACGCTATAAGGGGTATGAGTTATCTTCCAAGTGGGCAGTGGAATTGATAATCATCCCATTCTACTTTACTTGGTTTGTGTCATGATTTTGAAATGGATGACAAACACCAGTGGAATCATAGGTAGGATTTTCAAAGTACAAACACTTTGGTTCCTAGGCAAGCCTTCATGAGGCAAGCATAGTAATAAGGAAATTATACAATATTCTTCTGATGCTAAAAATAAAGAAATTTTAGACTCACTATAAGATTTTTTTTATAACTTAAGTCTAGTTTAAGGCAGGAAAGACTATCTCACACTGAGATAATGAATAAAGCACCAAAGATAGAGAAAGAGATCAATAATTTCAATCTTAGATCAGAACAGGATACTCTCAGGTATGATATATTTCTAATATTATTGAATATTTTATATCAGGAACAATTCAATAAGTGACTATTCTGAATATTTGTGTTCATCAATATTTAAATATTTACACAAAGATATTAAAATAAATATACATATGACAGTTTTATGTGGTTTTCAAATACAGTTATAAATTGTAAATCTGTTTCACTTTTTTTAAACTGTTATATCAGGTTCAAATCCTCCAGAGCTGCTGGGTCTGTGCTCCTGATTAATTAGCTAGTCTTCCTCTCTCGATCTCTAGTTTTCACTTACATATCTAGTTGTTTTCCATTCCTGAAGGATATTTCTTTGGGCTCTACAGTTCCATGCTTTTGATAGAGGGAGTGGGAAGAAAAGAATGTTGATAATCTTTGTTTCTATGTCAAGGAATGTCAAAACAAATTTTTAACAATCTCTTTTGCATCTGGTAAGGAGATCTTGTAAAACCTCCACTTGACAAAACTTAACTTGCAGCAAAGTAGAACTTATCTCAGCCCAGTGAAGGAACTGGATATTTGAGCCATCACCAGAAAGGGTATGTTGCTAAGAGACCAAGTCCTACACTGGAAATTAGAGAATCTGGCTTTGCTCTTAGCTAACTACAAGTGGTCCAAGTGCAAGCCACTTGTATGTTCTGTACCTCCATTCACTAGTAATGAAGGTTTATCAGCCTCACGATTAAAGGACCAAATTTAAGAGTCAATTGGAGAAAAAAGAATGAGACAAAGGGATTAGCTAAAGTGACTAGCGAAAAACGTGTTTGGTTAACAATTGTAAAAATCCTAAGCTCTTTATGCCTTAGCAATGCAATCAAAATATACAGATGTTCTTTTGTGTTTAGATTGGGTTTCTGTGTTAGCACTTTAAGTCACTACATTGGCTTTTATTTACTTGCTTCACATTTTCTGCGTCCCACGTTCACAGGCTCTTCATACATACTTCAGTGCTCTTCCTTTATAAACAAGGGATTAAATTCTTGCTTGAGATTCACGCTAAAAAAAGTCCATCTCTAGAGGTGATTGTGTCTTCTACTTTTGAGTAAAAACAAAAATGATACAGTCCATTATGTTACTCTTAGTTGTAGTAACTATCAGAAAGCTACACATCAAACTCCATACCAAAAACTTTAAATCCCCTCCTTCCACATGCATTTTGATTCATTTGTTTGGGCTTTTTTGGCTTTAGCCTTAAATAATTTCTTCACACTATATTTTATTTTCTAAGCCATCTCTAGCCTTTTCAGAATGAGACATGATGTAAATCCCTGGGAAAAAATTCTGGGTAGACCTGGAAAGATTTCTTACGGGAAAATCACTCTTTGTTCCTCCTATTCCATAAAAAATGTGCATCTCCCTGAGGGGAAAATTGAAGGATACCTTTAATGCAGAATTGATACTACTCTAATGCGTTCTGCTTCTTTTTCCCCTTCTGCAAAATAGCTGGCAGCTGGGTTAATCCAAGGATGACTGTCCGCTGTAGACACCAAAAGCCAAAAATAAATAAATAAATAAAATAAAATACCTGAAGAATTTTTCTCGTTCTTTGAGTACTCTGATTTTGTCATGCTTTCTATCTCCTTATATACTTGTATTTTCTTTTAAACTCAAGTTGATAAATTGTGTGTTATACAAAATGGAGTTGTTTTAAATTCTTAATTGGGTCTTCATGATGAGATTTTTGGCAATGCAATAGATAATGGGAAGAGGTGTAGAACGAGAAAAATAGGAAGGCATTTAGTAATTTGCAGAGATATAAAAATCAGAACTCTTATTACTGCAATTTAACCAAATTTTAATCCAGTGAATTCTCTAATTTGTGATCCTTTTGAGGGTTTAAACAATGAAATCATTCCAGAAAATATGTGTGTGTAATTATTTAGGTTCAGGCTTTCGAAATAATTATGTATTATGTTCATCTTATTTAGCTTTCTAGTCATGGCATGTGTCCAGTATGTACTTAAAAGGAGGTTTTTCTAAATCTATTTCTAAAACTCCCAACATCAGTTAATGCATTAGATTAAGGAAAGAGACCCTGGGGTTTCTCCAAAGTGCCCCCATGCCATCTCAAAAAGCAAGGGTCAGAGAGAGGAGTTGTGCCACTCTCTACTCCCTAGAATAACTTTTATCTGTCTTGTATAATAGGGAAAATATGATTTTCTTTGGAAGTGGCTAAAAATAATATTTTGTTAAAAGGAAAATTTGGAAACCAGTAGGTTAATGTATTGTGCAGACACTACTTCCTTTTTAAATTATTTTTATTTTTTTTTACTAACATATAATGTATTATTTGCCCCAGGGTACATGTTTGTGAATTTTCAGGTTTACACATTTCACAGCACTTACCATAGCACATACCCTCTCCAATGTTCATAACCCAGCCACCCTATCCCTAGCCCCCTACCTCCCAGCCACCCTTAGATTGTTTCATGAGTTTAGGAGTCTTTTATGGTTTGTCTCCTTCCCCATCCCATCTTGTTTCATTTCTCTCCCCCACCCCCCCACAAGCCCCTGCCCTGCCTCTCAAATTCTTCATATCAGAGAGAGCATGTGATAGTTGTCTTTCTCTGACTGACTTATTTCACTTAGCATAATACCCTCTAGTTCCATCCACGTCATTGCAAATGGCAAGATGTCATTTCTCTTGATGGCTGCATAGTATTCCATTGAATATATACACCACATCTTCTTTATCCATTCATCTGTTGATGGACATCTGGGTTCTTTCCATAGTTTGGCTATTGTGGACTTGGCTGCTATAAACATTCGGGTGCATGTGCCCCTTCGGATCACTACATTTGTATCTTTAGGGTAAATACCCGACACTACTTCCTTTTAAATGTATATGTATTACTAACAAAACATAATATAGAGAGAAAGGATCATTTTTAAAGTATATCAATATAAACACATTAACATAGTTGGCATGCCATTTCCAAACAGAAGGACTGTGATTTAGAAAATTAAACATACAGATGAGGGCTGCTGGAGCACAGAAACTGGAAAACGTCTAGCTCATGGCACAATTTTTAAGAAGGAAGAATAACTGGGCTTCCCCATCGAAGAGCTTGGCAGCCAGATCTCAGTGAGGCTGCAGAGCCCCAGGGTCAGGGATTCTCTTGTGGCTGGAGGAGAATATGTGGCAAATGGGTTTACAGATGCCCAGGTGGATATAGAAGATGACCTCAGTTTGGGCTCTATTTTCAACGTTTTTAAATGACTCTTTTAGTGATATCCGAAAATGTGCTTAGAACTTTTTTGTCACCCAATATTATTTTAGTCTTCCGCGATACTTTTCACTTCTGAACACAATATCATGTTTACAATATGCAAAGTTTTCGCTTAATAGAACCTTTCCCAAGTATAGGTTTCCATGAGATTCAAAATAAACAGTATCAATTTTTTCATGAAGTAGGAAAATCTTGATGAAATCCTTTCCTTTTTCAAGATTATTTATTTATTTTACAGAGAGAGAGCATGAGAGAGAGCTAGAGCAAAAGCAGGCGGAGAAACAGAGGGAGACGGAGAAAGATAATCTCAAGCAGAATCCCCACTGAGCATGGAGCCCGAAGTAGGTGCTTGATCCCAGGACCCTGAGATCATGACCTGAGCCGAAATCAAGAGTTGGACGCTCAACCGACT
Organism: Nasua narica; assembly: GCA_028533885.1. Classification (NCBI taxonomy): domain Eukaryota; kingdom Metazoa; phylum Chordata; class Mammalia; order Carnivora; family Procyonidae; genus Nasua; species Nasua narica. Next base: position 150,251,215 of record CM052810.1, read on the forward strand.
GAACCACTTAGGTGTCCCTTTCTACTGAGGTATAAAGACAGCAAAAGACTTATATTATACTCAGAGGGGCCCCTGGGTGGCTCAGTGGGTTAAGCCTCTGCCTTCAGCTCAGGTCATGATCTCAGTGTTCTGGGATCGAGTCCTGCATCAGGCTCTCTGCTCAGCAGGGAGTCTGCTTCCCCCTCTCTCTCTGCCTGCCTCTCTGCCTACGTGTGATCTCTCTCTGTCAAATAAATAAATAAAATCTTTAAAAAAAAAAAGACTATTGTACTCAGAGATTAGCAGGCATAAAATCTACTTCTGCCCCCCCTCCCAAAGCCCACTTTGGTAATGAAGTTTATGATTGAGTTGGGGGCTACTTTAAAAAGACATGATGCAAAATGATGTACGCAGCAATCTGCAAAAAGTAAAAAACTGTCCTGAGCAACTTGGCAGAGAAAATGAATAACTGTGACCCCAAATACTTTCAGTTAAAGGTTTTTAGCATGTTTCTCAAAGAATGCGGCAAACTTAACTCTCTAAGGGATAAGCAGCAGGTACTGTTATTTCAATGTATTTGATTAACACCAAAGCTATTTACACCCAAGAATCTTCTACTAGCTGTACCTCTTATTGAAGGGTTCTTGGGCACGCTGAGGATCAAATATATGATGTCCGACACGAGGTCGTGTATAATCCCGTAACTGACGTGCTCTGTGATAGAGGCAGCGTAGCTCCTCAACACCAATCACAGGAAGGCCTCGAAGTTCCGAGTCAATGCAGTGTTATTATCAGCTTGTTATAAGCTGCAGCAGAGAGAATGTCTTTTATTATCCACACAGAAACCTCTCCCTTAGAGGCCATAGAAACCATTTGCGAATAAAAATATGAATAGAACTGTACTTATTTAGGAAGTTTCTAGCACCCATATTAATAGCAGTAAATCATATAAAGGCAGTTCACTTTCTGATCCCATTTGCAAAAAAAATGTGCAATGCATACTGTACAGTAAGCAATAGGTACATAAAATGCCATTTGTGTCAGCGTGGTGAAAAAGATAAGACCAATGTAATTCAATTGTAAATCACTACAAAAGAGATGTCAGATGGAAGCATTGCATCACAGATATCTCATTTTTCAAAGCATGGGTTACATCTGTAATGAAAGTGTAACGTAGAGGAATTCTGATAGAAAAGGGGTGGGGATCAGATAACCCAAAATTCAATTAGCATAAGGTTATTAGTTCTATTTTACAGCTGCTAAGTTACTTTGAAAGATATGAAATGGTACTAAATATAAATGATTACATTTCATGTAATTCCAAAGAAAAAGGAGAAAACACAAATAAAACCCAGAGAGAAAAATTGGCAATTGTAGGTTATTAAGTTTTCTAACCAATAACAAATGGCATTAAATCAGTAGTAGTTCAAGGAAGGATTAAAAACAAAGCCAGTCAGAAAACGCTTGTATCTAGCAGAAGTTATCCAAGACCTATGAGATATTAATATTTAAGCAAACTAAAAAATGTCAAGGGAGTCCATTTATATTCTTACTTTTCTTCTTTGTGCTACTAATCCTGGCTGGTATCCTTTGGAATAGGATCCTGATGTCAAAGAAATGGGTAAGAAATTTTAAACATCCTATGAAATAGACAAAAATACATATTGGATGAATAGTGCTTTTTTTTATATTTTAAAATCAGACAGGCACATACAAAGCAAGCCTCTCCAAATATTTTATCTGTTTTCAGGAAAAGAAATAGAAATGCTACAGACTACAGAATAAAGTTTAGTGAAAATAATAAGCAGACCAATTTAAAAAAGCTAGAGATTTGTCATCAAGATAAGTAGAAAAAATAAACACTTATTATAACTATTACAAGAACACTGCAACATAGAACATTTTATAACAGAATTTGACACATGTGAGTTGAAAGTTCTGTGAGTAATTAGCAGTATGTTCTTAGGTGACTCACATAAACTTTCTAGATTCTTTTCTATAAAGTGAGGGAGTTAAATCAAATGATTTCAAAATCATTTTCAAATCTTAACACTCTTCTCTTTTACTTTACAACAAAGTAAAGGAAAATTAAAAAAGAAACATTTCAAATGACTTTATGAGTCCCCCTTTTTTGTAGGAAATATGATTTTATTTTTAAATTTTTTTTTAAGATTTTATTTATTTATTTGACAGAGAGAGAGATCACAAGTAGATGGAGAGGCAGGCAGAGAGAGGAGGTAAGCAGGGTCCCTGCTGAGCAGAGAGCCCCATGTGGGGCTCTATCCTAGGACCCAGAGATCATGACCTGAGCGGAAAGCAGGGGCTTTAACCCATTGATCCTCTCAGGCGCCCCGGAAATATGATTTTAAAAATGAACTTCATTAGGCTGTATTTTTTTTAGATTGAACAGATTTATTATTTTTTTTAATTTTAACAGATAAAAATTTACTGGTCACTGTGAAATAGATTCTGTAACAAAATGCTATCATTAAATTTTGTGACTTCCTCAGCCAATAGCAAAGGGTAAAGGTAACACCGCGGTCTTCAGGGTCCATCATACAATGTCATGCCTCCAGGATTGCTCCTCCTAACCACTTGCATACTATGAGGAAGTCCAAACTAGCCTTTCATAGAGACCACAGAGGAAGGTCCCTGGTAGATGCTCTATTTGAAAGCCCACCTGAGATCCAAGATTCATCAACATTAACCCTTTCACATGTGAATGAAAACACCACGTATTCTTCCTGTCACTATCTATCAAGTTGGCTCAGCTTTTGAGTCTCCCCGCTAAAGGCTCCAGAGACATCGTGTTCTTGCTGTGTGCTGTTCTTATCTTTAACTCCCAGAATCTGTGAGTATGACGAAAGTATTGTCTTATGCCGCTAAACCTGGAGTGGTTTGTTTACAACAGATAATTGATAAACTGAAATATTTTGAAAAATGAATTAAACACTTCAACGTTTAAATTTTTTTTCATTACGTGTTTAATTTTAAAAGATTTCATTTCTGGCCTCTTACAAATATAGAGGCTTTCCGAAAAATCTGAAATATGACCGATACTTTGCTCATGTATTTTAAAATACGTAAGCCTATTTTTCTTTAGCAAAATAGGAAATTTTGCATTTTTCTTCATGAACTCAGAATTCTCTTATGATTCCCTTATACATATTATACTGATGTAACAGAAATACTTTCAACAATTTACTTTTGACAGCATTTTGGAGCATTTAAAATTTGGGGGTAGATATTTTGTTAAGTAGGATTAAGTTGTACCTACTCCACTTATTCAAATTGTTTGAAGTTTTTGATTATTTGGTTACCCGGGAAGCTCGGTGCTGTTGTAATTATGTACAGGAGCAGTGCTTCACCACGTGAATCACAGATCCAGTTCAAGCATTGCTATAAATCTTAGGTAAACACCACGTGCAGTTTATATAAGTAATTTACTGATTCAATTTTTACAATGTTGCAATTTTTCAGAGCAAAGAATGGGGTAAAAAGAAATTTCCCACCCTCCAATTCCAGTTCACTACAGTGTAGGTCAAGGCAAGCTAACATCACAAATGGGGTCGTTTCATCCCTCAAATTCAGTAATAAATTTGCAAAGAATTTTGCAGACCTTCTTAATGCTTTATCGACAATACAACTATACATTATAAGCATAATAATGTATAAATCCAGAAAACCAAATTGTTATGGTCAAACATAGATAAATTATAGATGTATTGTTATTTTCAGAGCACATTATTTTGCGTGATACCCTCTGGGAAGTAAGTAGTATGCTCAGTGGAAAGGACAGGAGTTTTGTAGTTAGGAAATTAGGAGTAAAATCCTTTAAGGAAAGCAGTTATATCATTGAGAATTCCTTTGGTTGGAGAATATATACATATATTTGGAGAACACATATTTGGAGAAACACGTCTTTTAGAGAATAATAAAAATTCCAAACCAAACAATTGCTCCAAACAGAACATTGTTATTTGTTTTTTTTGCTTTAAAATTTTATTTACTTATTTATTTGAGAGAGAGAAGAGAGAGGGCACACAAGGAAGGGGGGAGCAGAGGGAGAAGGAGAAGCAGGCTCCTTGTTTCCCTGCTTAGCAGGGAGCCCCATGTGGGGCTGGATCCCAGGACCCTGAGATGATGACAGGATGAAGGCAGATGCTTAATTAATTGACTGAGCCACCCAGGCACCCCCAGAACATAGTTATTTGATGTACAGTGTGAGGCTGGGCCTTTAGTGGCATTGAGCTAACATGCTTCAGTTTATCAAGAGGTAGATGTTCCCTTCTTCCATTGTTGGTTTTTGATCCTAGATAGATAGAAGAGTATTAGACTGTTTGGGGACAAGACAGGGACACACAATGACACTCAGTGTGCAGAAAACAGGTAATCTGAAAATCTCACAATGCTGAGGACAGAAACTCAAAATGAAAAATTGTGATATATAAATGTAATCCAAGTAAGACACTGAGAGCAATGCCTGCCATGTAGAAAATAATCAGTGACAATTAGATATTTATGATTCCTATTTGTATGATCGTCATTTTCATCATCATCATCCCCATTTCATAAATATGGGAAACATGACATAATGAAGTGATCATGAATCATATGTATGCATCTCTTTCCCATTCCACTGTCAGACTTTCTGACGTGCAAGTTATTTTTTCATTGTTTTTACATCAATCTTTATGGTGCCTAGTGTAGTTCCCTGAGCTACATGATGGTTTAAGTCAGGATAACCTTCACCTGATCTAATTCCCTATCAAGTCCTTTTTAATGTAGTTGCACTCTAAATTTCTTGCACTGATGCTGCTGTTACCCATTTTATGTATGCTCTAAATGCTGGATAGAATAGTCTTTGTAAGACCCTAGATGAGGTCCAGAGGACTCTCTGCTATAATAATCTGGTTTACTTAGTCTCCAATCTGTACTTGTTTGAGATTCAGGAATTGTGGAGAACCTGGAATGCAGAAAAGATATCACAGTCTGACTCCTGCTTCCAGAAAAGTCAAGAGCAGTGAATCGATGAACTGCCTGCTTATAAGATCCATGTCCGTCACACGTTGTATTTTCAAGAACCTGCATGGATTTGAAAGGGAACTACCTTATATAACAAGAGAGTTTAATTTTATTCTTATTGGACCAGAGACAAAGTTATCAAGTGTGTAAAAAAAAAAAAAAGAAATCTAAAGTAAATTAAAAAATAAATCGATATTTTTAATAGAAAAGATTCATCTGTCAGAAACGTTATTTCTTTTTCTCAAATATAATAAACTCCCTGTAATATCACTTAACTTCAACTGTTTATTTGGGTTTGCAACCATTTTCAATTCTGACTGGTCTTTTTAAAATCTAGTGTACATTAATGAAATTATTAATTTAATTAATTAATTATTAATTACTAGTGAAACTTAATTTCATTAATTAATTATTAATTACTAGTGAAATTATTGTTACATATCCTTACTAATATCCATTGATCCCTTGGTCCAAATCATATTGTATCCCTCCAGACAGTATCTTTTGTATCCTTTACAAATGTCATGCATAATTCAATCCCCAAGCCCTCAAGTTATTTGACTTTAGAAAATGCACTGTTGTTTGTAACATTGTATACGTATGGGTGCACATATGGTTGTATGCCTCACTCTTGGGGTCTCTGTCCTGGAACCACTGTGATAAGAGCTCACAGCAGGTGGCAAACAATGATCTTGAGAAATGGGCTTTTTGCTAATGAAAGTTTTTTTTATTTGCTGACATAATCCCAGAGGCTGGAAGTACCAGGGAGAGGGACACCAAGATTCCAATTTTCAAGGATGGTCTTTCTGACTGGATTCACTTTACTCTCTTCCTTCCCCCAGACACACACCTCCATACTCCTGCCCTCTTTCCCACACATTCTTGAAATTTCTCTCTCCAAATAGAAGCCAAGGAGAAAGAAGAGAGCCAGCAGAACAGGGCTGAAACAACCTTTAAAAAGAAGAAAGAAAAAATGGATTAGATAAATTTTGGATGTTCGTTTAGGTCTTTCAAAAAAGAAGGAAAAATAAAGACAAACTCAGAAAAGGGCAAAAACTCATTTTCATTTCCTCATGCCCCACCCTCCATCAACCTTGATTCTTCTTGTATCTCAAAAATCTGAATATATATCTTACCTTTCAAATTGTTTCTGGACCACTTACAGGGAAAATTATTTGAAAATGACCAAGTGTTCCTCATCCCACAGCAAGCAGTTCACTGCTGCAAACTGCTTCACCTCGAGATCCCACTCCCATTATCTTTGCAGAGTTGCACATTCTAATCTCAGGTAGTATTAATCCTGGCCCTTCAAGGTGATCTGCTAAGTTTTACCCTCTCGTCCTGGAGCCCAGCTCCAGTGCCCGGCTCCATAAGGACACACGGAGAGGCAGGGTCCGACCCTTCAGGGCAGCTCACTCCACCTCGGCCAGTAGCCACCGCACTGAGTCCTTTCTTCTACCTGTGCCCTGTGAATGCTCTGTCTGCACGTGAGACCAGGAGAGGGGGGGTTGCAGAGCGCGCTAGACGACACCACAGTGGTGACAGGTCTCTCACCTGGACGCAAATCTGGAGGTTTCCGGAGGTGCTCGCGGATACTACTACTGGATCTGGAGAAAGGAGGCTCTAAGGCAAAGGGAAAAAAAAAAAAAGAGTGAGACAGGGAAGGGAAGGAGAGGGAGAGGAGAAGAGAAAGAAGCGGAAAGGAAGAAAAGGAAGCAAGGAGGAGGAGGATGCTGCTGCTGTTGCCGCCGCCCTGGAGGAGGCGAACCTGAACAGCCAGGGCGCTCGGGGCCCGGCCTCCGGGCCCCGGCCCCAACCCCGGCCCCTCCGGCCCCCCCGGCCCCCGGGCCCCGCCCCCAGGCCCAGCCCCGCCCCTGCCCCGCCCCCAGGCCCAGCCCCACCTTCTCACGCGCCGCCCCGCCCCGGCCCCCGCCCCGGTCCCCGCCCCTCTGGCCTCTGGGCCGTACCCCATCTGAAGGGTCAGGGATAGGGGATCATGGCACCTCGGCAGCTGCCGCAGCCAGCCCGATGCCCAGCGGGGACCCTGGCAGCCGCTCAGAGCCTGCCAAGCCTGGGTCACACGGGACTCCAGAGAATTTCCCCTCCGTCGCCACCGCCGCCGCCAAATTGAGACCAGCTCCTTCGGGACAGAGGCACCCAGCGGACCTTCTGGGGTCCGCTCTGACTCTTGGGGGGAGAAGGGAGGGCCCCATAAATGTCCTCCTTTCCTTCCTCTGTCACTGTGAAATGGGGTCCCCGTTACTCCTCCGTGGAGAAAGCTCAGTGGCCTCGCCTTCACAAACCTGACAACAGTTGCATCCAGAGAACTCCTGCCAATATAAAAAGTGCGATAGGAAAAGTTTGTAGAACTGAAGAAATGAATTCTATTCCCAGTTCCAAATCAGATTCATTGATTAATCCTGCAAAAAATTATTGACACCTACTATGTGCCAGGTATTGTCCCAGACACGGCATACATGAGTAAACAAAACGGACAAAATCACCTGCCCTTTGGAAGCTTCCGTTCTTGTGAGCTAGGCTGTGAATCACGGACAAGTCACTCAGTTTCTCTCTCTCGCTCAGTTGGAAAATAATGCCTGTCTCTCATACCTCAGGTATTAAACGGAAGAAGATAATGACATAATGAATAAGAACCTAAGTCTCTAAACACTGTGAAGAACTCTACAAGCCTACCACATCAGAAGGCACTGAGTGCAATCTTAACCATTTTTAGAGTTCAAAGTCCAACTGAAAAAATGAAAAATAAGCAGTGACAGCGTCTGCTACTTTGTCTCTGATCAGTAAGAAAACCTAAGCAGCAAAAAGTTAAATTCTTAAGAGTTTATTTTAAATTTCAGATTATTAGATTTCTGTCCAATCCACACACAGAGGGCAATCGCAGAACCCCTTGCAATTAATTATTTGGCTTTAGCTCCCCTGAATTGAGATAGTATACTCTCCCTGTTTATGAAAAATGACTCAAACAGACAAGTGGACAGTGAAAGTTTTCCATGAGTAGCATCACAAATTCAGAGGGTCACTGAAGCTGTGTAACATCAAGAAGTCCAGGGGGAAAATTCAATTTTAGAATTTGACTATATTAAATATACACCCAATCATCTACTTTATTTCATAGATGATGGTGTTTTTGCATTTTGTGAAGCAGCTAAGACTGCAAAAATCCCCCTCAAACTAATTCATGATCAATTTTCAAGTTGACTGTTACAGCTATCTTGGAATTATGGCCCATTAAGTCCCAGTGTAACAGAGGTTAAGACTACAGTGACCATTGGAACGATAGCCTCTGAAAAGCGTTTTTGGTTACACATTGCCTTCCATGTTATAGGAGTCAGATAATAATTAAGGTCAAATGTGACTCAGAGACTGAGGGTTCTATTGAAGTTTAATCAGCTTCAGAATTACAATAAGTTTCTGTATTACCTTTTACCTACTCTATTTCTCTCCTAGATGTATACTTTTATCCCTGTAAAAAACAAAGAATTTAGAAAGTAGAGAATTCAGGTAAGACACCCCCAAGTCTCCTGCAAAATCTACTGTGATAATTCCATAATAATGGCAAACTATCCTGTATTGTTTATACACTTACTCATTTAACACTTACAATAACTTTATAAGGTAAAGATATGATAAGGGAGGTGGGGTTTTGGCCCAGACTAAATTCAGAGAATATGCTCATAACCACTAGACCACGTTGCCTCCCAGCAAAAAATACCTCAATGATAAACTTGTGGTGTTGATTTTATGTCAGCTTGACTGAGCCAATGGTTATCCAGATATTTGGTTAAACATTATTCTGGGTGTGTCTATGAGGATGCTTCTGAATGAGATTAACTTTTGAATTGGTAGACTGGAGACTGCCTTCCCCAATGTGTGTGGGCTTCATCCTATACTTCGAAGGTCTGAATAGAACAAAAGGCTGAGTAAGGGAGAATTTGCTTTCTCTGCATCTTCAAGCTGGGACGTTGGTTTTCTGCAACCTTCAGACCCAAACTTGGACTGGAATACTCTCGTCTCCTGGCTCTCCAGCTTGTGGACTGCAGATCTGGAAATTCTCAGCCTCCATACCTATGTGCATCAATTCCTTATTATAAATCTCTATCTCTCTGTCTCTCTCTCTTTTTGAGAAATGGAACCAATGAGAACCATCCCATTGGAAGAACCCTGACTAATTCAGACCCATAGGCATACTGTCAGCCCAAAGCCTGCCTGTCAGTTCTACTGGAGATAAGGAGTCCCTGAATCTTCTTCTAAGGTCATGTGTGTGATAAAAAATGATGTAATTTCTGTTTTATTTTTTCCTCTAGATCCAGATGCAGATCAAAGCAGCAGACAGATGATCCCAAGACAGCCATGTGCTTCACTGTGTGTACCAGATTCAACCTGGATCAAGAATGTTTCTGAATGAAAGACAGTACAGAGTTAAAAGGTAAAATACGGATTTCTTTCTGACAGACTAGAATTCTTTTCTCAGTAGAAAGTTGGATATTCCACTTTGCTTTTTTTTTTTTTTTAATATTTTATTTCATTTATTTGACAGAGAGAAAGACAGTGAGAGAGGGAGCACAGCAGGGGGAGCAGGAGAGGGAGAAGCAGGCTCCCCACTGAGCAGGGAGCCCACTGCTAGGCTCTATCCCAAGACACTCAGATCATAACCTGAGCTGAAGGCAGATGCTTAACTGACTGAGCCATTCAGGCGCCCCTCCACTTTGTTTAAATATAATTTCTAGTTCTTTTTCTTAAGGGATTCATCTGAGATAAACATCAATGCTTATTCATAAGAGCAACAGACTATATCAGAGTTATAGCAACCTTTGAAGTGTAAATGATCCACCAACTTATGGGTGTTTTATGTGGATTGCATACAACCGTGAAAATGCTTAATTATGTTTATCGTTGTGTGTATGAAATAGAAGAACAGGCATATCCTATGTTGAATGGCTGCATGCTACCAGTGAAATTGTCTGATCTGCTTCTTTTATTCCCTTATTGTGGGAACTGGTAGGACTTCTGTTAATAATTGGTGGTTTCTAGTGTCTATAGTTAAGAAATGTTAGTGAAATCCACTTATATTTTTTTCTAGGAAAGTCGGAGTAGAATAAATTCATTTTAAATGATCAGCATATGACTATTCCACGGCATAGTTTATTCAAATATGCAGAGAACTATCTCAGTAAATATAACCAGCTTGTTTGGAGATACAACCTGTAGCTTTTTGGGAGAAACATTATCAAAACAAACAGGGCTGCCACTTAAAAGTTAACAAATGGTTTAAACAGAAACAATGTTCTATGATTCAAACATTTTTTTATTAATAGTGTGACTAAACCAAGAGACTTGGTGTGTATATGTATGTCATTTATGTGCTGTCACCTAGAATATCAGCACTAGACCATTTTATGTACAAAAATGCTATAGGCTTGATGAATATATTTCCTTATGTCACAATAAATTGTTTTTGTTTTCAGCCAAAAGAAAATCCAGTAGTTTCGATGATAGTAGGATTAAAATTCTAGTGTCTAAGGCTCTGTCATCTGAAAAGTTTACCTGATAGCAGTCTTATCTAGGAAGAAATCTTATCACTAAGTGATAAAACTTCACTTTGGGCATATTTAAAAATAGAAATAACTTTTAAAAGTAAAAAGTAAAAAATATTGGTAATTCTACCATTCAGAGAGAACAATCTTTCCATGTTTATAAGCTATTCAATGCTGATGTTTGTTAACATATTAGAGTAATAAATTTATCTTTAACTTCTTATATGACACTTGAAAACCTTTCTCAGATTTTAGAAAGGGTGATTTTATGTTCCCAGTAAAATTACCCATATTTTAAGTTTGTTTTGCAGCATATTTTTAATCCACGAGTTGATATATGTTAGTTTTTTTCATACTTTTGATTTTTAATATCTAGATTCTTAACTAAACTCATTTACAAATTTTTAAAGGTTTTTAAATATTAAGATTTTAAAAAATCATCTTTACTTTTTAGCTTAAAGTGAATAGAAATAAAATTTCTTTTTATTAGGACTCTTTACATCTGTACTGAAACGTAGGACCAGTTCGAATGCTAAGTATGGTGAAAGTTGGTTCTTGTCAGTTTAAAATTGACTCAACAATCTATAGTACTTAGATTTTTTTCCTTTCTTTTTTCTAGCTGAGTTGGCTTTGTTCAATCATCTTGTTCTTGAATTCTAGAAAGTAATTATCAGCGTACAGCACTTGAATCTGACAAATAATCTACTTCAAATTTCAAAGGAAAGGTTTATTTTATTGTTCTCATATAAACATTTCTTATTCTGATATTATTATTTTCTTACAATGACTCTTTAATCATTTTATCTTTGTATCATTTGTATTTACATTGTAATAACACTATTGTCGATCTTCTAAGCAGATACCTTTTCATGATGTATTTTAATAATAATGTGGAATCTACATTATTTTGGCATAAGTTGTCACTTTTTAAGTATTTTTTTCCTGAAAATATACTGCACAGCCCCTTATCTGGTGAACAATTGTACCTTAGTATTATGGACTAAATATTTGTGTTTTCTCCATTTTTATATGTGGAAACCCTAACCACCAACGTGATGGTATTTGGAGAGGGAACATTTGAGAGGTAATTAAAGCTAGATTAAGTCATGAAGGTGCAGCCTTGGTCAGAAAGGATTAGTGCCCTCATAAGAAGAGACACCAGAGGGCTCTCCCCAGCCCCACCTCCACCACAGTCGTACCTTATGAGGACACAGTGAGAAACCGGCCATCTACATGCTAAGAAGGAAAACCAACAATACTGGCACCCCAATCTCAGATTTCTAGCCTCCAAAACAGTGAGAAAATAAATTTCTCTTCTTTAAACCATCCACTGTATATGATTTTGTTATAGCAATCCAAGCAGACTAAGATGCCTAGTGAACTTAATATCATCTAACTGCTACCATAGAGAAATTTTAGCATCAAAGTGATCTCAGTTCTAAATAATAAAGAGCAAAAATAACATTAAAAGTAGAATTTGCAGGATGAATTTTAGAATACAAAATCTGAGTCCTTACTCTTATGGTTTTATAATGTAATAACTACCTTATAAAAATCTGTTTATTTTCAAACTTACTTTAAATGTGTGCTAATCATAAATCACACTGTGATTTCATTATTTTAGTGTTTTTCAGTGTTTAGTCTCCAAAGTCATCTGACCTTGCTAATATGTCTGGTTGTTTTAGGTAATCCCAATGTACATTTATACGGGTAATAGAGCAAATGATATTAAGTTGTAGTACAAAAAGAGTCAAAATTAATCTAAATTGACTCATACTAACTTTAGTAAGAAATATTATGGCATTCAGATAAGTTTTTCATGCTTTTCTATCATACATTTATTAGCACATGGTATTATCTCTGTTGGTATTACCAATATATAATAAATAATACTTAATTTATTAGCACCTAGATTACATATATATTACACAAATATATAGCACATAAAACCTTACTATAACCTCTATGGAACAAACACCTTCAGCCAACAGCCCCCAATTCTTACCTTGTGAAAAATTTCCTCCTGTGGTATTTCAAGGATTACTAGCTTTGTAAGGTTTCATCTGATCAGCTCAATAAATGGAAGCTCCAATGCCTATATTCTCCATAATAAATTCAGTATAATTCCTTTCTCTTTAATGGAAACTGTCTACGTACATTTTAACTAGATTGTAAACCTTTTGAGAACATCGAGAACATTGAGAAGATAAACCTTTCTTATACACCTGTGAGAAGTAAAACATTAGATATTCAAAAAATATCTAGAGATCGAAAGAATTTAAACCAAGAATTATAAAAGAGGATCTAATAAAATCCCTCTTGTAGCTCCTGTGGAAGAAAGAAATCTAACATCTCAACTCAAAATCTTTCTTTTATGATATTGACTTAAAAGCATTAAACAGAGTTGCTCTGGGTGAAGAGGGGTGGATGCACCCAGGCTTTGTTTCCTCGGCACTGTCCCTGCCAAGGGGCTCCATACAACACAGTCTGAGAACTATTGTCTTACAGGAAGCAGAAAATGATGGGTGCAAAAGTGTGGGTGGAAGTGATACCTAGGGAGGAAGAAGGAATATGCATTCATCTGAGACAAGAGTAAGAGTGGTAAGAACATTCACAGAAGTAGTTGAATACATTGCTTTTAAGGGGTATTTTTATATGGTGGGATTTTAGGTATAACCATTGGTGGGGAGATATTTTAGGACAGGGGACCTATTTTAGTGATAGTACCTGGGCTAATACTATGAAAGTGATTGCCTCATTTACCATGTAAAATTAGCTCTAAGGTACCCATTGGAAATCAGTTACATTATATAGTGTTTATTTTTTTTATTTTTAAAAATATTTTATTTATTTATTTATTAGGAAAGGGAGAGAGTGAGAGAGAGCATGAGAAGGGAGAAGGTCAGAGTGAGAAGCGGACTCCCCATGGAGCTGGGAGCCCAATGTGGGACTCGATCCCGGGACTCCGGGATCATGACCTGAGCCGAAGGCAGTCACTCAACCAACTGAGCCACCCAGGCGCCCCACATTATATAGTGTTTATAAGCATCCATTTGGTGTCTGAAAAATATGAGTTTGAATTATTTAGTATTATGGAACTGAACAATTTGCTCAATGTTATCATCAAGTCTATCAAGTCTATATGTATAATAAAGCTAACCTCATGGGATAGAGTAAAACTTAATATGATTCCTGAGGAACACTAAGTGTTTAATAAACACTGGTATTAGCTACCTAAAAAAGTTACTGCTATGCCAGTAAAGAGATAACTTAGGTCATCTTCAACTAAAGAATTAGAAGGAGTAGGCTTTATCCAGAAAAATGAAGGTAGAAGAATCATGCTATTGTAGGTAGAATTAAAAATATGTATGTGTGTCTATATATAATATGCATGTATATATATAAATATATACACAATACATGGATAAGACATACACAAACACTCATACACACATACACAGGCACATTCTGTATATAGAGATTCTGTTATATCTGTTAATAATTTAAATTTTGTTTATGAAATCATAACAAACATCTTGTTATGGTTTCATAAACAAAATTTAAGGGAAATATTCCCAAAAAAGTAGTCAAGAGTTTTAAGAAACATTTTGGCAGCAAGTAAAAAATAGAGTTAGTTCTGACTGCATATTTCCCATTTCTGAATATGTGTTCAGATAAAAAAAAATTCTTAAAAATTCTGATTGTGAGTCTTTCATTTTGATGAGTTGAAGAGAAGGGGAAAGAAGGTAGTGGCTTTCCCCCACAGAATATCAGTATTATTATTTATCTTTGGAAAAAAGGAAATCAAGCCAAAATTGATTATTTCAAGTTTAAATATCAAGTATATTTTATTCAAATATGAGTAAGGAGATCTGGCTTAGAAATGTTTTGATCCTTCAAATAAGGTAACACAGTTGTGACAATAGTTCTCCACTTACAGGGACTCAACTGAGCTAATGAGGGACACGTTTCCACATCTGATATTACCTTGGGGAAATGGAACTACTTATAAAAAGGCTTGTTTCTGATGGACAAATGTGAGTGTGTAGGAGGGGGCCCCCTAACTGGGAAAATGGTGGGCTTCTATGAAACAAGGTATGCCTATGCAGACAATGCTTTAACAACTAATCGGACTTCCTCTGCAATTTCTTTGAGATATCCACAACATCATGTAAGAACATCACTGATATCCCATCTGTCTCCAGCCATATTTTCCTTGAGAGAGAATATCTCGGCCAGACAAATATCCTTACCTCAGGGGAAACAGCTAAGACAAACAGTGCTTTCATTTCTTCCTTGTCTACAGCACCACTTAGAAACCCGTTTCTCGGTTTCAATTTTGTGTCGAGATGCTCAGGAATACCGAATCAAGCTGTGATAGGAGAGGATTTGACAAAGAAGTCCTGAAGCTCTTAGGTATTATGATTTTGTTCATTAAAGCCAAACTTTCTAAACCAGGAACTTAAGAGTGCCAGAGGCCGCTTGGCGCTAAGTAAATGGCGCTAAGTAAATGGATTCTTGCCTTCTGTTAAGAATGCTTTAGTCCACAAAGTGGTGTTTATGTTTTTCTTATCCCTGAGCTTCAACACAATACCAACTCAAGAGGACACATTAAATAGGAATTGGAAAAAAGAGATTGTCATCTTGCTAACTTTTATAACTTGAGCATTCTTACACATTTAGAGCCGGCTATACATTCTTTTAGAAACAATTTGAATTTCTGAAGTAAGGT
The DNA here is from genome assembly GCA_028533885.1 of Nasua narica. Taxonomy (NCBI): domain Eukaryota; kingdom Metazoa; phylum Chordata; class Mammalia; order Carnivora; family Procyonidae; genus Nasua; species Nasua narica. The sequence goes on from CM052810.1 coordinate 150,266,506, forward strand.
GATTGAGACCAACTTATTTTTACTGAACTCAAGTTAAGAAATGAACTTTAAAACCTAAAAGCAAAAAAGAGATTCTAGTCCACTTTAGTCTATCTCAGTTATATTAAAAAGATTGAATGAGAGACAATTTTTTTACATCATATCAAAGGTGTAACTATCAATTATTTGAGCATGGTATTACACTAAGTTAAATTTTTCCTGAATGGTTTAAGGTTGTAAACTTAGAACAAATAGTAGATAAACCATAGTGATCCACTGCAGAACATAATGAATATAAACAACAATATTGAACTATAATTACGTAGTGTGATCAATATTGCTAAAATGACAATCGTATTACAATATCTAAATGTATCAAAGTAACATGCTGTACACCTAAAATTTATACAATGTTTTATGTCAAATATATTCAATAAAAAATTCTTCCTAAATGTTAGGGCAAAAGTACTATAGATTTTGGATATAGATAAATTTAAAGTAAGCATCGAAGATGAAAAGATTATTGTTTGAAATACTCCATTAAAAATTGTCACCCTATTATTTTGAATCCCATCCCTGCTTTTGAAGAGGTTTTTTCATCTATTCTTGCCCTTGAATATAAGTATTCTCTTTCAAGTCAGTAGTCTGTTTGTTAGTCTGTTAGCTACACTGTCTCTGAAAAGAATCAAAATGTTCCCACAGCCATCCTTTTGAGCTAATGGAAGAAGCAAGTGCTTCTTGTGCTTCCCCTCAAAAAGACACATATGTTTGTTACAATTAGGAAAGTTCCCATTAGTAACTAAGCATTTTTGAAAGATGACTTCCAAATGTCATACATTTTATTTGGTTAACTTTATTAAAATTTTAATTAATAGAAAACCTTTGGTATGTGGATTTGTTAGCAACCCATTGGGTCATCCATATTTAAACAAACCAAGTCCATTTTCTTTGCACTAAAATTAGTTTCTTTCAACTAATTGCCTGCCAATTTAGGTAATGGCATTTTTCATAGATGATGTCAAATCACTTCCTGACAGATAAATCGTTATCCTGCTTGTACAAATGCTCTAGATTTGTTGATGGTTTTAAACTCATGTTTTGCCTAATAAAAGTGGTTTTTTTGAAAGTTTCTTGACAAGTTACTTCTTTTTATTTCTGCATTCACTTGGCCACTTACTTAGGCATTTACTTTAAATAAATGTATCTTGTATTAAATACATTTATACAAGATAAATTCTTATTAAAATAAATCTAATTTCACAATCCCCAAAGTTGGCACAAATAAGGTATGTAGCCCATGATTATAAAGAAATAAACAGAGTTCTGGTTCGTGATGATGCATTGGAAGATTTCTGAATTCACTTCCTCCATAGAACACACAAAATTATACCTATTAATAGAACAATTTCTGTTGAAGAATAACTGAAGGGTGGCTGAACAGGTAATGAACAACCGAAGATAGAACAGAAAGAGAACAGGAGGAGAGACAGAAACACGGTAACAAAGGAAAACACCACCACCAACACTGTAAATGGCATAGGAAGGGATAGTAATGAAAGACTGGGAACAGATTCTTCTGTCCTAGGGCACAGAAAAAATGCCATAGTTTAAAAGAACAATTAACATATAAAAGAGACAACACTGGAATTCTGCCAAGTGGTGCAGAAGCTATGGGAAAACTCTCTAGGTCAGAGGGATTGGAGAATGACAAGGTTTACTTTCCCACACCACCTTGGATGCCTGGACTGAAGCAGGGTTCAGACACTATGGTGGGTGGGTCTGGTTATCTCAGTGGGCTTGTGCCTTCATGAAACTCAGGATCCACAAGCCCACACCAGCCCTAGATGTACTGAGACACTGAAAAGGAACTGGGGTTCATAAGGCCTGAGGAGCTATGGGAATATCTCCTCCCCCTCCACTTTAATGGCCCAGATTAAAGCAGGGTTTAGATGCCATAATTAGTGGACCCTCATGCATAATGGGTCAGATCATCACAGAAAGTTTATGACCTCAGCAAATCCAGGATACGTAAGCCCATACCAGCCCTGATCTCTCTGGAACACAGAAAAAAAGCCATGGCTTAAAAGGGCCTAGAAACTGTGGAGATGTTCTCTTTTCTACCCCTTAAAAGCCCAGACCAGAGCAGAGTCTGGAACTATAAAGGGTGAGGTTGGACTCAATAATTGGAGGATGCCAACATTGTAAGGGGCTGGTCCTGATGACATAATAGTCAGTCTAGTCATAACAGGGAGCTTTCGACCTCAGTGAGCCCAAGGTGCTCCAGCTCACACCAGCTGCCCTGTGGCGCTGGGGCACAGAAAACAAGCTGCCGGTTTGTGGTGGTTTTTTTTTTTTTTTCAATTTTAACTTTCTAATTTAATTTTAATTTTTACTTTAAAAAGTTTGTGTTGTCTAGCTTTGTTTTTATTTTTTATTTATTTTATTTATTTTTAAAGATTTTATGTATTTATTTGACAGAGACAGTGAGAGAAGGAACAGAAGCAGGGGGAGTGTGAGAGGGAGAAGCAGGCTTTCTGCTGAGCAGGGAGCCTAATGCGGGGCTGCATCCCAGGACCCTACGTTCATGACCTGAGCTGAAGGCAGATGCTTAACAACTGAACCACCAAGGTAACCCTGTTTTTATTTTTTTTTCTTTTCAGTTTTGTTTTTTTTTTCTTGTTCTCTCTTTTCTTCTTTTCTTCCTTTCCTTTTTAATTTTTTCCTTTCTTCTTATATTTTACTACTTTCTTTTTTCTATTATTGTTATTATTTTTTAATTCTTTCTGTCAAAAGCCACAGTTTAAAAAAGTAACTAGTATATACAGGTTAGCCAACCCACAACAGTTGCCAAGCACACAATCTACATAGGAGGTACCATACACAAAACCACTCCTTCAAGTTTAGGAGAATTAACCATTTTGCCTAATCCATAGACACAAACACAGAATGTTAAGCAAAATGCAGGATAGGGGAATATGCTCCAAAAGAAAGAAAAAGAAAAAGTCCTCAGAAAAAGAACTAAATGAAACAGAGATAAGCAATTACGCCTGATTAAGAATTTAAATTAGTGATCATAAAAATACCTACTGAGCTGGAGAAAAGAGTGGAAGAATTTAGTGAAACTTTCAATAAAGAGATAGAAAATGTTAAAAACAACCAATTAGAGCTGAAGAATATAACAACTAAAATAAAAATACACTAGAGGGAATCTAGTAGATTAAAGGATGCAGAATAATGAATCAGCAATGTGGAAGACAGGGTAATGGAAAGCACAGAAGCTGAAAAGTAAAAGAGAAAATAATTTTTAAAAATGAGGATAGATTAAGAGATTTCTTGGAGAATATCGAGAGAATAAACATTTGCATTATAAGGAGGGTATGAAGAAGAAGAAGGAGAAGAAGAAAGAAGAAGAAGAAGTAGAAGAAGAAAAAGAAGAAGAAAGAGGAGGAGGAGGAGAAGGAGAAGAAGGAAGTGGAGAAGAAAGATATAGAGAAGTTATTTGAAGAAATAATAAATGAAAACTCTCCTAATCTCTGGAGGAAAATATACATACAAGTCCAAGAAGCAGAGAGTTCCAAACAAGAAGAAACCAAGGGGGTCCACACCACAACACATAATAATCAAAACATCAAAGTTTAAAGATAAGGAGATAATCTTAGAAGCAGAAAGAAACAAAAAGTTACCTTCAGGGGAAAACTTATAAGGCTACTAGCTGATTTTTCAGCTGAAACTTTACAAGCCACAAGATAGTGGCATGATATATTCAAAGTGCGGGGGAAAAAAAGCTACAACAAAGAACACTCTAGCTGGCAAGGTTATCATTCAGATTTGAAGAAGAGATGAAGAGTTTCCCATACAAACAAAATATAAGGAGTTTATTGCCACTAAACCTGCCTTACAAGAAATATTAGAGGGGGGCGCCTGGGTGACTCAGGGGGTTAAGCTTCTGCCTTCAGCTCAGGTCATGATCCAGAGACTTGGGATCAAGCCCTGGATTGGCCTCTCTGTTCAGTGGGGAGCCTGCTTCCCCCTCTCCCTCTGCTTGCCTTTCTGCCTACTTTTGATCTCTTTTTCTCTGTCAAATAAATAAATTTTTTAAAAATCTAAGAAAAACCCCTCTGTGGTCAAATAATTTTGACAAAGCAGGAAAAAATATCCAGTGGAAAAAAGACAGTCTCTTCAATAAATGGTGCTGGGAAAATTGGACAGCTATATGTAGAAGAATGAAACTTGACCATTCTCTTAAAACATACACGAAGATAAACTTGAAATGGATAAAAGACCTCAACATGAGGCAGGAATCCATCAAAACCCTAGAGGAGAACATAGGCAGTAACCTCTTTGACATCAACCACAACAACTTCTTTCAGGACATGTCTCCAAAGGCAAAGAAAACAAAAGCGAAAATGAACTTTTGGCACTGCATCAAGATAAAAACTTCTGCACAGCAAAGGAAATAGTCAACAAAACAGGCAACCTACAGAAAGGGAGAAGATATTTGCAAATGACACTACAGACAAAGGTCTGATATCTAAGATCTATAAAGAGCTCCTGAAACTCAACACTCACAAAACAGATAATCACGTCAAAAAATGGGTAGAAGACATGAACAGACACTTCTCCGAAGAAGACATACAAATGGCTAACAGACACATGAAAAAATGTTCACTATCTTTAGCCATCAGGGGAATTCAAATCAAAACCACACTGAGATACCATCTTACACCAACTAGAATGGCAAAAATTGACAAGCCAAGAAACAACAAATGTTGGAGATGGTGTGGAGAAAGGGGAACCTTCTTACACTGTTGGTGGGAATGCAAGTTGGTACAACCACTTTGGAAAACAGTGTAGAGCTTCCTCAAAAAGTTAAAATAGAGGTACCCTATGATCCAGCAATTGCCCTACTGGGTATTTACCCCAAAGATACAGATATAGTGAAAAGAAAGGCCACGTGCACCCCAAAGTTCATAGCAGCAATGTCCACAATAGTCAAACTATGGAAGGAGCCAAGATACCCTTCAATAGACAAATCAAGAAAGAAGATGTGGTCCATATATACAATGGAATATTACTCAGCCATCAGAAAGGATGAAGACCCACCATTTGTGTCAACATGGATGGGACTGGAGGAGATTATGCTAAGTGAAATAAGCCAAGCAGAGAAAGACAATTATGATTTCACTTATATATGGAACATAAGAAATAGCATGGAGGACATTAGTAGAAAGAAGAGAAAAATGAAGAGACAAAAATCAGAGGGGGAGATGAATCATTAGAAATTACGGACTATGGGAAACAAACTGAGGGCTTCAGAGGGGAAAGGGGTGGTGGGTTGGGTTAGCCTGGTGATGGGTATTAAGGAGGGCATGGATTGTATGGAGCACTGGGTGTTATACACAAACAATAAATCATGGAACACTACGTCAAAAACTAATGATGTACTATATAGGTGACTAACATAACATAATAAAAAAATAAAAATTAAAAAAAAAACAAGTAAGGAAATGGAATTGGCAATAAAAAACTTCCAAAAAATAAAAGTCCAGGACGAGATGGATTCACAGGTGAATTCTACCAGGTATTTAAAGAAGAGTTAATACCTGCTCTCCTCAAAAAATAGAAAAGGAAGGAAAGCTTCCAAACATGAGGCCAGCATTACCCTGGTACCAGAACCATACAGACATCACAAAACCAAAACTACAGGCCAATATTCTTGATAAACAGTGATGCAAAAATTTTCAAAAAATATTAGCAAATCTCATACAACAATACGTTAAAAAGATCATTCACTACAATTAGGTGGGATTTATTCCTAGGATACAAGGAGGGTACAGTAATCATAAATCAATCAATATCATATACCACATCAACAGAACAAAAGATAAAAATCATATCATCACTTCACTAAATGCAGAAAACCCATTTGGACAAGATTCAACATTGATTCACAATAAAAACTCTCAACAAAATAGGCTTAAAAGGAACATATCTCAGCATAGTAGAGGCCACTTATGAAAAACCCACAGCTAACATAGTACTTAAGGGTGAAAAACCAGGAGCTTTTCATCTAATGTCAGAAACAAGACAAGAATGTCCAGCCTCAGCAGTTTTATTCTACATAGTACTGAAAGTGCTAGTCACAGCAATCAGACAAGAAAAAGATATAAGAGTAGTCTATACTGGTAATGAAGAAGATAAATTCTCACTGTTTGTGGATGATATGATACTATACATAGAAAAATCCCAAGACCTCCACCAAAAAACTACTAGAAGTAATAAACAAATTCAGCAAAGTGGCAGGAAACTAATACCCAGAAACCAGTAGCATTTCTATCCACTAACAACAGTCTCATAAAAGGAAATTTTAAAAACAATACCATTTACAATTGCACCAAAAGAACCCTACTCTTGATTCAAAAAATGTCTTTATGAGTCAGATTCACCTTAAAATGAACACATTTTGTACCAAATTACTTATGAGAGGAAGCACGTTTAGAAATGTGTGTGAAGTTAGGAAGTTTTTGTTTTGTTTTTAGTAGAAAGGAAGCAGAGCATAGTGGTTAAGAATATAGGCAGAAGAGAAGTCAGGCAGGCCAGAATCCCCAACATTGTTCTGTCATTTTGACAAGTAACTAATTGCTTTTTGCTCAGTTTCATCTGTAAAATGGAGGTATTGCCAACACCTGAAGTTGGCCATGAGGATGCAATAACATTGAATATGTGCATATGTCTACCATGGTTCCATAGGAAGAATCCCATAAATGACAGATTGGTCTTTCTCATATACTTGTGTGATGGCATAGGACACTAACACAGGTATGGCCCTTGTGTCTTACCTTTTCCTCCAAGAAAAAGTTCTGCCTTACTTAATAAGCTATTTGGTTCAGTAGATCAGGAGCAGAAGGGGAAAGTCAGTGCAGAGAGACAAGGAAGTCAAGATATTAGGACTGAGGGGTTTAGAGGCATATGGATGTTCTTAGAGCAGAGAATGTTAAGATTGATGGGAAAGAAAGGGGGTAAGAGAGGAAAAAAACAGGGAGGCTTCAGGATGCTCTCTTTGGGTTTAGGTATAACATTCATAGAATTCAGGAGATCATTGTTAAGATCTTTAGTAATTTTATAATTAATTATTGTGGTTGTTTCTAAGAAATCAAAACATGGGTGCACTTTGTAATAAACACACTTTTAATTTTTTTCTTCTTTCCATTAGTGATGATATATATAGTAGTGAAGATTCACCCACATTCTTTATTGAATTCCTTTTTACACTGTAGTTAGTTGGTATGTTTTTCTCAAGCTGGAGCATTAGAAATTTCCCAAAGTATTTCTATTAGATGCTATATAATTCACTAAAAACGTGATGTACAAACTTGACCATATTTTCAAGGCTTAACTGATTATAGGTGCAGAAAACAATCCCAAATTATTGGGTTCACGAAAAACATTGAAGATCAAGACTATGCATTGTGTCAGCAGTCTCTGTATTTCAGTCAATGTTTCTTATACACTTAATATGATTATAAACTTTCATAACATTTGTCCACATTTGGGTACTATCTATCACTGTGATATTGAAAGCTTTTTCATGACTCGAACCTTTGTTCTCCTGTTCACTAGTTTTTACTCCAAGTAAGATTTCCTGACTTTTCCTTCCTGCCCTTTCCTTGTTTGTATGTTTGTATGTAAGGAGTTTCTATGTCCTTAGGTGTAAATCTAGGTTATTTCATAAATCACAACATATTGACCCCAAAGATCAGAAAAACTGTGAGAGAGTGCGGAATTAAGTATAACATTGATTTAAGAGAGCAATGTACTGACCTAACACTATTTTGTACAATCCCAGGGAATTACAGAAGCAAATACATTGTTCGAAAAACAACAATGGAGTCATATCTATTCAAATATTTCAATAATACCAAGAAGAAATTATTCACAAATTCTGTGCTGGTTTCAAAGTTGTTTTCTTTTGCAATACTGTTTGACATTTTACAGCACTCAAAACAAACAGTGAAAGTATGGTGAGATCAATCCTTTCTTCATTGTGTATTGTTTTTGAGAGCAAGCAATATCATATTTTAGCTGCAGAGAATTCTGGCAACTGTCACATAGAGCAACAGAAAGAGAGAAGTAAAGAAAAGAGAGAGAAAAAGAGAAAAAAATAGAGTGTCAGTTCTCAGAAATTTGTTAAATTCTATCATATACATTGTTTAAAATTCAAAATATCATATGAGATGCTTATTACATTTTAAAGGAAAAAATAGTCTCAGTGAATTAAAGTGATTTGTTCAATTCACACATCTGATAAAAAGCAGAGTTTGTGTTTGCCTAATTTTAAAGTCCTTTCAATCTACACTGTAACATAGTGTAGATTGTATTATAGAGTCTGAATATTATAGAGTATAGATTATAATATAGAGTCTCTATATTATAGTGTCTGAAGATATTATATGTCATAATAAATATTGATTGAAATCTTAGCTAGATTTATATGTATGTTTGTTTTACCTTAATAAAGATATACTGAAATGTACAAGTTTCATGAAAAATTATCTAATGACATTTTCAAAGTTCATAATATCTGGGTAAAAATAACAGACTGAGTAATTATACTTCTCTTCTAGAATACCCTAGATTATTAATTTATTAATATTAATTTATTAATATTAATAAATATATATTTAAAAGTCTCTAACCTAATGAAAAGGAAAAGGGCTATCAGTGGTAGATCATAAATTTAGGCAACACTTGAAAGTTGAAAAGTAAACTTATTTGGATTGAGTGAAGATATTGCAACAAACAAAAGCAGCACTTTAAAACAGGAACAACTCTGTGTAATATCCACATTCCAGCGTTCCTTGTAATTGGAAGGGAAGAGAAGCACTATAGCACTTATTAGAAATGTTAACTCATGAACTGCATACATCATAGCTAAGCAGTAAGTATTGTTTATATTTGTCAGTAGCTAGAGAACCGAGTGTTAATACTTAAGTGGAAGAAACAAGTTCACGTTCCAGGTGTCCAGGAAAACCTCAGAAATGAAGAAAGACCTCACTGAAGTTGAAGGAAAACAACTATAATTGGCTAATTGTACCTTACAGCATACCTTCTGGTCTTCTTTCCATCAACCACTAATCATTAGAGTCTGGCCTTAGTAAACCCAAACAGTATCCATAGCCTGGCAAATAAAATATTTCACTCCAAAGGTGAAAATGGACATAAAGAATCATTGGATATTTGAGGAAAACCAATACCTAGTGAAAGTAATAAACTAAACAAACTAAATAAGAATGTAGAGAAAGATGTCAAAAAAGTATAATTTATATCTCTATAAAGATACTTCAGGACATGATATCTATTAAGAATAGGATGTCATAAAAATCTGAATTTATCTATCATATAAACATAAGTATTTGAAAAGGACGTTAAATAGTAAAACGTACACTCCTCAAGTGTGAATAAAAGAGCTGAAAGAAGCAACAGAATGAATTCTGTAAGAATATGGTGCAAAGTGTAAAAGGAAAAAATGGGAGCTATTAAGGTAAAATGAAAAAGTTGCAATATGTATCTGATTAGAGGTGCAAGACAGATAATAAAGGAATGTTTTGGGGTACCTGCGTGGATCAGTCAGTTTAGTGTCTGCCTTTGGTTGCCAAGGTCATGATCTCGGGGGTTCTGGGATCGAGGCTCCTATCAGGCTTCCTGCTCAGCCAGGAGTCTGCTTCTCCCTCTCCTTCTGCCTCTCTCCCACACTCCCTCCTTGTGCTTTCTGCTCTCTCTCTCTCTCTCAAATAAAAGAATAAAATATTTTTTTTAAAGAGAGAATAAAGGAAAATGTAGAAGAAACTTTGTCAAGGAGAAGGATGCCGGCCCTCAAGTTGAAAGGAATTACTTGGGGCTTAGAAAGATATATTTAAAATTTCACTAACAACATAGTGAAATTTTGGAAAATCAAGGAAAACAGAAAGTTCTAAGTCCTTCTAAATGTAAAAGAAAATGAGAAAAAAAAAGACTGACACAGACTAATTTAGAATTCTACGGACATCGGGTATCTTATCGCCAGCTTTGGATCTAGGTAGACAGTGGTGCAACATCTTTAGAATCCTGAGGAAATGTGATTTGCTATTATAATTGTATACAGTCAAACTAGAATTCTAGCGAGAAAAAATTCACATACATTTCTGGATACAAAACATTTATCAACAATGGTTATGTATTGTTTGTGGGGCAAATATAAGGACTGATTTGCTGTGATGGTAGAAAGTTTGTATACACATATATATTAAAATGTAATGTTGGGAGTGTGTAGAAAGACAGTAAGAGTGGCAGTTTTTCGGTCTCCCTGAATTTTCTCACAAAATAGCAGACAAGACCAGTTGGATAGCAAAACATAAAGTTTAAATGACAAGTTAACTCCCTCAATGCAAAAACACAAGTGAGTGTGATAAACTATGGACAGTTACAGACCTCCATGGTGTTAATGCCTGCACAGGAAAAAGCAGAAAAGCAGTAGAGAGTTTAATGAACTGGAAAACAGTAGAACACAAAAAAATAGTCAATAGATCCCACTGGAGAGAATACCAAGGCAATCTGGGAACAGCAGTGGAGTGTTCTGCCCACTCTGATTCTAGGTGCAGCAAGGAGCTTGCATTTACTGTCAAGGAATTGGAGCAGGGAGGGTCTTAACGAACTCTCTAAACTGACCATCCAGGATTCCATTCAGCAGCCGGTCTTACAATGAGGAGAAACTGCTGGAAGGGAAAGAAAAATTTCACAAGACAGAGATGAGAAAGACAAAGGAAAGAGGATGTTCAGATAGAGCTGATGGTGAGCAACTTTGTCAAGAAATTTCAGAAAACAAGCTGCTGTGTCTGTGCGTATGTGTGTGTGCACATTGTAACACCAGTCACAAAAGATGACCTCTCTGAAAATTAACTCTTTTAAATTTCAACCCTAACTACCTCCTCTCCATAGCTCAAGACAAATTTTATGTGAAAAATAGATGATGTCAATATTATACAACATATTTACTTTAAAATGAGGAAAAGGAAGTCTAAGAAAATGTGCCAAAGAAACAATGCCAGAAAAAATCAGCTACAAACCAAAACTATAATCTACTTTTTTTGATACAAAATAAGAAAATGACCAAATACATAACAGGACACTATAAATCAGATTTAGAAACTCAGAAATGAGAGGACAAAGCTGAATAAAGAATTTAGAAATACAAGGAAAATATTTCAGAGATTCAAAAATAAACTTGAGGAAATAAATTGAACAGATATCTTAAGAGAAATTGAAGACGTGAAAGATAAATAGCTTAAATTTTTTTAAGTGAAAAGATAAAAGACATCATTAGAAAATAACAACATGTGGATGATAGGAGTCCTTAGAGAAGAAAACCAAAGCAAAGGAACAGAACAAGTACTCAAAACTATAATTAAGAAACCCTTGCTGGAACAAAAATGAAGAATTCAAGTTACAAAGATCTGAACATTTCAGTTTGTAAATAAAACAAGTAAAATCCTTACCATACTACCTTGTAGATAGCAGTCAACATTGAATTGACTTTTTTTTTTTTAATGCATCAGCAAGTTTATTTACAAACACAGTGAAACAGAAAGGCTTACTAGTTCCTGAAGAAAACTTTTGGTATACAAACCACGATGACTCTGTATTAATGAAAAGAATTAAAAGAATGAAAACGCTGGGCATTGCTTAGCGATCATTCTGGTAAAGAAAATAGAGATCCACTCATCAAGAAAATAAAATGTCACATATACTAAAAAAAATTTTTTTAAGCACAGTATTACATAGATGAAAAGAAGGACACAGAAAGCAAATTTGTGGGTAGATTTTAGTGAAATTTCTCTATGGTTCTGCATTAATTTAGTATACATTAAAATAAACAGAGTAAACACAATTATATATTTATATTAACTATTTCAAATAATGTTTCAGAAACTTTTTTAAAAAAAAACAATAAAATAACCCTTTTTGAAACACCACTAGAAAGTCAAACTTGATCATTATCAGCATCAAAAATATTTCAAAGTTCTTATTTTTCCCTTGTGCTTTTAAGATGTCGAATTCAAAACTAAATACTGTACTTCCCCCCCCAACACACAGAATCACCTTCTTATAAATAAACAACAACAAAAATACAGGTGCTACCAAGACTATAATGCTCTGATGTAATCTAAAGAGGCAAAAAAAAAAAGTGTTATCCTTTTTTTAAAAAAGAGCAAAAAAGACACACAACAAGTATTTATAGATCTACATCAGCAGCAGCCAACAATTTTCCTGTGGTTAAACAGAATGGGAGGAGACCATCTTATTTAGAAAAACTTTCCATTTCAATTTAGTGGGAATGAATTTCTAGTCTGTTTTACTCAGACAAAATTATCTTATTACACCAAATTCAATGATACTCACTAAAGTCCACAGCTCTCTGGAGTACCATAGTCATTTCACCTTGCTAAACCTAAGGACGCTAACCTGTGAAGGGAAGATGAGATCAGATAGGAGTGATTTGCATATAGGTGAGAACCATGCTCTTGTGAAATCCTTAGAAATGATTCTGAATGTCAGTGGGATGGTAGATAGAAATGTGGAGAAAGGGGAACCCTCCTCCACTGTTGGTGGGAATGCAAGTTGGTGCAGGTACTTTGGAAAACAGTATGGAGATTCCTCAGGAAATTAAACATACAGCTACCCTATGACCTGCAATTGCACTACTCGGTGTTTACCCCAAAGAAGCAGATGCAGCACAAAGAAGGGCCACATGTACCCCAATGTTCATAGCTGCAATGGCCACAATAGCCAAACTGTGGAAAGAACCAAAATGCCCTTCAACAGATGAATGGATAAGGAAGTTGTGGTATATCTATACAATGGAATATTATGCCTCCATCAGAAAGGATGAATATCCAACTTTTGTATCAACATGGATAGGACTAGAAGAGATTATGAGGAGTGAAATAAGCCAAGCGGAGAGAGTCAATTATCTTATGGTCTCACGTGTGGAGTATAAAGAAAATCATGGAGGCCATCGTGGGAAGGAAGGGAAGGGTGAATGGGGGGAAATCGGAGGGGGTGATGAACCAGGAGAGACTGTGGACTCTGAGCAACAAACTGAGGGTTTTGGAGGGGAAGGGGTGGGGGGGGCGAGCCTGGTGGTGGGTATCGAGAAGGACACGTACTGCATGGAGCACTGGGTGTGGTGCATGAACAATCAATCTTGTAACACTGAAAAATTAAAATAAACATATTTGGGGAGAAAAAAAAAGAAATATACTTTGATGAAGAAATTGTTACTACACCCCAAAGTTCTGCCCTACTTCTCCCATTCATTTTTATTGGTAAGGTTTATCCAAGAGCTACTATCTGATGTTTGCTCACCAAGTCCATGTGGACTTGAGCCTCAGAGATGTTGGTGAAAGTGAGGAGTCATCAGAGCAAGCCAAGGAAAAGTACAGCAACACATCACTGACTTCAGCAAATTAGCTTCCCAATTGTTCTTTTGGATAATGACCCTTATGGAAGCAGAAATATATGCTGCTGAAATTTAATCCAAATACGAGTTCAATAAAGTCAAATCCTCATGGATTTAAAAACAAACAAAAGCCATTTTGTAGTCCTATGGCACTGGGCCTAACTAAACCACACTATTAGCAAAGTAGTTCAGCAAAAGCCCTTGTCTTCCATTCCAAAACATTTGTATAAGATAGCTGAGGCACTGCAAGACTTTATGCAAACAGAATATTCAGTGTGTTTATTTTTTGCAAGGAAAATAATCTCTGTTGAACTTTAGCTTCAAATGGATATTTTGAAAACCAGTACTGGGAAAATGACTGAATCCATTAATATACATATATTTTTTCTAAATGAAGTAGCTTTGTCTGTGCTAAGTAAATACATAAACTGTAAAATATTGAACAATGTTGCTTTTGCTTTGGTGGCCAAGTGAAGTGGCTTTTTAATGGAAAGCACATCCTTCCTTTTGTTTATATGAAAAATGATAACCCCATTTAATTCTTTAAAACTGGAAAAATCCTGGGTCTTTGTAGTCAGACAGAAAACTGCACTTAATGTTAAGTTCTTCAATGACCAAAATGTGGAAAATAATGCCCCCCATCTTTCAAGGTAGTCTTGATAATTAAAATAGGTAATGTCAATCACCTTCAAAGTAGTGAGCATTTTAAAAAATCTAGAATTAGAGTCATTAGAGTAATCCTACTCTCCACTATTTCATTGTAATAGTTAATTTTCTGGATATTGTCTACATAAAGCTTAATTCTTGTTCAGGAAATTATTTCAAATTAAAAAAAAGTAAATAATATTTTCATGTCAAATAACATCTCAGAAAATTTCCTGGCTGCCCAGTGGCTCAGGCTTCTGTTCTCACCATTTCACAAAAATTAATCTCAAAGACACCATCAGTAACTTTTGGTAAGCATCCTCTTTTTCTTGGAATATGTCCTTTCTCGATGTCTGTAATTCTGCTTGTCTATAATCGTCCTTTGCCAAATTTTCTTTTTAGGTTTCTTCCCAACATCTTGCATATAGCCCTTCTCATTAAAATGTTGATGTTCTTCTGGGTTATGATAACGTGATTTTTCTGTATCATTTTGCACACTGTTTAGGAACATTTTTGTACTTTCATGATTTCGGTTACCTTTATAGAATGAATGTCCTACTGGACGTAACTCCCTGGGGCTCTGTAAGTGTTCTAAGCTCACCAAGTACTACACAAGGAGATCATCATCCTTCCCTAGTCCTCCAGTGCTCTTAATAATACCGTTTCCTGTAAAATTCCAGTTGCTTCACAGGGCAACTTCTCACATTCGTCATCAGAAAGAATTAAAAAACATTTTTTGCCTTGGTATATCACCAACCATGAAGAGAGAGTGGTATTCTGGGACTAAAGTAGGAACTGCTTCTCCTACTCCACATCTAGAAAGATAGCCACCCCCTGCTTTCCTTGGAAGCACTACTTATTCACCCAATCCTCAGCTTCCACCTCCCACTGGCTCTGCGTACAACCCCAAATTAGCCAATTTGCAAATTCTTACATATTCTATAAGTACATTTGCAATATATTTGTGACTCCACTTCCCCTAGTGAAAATGTATATTCCTAGAGTATAATAGGTGTTCAGATATAGATCTGACACATGTACTTGCAGAAATTTAACACACAATCTAGCTGTATTTATAAGGTGTTTATTTATATTGACAACTAAATATTCTTTCCAGGAGTGGAATGAGTATTATATCTTTCCAGTATCTTTCCATGCTGCCTTATAGTTGAAGAAACTTATGAACAGTATGACTCAGGTACCTCATAAAATTAGCATGAATACAAGTAAGTAAATTAATCTTTTCACTCTGGCAATGGTCCACTATTTCTTAGAACAGCTTTCCGTTCTTGTATCTCAGTGCACTTACTCTCATTTTTTCACAAAAAGAGGTGCACCTGAGTACTGTTTTGGAGTTATTGTCTAAAAACTGCCTAACTGTTCATGATCCGTGATAATTAAAATCTCTTAATACTTAAGGACACATCAGCTTCCCTGAGACCTTCCTTCTTGTATATTAGTTTTATATGAATTTTCTTTTTCAGAGTATTCATTTAGACCTCCTAAAATTTTAAATGTAATTGTGTTCATGAACGGTGTTTCTCTTGTCCAAAAATTTATTTTCCAATTCATTTGGGGAAGGTGTGACAGAAGAGATTGATTTCCTACTTAATATTTATATATGAAAAACAGAGACATTGATAGTGTAGTCCAGCTAAATATCCATTAGGTTATTCCACATTAAGTATAATAAATGCTGGCAATGTGGCTTTCTAACAAATAATTATGTGGAATGTGTACATGTATTTTCAGGCTCAAATATAATGGGGACCTAAATAAAAACAAAGTATATGAATTTGAAGTCAATTTCTGGATTTACCACAAGTTATATATTTAGCAATTAACAATTTGTTTTTCTTCCTGAGGTCTCCCTGAGTGGAACTAGAAAATCTTTTTTTTTCTAATTTAGATTCAATTAGCCAACATATAGTACAGCATTAGTTTCTGATGTGGTTTTCAGTGATTTATCAGTTATACACAATACCCAGTGCTCACCAAGGCATGTGCCTCCCCCCAATGCCCACCACTCTGCTACCCCATGTCGCACCCACTTCCCCTTCTCCAACTCCCAGTCTAGTCTGTTTCCCAGAGTCAAGAGTAGTCTCTCATGGTTTGTCTCCCTCTCTGATTTTTTCCCATTCAGTTTTCCCTCCCTTTCCCTATGATCCTCTACGTTATTTCTTATATTCCACGTATGAGTGAAATCATATAACTGTCTTTCTCTGGCTGACTTATTTCACTTAGCATAATACTCTCAGTTCGATCCATGTTATCGATGTAAATTGTAGATTTTCATCCTTTCTGATGGCTGAGAAATATTTCATTGTATAAATGAACCACATCATCTTTATCTATTCGTCTGTTGAAGGACATCCTGGCTCCTTTCACAGTTTGGCTATTGTAGACATCATTGTTATGAACATTGTGGTGCATGTGCCCCTTCTTTTCACTACATCTGTATGTTTGGGGTAAATACCCAGTAGTTCAATTGCTGGGTCATTAGGTAGCTCTATTTTTAACTTCTTGAGGAAGCTCCATACTATTTTTCAGATTGGATGTGCCAACTTGCATTCCCATCAACAGTGTAAGAGGGTTCCCCTTTCTCCACATTCTCACCAACATTTGTCATTTCCTGTCTTGTTAATTTTAGCCATTCTAACTGGCATAATGTGGTATCTTATTGTTGTTTTGATTTGTATTTCCCTGATGACAAGAGATATGGAGCATTTTTTCATGTGTCTGCTGGTCATTTGTATGTCTTCTTTGGAGAAATATCTATTCTTGTCTTTTGCCCATTTCTTGATTGGATTATTTGTTTTTCTGGGTGTTGAGTTTGACATGTTCTTTATAGGTTTTGGATACCAACCCTTTATCTGATATGTCATTTGCAAATATTTTCTCTCATTCCATAGATTGCCTTCTATTTTTGTTGACTGTTTCCTTTTCTCTGCAGAAGCTTTTTATCTTGATTAAATCCTAATAGTTCATTTTTGCTTTTGTTTCCCTTGCCTTTAGAGACGTATCTAACAAGAAATTCCTGTGTCCAAGGTCAAAGAGGTTAATGCCTGTGTTCACCACTAAGATTTTGATAGATTCCTGTCTCACATTTAGGTCTTTCATCCATTTGAGTTTATCTTTGTGTAAGGGAATGGTCCACTTTCATTCTTCTGCATGCAGCTGTCCAATTTTCCCAACACCATTTATTGAAGGCACTGTCTTTTTTCCACTGGACATTTTTTCCTGCTTTATTGAAGATTAATTGACCATGGAATTGAGAGTCCATTTCTGGGCTCTCTATTCGGTGGAACTAGAAAATCTTAAAAGGCATGTCACTTCAAAATTTCTATGATTTGTCATGATATTAACACATATATTTTTTATTTCTGAATTTTAAAAGTAATAGTATAGAGTAGTTTTAAAGTCTTAAAATGTATGCTCTTTCTAGGATAGGAATTCTTATAACAAAAAAATCTCTTTTTTCAAATATTAGGGGAACCCTACATTTATGTGTGCTTATATTGTGTGCAATTGAAAGCAGTGTGTTGACAATCTGTACAAATAGAGTGAATTTTTTGAATTTCCATGCAGATTTTCTGAAAGAAACACAGAAACATTTATTTTATTGTGACAATAATTAGTTGCCTTTTAATACTAAAACAGTATGAAGAAACATTGTGGATATATATTTTTTAGAATCTTTCTTTTCAAAGCCAGAAGATGAAATATGAAGCTATTTTATGACACCAAAGTGCACACAATGTCAGATATAATTCAATCATTGACCATTGTCTCTACATCCCTGTAGAAAAGCTTCCCTTACAAAGACATAGTTTTTCTGTAAGCAGCAAAGAAATCCTGCAGATTCCAGGAACATCTTTAAAATAATTTATCAACTGCATAAAACAAAAGAATGGTAAAATGGCTATGGAATGTGTTTGTGATTTTTTTTTTCCTCTAGAGAATTTGTTAAGATTGTGCTTTTTATTAGGTATTTCATAGTGCAAAAAGCAGATGGAAAATAGATTTCTGATTAACCGGGGTATTTCAGAGTGTGTGCTCTAAAAGTCAAATCCTACTGCGAAGTATTTGGAGGCAAGCCACACATTCTGACTGGGAGTTAGGAATTTGAATTTCCTTGGGCAATTCCTGGAGCATATTCAATGAATGGAGTGAATGAATGTAGCTCAGTAGCACAGAAGATTCAGTGACTATTGTTGCATGGAGAGAAGGGGGAAAGAAACTAGATTACTAAGAAGGAAGTAGATTTTTAATTTATTTTCTTCTCTTAAACTAGGCGAACAATCATCCAGAGCATTTAATGAATCTCATTCCTCTTACTTCCATGAAGACATCTCATCTGACTGAATAGGCAGCGCAGAGTATTTGAAAATACCTTTTAAACTAATGGTTAGCCTCAGCTTACAGCACTATATAGGTACTAGTTGAGATAAGAAGCCTCTTGAGAAGCCTGTTCTGAATTATTACAGAACTAGTGGCCCCAGATGTAGCTCATATCATCCCATAATATCACTGTTAGAGGCCTTGCGACAGAAACAATGAAACTTTGAGGCTTCAGAGATTTTAAACCAGGATCAGCAATTTTAAACCAGAATTCATGAGAAAGTCCTTGTAGCAAAATATGTCCATGCATTTAATATTGATAATAACAACAATAAAAATCAATGATTGATGCTCTTATTCTATATCATTTTAACTTTTCTGTGGTACTTTACACGTAAGCAAAGTAGAATCAGTCAAATCACTTTTTTTTTTCCAGATGTGATGCGAACTTGAGAAAACTTGCCTTATGACAGTCAGGTGGTTGGAGTTTTTCTTAATCAAAGCTAGAAGGCTCCAGACACAAGAATCACTGCCCACACTCCCCATGGAAAGTCCTTGGAATTTGTCAGTCTTGTCCTTACATCTAGAAAAAGCTGGACAGATTGAAAATCTGTGCCTTTTCTTGGGCTTACCAGAGAATGGAGATGAAGGGCAAATCACGACACCAAAATCTGGAGAGATGGGCATATCCAGAGACAAGGGTTCCAAATATGAACTCTGCTAGGAGATTGCCAAGGGAAACGCCAGCTCTGCCACTTGGTAGCTGTGAGAATTCTACATGCAGTTCTTCCTTCTGCCTTAGGCCTTGAGCTTTAAGGCATTTGGACCAGAGTGACTTGTGACTGTCTAATTTCTAATTAATACTAATTTATAGTATACTAATTATAGCATAGTATATACTATATAGTATACTAATTATAGTATAACATACTAATTTCTCTGAGTCCTGGTCCACCTGGTTTCTGGATACTAACATATATAGTATAATTAAAGTCCAATATATTCCACAGGCAGGTAACCTAAGATCAAATTTAATGATAATGTACTATCTTACATTTGGATAGGACTTATTTTACAAAGCTAGAGCCTGCATATTTCTATTGTTTACTAAATAACAATCTTTTGAAGTGAGCAGGTTGCAAATGGGCTGATATTATAGGTGAGGGAAGAACATTTCAGAGGTAAGAAATATTTTAGCTAAGACCTGAAACCGCCCATCCCAACTCTCAGCTCACTGTATTTTCTAGTGGTGATTAAAGGCAAATCTAAAGAGAAAAAGACTTCTCTTAAGTAAATAATTGTCTCCTCAGATTATCCTATATGGGTGTTATTTCCCCTTTGAGGAAGAGCAGCTCTTTCCAAATGTGAAAGACTCAAGCCTCCTTTACTGAACAGAAATTTCATGCCACAAATAAGTAAATCTTTTTCTAGAGAAAAAAAAAATCAATCAACTCCTGAAAAAGCCCACTCACATTTTTTTTTTAATTAGCAGAACACTAGAGCAACATAAATAGTAATGTGTTCACCAAGTTAGTTTAATTTGAGTTGGTATTAAATCAGCTTCTAGGAAGTACGTCACGGGACAGAGTAGGAAATGATTAATTGCCAACCGAGAGGCATCATTGTCAGTTTGTTAAGAGTTCAGATAGGAAAAAGAGGTCTTCAGGCTGTGCTGGGGAAGAAGGCTTTATCTCAGGTACACAGGACAGCTGGATGTGAGGCAGCCAGGTAGTGTGCTCTGGTGGGAGGAAACAGAATTACCATAGAGATTGGTTTCATTGAATTTCCACCCTCTAAATATGAGGAGTACAGTTGGGAGCATTTTCCAATTTTTGTACAAGTGGAAAGAAAGTAAGAATGCTATTGCAAGATATTTTTTGAATAGTCTAAGAAATAACTGAATGTAATTCAGCTCAGATTAATGAAAGCTCATTAATCTAGAGATGAAAAAAATTAGGAACCCAATATTTAATATTAAAATTAATATATTTTAATATCAGTCACTAAAAGATTACTAAATGTACTTAGCTGATTAAAAACAATGGCTTAGTCTTTAAGCTTTCTGTGAGTGGCATATTACTAGGACAGTTAATAAAACTTCACAACAGTGGTTCACAACCTTCTTTGGGTCCACTTGAGAGATAATAAGTTCTTTCTCTAGAAAAAGTATCCTAAGTGTATGCATATGCAAATTTCATTCAGTTTTGAGTTTTACTATTCTCCTGCATTTCACACATTTATTCAAGTTAAGAATCCCTGCTTTAACTGAGTGTAGTATATAAACAATGAATCTTGGAACACTGAAAGAATAAAATAAAATTTAAAAAAATTAAAAAAAAACCCTTGCTTTACATGAAGATATATAACATTTTAGCATTAGGTTTTGAGCTCTTTCTAGGATAGGAATTCTTATAACATCATTACAAATTACTAATTGTCCATCATTACAAATTACTTACTGACTGTTGTCACTAAATCTAAGTCTTGTCACATAAGAATAGGAGTACTACATGGTGCAGGACATGATGATTAGATTCTTATTGTATAGGACCTTATTGCATCAAACTAATTTTTAGTGATTATTCTAATTTTAGTAACTGTTAAGGAATGTGCTCTGCAATAGGCAAGAAATTGCCTTTTGTACTTTCACTGTTGACATGAGTATAATGCTTTTACCCAGGTATAATGCTTAAAGGATCTTCATGGCTTTAGGGGTGGTCAGTCTCAAATGGATTCTATAAATTGCTTTTTTTACTTTTTGTCAGAGAGAGAGAGAGAGAGAGAAAGAGAGACAGAGTATGTGCCCTCAAGCAGGGGGAGCAGTAGGCAGAGGAAGAAGCAGGTGCTCCCCACTGAACAAGGAGCCTGATGCAGGACTCGATCCCAGGACTCTGGGATCATGATCTCAACCAAAGACAGACGCTTAACCAACTGAGCCACTCAAGTGTCCTGGAATATATAAATTGTTAAGGGTAATTCTAATTGCATGTATTCTGGAGTGGGCTGCTTCTCTGTTATCTGACTTGTCTTTTTTCTAGTTTCCTTTCTGCCTGTGACCATTTGGATTTTCATATCAGAACAATGTGCGATGCTCCCACTGTACCAGATTGTGACAGAGCTTGAAAATGAGTTTACAATTCGCAAATCAATCAGTGTGATAAAACAAATCAATAAGAGAAGAAAGAAGAACCACATGGTCCTCTCAATTGATGCAGAAAAAGCATTTGACAAAATTCAGCATCCGTTCCTGACTAAAACTCTTCAAAGTATAGGGATAGAAGAAACATTCGTCAATATCATAAAATCTATTTATGAAAAGCCCACAGCAAATATCATTCTCAATGGGGAAAAGCTGGCAGCCTTCCCTTTGAGATGAGGAACATGACAAGGATGCCCACTCTCACCACTCTTGTTCAACAGAGTACTAGAAGTTCTAGCGACAGCAATCAGACAACAAAAAGAAATAAAAGATATTCAAATTAGCAATGAAGAAGTCAAACTCTCTCTCTTCGCAGATGACATGATACTTTATATGGAAAACCCAAAAGACTCCACCCCCAAACTACTAGAACTCATATAGCAATTCAGTAATGTGTCAGGATACGAAATCAATGCACAGAAATCAGTTGCTTTCCTATACACTAACAATGAAAATATAGAAAGGGAAACTAGAGAATGGATTCCATTTACTGTAGCACCAAGAACCATAAGATACCTGGGAATAAACCTAACCAAAGAGGTAAAGGATCTGTACTTGAGGAACTACAGAACGCTCATGAAAGAAATTGAAGAAGACACAAAAATGTGGAAAAGCATTCCATGCTCATGGATCAGAAGAATAAACATTGTTAAAATGTCTATACTGCCCAGAGTAATCTATACTTTCAATGCCATCCCAATCAAAATTCCACCGTTTTTTTTCAAAAGGCAGGAACAAACAATCCTAAAATTTGTACGGAACCAGAAAAGACCCTAATTGCTAAGGAAATGTTGAAAAAGAAAAACAAAGCTGGGGCATCATATTGCCTGATTTTAAGCTTTACTACAAAGCTGTGATCATCAAGACAGCATAGTTCTGGCACAAAAACAGACACATAGACCAGTGGAACAGAATAGAGAGCCCAGAGATGGACCCACAACTCTATGGTCAAATAATCTTTGACAAAACAGGAAAAAGTATCCAATGGAAAAAAGCAGTCTCTTCAATAAATGGTGCTGGGAAAATTGGACAGCTATATGTAGAAGAATGAAACTTGACCATTCTCTTAAACCATACACAAAAATAAACTTGAAATGGATAAAAGACCTCAACATGAGGCAGGAATCTATCAAAACCCTAGAGAAGAACATAGGCGGTAACCTCTTCGACATCAGCCACAGCAACGTCTTTCAGGACATGTTTCCAAAGGCAAAGGAAATAAAAGCAAAAATGAACTTTTGGCACTCTATCAAGATAAAAATCTTCTGCACAGCGAAGGAAACAGTCAACAAAATAAGCAGGCAACCCACAGAATGGGAGAAGATATTCGCAAATGACACTACAGACAAAGGTCTGATAGCTAAGATCTATAAAGAGCTCCTCAAACTCAACACTCACAAAACAGATAATCACAAGTGCAAGTTCAAAAATCTGCAGAATGGTCCTGCAAGCTGGAGACCCAAGGGAGAGTTGTAGTCTGAGTCCAAAGGAATTCTGCTGCAGAATTCCTTCTTCCTTGGAGGAAGCCAGTTTTTGTTCTACTAAGGCCCTCAACTGATTGGATGAGGCCCACCAACATTATGGTGATTAATCTACCCTCCTCAAAGTCTACTGATTTAAAAATTAATATCATCTATAAAACACCTTCAGAGAAACATCTTAACTACTATTTGACCAAAATATGTGGGCATTATGGTCCAGCCAAGTTGACATATAAAATTAACCATCACGGGTTCTGTTCCATCCAACATACAGACTTGCAACAAGAAATTTCACCTCCCCATAATTGCATTTCCTTGGGGACTGGTTTCCCCCATGGTGAGTAAAACTCAGGAACTAATATAGTAACATGTTTATAAGCTCACTCCTAGAAATTCCTAGGAAAAACTACTGATACTGGACTTGCCATCAGCTGCTCTAAATATTCTTCTAAGGGCATCTGATGATATCTTCATTCATGTTTTATATCTTTCAAGATCCTTATAAGTTGGTTTGAATCTGGAGATCGAAAGAACAGTAATTATGAAAGCAGAACTAAATTGGTGTTTTTGGAGGCATAATGCAGTTTTGTCTCATAGTGGGAGTTCAAGACAGGGTACATAACTGTGTTAGGCCAATTATGGTTACCATGTTCCATGAGAGAAGATTCTTTTAACTTCTGTGTAAACATGAATAAAGATGTGGACAGCCCAGGACCCTGCTGACGCTACACTGGAATTACAAGGGGGAGAATTTGCCTGAAAAAGCACTGATGTGAGAGGGAAAAAAATGAGGAGAGAAAAACAGAATCTTTGTCCTATTGTTTGAGTCCTGGGGGGAAAAAAAAGTCCTGAAATCAAAGCTAGCACTGGATACTTCAGTTACATTAGCTAGTAATTCGTCTTTTAAAATATCATTTTTCTGACTGAATTTTCTATTAAAGTCAACTGAAACCAACTTAGCTAAAATAGCTATCTCTAAACAATTTCACTTTAGTATATTTCTGGATGATTTTTCACTACGTTTATAATCAACATCCTTGAGGACACCTAGGATTTTTGAAACAGAGATTAAAGGATATAAAAATATCAGAAACTCTCACATGCACACAAAAAAAGAGAAAACAAAAGAAATTGTCATATCAGAAAATATAAATGACTTTGTAAAAATTAATGGGAGAAAATAGCCAAAGTCATCCTCTCTCTCAGAGCCGGAGTCTCTTGATTTTTCCTAGAGACTCTGCCTTAGGCAATGTACACCTGAAAATGTACACATCATCTAAAAAAAAAAAAAGGAATGGCACTACCTACTGGGCTTTCCAAGTGTCATAAGACAAGCTTTAGAAAGCAAAAGAGAATCTTCATTCCTGTTTTGGTGGGTTTTTTATTTTCTTGTGGCCAGACATGAATAGCCATACCAAACTATAGAATGTCTAACGTGCCAATATTAATAAAACTTCAATTTAAATAATACCATGATACAATTTTTTTAAATAAACTGTTAAAAACTAATGTGAGTTTTGACTAATTCAGAGGGGTCCTAGTGGAAAATTAAAATATATTTCCCATGATTCTTCCATGACTCAGAAATGATTTTGTGGTGACTTTATTTGGAAAGGTCTTTATAGACTTACATATTATTTTGATTGTGGTATATAACATTAAAAAAATTGAGAAGGGATTCAGCTTATGTACACAGGCCAAATTTTATAGTATCAAGCAGGCAGATTTGTGAATACAGTAGGAATTATGTTTGGTAATGGCAGCTTTTATTACTTTAAACCAAAAACTGAAATAAAACTGTGAGGAAACTATGTTCATGTAAGCATATTGTTTTCTCTTCTGATTTTAATAAGAGAATGAATATCATCCACCACATGCAAAAGCAACAAAAAACATACCACCAAAATATTCTCACTGCTTATGACAATACACTCTACAATTATGGAAACACTTCTTTGGTAGCCAAAGTTTTGTTTTTTTATAACTTTCTGATAAAAATGTCAACGTGTCTGGGTGGGTGGTTGTGGAGAAGAATGTGCTAAAATAATACTTTGTCAGTGGTGTAGTTAAGTGGATGCAGGAAAAAGAAGGAAGAGTATTAAAAAAGAGTTGTCGAAGTAGGAGGGTTCAGTCCATCTGACAAATCCCAAGTCTAATTTGAAGTTTTGTCTCAGCATGTTTTTCTGGCTGAGAGACTAAATGGGTCTTCATACAACAAAACCTTCTGGCTCTGGAATGGGGAGAGAAGTAGCTCAAGTCTCTGTAAATAGCAGAATTGACTTCATCTCACTTTCATTAACTCAAAAGCTCCCTTCAGACTTTGCTTTGTTCACTCAGAAAGATTTCATTGCTTCCCATTACAAAACCTTTTTGATGGTGATGACATTGGTACCTTCAAGAAATAAAGCACCATGACTATCTTTAGACTTTATTTCCAGGGACTGCTGCGTGCTTTCTATGACACATAAAAGGAAGAACAGGTTCGGGGGGAGGATTTTATTCATAATAGAGAAGGCTTCCATATTTTTCCCCTAGATGTCTATGCCATGTCACTTGTTAAAAACATCATAAATGGCTTGGAAATTAAAACATAGTGTGAAAGAAGACATTAGAGGCCAAAATAGATGGCCAGCATTTGAAGTAAACAAAATGCATCTCAAAGCATTTATTTATTTATTTATTTAAGATTTATTTTTATTTTATTTATTTGAGACGGAGAGAGAGAGAAAGAGAAAGAGCAAGCATGAGAGGAGAAAGGTCAGAAGGAGAAGCAGGCAGCCTGATGTGGGACTCGATTCCAGGACTCCAGGATCATGACCTGAGCCGAAGGCAGCTGCTCAACCAACTGAGCCACCCAGGCACCCGCATCTCAAAGCATTTAAGCAGTGAGTTTGGGGCTGAGATATTTGACATCTACTGCAACTAAGAAAAAATTATGGACTATAATATTTTCATATATCAACTAGAAAAAGCAGGTACATTTATCTTTAGTGATAGGTTTTTTCTTAAAGCCAAACTTTGGCAAAAATTTACCATTAGGCTCCTTTTTTATAAACTTAATGGATATTCTTTTGTCTTACACACATTTAGAGAACAAGGAATATGGAGAACAGGAGATGTTTTCTTTAATGAAGAAAAGAAAGTTTGGGGAAGTGACTTAAAGAAATAAGGGGGGTCTTGACAACCATGGATGAAGGCTGATGAATATGCTGACTACCTTGCTAAGGTCAAAGCTAGTATGTTTTTTCCACATTTTTAATTTAATGTAACCCAACTAATGAAATCTTTAGTTTTATGCTCCTCAATTGATTTTTAAATTTGACCATTTTACTGGATTTGATAATAAGGCTTTTTCTGAATAAATAGATGTACATATAAGAATAAGAAATTAATTAGTAATGGAGATGAGGACAGATTTTCTTGGACTTAGTTGCTGTGCAAAAAACCCAACTTGCTGATATCTTCAAGTCCTTTATCTGAAATGACATTTCCTATTGAAATTTGTATATTTCAGGTAGTGTTTTCACTACATCTCCTTTCTGTATAAGAAACAAAATTCAGAGAAAAAGATTAGTTGATATGGTCCTCTAAGTAAAAGAAGAACAATTTCTTTGTGACTTTCCACCACACTCTTTCAGAGGTCTTAAATTGTATACATAAAATTTAAGGTATTCTGTATTAATGTTTAGAGATTAATATTAATACTTAGAGATAAAAGGAAATATTTGTATTAAGAAATTAATATGTAGAGATACAAATTGGTACTCTTATGATAAATTTACAGACTCAATACTCTGAAGGATTTGCATCTGATTACACATTATAAAAATATTGAAGAAAAGTTTTAATAAGTGTTAAAAATAAGACAGCAGGCCCAAAATGGAATCACTTTTGCTAAGCGCCATGTCACCAAACAGACTTAACCTAATTACAGTTTTGATTCTCCCAGAAGTGGAATTTTAAACTAGTTAGTCAGGAATTGATCGAACAGCACTAGCTAGGTAATCTGCTTGATAGACCTATGCCATCCTTAAGGGAAAGAAACCTTGTATAATCAACCTACTTTGCCCCTAGTATAACTTTCTTTTTCTTGGTCCCCTCTGCCTATGAAAGTCTCATTTTGTACAACTACTTGGAGCTCCTTTCTGTCTGCTAGATTAGATAATGCTTGAATTGTTGAAAAAAAAAAACAAGTTCTTTAAAATTCATTCAGTTGAATTTTGTCTTTTAACACAACATGTCATGAGTTACTTTCTCCCAATGAATTTGACTGCATAATTTAAATGAGCAAATGTATTTAAGAAAAAATTACCAAAATTGGTAAAAGAGGAAGTAATAGCATAAAGACAAAAATAAATGAATTTGGAAAAAAGCACACAACAGAAAAAATTAACATTGGCAAAATTTGGTTCTCTGAAAAGTTCAACAAAATGGGTAAATCTTGAACTAGATTGTCTAAACAAAACCAGGGAAAGGACACAAATTACCAAAATAGAAATCAAAAACAATGTCTTCAATCTTCTATCTATAAGCTTGTAGCTAATATCAAATTTGCTAATGAACTTAACGGTTTTTCTCCTAAGATTGGGAATAACACAAGGATGCCTGCTCATATCTCATCCATTCAACATTAAATTGAAGGTCCTACCCATTGCAGCGTGCAAACTATTATCATTTACAAAAAAGATACTAATGACTTTAGAAACAAAAACTAGAGGGGTGCCTGGGTGGCCCAATGAGTTGGCTCAGGTCATGATCTCAGGGTCATGGGAACCAGCCTCATGTTGGGTTTTGTGCTCAGCATGGAGTCAGCTTGAGATTCTCTCTCCCTCACCCTCCGCCTCTCCCTCCCTTAAAAAAAAAAACACAAAAACAGGGGCGCCTGGGTGGCTCAGTGGGTTAAAGCCTCTGCCTTCAGCTCAGGTCATGATCCCAGGGTACTGGGATCAAGCCCCACATCGGGCTCTCTGCTCAGCAGGGAGCTTGCTTCCTCCTCTGTCTCTGCCTGCCTCTCTACTTGTGATCTCTTTCCTGTCAAATAAATAAATAAAATATTAAGAAAAAAAAAACAAAAACGAAAAAACCTAGAAATAATAATGGATTTGACCAGGTTGCAATACACAAGGTTAACACAGAAAATCAGTTGCATCTGTATATTCTAAAAGAATAATTTACCAATGATATTTAAAAATCCTATTCATGAGGCTATCGAAAGTAAATCCTCAGTACTAATTTAAAAAATTATATATATGTTCTTTACACTTGAAATTACCAAACATTGCTAAAATAAATTAAAGAAGTCCTAAATAACTAGAAAGATAATTTGCGTTTAATGATTGGAACATCTTTTATTGTAAAAAGGGTAATTTTCTCCAAATTGATCTATGGATTATTTTTAATTTTTATGAAATATATGCAGGCTTTTTTTAAAAAAAATGAGAATTACAAGTTAGTTTAAAATTTATATGAAGATGCAAATGGCTTAGAGTAACCAAAGCAATCTTGAAATAAGGTCAGAAAAAGTAAAAACAATACAAGAAAAGGTTAATATATATATTTTTCAAAATGATTAAAATTGCATATATTAACATAAATTTAAGAAGATGAAATAGCAAGTGACAGAGTGGAAGAAAATATTTGCAAAACATATATCTGACAATAAGATGATATCAAACATACATAAAGAACACTTATAATTCAATAACAAAAAATGGAAAGAACTCGGTGAAAATGGGGCAAAACTTTACACATTTAACAAAGAGAAATATACAAACTGCAAACATGCACATGAAAATGCTTTAAACCTCATCATTCATCTGGGAAATGTAAAGTAAAAATTCAATGAGATAACACCTCACACTTATCTTAATGGCTACATAAAAAAAAAAAAGACTCACAGCCCTGACGGACGGTATGTGAAGCATCCTATTGTTAGAAAGAATGAGAAATTGTATAACTTTTGGAAAAATTCTGGAAATTTCTTATAAAACCAAACATACACTTACCTCTGATCCAGCAATTATACTCCTAGATCATTTGAATCACAATCACAGTTCAAATGAAGATGAGTTGATAAAATGATTTTTACATAGATGTTCATAATAGCTTTAGTCATAATAACCAAAACTGAAATAGCTCAGGTAACCAGAATTAGGACAATGGATAAACTGTAACATATTCATATAAAGGAATGCTATTCATGAATAAAAAAACACAACCTGCTGATTCACAGAAAGATATGGATCAACTTGAAATCAGTACTAGGAACTTTATAGGAATACAAATTGCGTGATGCTACTGATAGGATGTTTTAGCACAGACATAATTCCACTGTTGGAAAATGTTGGAAAGTCATTTGTCTCTGAAGAGAATGTGAGAGGGGATTGACTCCTCTACGTGAAGAAACTTTCTGAGGTGTTGAAAGTATTCTAGATCTTATTTATTTATTTATTTGACAGAGAGATCACAGGTAGGCAGAGAGGCAGGCAGAGAGAGAGAGGGGGAAGCAGGCTCCCCGCTGAGCAGAGAGCCCGATGCGGGGCTCCATCCCAGAACCCTGAGATCATGACCTGAGCCGAAGGCAGAGGCTTTAACCCACTGAGCCATCCAGGCACACGAGAAAGACACAGATTTTAAGGAAACATTCTCTGAGATCTACAAATGCTTTCTTCTGTGCAATCCAAATCTGTGTCAAGATCTAGAATACTTTCTGGGGCACCTGGGTGGCTCAGTGGGTTAAAGCCTCTGCCTTCTGCTCAGGTCAGGATCTCAGTGTCCTGGGATGGAGCCCCTAGGTGGGTTCTCTGCTCAGCAGGGAGCCTGCTTCCTTCTCTCCCTCTGTCTGCTTCTCTGCCTACTTGTGATCTCTCTGTCAAATATATAAATAAAATCTTAAAAAAAAAAGATTTCTTGGGCGCCTGGGTGGCTCAGTTGGTTGAGCAACTGCCTTCGGCTCAGGTCATGATCCTTGAGTTCTGGGATCGAGTCCCACATCGGGCTCCCGGCTCCATGGGGAGTCTGCTTCTTCCTCTAACCTCTCCTCTCATGCTCTCTCTCTTTCTCTGTCTCTCAAATGAATAAATAAAATCTTTAAAAAAAAAAAAAGATTTCTTTCATTGTGTGTGAATACTATATTAAAAGAAGAAGAACTAAGTATAATTTAAAATATATGTCTGCATCATTTGGATGTGAGAGAGATTAAAACTGGGTATTTCAACAATTCAAAAGTCATTTCCTAAAATAGTTTCCATGCATTCAATAATAGATGATTTTTTAAGCTTAATTCGATTCATGACTGCTCAGTAAATTTGGACAGTTTTTAAGCTTCCTAAAGTAATTCATCGTTCTATGTTTAAGACAGTAAGTTCTTTCCACACAGAGTTTTAGACATAATAGGCACTTCATTTGAATGAATACAATTAATATCACACAGCTTTCAGCTTCATGTTTAAGTACACGTAAAAAATTATTAACTCTTTTGAAATAATGAAGTTGGAAATTGCATTTTGTTAAGGGGAAGAAGAGGTGGTCAATATATTTTAGTCAGAACTCTGGGAAAAGTGAAGGAAGAGTAGAGAAGGGGAAGGGGAAGTGTGAAAAAAAAAAGCAAAATCAGTTTGGGACCTTTATCATTATGTAATACTCTTCTTTGTCTTTTGTTACAGTTTTTGTTTTAAAGTCTATTTTGTCTGATATAAGTATTGCTATTCTGGCTTTTTCTTTTTGCTTCCATTTGCACAGTAAATGTTTTCCCATCCTTTCACTTTTAGTCTGTATCCCTCTTTAGGTCTGAGGCAAGTCTCTTGAAGACAGCATATAAATGGATCTTGCTTTTTTATCCATTCTGCCACTCTGTTCTTTTTATTGGAGCATTTAGGTCATTTTCTTTTAAGGTAATATCGATCCTGTATATGCTTATTGCCATTTTAAAATTTGTTTTCTGGTTGTTTTTGTAGTTCTTTGTTCCCTTCCTCTTCCCTTGCTCTCTTTGTGATCAGTGAGTATTTATAGTGTTTTGTTTGGCTTTCTTTCTCTTTATTTTTTGTGTATCTGTATCTGTCATAGGTTTGGGTTTGTGGTTACCATAAAATTCATATATAATATCCTAAGTAAATAGAATTCCATATTAATTTGATGGTCATTTAAGCTCAAGCACACTCTAAAAAACAAGAAAAAATTTTTTTTCTTTTTCTTTTTCCTCTTCCCTTCCCCTTATACTCCCTTCTCGTTCTCCATATTTTATGTATATGTTGTCATGTTTTCTACCTTTTTATTCATACTTTTCTCCAGCTCAGTCTTGTTATGAGTTATGAGTCTTATTATGATCATTACTTTAAGTTTTTTATCAGGCATATTGCTTCTCACTGTTTCATTTAATTCTGTTGTTGAATATTTTTTTCTTGTTTTTTCTTTTGCAGCATATCCCTCTGTCTCCTTATTTTCCTTGACTTTCTGTATTTGTTTCTATGTATTACATAAAACGGCTACATGTTCTAAAGTTGAAGGAGTGGTATTGTGTATGGTTACTCCTATGCAGGTCACGTGTGCTTGGTAAATTTTGCTGGATGACTGCAACTTTTACTGTATACGCTATTTACTCTTTTAAACCATGACTTTTTACAGAGAGAATGAAGAAAAAACAATAAATATAATAATATAGAAAATAAAAAATAAAATAAAGAAAAAATTTTAAAAAGAAAAGAAAAAAAGAACAAGAAAATAACACACTAAAAAAAAAACCCCACAAATTTTAAAAAGTGAAAAATAAGGTTAAAGAGTTTAAAAAACCCCACAAAACTGCAGCTTGTTTTCCGTGCCTCAGCACCATGGGGCATCTCCTGTGGGCTTCAAGACCTTGAGCTTCCTGAGGTCTTAAGACCCCTGTGACGACTACACCCTTCAATTATAGCATTCAAACCTGCCCTTTATGGCAGCCAGACTCTCCTCAGGTCTGGATTCTTAAGGTGGAGGGGAAGAGAGTGTTCCCATAGTTACTTGGCCTTTTTAACCACGGCTTTTTTTCAGTGTCCCCGTGTGGGATTGGGGACCATGGGCTTGTTGAAGTGGGAAGCCTACTGGAGCTGCCAACCACCATGTCTGTCTGGACCCTGCTCCGGTCTAGGCTTTCATGGTGGGGTGGGAATGTAAACCTTGTCATTTTCCATTCCTTCTGACCTGGAGAGCTTTCCCTCAGCTCCTGTACCACTTGGCAGAATTCCAGTGTTGTCTCTTTCATATACTAGTTGCTTTTTTAAAACCATGGCTTTTGTGTGTGTGTGTGTGTGTGTGTGTGCCCTAGGACAGAGGGATCTATTTCCAGTCCTTCAGTACTATTCCTTCTCATGCTGTTCACAGCGTTGGGGATAGGGTTTCCTTTGTTGCAGTGTCTCTGTCTCTCTTGCTGTTCTCTTTCCGTTCTATCTTTGGTTGTTCAGTAGCTGTTCAGTCAGCCTTCAGTTCTTTAGGAGCCTATAGTTCTTCAGACACTATAATTTGGTGTGTCTGTGGAGGAATTTGAGTTCAGAGTCTTCCTACGTCACCATTCTGAAATGGAACTGGCTATATATTACACACACACACACACACACACACACACACACACACTTTAATAATTCATGTATTTTTGTCTTTTTAGAAAGACAAACATAATGCACATCTTCTATGTTGTATGATAACACCAGCGTCTCATGATCAAATGTGTTATTATTTTCAAGCAAATAAATGCATGGAGATAGATGTAGATGTAGATGACTTAAATGTGCCGAATATGGACTAAATAACCTCAGAGGCTGTCCTTAGCAACATTTGGAGTACAAAATAAATTTCTATAATTTTAAGCTGGAAAAACCTGTAGAGATATAACCTTGTTATGTACAGGTAAATAAGTTGGGGCTGAGATAAGGGTTTGTATGTAAATTACTTACATGCTCATGTCCATCATATCTAGTAAGTAACTTCAGAAACCATATTTTACAATTCTCCATTTGAAACTACAAGTAGATCCAGGCAGAATAAACCAAATATACATAATTTTATAAGTTACCTGCAGTTCCCTGAATCACATTAAAGTAGTTTAAAAAATAAAAATTGCTATAATTTATTGGAACTTATTATGTACGTGTTCTTAATACTTCCATGCTAAAATTTGCTCATTTATTGGTGGAGCTACTACTAATAAAAAAAGACTATAATTTGGAATATCAAATATATGAAGAGGTTTGAGAATTGTAATTTTTAAAAGACATAAGTTGTTCCTTTAGGCTTGTGTGTGCACTGTACATATAATTATCTTCCACACACAAATTCATTTTTGCCAGGGAGACAAATCTCTTTATAAGAAATGGGATTCAAAAAGCCATTTTGTTATTGAGATTTCTTTTATTAACTTACAATTTTTTAAAAAAGCACAGTCTATCCCTCTTCCTATCTGTGCACTTTCTGTGTCTGAACAGTTAGTAAATGACTCTGTTCCTATTGATTCTGTTTGGTATTTTTTTTTTTTTTTGAGATCATGAAGTGTACATTAATTTATCAATGTTTAAGAGTGAATTTTTTTAATGATAAGGATCCTTGAGGAGCTTTGAGTAGCTTAAAAATTGGAGAGAAAAAAATTGGTTAAAATAAAACTGGAGCAAAGAGAAAGAATTCATAGCTAAGTCATATTGTCAAGTTTCTGTCTTGTTTATAAGTTAAATTACTTTACATAACACACAACTGCAAACCCTCAGAATAATAAGATTTTATTTCTTAAATATTTCTGGAGTTCTACTGATTTGTTCTGAGCTAGAGTGTTTTAAACATTAAATTTGGGGCCATATTTAATGTCATGGTCCTGGTTTCAGGTGTGTTTTTGCTCAGGTGTTTGCAGTTGGCTGGAAACTCTATGCTATTCTGGGATTGGCTGGGCACCTTGACTGGGACAGTGCTGCCCCACCTATTTCTTATCCTCTTCCTGAAATAAACAAGACAACCTAAGGTATGTCTTTCTCTTGGCAACAATAAGCACCAAAGCAGGTCAACCCAAAGACATAGCATTTTTTAAGACTGCTAGTGTTACCTCTGCTAATGCCAGATTGGTCAAAGCAAGTTCATACCCCTAAGCTTAGAAGCAGGAAATTAGCCTGGGATGATGCCATCATGTTATAATGAAAAAACAAGGATATTGTGGGCAGTGAGGAATTGCTATCATTAATTCAACCTAAAGCTGTGGGAGATTAGAATGATGTAGACCAAAGGTATTCTTTTGCAAGGGGGAGGAATGAGAGGAGTGGAGAGTGTCTTATAAACTTTCTCAGAATTTCATCTATTCTAACATCAAACAAAATACCTTGACTTAGCACTATGACTTCAGCTCCTAGTTCACCAGCCTCTAATTGATTGACCTTGGGCCAATCTATTACTTTCTTTAAGCCTCAGCTTCCTATAAAATGGATGGGATTATAATATGTGCTTCAAGGAATTGTTGTAAGAAATTAGATTTTGTAGGTGAAAGCATTTTGTGCAATGTAATAAAGTTTATACTTCCTGTTAATTACCATTACTCTGCCAAACCTCACCTTCCCAATCTTAACATAGCTTAATACATAAATGTTGGTGATAAAAGGATGAAAATCTATTTAGAGAAAAACACACTCATTCATTCCTTACTTCCTTTATGATATAGATTTAAAAATACAGTGTCCACTAATGGAAGAAGTTTCTCTGAGCCCTACACAATTCATGTGTGTGCTTTAATTATGTTATGGAGTCTTACAATCTCTTGCTTAATAGATCTTTCATAAATTATCTGAATAATGGATCCACTCTATGAGTTCTAAATGGACTTCCGATTACATTCTCATCGTATAAATTTCTACTTGCTTTTGATTTTCTAGTTATTGGATCACAATTCAGTGAGAAAAAGTGAAGATGTTATAATTTCCTCGAGCGTTTTAAGCTTCCTACTTTAATTTGTTGTTTTTTTGAAAAACATTCACTGGGTAGCAAAATGCTTTTTATATGGTTGTGTTTTTATATCTATCCCATCTGCTTTTTACCTTTTTGAATAATATGAAGTTGGATCTCATATCTTCATGTACTCTTTGAATATTCTTTAGTATTTAATGTGTATTTAGTACTTAATATGTATTGGATAATGTTACAGTGAAAATATGATATGTTTTTATATTTTAATCTATTGTTTAAATATAATGACTACATATACATATAATACATATATATGTAAATACATATAATAATATGTAAATGTGTATTTTATAAGTGTTTATATGTTTAAATATACTAAAGTATTATAAAGAAGTATTGTTTAAATAAACAAGAATACATTTCTCTTACAATAAAGTGAAATTTTAGAAAGTACTAGTATAAAAGCATGTTGAAATCACAAACACTAAAATGTAAAAAAAAAACCACTAGAATAAAATGTGATTATTTTACCTCAATTGTGTTCTACAACCTGTTGAAAGCAGAACTCACTACTTTTATTTTTGGCAAGTCAAACATAATTGAGAAGGAAAACTAACTCTAGCCACATTTTGAGTGAGGGGAGATTGAACATTGCAGTTAGTTGGTTACTGACTTGCTTTAATATTTCCCTATAACAAACTGCACTTGATCTTAGCCAAAAGGCTGAGAAGCGATTTCCTATAACAAACTGATAAAATTTGTTTTATCAGTTTTATTATAAAAGTTCAATTACTTTATTTCAAAAACTCTGCAAAATTATGCCTTTATGTTTAAGTGAATTTAGAATGTGGCTTAACATGAACTTGTGAAAAGGAAAAAGTAAGCAGTGTTTATGTTCATACATGTGTGTGTTTTTATATGAACTGTGGATTAATCAGCCTATAATAATTAATCACATACTTAATGTATTTTTTAAAATTAATTCAGTAAAACAAGTTAAAAAATTGTTTTCAAGACTATTTTAGAATTGTGCTAGTGTTTAATTTCACTTCAAATTTAAAGCATTAAAATGTAAGTGCAGCAGCCTACAGATTTGATTATTTTTAAAAATTACAGCCTCAGAAAATAAAATAATTATTGTCACAAAAAATTGCTTAAAATTTGATCAGTGAGTGAATGACATTCTATGTTTCTGACTGGTAAGTGGGTCCAATTAAAAATATTATTTTTTGTATTCCCTAGGTTATAGTATTTTAATAAAATTTATGACAGAAAATAACATGAAATATTAAATTAATAAATATATTTCAAACACAAGTTGTAAGCCAATCTCTATAATAAAG
This sequence comes from Nasua narica, assembly GCA_028533885.1. Taxonomy (NCBI): domain Eukaryota; kingdom Metazoa; phylum Chordata; class Mammalia; order Carnivora; family Procyonidae; genus Nasua; species Nasua narica. The sequence continues at coordinate 150,302,893 of CM052810.1, forward strand.
CACCAATAATAGAAAGGCAGATTAAAATGGAATTCCTTCTAAAAGCCTCAGTGTGTTCATAGATTTTATTAGCTATAAAGCATAACTTAATAACTTTTCACAATATCTATGAAACATGTAGAAGAGAAAAAAGGAGCTTACTCCAGGACCATAAATGCAGTGATTTGTGATGATTCTCTTTGGATCAATTCGTATTAGGATTCTTGACTGGTGAAAGAAGTTACCCCAGAATAGCAGGCTTGCCAGACTGTATGAGCTAGATTTTTTCCTCTGATTTAAAGATCATAACTTTTTTTTTCTAGATTTTTTATTTATTTATTTGACAGAGAGGAGAGAGATCACAAGTAGGCAGAGAGGCAGGCAGAGCGAGAGGGGGAAGCAGGCTCCCCACCGAGCAGAGAGCCCGAGGCAGGGCTTGATCCCAGGACCCTGAGATCATGACCCAAGCCGAAGGCAGAGGCCTTAACCCACTGAGCCACCCAGGCACCCCTAAAGATCATAACTTTTAACTGGCTTTACTGTTGATGAAATTAGCTATATGGCCAGCCCGGCTCATGTGACAAACTATATTATATACTATGTTATATACGTTATGCTATACTAATATTTTGTACCTCTGGAGTTCTAGAGTCAGGACTGGTAGGGCTGCTGACACTGACAGGCTGCCTAGGTTCATGCTTTATTGTAACTGCACTTGATATTAATTGTCCATTAGCCACAGGTTCTTAGAACTCCTGATGAATTAATTCAATTTAAGACTGGCTGATTAAGGAGAAAAGACATACAAAAGACAAGTTAAGAAATAGTCCCTTCATACTGACTTTTACCTTTAAATTTGTTCATCTTTTTCTTTACAAATAACTCTCCTTCTCTTGGTTATCGGCTTTTTGTATCTGAAGGCAAGTCCCTCTGCTTTCTGCTCCTTTATAGACTTCTACGTACTTGTATTATTTAAAATAGTATTAGTAACAATGTATTGTCTTTTTCTCCGTTTGCTGGCTGTTTCTTTCTTTGGACAGTGCCAAACCTTTATACATGCAGTTTCCATTACAGTAAACCCAGTGCCTATGAAACAATTGGTAGATACCATTGACCCTTGAACTATGCAGGGTTAGGGGCACTGACTCTCTGCGCAGCCAAAAATCCATGTACAACTTTTGACTCCCCAAATACTTAACTATTAATAGCCCGCTGTTGACCATAAGCCTTCCCAATAACATTAGCTGTAAATTAACACATATTTTGTATGTTCATGTATTATATACTGTATTCTTATAATAGAAAGCTAGAGAAAAGAAAATGGCATAAAAAAAACATAAGGAAGAGAAAATACATTTACAGTACTGTACCGTAAAAAAATCCACATTCCAGTGGGCATGCTCAGTTCAAACTTGTGGTGCTCAAGGGTCACCTGTAGAAGATAGTCAACAAATACTGGTGTGCTCACTAATCTTTATTGGCTTCAGTCTGCTTTTCTATGTTTTGTTCACCCATTCACATCTTATATAAAATTTCATCTGCATAGAAATGTTCAGAAGAAAGGATGCAGCGTGAGAAAATGATTTTTCCTGTGGGACTCAATTTTTCAACCCTTGACTGTGCATTAGAATCACCAGAGCAACATATTTAATAGGCCAGTGGACAGGACAGGTCACTCAGGGTAGAGCTGGGGTGTCAGTTTCTTTAGTTATCAGTAACAGAACTCCAAGACTCCAACTGTAATTGGCTTCAGGCATTATCTTTTTAAGAACACCACTCACCCCATTGGTTTGTTTGGCAGAAGAATTATAGGCAACGTTATATTCCCAATCATATCTGAAGGACCACATTAAAGAGATCAAGTTTCCCCCACCAAGTCAGTGTGTGGTCTGAATTTTCTTTATCACCAAAAAATTTGCAACTGGGTCATATATTGTGGGCTGAGGTAAACTTTTGCTTTTAGTCATTCTTGTGATGAAATTCCAGTATTAAAAACCTGAGTTTGTTTTTTCTGAAGCCTCTGTCCTTTATTGATTAAAGTAGCACCTCTACCATTCAGAGCATTTCTGTAAATAAATAAAGCCATTTATTAGGAAGTAAAAAATCAGATAATAATCCCATTGGGGAAATAACATTGTAGTTTAGACATTTTACGAAGTAACCACTTTACAAAAAAGCTAACAAAATGGAAGTTTAACCAATTAACTATAACTCTAATGAAGACTTCTTCTGAGAAGAAGTCATGGTAAGAAGAATTAGTTTTTGGAATTTAGTTGTGTCAGACTTATAAGTAAATACTAATTCAATGTCTTCCGAATACTCAATAGGCAATTGTAAAAATCATGATAACTTATTAAGTCTTACTTTGAAGGGAAAAATAGAGGGAAAAAATGTTTCAGAGATATAAACAAGCAAACGAAAAATTTTAAAAATGGGCAGAGAGAAAAAAATGGTGACATCACGCAAATATCCATAAATGTTGAGTATTTACCATCATTTTACCTCTTATTGTTTCTCTTGATTTTCACAGAGCTCCCAGTGGTGAAAAATGTCCAAATATGGATGTAATAGGCACAGTAGATATTTGGGATGTCTGTTTCCAAACATCTAGCAGTTGGTCTTCACTGAGTTACCTGGGAAACCACTTGAGTCCTTTATATGCCTACTGACTGAAACCTAAAATATTTATGACTGTTAATGAGGAGCATAGATATGGTCACGGAGGTTGGGAAAAACAATAGCGAAGATACAGTGTTGTAGACACCAGAGGAATATAAAGCGTAAAATACTTGTTATGGGTTGTATTAAGGAAAGATCTTGAGGTACTAACCCAGAGTCCCTCAGAAGGTGATCTTATTTGGAAATAAAGTTTTTATAGCAATAATTAAGTTAATATGAGACAGGACCCTAATCCAATATGAATGTCCATATAGAAACAGGAATTTTGGATGCAGTTATGCCCAGAGAGAAGACAATGTGAGGAAGCACACACATATTTGGAGAATGCCATATGAACACTGAGCAGAGATGGGTTGATGCTTCTACAAGTCATAGAATGTCAAAGATTGGCACCAAACCAGCATAAGTGGAGAAGGAGGCATGAAACAGATTCTTCTTCACAGTTCCAGAAGGAACCAACTTTGCTGACATCCTGAACTTGGACTTCTAGCCCCTAGAACTCCAAGAGGATAAATTTGTTGTCTAAGCCAGTCAGTATGTGGCACTATGTTAATAGCAGTCCTAAAAAAATTAATACAATGCTTAAAATTATTTTTTATGAAAAATCTTGCCATTTAATGTAGTCACACTTCTCTATTTCCCCACAAAACCACACATTACCTGTATAAATATTGTGGAGTTTGAGTTGTATTAGGGAAAAGTGAGGAAGGCCTGAATATAGCCTAAATATTGGCAAAGAATGAGATCTCAGCCTGCCAATGGGACATCTGCAATTATGTGAACTGTGGTGTGGAATGTCTGCAACAAGAGTTTGCAAATGATCCATGAGGACAAAAACTACAATGTAATCTATAATTTTGTTTTCACCAGCAATATAAGACAACACACAAACACAAGCACATTCAGGCTGCTTGGACCCACTGTTGAATTTATCCCAAGACTGTTTTAAACTCTTTATTATCCACTCATCTTTAACCACCCATCTTTCTTCTTGGCTTTTTGCATATGACCTCGTCTTCTAATTGACTAAGAAAAATTAAAAAAAAAAATCATAACATTCTCATCTTTTATTTTCTCATGTTAATTTTCTATAGCTACATAAAAAATTATGACAAATTTAGTAGCTTGAAACATGATAATTTATTATCCCAGTTTCTGTGGATCAGAAGTTCATGTAGGTCTATCAAAGTCATTTGCCCAGAATCTCACAGGGCTACAGTTAAGGTCCTGTCTGGGGCTGAATTCTCATTCCAGACTCTAGGCTTTCTTCCAAACACTAGGTATTTCTTAGCAGGATTCAAGTTTCTTTTGCGGCTGTGGGACTGAGGTCTCTAGCTCTTAAAGACCACACAGCATTCCCTGCCATATGGTCCTTTCCATAACATGGCAGGTTGCTTTCTCAAGATCAACAGAAGAGCATCTCTGCTCCTGCTTCCTACTTCTGTACTCTCTTTTTAAAAACTTCTTAATTAGATCAAACCAACCCAGAATTATTTCTTTTTTCATTAACACAAGGCCAAGAGATTAGATACCTTAATTATATATGTGAAATCTTTTCACCTTTGCCATAACCTAACTCAGTCATGGGAGTTTTGTCCCCTTGTATTCATAGGTCACGCCCACACTTAGGGGGAGGGGATGACCCTAGGACATGGATCATTAGTCATCCTCCCCTTAAATTTTTTTCCTACCACATCCTTACTTCTTCTGAGATTTGTTTACCCATTTCCAGACCTTCCCTTCAGTCTCCCAGGGCTCTTTGTTCTTCCTACTTTATAACTGCTCCCTTCTTTATCTTCTCTAATCTCCCCTTCCCATACTTTCCCTCATTCAGTCTTCATGAGTCTGCTTAACAACAGCAGGTTTGCCTGATAATTTATTCAGAAATGAAATCATCCTGGGAAAAGAAGAAACTCTCCCTTTCCATATCATCTTAAGTGTGAGGTAGCATTCCCTAGATTACTCAGGCAAACCTTCTTTCTGTTTCATTAATCATAACTGGTTCTTAAGCAAATCACTGGCAAATAGAATGGGAATATAAATATTTGGTTCAAGTATTATATGGATACAAGGAATAATGGAGAATGAATAATCATGATCATTGCATTTCAAATTAATGATTGTCATATTTCTTTCTTTAAATTTCTTTAAATTTAATAAAATTTAAAAAATCATTTTTAATGAAAAAGAAGGTAAAAAAGGCATAATACTTAACTAATTTTAGTGTGCTTTAACCTGAGAACCTTAAGGCTCTTTCATCACATATATGGTAATATAGGGCTACTATTATAAGAGACTTACTAAATGTGAAATAATATTCAAAGTGCTAAAATGTCAGTGAAATGTCACAGAGATTTATATGGTTTCCTGGATATATAAATAATAGAGTTTCAAATTAAAAAATAAATATTTAAGTGTCGAGAAATCAGTATAAATACAACATAAAATTCTCGTATTTTTGGTACTTCAATCCAGTGATTCTCAACCAAAATTCCCTAAGAAGCTTGAAAAGTCTAGTGCCTGAGTGTGCTCTGGACTAATTAAAACAGAATCTCTGCACACGGAACCCGAGCATCAGTGTTTTGTTTTGTTTTGTTTTTTTGCATCAGTGTTTCTTAAAGCTGATTTCGAGAACCACTGATACTTCAGCTAAACGTTCCTAAGTATAACAACACAGGAGCTAGAATACTAATTGAAATATTTTATATTATATTATATATTTTTATATTATATATATAATTTTATATATTATGATGTTAAAAAATGCAAACTTTTTTTCTTATTATATTCTGAGGAATTAGTGCTTTCTCAGAAAACTCGGTGGGAAGTATGGTCCTCCCCATGCATGGCTCTGTTTTCGCATCTTGGGCTTGTCATATGAACATGGGAGAAATGTGTGAAGAGCTTACAGCCCCTGGAGTTCTCCCAGCTGTGTTTACATGGGTGATCCCTCTTTCTGGCTCTCCCACTCAGCTCTTCTGGTTCCCCTATATCCCTTGTAATTGGTTTATAACCTAAATCTGTCACTCAGACTTTGGAGGATGGACTACTTCCGGCCTTAACACCTTCCCTGCAGAAAGAATTCTAAAATCCATTCTCTAGCATAAATACTGGGATGGATCATGGTTAAAATGCCCTCAGGATTATCACACCCAGTCATTAGAACCGGGGAAAAAATGATGAATCCGACTCATTCTTCATCCCAGTTCTCCAGCTGACAAAGGAGAAAGACCAAATACATATTTACTGTCTATAATTTTTTATTTCCTATTTATTCTTTGTTTTTCATGGTAACTACCTTACATTATACTAAGGTATTATTTTTCCAGTATACAATTTTTTCAGCAGATGAAAACAAAGTTTCATTATAGTTAATCAAGATTTTTCTGTAGGAATTAGTATGTGTCAGGAGCGCAAGGCACCCATCAATCAGTAAAGAACATGATCATACAGAGTAGAGGGGAAAATTGATTTATAATTTATTTCCTCTTGCTTCTTTTTTATAAATATGTAGTATAACTAGCAGATTATTGATTCATTTTTAAGCAATCAATTTTTAAAGATTTTATGACTCAGTGGACCTGATAATTAAAAAGTTAGATGTCAGGAAAGTTCAGGCCAAATCTGGAGGCTTTGCTATCTTGTGCATTTGCTTATGTGCTGGCAGATAAAAGTGGGCAAATAGGACTGTTTACTGCTTTGTTTCAAATATGTGCTTTTCTATTCCTTTCCACACAGACTTCAACATATGTTCTTTTCCTATGTATATTTCATAATGTTGTTACCACATTTGATTATTTATATAGCTTAAATATTATCAGAGGTATTTAAGAAGCAGTAAGTATTGGCATTAGAATATAGTTAGCCTTAATGACATACTTATATCAGTTTTCTCAAAGGTGTTTTGCTTATTGCATGGCAACTAATAACTTGGAATAAATGTCAGTCTTTCCTAAATTCTCCTCATGTTTAGTTAAGACCCACTTATTTCGTTATGATTCCATAAAAAGTTCAGGAACTCAGGGTTCCATTGCATATTCCCAGTATCTCAAGTCACTGTAATGCAAGTTTGTGCTCAGGGTAGGTAGGCTGAATTTCTTTAGCTTTTTTAAATAGCAGAGATATGTCTCTGTGGTAGACATGGTTAATTTCCCCATATCCAGTCTCCTTTTCTTCTTTTTAGGAATAGAAACTTCCTCTCAGGTTTTAGGTGGTTATATGATTCTCTAACCTAGATTTCTAGACTCCTTTGCATCTTGGATTTGCCATATGGCTAAGCTCTAGGAATGGGATACGATCGGAGGTGAGGGTTGTATCTTCCAGGTCAAATCACTTAAAAAGATTTCCTGTGTTCCTTTCTTCTCTTTCTTCCTTTCATTGGCTAAAATGCAAATTTAATAAGATATGTCTGACCACACAGGCAAGGGCATCACGGGAGGAGATTGAAGAGTCATTTGAAGAACCATAAAACAGAATTAACCACCTGGGATTACAAATCTGGACTATTATGTATGAGACTAATATTCTTCTATCTTGTTTGAGTAATTTTATTTGGGGGACTCTGTTACAATAGCTTAATATATACTGTAAGGCAGAACTTACTGCTTTTGATTTATTTTCATAAATGAGTTATAGCATATAAAAATCATATACATATGTTTTTATCGCCCTACAAAGCTAACAGGCCAGGGCAGGGGGCCATACAGTGTATTTGACCATGATTGGATATATCTTTCTAGTTTGGGAATGTGGAGCCTTAGGGCCATCTGAAGACAAAGCTTGTCAGTGGCTCAGTGTTCAGAATCTCAGATAGTGACCCCATTTGTCAGAGTGGCTATAAGGACATCTCAACAAGAGGAAGAACTCAGTCGTGATTGATGATTGATTAATGTTTTTTTTTCAGTCCCTTAAAATACCAACCAGAATCTTAAAATGCAGAAACACCAGGGTATTCTATTAGAGGAGTAGAAGATCAACAAAGTAGGAGATCAACGTGGGTGGGAGGGGCAGCATAAGATTTCCAGAAGCTACAGAGTTGGATCCAAGCAAATAACTCAAATGAGGTTATTCGTCAATATAGTTTTATGTAGTTCAGCTAAGAAGATTGGAGGGCTGCACTGGGCATAACAAACCTTAGGAAAGACAGAATGACTTAAAATATTTGTGCTGAGAGTGACTTAGAGATTGTTCAGGCATTCAGAGACCCATTGTTAATTCTTACCCTGCTAGGCTATATAAGGAAATGGTAAGTAAGGAAACAGCAGCAAAAAATGAGCCCAGATTGTAGGTGCAAATATTTAACTTGATGTTGGAATTTCAAATTGGTTTTTCTATTTTGAAATTGAGAAAAGATTTTCATTTCAGCATCAGCTATACATACTCAAATCTGTTGTTAGATTCTTACCCTAGTATCAGATCCACTAGGAAACCTGTGCCTTGCTTCTAGAAGAAAGGAAAGAGTGGCATAAAAAGAGAGAAAGTGATAGTGAATTGGATGAATCCGTTTTATTTAAAATATCGCATTATAAAAAACATACAGAAACTGAGAGTCACTGCCAACTCAGAACTACAAGGCAGTGAGTGCAATGATGATGTGCATATGTCTCACCTCTCTAGTGTAGTTACAGGTAGAGAAGAGCAGAAGAGGAATAGCAAATGCAATAAGAGGAAGGGTCTGAAGCAATGCCAGGAAGAGGAAAAATAATGGAGACCCCTGTGGCCATTCAGTGATCAGTGGGATTGGCAAAAAAAAGGGGTGCTCCCAGGTAGCGGGAGGAAGACATCATTCAGCCACCCAAAGCGCCATTTCTAGAGATTCTGAATAACGAAAGGGAAAACGGTTCTGGTGATGCTGTCAATTAGATCTAATGGAGAGATAGCTTTGGTTACCAATAGTCTTCATTTCCCCACATTCTTCATTTGTACTCCCTGCTTGAAGTGAGAAAAATCAGGGCTGATTTTGATACTCAGAATAAACTTTTCTTTGATGCTTGAGGACATAATATAGAGAACTTTCCACAGACTTAGGATGTGAGACTATTTTCTCATAAATAACTAATGAATGTCCCTCCAGGGGGGATGTAACCACAGTACACAGCAGAAGACCAATATGCCATTTTAAAAAGCCAGGATTTTTAGAGTCGACAAAAAGATCTTTGACATGAAATTGTGCAATAATGATTAATGAGAATGATTTTACCTTTTTTCTGAAGAGGAAGGAGGGAAAATATCATAATGTGACCTACATTTCCATTTGTGAAGATAATTTATTGTAGTAGGGAAGAAAAACAGATACTAGTCACAGTATGTCTCCATGGGAAGTAAGAATGCACTTCACAGGGAGAGCTCTTTTAAGCTTGCTCAGACCTCCCTTCCAATGTTGTGACCTTGCTGCACATTCAGAACATTTGGTGTAGAAGGGCATATAAATGAAATAAACAATATTACTCCATAATTTACTTTTTTCTTTAGATATTTCACATAAAGGTAGGTTATAAATTATTCTTTTTAAGGAAAAACAAAAATGTAGATGTACAGTCATTCACTTGGCTGAACCCTAATTCCCTAACCCAACGAAAAAGGGAAAAATGACAGATTGAAGGCAAAATTAGATATGGAAATGGGAAAATGTAATGGTTGCTCTCCCAATACTACTGGAAGATGCCTTTAGCTCTCGATCTATAAAAAATTTTATCTTCACATTGACACCCAACTGGCTCTGAATCCCCAACTTCATTCCTTGGACTAAAAACACAGAAGTTTGTAGTTAAAGTGTAACTGCTCCTCCAGAGAGCAGTGTGGAGAGATGTCAGGAACCCCAGAAGGGACAGGGAAGCCAGCCCCCGTGTTCTCTGCTGTTACTCACTATGAGATTCTGGACAAGTGCCTGGTCTTGCTGGACCCCCATCTTGCAGGTGTGAGATGAGAGTAACATCTGCTGTGAGATGATGTGTGTGGATAGACTTTATGAATCCAGTTTGACTTGTGTGTAGAAGAAGAAAATAATGGGAGATCAGACTGTATAAATAAGAAAGATCTGATGGGAAGGGTCTTAGAGGCCAGGCTAAAGGAGTTGGAATATGAGAAGGTATATTTATATCATTAATATTTGTGATTATATTAACATAAAATATTGAGAGAATGAATAAAAAGATTTGGAATACTTATTTAATAAAGAACACAGAGATTTCAAAACTTTTGAATTTTAATTTAGCACATTACAGTACATGAAGCTTTTCTCATGCTATCAAAATTAATCCCATTTCCTCCCCTTTTTTCCTTATTATTTTTCCTTAAAAAAAAAAGAAAGAAAATCAAAACAAAACAAAACAAAAACCTTGGGTTGGATCTATGAATCAAATAGCTCATCAAAAAAGGATAACTTTTTTTTTTTTCTGTATCTCTCTACTCTTAGAGTTTTCAAGTTACTCAAAGATCAGGATAGACATCAAGGTCTTGAAATGCACTACTTGTTTATTGTTTTAGGAAATAATAATTAATCGATGATCACTGCATGGGATATCTGTTTTAGTATTATTCGAATACTGCTGATGAAAAGCTAGTTCTGGCTTTCTTTGCTACTTTTTAAAGACATCCAATAAAAATGCAGCTTCTTACCTTTCTCAAATTTTGAAGTCCCATGAAATTAAAATAATTAGTAACAACAGCAACAACAAGAAAATAAATGAGAGATAATCTCCATAACATCAATGATGCTTTAATAGCTGCCCACTGTGTGAGCAACTAGCCATGACCTTACACATTTCTACGTGAGAAATTTGAATTTGGTCAACACAAAGAAAGAAAAGAGAGAATTTTCAAATTGTTTTTAGGATGTATGTAACTTAATGACAGCGCATAACTACAATTATTTGAGGAAAATAACCTCTAAAATATTGACGTGCCATGTGTGTAACAAAATTTAATGCTCAACAGGCACTGAAAGATGCCAACATAGGATATAATAGAATGAGGATAAGATCCAACTTTCAAATAATAGAATAGAATAAAAGATAGAGGATTGAATGAGGATAAGATCCAACTTTTTAAAGTTTTAACTACTGACAAAACTTATTTAAAAAATAATATGAACAGGTTTTTGTGTGGACATAAATTTTTAACTCAATAGGGCAAATACCTAGGAACATGACTGCTGTATCATGAGATAAAAAAAATACATTTAGTTTTGTAGGAAACTGCCAAACTGTCTTCCAAAGCAAATGTAACATTTTGCATTTCCACCAGCAAAGAATCAGAGTTCCTATTGCACCCCATCCTTGCCAGCAATTGGTATTGTCAAATTTTTTTTAGTTTTATCCATTCTAAGAGTTACATGGTTGTATCTCATTGCTGTTTTAATTTGCAATTTTCTTTTTTTTTTTTTAAAGATTTTATTTATTTATTTGACAGATTGAGAGAGATCACAAGTAGGCAGAGAGGGGGGCTCTTGGCTGAAGGAAGGAGCAGGAGGTTCCCTATTGAACAGAGACCTCGATGAGGGGCTCGATCCCAGGACCCTGAGATCATAACCTGAGCTGAAGGCAGAGGCTTTAACCCACTGAGCCATCCAGATGCCCCTTAATTTGCAATTTTCTAATAGATCTTTTTATATGAAAAATTGCCTTCTCTATATCTTTTTCGGTGAGATATCTGTTCAGATATTTTGCCCATGTTTAAATTGGGTTCTTTTCTTGTTGTTGAGATTAAGAGTTTTGACAAGTCTTCTATCACATGTGTATTTTACAAATAATTCTGAGTCAATAACTGATCTTTTCATTCTCTTAATGGTACTTTTCACAGAGCATAATTTTTAAATTTTAATAAAGTCCAATTGTTACTTCTTTTTTCTTTCATGGATAATCATTTTGATGTTTTATCTAAAAACAGATTACTAAACTAAAGGTTACCTACACGGCTTTCTATGTTCTCTTCTAGAAATTTTATTGTTTTGGACTTTACATTTAGTCCTATAATCCATCTTGAGTTAACTATTTTTCAGTGTAGTTGACACACTATATTATGTTAGTTTCAAGTGTACAACTTAGCAATTTGACAAGGTAATACATTGTGCTGTGTTCACCGCAAATGTAGCTCCAACTGTCCTGTTACGTTATTATTACAATATCATCAACTGTGTTCCTTTGATCTGCTTTTTATTCCCATGACTTAGTCATTCCATAACTGGAAGCCTGTACCTCAGACTCGCCTTCACCCATTTTACCCAACCTCCCAGACCCCTTTTACACAATATAAGGTCTGTATATAGGTTTCTTTCTTTTTTTTTCTCATGCATGCCCATTTTTTCCAGCAATTTTTGTTGAAAAATCGTCTTTTCTCCATTGAATTGCCTTTGTACTTTTGCCAAAACTGAGCTGATTATATCATGTGGGGTTATGTCTATGCTCGTATTCTATACTATTGATCTATGTGTCTATTATTTTGCTAGCATCATGCTATCTTAATTATTATAGTTTTATAATAAATCTTGATATGAGGTAGTGTGAATCCTCCCATTCTGTTCTTCGTTTTCTATATTGTGTTGTATATATCTGGATCCTTTTTAAATCTAGAACTGGTAATAAGATTCTGTGCTTGCCTATGTGTATTCTGTTCTATCCAACCACATGATACAGATAGGTGCTCTAAATTGATATATGTAATAAGCGGCATGTTATACAAGCATTGTCTACTTCCAGATTATGCCAGTTTCTCCTTTATCACTAGTAAATATTCTTCAACAAATTCAACTTTACACTATGATTTTAGAGAATATAGCATAATGAAAGAATTCCTACAGAATAGTTGAAGGCTTTAAAATATTTCTAATCTATTACAGCACAGTTAATATTTAATTAGGTATGTTATATTTTAATATTTGATAAAATTCTGCTGTGCACTCTGCATTATACTATAGGCCAAGTAAACAAATATAAATTAAAAACATTCAATAAAGTTCTTCCCATTTGCATTTTTAAATGTATTCATTGTTGTCTTATAAATTATAATTTATTATGGCAATGATCAGAGTTTCTAGATACATTAAACTTGAAAGATACCAAAAATAAAAGAAAAAACATGTCATCTCAAGAGAAGAAAAAACGATTACCCATAAAGAAGCAAGAGAAATTGACTTGAGACTTCTCAACAATAGTATTATATTCAAGAAGGGACTGGGTAATATTTATTGCCCTATAATATTTATTATAATAATTTTATATTATTTTATAATATTTATTAGTATTACCTTATAATATTTATTATAATACTGAAGGAAACAAAATGAATCTGGGATACTTTTTGCTTTTTAGTTAAACTGTCTTTTTTTCTTTAAGATTTTATTTATTTACTTATTTATTTTGGAGAGAAAGAATGTTCATGAGTTGGGGGAGGGCCAGAGAGGGAGGAAGAGGGAGATACTCTCCTAAAGACTCTGGGCTAGCATGGAGTGCAGCCCAACCTGGGACTCGATCCCATGACCCTGAGATCATGACCTAAGCCAAAACCAAGAGTTGAGTGTTTAACCAACTGAGTCACCCAGGGGGCCCCAAATTGTCTTTCAAATAATAAAAATATTCTCAGTCTCAGAAGGCCTCACTAGGTCTCTTATGTCAGGATACCCTCAAGAAGACAAAAATTGCTTTGCAAGTGATTTATTGAGGAAGAAGTTCTAGGTGATAACAGCAAGGGAATGAGTAAAGCAAGACAGGTAAGCGGTTGAATTCAAGGAAATTCGCAGTCTTCCTGTGGTCCAGCAAAGAACATTTCAACCTGATCCAGCACTGAAACCTTGAAGGGCAAGATGTGGTGAATAGTGAACCCAGGGAATCAGAGTAGAACGTGAACCTTATCATGATGTCCACTACAGAGAGTCTGCCACAAAAACGCTTTCTTAGGGGAAGTCTTCAAATAAAAAATAAATGCAGAAGATGCTACAAAAGATAACAGAATTAAAAAGGATCCAAAACCTGGGTAACAAGCATCATTGTTTAAACACACGTACATACTATTTAACTATTTGTATTTTAAAATGTTGAAATATTTGAAAAGTGGGTGGTGAGAGTTCAAAGAGACAGGAGATTATCCTGAATATAATCTATTGCAGGGGGGATGGTAGGGCCTTGGGGTTGGGGGTGAGCGCAGTGGGTGCAGCTGCTGTCCTCTGACCCCAGTACCATGGATGCTAGCCGGACTACCTGAGCAGGTCTAGTGTCCCGAGCACAGGAGCTCTCAGGGACTAGTGGCTGAGTTCATCTCACCAGAGATTCAATGAGTGGCACATCCTTTGATAGAATACTTCTTAGGTAAAGTTTCTTGTTATCTAATTGTTGGCCAATTGAGAAACTACCTTATAAAGTCTACATTAAAACTTAGATAATAGATATTTTTCTCTCATAATACGTTGGTCTTCAGTTAGATCTTGGATGGAAAAGTGATAGCAAGTGGACTTCAAGTATTTGCTCAAGATGCTGTTTTATGTGCTGACTTCTTTGACTCACTCTGAACTAAATCTATTTTACTGTCTTTATTTCTAGTATAAACATGTCGATCTGAAGAAGATATGTGTGCTGATGCTTTGGCTTTATTTGAGAAATTGTTATTCTTCACCAATATGACCTGCCATGCAATTTCTCTCTGACTGCCTAACCACCCACCCAGCAAGTCCTATGTTAACTCTTGCCGCACTGTCATTTAAGGGATAGTTTTAAACTCTGAAAATAATTGTATTTATTTTATTTTTTTTAAAGATTTATTTACTAGAGGGAGAGAGAGAGAGAGAAGAGGGGGCAGAGGGAGAGAGAGAGAGAATCCCAAGCAAACTCCCTATTAGGCACAGAGCCTGATGCTGGACTTGATCTTATGACCCTGAGATCATGACCTGAGCAGGAATCAAGAGTTAGACATCTAACCAACTGAGCCATCCAGATGTCCCACTCTGCAACTAATTTTAAATTCAGATTCCTTTTTGAAAAACAAGAGGAAACAGTTTTTAAATGCACATTTCTGAAGCTTACTCTTAGAGTTTCTTTTAAATTAAACCTAAGGTGGATTCTTGGGATCTGAATTCCAAATAATGCCCAGGAATTCTGACATCAATTGTTCACTGATATTTGCAGATCACTGATGTAGGAACATGTCGAAATTAGAGAACATGTTGTGTTTTCATTATGCGCTAGGATCATTTCAATTAAAATTATTATTTATCCAGAATAATACGGCATAAAATACTACTCAGAAATTCTCAAATTTATATACGCATCTTAGAATTGCTTGGCAGTTTTTTAAAAATTTAAGTTAAGACTATTACACATAAACGTTCTGATTTAATAGATCTGAGGTGAGTTCCAGGAAACTGCATTGCGAAAATCACCCTTCCCCCTATTCTTATGAAAGCTGTGGGAAAGACACTACACTAAATATATAAAGTTGCTGTTCATTGGTCAAATGGTGTTCAAATAGACTTTGTCTCCTTCTTTTCTAATTCCCTAAAGGTTCTTGTATAATGTTTCTCATCAAGGGGCTGCTCATGAAATGCTATTTCCCAGATAGTATTTTTCAATGCAAATGCGCTTATTAGCTTTTTCTGTTTGATATATATATTTCTCTTGGCATTAACAGGGCCAGTGTTTTGACTTTGGAAAGATTTTATTAAGGCAAATATATATGTTTTCATTCCAGTAACATATGTCACATATACATCCCTGAGAAACAAAAACAGTGTGCGCTGTCTGAAGGTAGCATTTAGAGTTGGAATTCCATGAGTTAATTGTACTGCTTCTGTGAAAGCAGGTGGTATTTTTGTTGAAAAAAAAACTTTGCAGGGCGCCTGGGTGACTCAGTTGGTTAAGCGACTGCCTTTGGCTCAGGTCATGATCCTGGAGTCCCAGGATCGAGTCCCATATCGGACTCCCGGCTCTGCGGGAAGTCTGCTTCTCCCTCTGACCTTCTCCCCTCTCATTCTCAGTCTCTGTCTCTAATAAAAAAAAAAAAAAAAGATAATTTAAAAAAAAAAAACAAAAAAACTTTGCAGTGTGTGACTAATCTCTCATCAGCAAAGAAGTATGACTATCGATGATAAACAAACTCATCTCCCCTCTGCCTGACATAGGCAAAGGAATTCATTTCAATTAGTAAAACCATTGTTATGATTCTGATGTCAGGAGATACGGGGTTGCATGAGTCTCATTAATGGATATTTATATCCTAGTTTTTCAGGGAATAATTTTTTTGTAGGGGGAGAAGGTTGAGGATAACATAGCCAAATCAATGATTATAAAAACCAACAATGCTATTTAATACTGACAAGCATGTGTGAAATTTATCACCAATCTACTAAAATTAAGTGTATAAATCTTGGCCAATAGTTGTAGATTAATTCCCCATATATACTATACCTGCAATTCCAGCATATACATCACAGATGAAATCTATTAATGGGAACAAATCTTTGGACCGTAGTTACAAGTTTTTTTTTCCTGGAAAAAGAGTCCTGCCTATTTTTGTAATCTAGAAATTCAAAATAAAGAGAGGCACAAATACCTTCTGCCAAGGTGTGTTGGTTTAGAGCAGTCATTTGCTGAATGACCAAAACTTGGCCAGTCTTTCTTGGAGAAACTGTGTCCTTTTCAGCAGTGTTTTCAAGCAGCTCAGAGCTAGGCTTGGCTTCGGGCTCTTCTCACATCATAATATAGTGGGTCCTCATTATTCGCGTGTTTGCAAATTCGCCTACTCACTAGAATCTATTTGGAACTCCAAAAACAATACTCGCAGCACTTTCTGGGTCATTCAGGAATATATGTTGGGCAACAAAAAATTTGCATCATCTGATGTGCATGTTCCTAGCTGAGGCCAAACAAGGATGCTCAGCCTTCTTTCAGCTCTCCTAACGTAAACAAGTGTTCTTCTTATGGTCTGCTCAGCACCACTTTTTTTTTTTTTTTTTTTTTTTTGCATTTCTGTACTTTTTGTTGGTGGTTTGCTGTTTACATTTGTTGCCAGGCTTTGTGCTGAAGTGTTGTCTAATGTCCTGTGTGTAAGACTGTGGTGTGTCTTATGTAGAAAATACGTGTGTTAGATAAGCTTCCTTCAAGCATGTGAGATTGTGCTGTTGACCGTGAGTTCATTGGTAATGAACTAAATATATATATGTAAGCTGTGTCTTTAAACAAAAACACACATAATAGTCATGTATTGATCATTTGCCAAAAATATTCTGACCAGAGGCTCATAGGTACCTAACCCTGTATTTCCCATAAATGGAATGGTTCAGTATCCTCTAATTCACTGTTCGTACAGACTTAGTAGAACATAATTACTGTGAATAAAAAAAATCAAAGGTATCTATGGCTACAAATAATAGCAATTTCAAATTGCTCACGAGGATTCCCTGTGAAAAGCAATATGCTCTTACTTAAAAAATTATCCACAACATAATATAAGAAAATGTTCTGTTTATCTTACTCCAGCTTCTAGAAGGTCTGGTTTTACATCACTGAGTTCTCCTTAATTATATTGCTAATAATTATTAAGTTACTAATAGACCTTACTGAATTCTAGCTCCCAGATGATTATTAGTTGTGAACTGCTTATTACTGCCTTTCTGGAGATTTCTGCCTCTTTGGGAGCCTTTCAGGATATTACTTCTCTGTTTTCAATTGTAGAGTCTTAGTAGGATTTTTTTAAAGGTTAAGTAGCATGAATTGGGAAAAAATCATTTTTCTGCTTTTATTCAATATTTAAAATAATCTGCTACTGGGCAGAGTTGAGAACATTGAATTACTTCTGAAAACTCTTAAGAAATATCTCTTGAGGCACATAATTTAGGATCCATTTTTAATTATTTAATCCTTATTTCAATTCTGATTACATAAATAAAAGATGTCTTGTTTTCAGCCAATAATTCTTTATAATTGCTAATAAGCAGTTGCTTTTGGTGACTATTTGTGAACATTTTATTTTTTTTCTCAGAAGAGAAGTTCATTGCTTGTGCATAGATTATTTTAAGGTGAGGGTCATTAATGGGAATCCTAAACTTAATCAATTTGACTAAATTTTCAGGCAAAGAGCAGCTTCATGTTCAATTTAACTGAATTGTCAGTTATGTCAGTGTCATAATAACATCATGACAACTTGGTATAAAATTTGTGAAACAAAACAAAAAAACCCTCCAATACTACCTCTGCTAAATTATCATTATTTCACAGGGATATTTTGCAGGGAAATGAATACATACTAAGAATCTACATTATCGGGGTGTCTGCCTGGTTCAGTTGGTTAAATGTCAGCCTTCAGATCAGGTCATGATCCCGGGGTCCTAGAATGGAGCCTTGAGTCTTGCTCCCTGCTCATCAGGGAGCCTGCTTCTCCCTCTCCATCTGCCTCTCCTTCTATCTCTGTGGCTCCCCCTGCTCTCTTGCTCTCTCTGTCAAATAAATAAATAAAATCTTTAAAAAAAAACCTACACTATTGAGGAAAGTAATAACACAGAAATAAATAATCTTAATTCATAAACCCTTGATTTTCGGGAAAACAGAAAATCTCCTAACAGTTCACTTGGTGGGTAAGAATTGGTGAGAACAAAGTAAACCATCTTCTTATCTAAGTTACTTGCTAAAAATAATTTAGACTTCTATTAATTTTAATTTAACAAGTTGCATAGCAACATCAATTTCTTTACTAATTCATTTGTCATTTATTTCAAAGCACGTATTGTGCTCTATTGTGCATTTTACAGAACATTTATAATTCTGGGATATATGCCCTTGGTAATACCATTCACTGAAAACATTACTCTTTCCCATTTTAAATGCTTTGGCAGTATATTAGTGTCTTGTGACTACTATAAGAAATGTCACAAACTAGATGGGTTAGAACAATGAAAATTATTCTCTTATAGTTCCGTAGGGCAAAAGTCCAAAATCAATATCACTGGATCAAAAGAGTCTCCCAGCTTCTAGTGACGGCTAGCATTCCTTGATTTGTGGCCACATCACTCCAGTCTCTGCCTCTGTGGGCACACTGCCTCCTCCCCCTCAGTGTGCATCAGATCTCTTTGCCTCTCTTTTCTAAGGATGCTTGTGATTGGATTTAGTGTCCACCCAGATAACACAGCATAATCATTTCACCTCAAGATCTTCATCATATCTACAAAGACCATTTTTCCTTATATGGTAATATTTATAGGTTGCAGAGTTTAGGACCTAATATCTTTAGGTGGCCATTATTTAGCCAAGTACTATATATATATATTCAAAATAAAAATATATATTCAATATATATATTCAAAATAAAAAATATGTATATATTTATCAAAAATCAATTGATTTTACTGTGCAGGTCTAAATCTGGACTTTATTCTGTTTCACTCTGATCTCTACATCTAAAGCCAATACACACACCTTCTTGAATACTGTAGCTTTACAGTATATGAATACTGTAGCTACTGTAGCAGTAATATTGAAATCAGAGTTGAAGGCTTTCAACTTAGATATTTTTTTTTTCCAAAGTAGTTTGGGCTCTTCTAGGCTTGCATTTCTATGTGCATTTTGAATAAGCTTCTCAATTACTGAAAAACCCTGCTGGATTTTGATTGGAGTCCACTGAATTTATAAATGAATCTGGAGAAATATGCCATTTAAAAACCACCATTCAGTTTTCTAAACTGTATGTAAAGTATATCCTTCCATTTATTTAGTTAACTTTCCTTTGGCAATGTTTTAGAGTTTTCAGTTTGTGGGCTTTGCATACATTTTGTAACTGATATTTTTTATACCATGATATATGTATGTTTTTGTTTTTGTTTCTGGAGTCTTTTTTACTCTATAGCTTATTTTAATCTGCCCTAAGGCTCACATTCCTGAGAGCACCGAATACCCAGGTGAATACTGAAACATCTTCACAATGCTGATCAAGGTTTGAGGACACATCATTCTTTGTGAACTTAGAGAATTATTTAGTTTACAGCCAGAGCCCTACTTTGCCTGCCTCCTGGAGTATCACCAATACATATTTGTAGCCCAGCTCTCAGCAAAGACATAAAGGGCTTTTGTGCAAATTTTGTATTTGTTGGCACACTCCCTTATCACCTCAATCTCCCTGAAATCCAATCACCATCTCCTCAGTTCAGTGAGACTTCTTGGAATTTCCCTGCCTGCAGAGTGATCTAGAATGTGCCTCCAGCCAGCAACTGAGGGCTATTATGTATTATCCAGGTTACTATTCTCATAAAGGTCATTCCTATGTTGAATGATATCCAATGTCTAAAAATAATTATTTCATGTGTTTTATCCAGTTCTCTAGTTGTTTATGGTGGGAGGTTAAGTCTGGTCCTTGTTGTTTCATCATGGCTAGAAGGCAAAGTTATTATTTTAATTAATTTTTAAACTAAAAATATTTATTTTATTTATTTATTTTATAATAAATATTTATATATTTATTATATTTATTCAAAAAAATAATAATAACACCCTAAAGGTGTAGGATCCATTTTATACATCTACACAATCATTGTCATGAAATATAAAGCCTTGTTATGGTCAGTTAGGCTGATCTTTAGAAAAAAAAAAAAATTTATTTTGGGATAGAGATGGATAGTATATAATAGTATTCATGCCAAAGTTGATCTGAAAACATGAAATAATTTGTCTTATCTTGCAGCAATCCACTTAAAACTTCTATTTGTTTACATGGCATAAAAATTTTACTATGTGAGAATTCATCATAACTGAATAATTTATGCCAATAAAAATAATTCCCACTTTTACCTTTTAGTACTATAATTTTTTCTGGATAGCTTAGCATGACGAGCTAGATAGAAGGAACTGTTGTTAATAGGATTTTAGTAATATAAGGGTGAGGTGTGGGGGAAGGGAAAGTGTACAGTCCTATGATTAGGTCCCAGTCTTTTAGTGAGTCTATACCATTGAACTATGAACTTCACAAGTATTTCTCAGCCCTTAGAGGGGCCAGGGTGGCTAACATGGCCTGGAGTTGTGCATTTCCTTAACCCCGGGTCAGTTAGGCTCTGTCAATACCCAGCAGGTTAGGCTCAGGTTACACCTGAGGGGAAACCTGGCCAAGAACAAAACACTCTGGAGTATTTCAAAATGGCTACTTAGTTCTAGGTCTGTGAAAAATGTTGGTGGTATTTTGATAGGGATTGCATTAAATGTGTAGATTGCTTTGGGTAGTATGGACATTCTAAACAGGGTTTTTCTTCACAATTCAGATGAACATGGTTCATGGTGGGGGGGGGGGATAAAGAGAGAGAGGGAAACAAACCATCAGAGACTCTTAATGATAGATGATAGAGAACAAACTGAGGGTTGATGGAGGGAAGTGGGTGGGGGATGGGCTAGATGGGCGATAGCTATTAAGGAGGGCACTTGGTATGATGAGCACTGGGTGTTGTATACATGTATGCTGAACGACTGAATTCTACTCCTGAAACCAATATTACATTGAATGTTAACTAACTAGAATTTAAATAAAAATTTGTGGGAAAAACTGGCTACTTTTCTTCTCCCCCTGCAGGAAGCACCAGAGGACTGATTATCCTCTGATCTTCACTGTTAGAATCTTACAGAGCTCCTGAAGAAAAAACTCACAAAAGTGCAAGGGGTCCTTTGTGATGGGGTCCCCTGAAGATTTTCTCTCTCTGATTTGTCCATACTGGAGCTTCCCCAATTCATTCATCACAGTTCCGGTTTTCCCACTCTGCCACTGGTTCCTGCAGAGGTTTTTGCTCCCGGGTTTCTGCTCTGGTGGGTCATAATTCTCTGTATCTCCTTGTCTGTCTTCAGTTTGGGGGGCAGCAGTTTACCCAGCTCTCTCACTTCCCTTATGAATCCAAGAAGTTGTTGATTTTTCAGTTTTATTCAGCTTTTTACTCGTTAGGATGGAGTGGTGACTTCCAAGCTCCTGACATGCTGGACCAGAAGTCATTGTCCCAAATTTTAATCCGATGAGTCTTGTTTCTCTCGCAGTATAAACATGCTGTCTAACTCAGGGGCTTTTCGAAGTAGACTATAATTTTACATTTGAAAATGTGTTTTTTCTCTATTCAATTCTGAACCGTTCACCAAATTCTCTTTATTTTCTTAAATAGAGATAACATAAAAAGAAGCAACTGACTAGTCCACTAGATTCTTATCACTTTGAAATGTTTTTGCCAAACTCATCTCTTTTTTTCAGGAATAATAGTCCAATTTTCTATGGATTCATATATATATGTGTGTGTGTGTGTATGTGTGTGTGTATGTGTGTGTGTTTGTGTCCTGGTATGTACCAATACTGACCATCTCTATTCTTTCTTTAGTGACATTACTGAATAAGTTGTGATTATAATATAATGCACACTTACATTATGACATGTCATTTTCCAACATGATACTTTTGTATTTTGTTACATGTGACTTCTTTTAACAGGTTAGAGGTTTTAAATATATGGCAATTTAGAAGCTAATATTCTTATTGGATGTAACATTTTCTGAATAAAAGTAATCATATTTATTCCTGTGTTTGCTTGATTTTGAATTTAATGTACTACTAAGTTTCAGTTAATTTATTAATGACAGATAATTTGAGGAATTTGTCTAAATCTTTTAACTTTAACTCCCACTACACATACATAAATACATGTAAGTAAGCATAAAGTGAGAGAAAAATATATAAAACGGCTTGTGTTTTTTCACATTTATATTTTGTCTTGCAAAATGAGAATTATCTTCTTTGTTGCTATTAAAACTACTGCATATTCATTCCATATTACTCAGGGATAACATGCTGGATCTTGAACAGTGTCGCTTACTGAAGGGTGTATGAGAGATTAGCATGGAAACTAGTGGCTCACGTAACACATTTTAATTTATTTCTTGAGTTACAATTCCATGCCTCATTGACCTCCTATTTATCTTTCTAGTTCATTATTTAGATGTTAAAAAATATTATTGATTACAGCACTCAACCTTGTTGATTTCATTGTGTAAAATTATGGTTTTAAAATATTATCATGGCCACATGTGGATCAAAGGGAGTCTTTCTACACACATACCATTCTGCTTAATAAGGATAGGATTAAATCTTATTGACGTGGATGGATTCTTACATACTAGACTTTTCTGGCAGTGTTTCTAGAACAAAAAGAAAATTCGTGAGTGCCGCTTATTTAATTTTCTTTAACAATTTTTAAAAAAGATTTTATTTATTTATTTGAGAGAGAACAAGAAAGAGAGCACTAGTGGGATGGAGGTGGGGGCAGGGAGGGATAGAGGGAGAGGGAGAGATTGAAGCAGACTCCCTGCCAAGCTGGAAGCCTGATGCAGGGCTCTATCGCAGGACCCTGAGATCATGATCCAAGCAGAAGGCAGATGCTTAACCAACTGAGCCACCCAGGTGCCCCCAACCAAAATTTCATATACTACAAACTAATCTAAAATCAAACCCAACATGTAGTATGATGACCATCTTAAGTACTGTTCTCTTCAAAAAAAAACTCTAATGACTGCTACAAGCTCAAAAAGTCTTTCCATTAGATTTATTCTGTTACTCTTTTTTAAAGTGCGAGAGTTTGGACCACCTATATAAAATTACCTGGGATAAATTAAAAATATATATTCTTAGGATTCACCACAGAATTAATGAATTTGAATATTTGGTGTTAGGGCCTGAGAAATCCAGATTATTCATAAGTACCCTAAAGTCTAAAACCCATAACACACTTGATTATTATCTTCATTATTCTCTAACCATTTTAACTATGTCAGTCTTCATTTTTCTAATAGGTTGCAAGCTCTTTGAGTAACATACACATCCTTCTGCGTATGCCTCAATCCCTAACATATAGCCTGTGCTAAATGAACATTTGATTTTTTCTTGTTGAATAAATACTGGTTTGTATAGCAATCATTTTAGTTTTTGACTAAAAATTCTTTGATGAAAGGAAATAATCCAAGATTTCTCTCTTCCAGTAACATGAAGTACTTTTCAACATGGTGGTATCAACTCCTCCATATGCCTTTCAGGTTTTTAAAATATTATTTCTTTGATCTAATTTGGATCAAATATTACCTGGGGCAGTTCTTTGATTGGTTCTACATCTAAACACATGGCCCCTGCTTTTCACTTGTTGTGGGATGCTTCTATTCTTCCTAAAAGCTTAGGTGAGGGCTAGACTCCAATTAGCAAATATGGTAAATCACAAACCTCATTAACCAGGACTGAATTTTTCTTTAAAAATTCTATCACAACAGTTTCTTTACCTTTACCAAGGTAAAATAACTCTGTTTGAAACAGAAAAAAAATTAACTTAGGATTAAAAAGCATCTGTTTAAAAGGCCCCTAAACTCCTAATGACAGTGGTAATAACATATGCCTCATTGGGTTTTATGATGTTATATTAAACTAAACATTGATATAATCTGTTCTTGCTATATTAACTTTTATAAATGATGCCCAGATGAAACTCATTTTCTCTAATTGCCACCCGATGTTTGCCCAACCTAAGGAGGAAGCCTGTCTATATGTGGATTCTCTAAATTTGAATGTGTTTATGGAATGTGTTTCTGGCAGAAAAATAAAGTAGTTTCTCTTTTCTGTAAAAAAGCAAACCAACAATAACAAAAACTCTGCAAGTCAAAAAGAGCCACTTGGACTTGGCCAAAACCTGAGATTTCTATTTTGTTTCCTATCTTGTCTTCAGGTGGTCTCTTTGTCACAGTACTAAGTTAGGTGGTTGGGAGGCAGATCTTACTTAGAAACTCCCCACTTCTACCTTTCCACTCCATAAAAACCTCAGGAAAGAGGACTAGCTGAGCTCTTGGCCAAATTCTTTCTTTTCCTTACTGGCTAGAATGCTTGGAATGGTCTTTCTTTGCTTCTCAGTGTTAGTTTTGAATAAAGTGTGGTGAAGTAGAAAATATAAGCACTTTAACTTTTCAGTTCTATGCTCCAGACTGATTGTAGTATCAATAACAGGAGTTTCCCATGTGGTCCAGTCCAGTTCACTGGAGAATTGATATTGAATTAACAGAATGGTTAATTTGTTGATTATTGTCTTCTGATGATTATATTGTTTTCTGGCATTTGAGAAAAGGGATAGCTAACCAAGTATGGAATTTCTTGGCAAATACGACCTAATTATATAAAAGAATAATTAAGGTGAGCTGGTGGGATACACTTTTAGTTTTTCTATCTACTTAAAAAAAAAAAAAACACTTTTATTGAGGTATGATCTCCATGTAATACAGTGCCAAATTTCAATTATATAATTCAGTAAATTTTGGCATATGTGTATACCATCAAACATCTAAGGGACAGTTTGACATGTTTTACATGCAAATGAAAAGAGACCATATTAAAATCAAAAGGGATTTTATTGTCTCTGTTTTTTTTTTTTTCACACTAGCTGGATGACCTTTATCTGTGTGCCTTCAATTTCCCTTTCTACATAATGAGCAGACCCAGAGAAATAGACTAAGAAGTTCTGTATCAAAACCAATTCAGAAATAATTGTACTTGGGTATGTTTTATTTCATCTTTTCTTTGTTCTTGGTATGTATTTAATTTGAGGAGTAAAAAGAAGAGTATTTCAACCTTTCTGTGGGGAGGAAGAAATAAGTGGAGTAGCTCTGAGCCATTTAGCTAGCTTAGAGAAAATAAAAAGGCCACTGCCTCTTGATGATAGTGACTGAGGTGTGTGATATGATTGAATGGGACCTTTTGAAGATTATCAAGAACTTTAGCTTCTATTACAAATGCCGTAGATCCTGGAATCCCTGCTTCACCATTTCCTAGCAATGGGGCTTTGGGCAAATTACTTTAGCTCTCTTCCCATCAGTTTTACAATGATGATGGTAATAGTACTAACCTCACAGGATTCTTATAAGGATTAAGTGAGTTAGGGACTTAATGCTATGCCTGGCACATGGTAAGCAAAGCTGTAGGGTTTGTTCACATGATCATGATGTCCTTGCTGACTTAAGTCAGCACAGCCCAAGGAAAGGAGCACTGAACCGGGATTGTGGAGTTAGGGTTCTGGGCTCACTTCTGGCCTAGTCAGCATGGGTGTGTTGCAGCCTCTTTGTTCTGCAATAAAAAGCATTTGGTATGAATGATCCTAAAGCACTTAGAGCTTTGAACTCTTTTCTCAAAGTTCTATTCCTTTTTAAAAATCCGTCTAGTCATTCTGAAATAAGATGGTATTGCTGGTCATCTTTAATTATTTTAAAAGTTTTGTACATACTCATTTTATAATATGGCTCTAGTTATTGAAGTCCTTACGGATATAAATCTGTTTTGAAAATATGCTATTGTTACCATTTATATGAGCTCTATGCTATCATGTCCTTATAGATTTAGTGAGCTCTAGATTCATATTCCACTGACTTTAAACTGGAAATCATGGCCATGTGAAGATATTTTCTGCTATAGCTGGGAGCATTGTGGATCTTTGAGTACACTAACTCCCTGGTCCCAGTTTAATTTGGGAGTTTCAGACTGAGCTCACTACCTAGATATTAATCCCACGCTTAATACCTGAAGTGGTTGAAATGCTGATATTGGCATTTGCTCCCATGACAACCTTACTTTTGGTTTGCTTATTATTTCCTCTTCCCTGATCATCACCCCCTCCCCACCCACGCCCGAGATGTTTGTTGGTGGTCTCCCCCTACGGTCTCAGCGCCATAGCAGAAAGCATATTTTACACAGGATCTAATTGTTTTCTAGTGTGAGAGCCCTGCAGAGCAACTAGTCAACTAGATATACTCTCTAGATATATTCTCTTCCAGAAATTTCTACTCATATACACACATATGTTTCAAAAAAAGAGAAACAAGGTATTTTTGAATCTCCTTTAATAACCCATGCAGAATCATACTTCTTACCTGGTAATTTAATTTATCAACTCTGGATCTCAGGCAAACCCTTTATTCTTTGATAATATTTACTGAGCTCTACTCTGTGCCAGGTACTATGATTGTGTTGGAGGATACTAGGACTAAGGTTAAACTTGCTTTTTGGGATTTTGCTTATAGGGGGGCAATACATAACCAGTCAATTTTCAGGGTGAGGGATGAATTTCATGGGATAAGTGCTGTGAAATGTCAGGTTCTCTAGGACCACATTAAAGGTGCCTCTCATCCAAATGAGTAGAAAGAAAGGCAGTGAAGTTTTCTGGGAGAAAGTGTTTCCTGGGCCTCATTCTGAAGAAGAATCAGCCAAATAGGTAATGTAGGGAATAAGATACCCAGTAGTTGTCCAGATATTAGAATTTGATAAACACTGCTTTGGTAAACTAAGGCATTCATCAAAAATTGTTTTCTTTCCTTTTTTTTTTTTCTCCTCCCTCCATACTTTTGCAATATAATTGATCCTGGAACAACATGGAGGTTGGAGGTGCTGACCCTTGTATAGTCAAAATTCCATGTATAACTTTTGACTCCCCCAAAACTTAGCTACTAATAGCCTACAGTTGATCAAAAGCTTTACAAATAACATAAATAGTTGATTAAAGCATATTTCATATGTTTTGTGTATTATAAACTGTATTCTTAAAATAAGAAAGCTCAGGAAAAAAATGTTATTGGGAAAATTGTGAGGAAAATAAGATGAATTTGTAGTGCTATACTGTAAAAAATCTGCATAGAAGTGGACATGCATAGTTCAAACCTGTGCCATTCAAGGATCAACTGTATCTTTCTCTCTATGAGTATTCATTTTGAGAAGCACCTCAAAATAGTTTATGTGTTATAATATTTTGTCAGAAGCAATGCAGTACATTTCAATACACTGTAGTCTCCACATGGGCTTAGCTATTCCATAAAACTACCACAAGGTAAAGATACCAAAAAAGCTTTAATGACTCAACATCTATCTAACAGTCAAAATTTAGTTGGGAAAACAATTTTTAAATCTACACAAAGCACTGAGATATATAAAGGTTATATTTATTTATGTGTACTTATATGCATATTTGTTTATCTTGTGTACCAGGATAGCCCATGCAAAGGCTGTGAAGTAGAAACAATTTATCACGCTTTAAGAAATTGGTGAAGATCACTGTAGGTGGTTGGACAGAGTAAATGAGAGGACTAGTGTAATGTGAGGATGGAGGAGGAAGGAAGCACGCACCAAGAAGCATGCGCCAAGGTGGAATTAAAGGTGTGTGCAGTCACACTCCAGAAGACTCTCAACCTAGGTTGGGTGATGATCCAGTGACGCCATAGAAAAAAACCCAGACACAGCAATCGAGACATAAGTGTATGGGGGAACGTGTGTATACAAAGTTCAGGAGCGGCCAACTGGACAACGCATCTGCTGCTGGGATCTACATGCAAAAGGTTTTGCATCATAGTAACTTACCACAGCAACTATCAGTGGCCTTCCCACTCCTTGCATGGCCAGCATTTCCAAGGAGATCAAGGTCTGCCACCTGGACACTTCCTTACAAGGGACACTCTGGTTTGGCTGCCCCTAGGAACCCTGACCTTAAGCACTAAACAGCATATTCCGCTGCAAATTTTGCTTGATGGGAATATAGAAGGAGGCCAGGAGCTCTACATTTTTAAGATAGTGATTAACAGGGACATTTGGATGTGATGGCACAAACTAGTTGTCCTGTATGTACTGTATAAGGTATAAGAAATTTGTTGAGGAGACATGAAAGATGTGTTGGGGTAATATGAGAGATCAGGGAGAGGAACAGGAACAGGCAGGGAGAGCCTTCAGACCATAGTGCAGGTCTAATATCTGTGAGAGAGTCTGGAGAGAAAAGAGAATTGGGAGGAAACCATTGTAAGAAGTTTTCGATTAGATTGGTGGAGTATCCTTGAGCCAAAGTTACCCATCATCGAAGTCCCATGGCTCAAGGGAACAGACCTGAATTAACACTTGCTATGTTCTATGATTTCACTCAAATTTGGACTTCAAGAAACAAAACAGATGAACATATGGGAAGAGGGAAACAGAAAGAGAGAGGGAAACAAACCATAAGAGACTCTTAACAATAAAGAACAAACAGAGTTGACTGAGGGAAGGTGGGTGGAGGCCAGACTAGATGGGTGATGGGCATTAAGGAGGGCACTTGTGATGAGCACTGTGTGTTATATGTAAGCGATGAATCGTGAAATTCTACTCCTGAAACCAGTATTACACTATATGTTAACTAACTAGAATCTAAATAAAAATTTGGAAAAAAAAATAACATGGGAGAAAAAAAGATACTAAATATGAAGAAAGTAGTAAAAAAAAAAAAAACTTGCTATGTTCAATCATTGGCTGGAGGCAGTGTGCGGAAAGAACGGCCTCACAGAAAACGGGATTGTAGCTGCTGAGAAGTGGCAGCACAAGATAGGAATGGCTCATCTTCATGGTTGCCATGGTCCACTCCTTGCTATATATTCTACATATGTTCAATATGTTCATAGTGTTTTAGGATCCCTGGAATTGGTTCCGAGTGCTAGCAGAAGGGTGGGTTTCTGCATGGGTTTTCTTATTGCTGGCTCCTTTCATTAACACTGTTCTGTATTCCTAGCTTTTGATATTTTTGTGTACAGGAGAATCTCACAATTTTTAGGAAATAAAAGAAATATTTCTCTCAGTTTTTAGTAGTTATTAGAATTAAGAATAGTGGGGGGAAAAAAAGAATTGAGAATAGTGGGATTGGTCTTGAGCACAAACTTCCCAGCATTCATAACATGGTGGAGGAATTTTGTAATTACAAATAAGCAGTAAATATTAGGTAGCACTTTAAGACTTTCTAAAATAGGGGCACCTGGGTGGCTCAGTGGGTTAAAGCCTCTGCCTTTGGCTCAGGTCACCCCTCTCTCTCTGCCTACTTGTGATCTCTGTCCTCTGTCAAATAAAGTCTTTGGGAAAAAAAAAAAAAAAAAAAGGCTTCCTAAAATACTCCATGCAATTGCTCCCAGGCTGCTAATGAAGGAACAAATAGGACACAGCCTGGCTTAAAAACTTCTAGTTAATAGAACATTGTAATGGGGTGTGGTTTTTATTCTTTGAGCTAGCTCATGGGAACAGGGGTATTGTTTTAATTATTGATGAAATGATTTTTACATTGACAAGAGTTAAAACAGAGTTCTCAGAGCCACAGGGGAAATTATAAAGAGTTTCTACCCAGTGTAGTTGTAAAGCTGTTTATAATCACTGGAATGAGCAATACCATGAAAATTTTTGATAAGCAAAGGGCCTCCCACACTCAAGAAGCTTAAATTTGTCTCAGAAGGTTCTATGAAGTGTCATAAACTCAGTCATGAATAAAATTAAAGTTGTACTGTCAGCCTGAAACTATTTCAATATCACTGTTCCAGAAATGTATAGAAATATCTGGCATTTAATAACACAAAATATTTTACTTCACTTACAGAGGGACACACCTGGGAAGTTTATGTGCTAAAACAAGCCAAGTTGTTTGGAAGTGATCCTGGGAGCTGACTTTGGATTGCCTGAACAATGAACAGGGAAGGACTAGAACCAATATCAAACACCTGGGACTCTGGAAGGATGGTCTCCACATCTCTAGGAGCTGGATATCTGGATTCCAAGGTTACTCTTGTTAAAGCTTAGTGCCCCAAATCTAGACTCGGGCACCAAGCAGTATGTATATTCACTTACTAACAAGGCTCCTTTCCCATGGATTCCTTTAAAGACATGACCTTTAGAGATGGAGACCCATAGGGTGGAGGCAATCCAGCCAGCTGAGATGTGGCTCCAGCAGTGGCCCATCTCTGACACGTGTTCCTGTGGAATGATGGGGAAGCAGGAAAGCTGTGCCTTCTCTCCTCTGATGGCTGACACTAGTCTTAGGAGTTTACTTTGTTCTGAAAAAGCCTATTCTTTAACCCATGTTAATGTTGTACCATGGGTCCTGAACTCTAGTATACCACAAGGGACATTAAGATGACACTTCCTGGACATGATAATATATTTTTAAAAAATCAGTAAACTGCCTTCAATGGGAGAAATCTTAAATGCCTCCTCAATATTTATTATATTGCTATGCTTAAATAAAATTGTATCATCATTCTCGTATACAGATCACAGATCCACAACAAAGACACATTCTCACCAAAATAAGAAGTGCATAATAAAAAGACTGTTTCTACAACTGGGCATTTCTCCCATAAAAAAGATTATCTCTATCTCATATACATGAGTACTTTTGTTGTTAGAGATATTCCATTCTCAACTTTTATGATTATACACCTAATGGCTATATTAGGTCTACTCAGAGTTAATGCAGTTCATTATTCCAATGGTTAATTTAGTTACATGAAATCAAGTTTCTTAGACATTAACTTTGAAAAATAACTAGAGAAGTAAATCTGTTTCACAAACTTCCACATTTTACCCTAAGCTCAATTAGAAAGGTATTAGGGCCATTCATTTCCCTTTGATTACTATCTTTATTACAGGTATCACAGGCTTCCTTTATAGTCATTACCTTTAGTTTAACAGAATTACCTTTAGTTTAGCAGAACAATGGAACAGATCTGATTCGTGTTTGGGACAAAGTTGTGCTTAGAATTTCAGTTTCCAAAACAAATAATCGCAGAAGTCATCGTTTTCCAAGAGATTTGGTGACTAGGGTGGAAGCAATGAGATGATCACCTATCAATGTGATGATCACAGTATCATCACAGATTGCTGGAGAACTACTTTATTCTGATCTCCATTCTCCTACTGCTCTTGGAAGCTTTCCATAGTGAATCTTGGGTTTTCTCTTCCCTTGTGTTCTTATTGATGTGTGCCTGTGACTCTCTTGTACAATGCTTTCCAGTCTTGGTTGAGGGAAATTTCATTCTTTGTGTTACTGAAGCCAAAGGTATGAAGTCAAGTTTGGCTTCTTTCTCTCCCAAAGCAAATCTGTCAGCAAATCATACTAGCTGTACCTTGATAATAATTCCAGAATCTGAACATTTCCCACCACCTCCACCTACCATTCTGGCCCAAGTCACTACATCTCTAGCCTGGATTACTTCAATAACCTCATGAATATGTGTTCTTTATGCTTCTACCTTTGCCCTGATAATTGATTCTCTTAACCATAAGTTAAATCCTGTAATTCCTTTGCTCAGAACTCCACAGAGGTTGCCATTGTCACCAAGAACAAAAACCAAGCCTACATGATGCATCTGCTTTAGTCCATTTTATTTCTTGAGCCTAACTTCCTCTGTTTTATTCTACAGTGGCCTTCTTGCTATTCCTGAAGTAGTTTAGGCATGCTGCTGCCTTTGGTCTTTACCTTAGCTACTTCATCTCCCTAGAATACTTTCCCTCAGGAAATGGCTAATGGCTACATGGCTAATACACATTCTTTATGTCTTTGTTCAAATGCTTCCTTCCTAATTAGATACATCCTGACTATTTTATTTCAAATTAAACTCTAAACTTCTTTGTGGTACTCTGAATCCTCCTTACGTAGCTTTGTTTTTTTTTTTTTTAATTTTTCTCATAGGATTTAATAATAATAAATAATAAAATTTATCAAGGTATATTTCTCATTCATGTCTGTTTCCCTATCCGTCTCAGACACACAGAATGTTATCTACACGAGGGTAGATGGTTATCTATAGGTTGTATTCATTGGCATATAGTAGGGGCCCTAAAAATATTTGCTGGATCAAATTAAATTCACAATAAACTTAAACCAATCTCTATCTAGGCTGTAAATGCTAAGTGTAACTGTCCCTCAGAACAATGTACTGACCAAACATGCTTGAACATGTACCAGCAACAGGCCTCTGAGGGAGAGGATGATATGCATCCTTGAAGCCGAGTAGCTGAGAACACCCGGCTGTTCAGGGTGAAACGCAAGCCTCCTTCTATTTTCTATTATCTTCCCTTCTCCAGAGATCACCTGTAGTTAATTAGATGATCCCTTTAAATGTGTTTACTCAAGGGCGCCTGGGTGGCTCAGTTGGTTGAGCAACTGCTTTCGGCTCAGGTCATGATCCTTGAGTTCTGGGATGGAGTCCCACTTCCGGCTCCCAGCTCCACGGGGAGTCTGCTTCTTCCTCTAACCTTCTCTCCTCTCATGCTCTCTCTCACTTTCTCTGTCTCTCAAATAAAGAAATAAAATCTTTAAAAAAAATGTGTTTACTCAACCACAAAATCCTATACTGTTTGATCAGGCATATCTTGCTTATCTATAATCTCCTTCCACTCCTTTCTTGATTGTTATCTTGTATCTAATAAGTACAGACTGAGGAGTTGCTTGGGGTGGCAGTCTTCTCAACTGCTGACCCCTGCTCCCTTTTGCTTAAAGCAGACTTGTTTGTGCCTCATTCTTCTCCCGTGTGGCCGTTGGAAAGCAGCACTAAGGTTGCACTTGTAATAAATAGCATGGAGTTGGTATCCCTATGTAGATATCTAATTCATCTTGAAAAATGAATTCTTTCTTAAGAAATTACATATATATATATGTATATATACACACACGCACACACACACATGCACACATGTATGTGTATATAATTTATAAGTCAAAATATATATGTGGAAAGGCATTTACTGGTGTTTTGTTTGTTTTTTGGCAGATCAGTCCAGTGTTGATAATGGTAAACTGGTAAAAGAAATAAAGAAGAATTTATAAGACAATTATAGAGATAATTAGTTCTTTTCTTCTCTTTTTAATTCTAGATATATCTATCAAAAATGACTCAGTGTTAATAATGATAAAAGGGTGTTGTGTCTTTTCCTTGAGATGGGTCACATTTTTAATAAGTATCTGTGATACTATGATTTATGATAAGGAATATATATTTGGTATTCTTCCCTGATTCTGGCACAGAGCTTGTAAATCCCTTAGAATTTCCTGAGTGAGGAGAGCTATAAAAGACCTTCTGTTATATTAAGGAGGTGACTTTTGAACTACACTTAAGGATGGGGGCTTGTTAAGTGAAATAAGTCAAGCAGCGGAAGATAATTAACATATGGTTTCACTCATGTGTGGAACATAAGGAATAGCACAGAGGACCACAGAGGAAAGGAGGGAAAACTGAATGGGAAGAAATCAGAGAGGGAGACAAACCATGAGAGGCTCTAGACTCTGGGAAATAAACTAAGGATTACAGAAAGGAGGAGGTGGGGGGATGAGGTAACTGGGTGAAGAGTATTAAGGAGGGCACTTTGTGGTGAGCACTGGGTGTTATACGCAGCTAATGAATCATTGAACAGTACATCAAAAACTAATGATGTACTCTAGGTTGGCTAACTGGATATAATTTAAAAAAATGAATGAGTGTAATAAACAAACAAGTAAGTATTAAAAAAAAAAAAGGATGGGTCTTGTCAGGGGAGTCAACCGTGAGATTGGAGGATTGGAACTGTCAGTACTGCCTCCAACTTTCAGGTAGGGGAGAGGGGCTGGAGGTTGAAATAAATTTCCAATGGCCAATGATGTCATCAATCCTACCTACGTAATGAAGCCTCCATAAAAATCCAAAAGGGCATGGTTTGGAGAGCTTCTGAACTGATGAACGTGTAGACATCTGGGGAGAGTGGTACACTTCAGAAAGAGCATGGAAGCTCTGTTCCTTCCTTTGTACCTTTCCCTATGCAAGGCTTCTATCTGGCTGCTCTGAGTTATATCTTTCGATAATAAACTGACAACCAGCAAGTGAAAGCTTTCTCTGAATTCTGGGAGCTGCTCTAGCAAATCAATGGAACCCAAGGAGGACTGGTTGGGAACCTTTCATTTATAGTCAGTTGGTCAGGTAGCATAGGGAAAAAGCTAGGCTTGTGACAGGCTTTGAAGTGTGTGAGGGCAGTCTTGCAGCACTAAACCCTTCACCTGTGGAATCTGATGCTACCTCTGGGTAGATAGTTCAGAACTGAGTTGAGTTGTAGGACACTCCGCTGGTGTCCAAGAATTGCTTGATAGTATGGGGAAACCACCTCCCCCCGCCCCCAGAGTAGAATTGGGTCTAAAATACCAAAGAATACTGAGTAACCATTTTAAAATATACTTTAACCTTTAAATCTGTAGTACTCATATGTTTTAAAAATCAAAATTAGGTACCAAGGCACACTTTAAGAAGTCTCAATCTCCCTGTTCCTGTCACCCGTGTGTCTTTCACCTTATATGTCTATAGTTTTATTTATTAGTTCTTCATGTATCCTCAAGCATTTCTACATGCTATTAGTAAACAAAACTACAGATTCATAATCATCTCTTTCCTATATATACAATGTTTTGCAACTTATTTTTTTCTCATTTAACAGTATATTCTGTATCTCCACATATTAGTACATTAAAAACCTAGCTGCACAATATACCATGGAGATCACACCAAAGTTATATGAAACAGACTATATGCTGAAGTATCAGTCTTGTCAAGACAATATAAAATTCACATTTTAAATAACTGATTTTGACTGTCAAGTTCATGAACATGAAAGCAAAAATCATGGAAATTGGAAACTTGCTCATTATTGTACTTTGCCTAGAGTTATATATAGGTACCTCTTTTTGCAGTATTCAAGACTGCACAAGTAAGATAAATGACATTGTTATGACATCTGTGCAGAACATGTACTACACTTAACTGGAAAGGCTTTCTGTTCTAAGCAAAGAGGAAAGTGGCTTATATTGTGTGATTATAAATTGAGCACTGATTCACTAGCTACAAAGCTCTTGGCTTTCATCTTTCCTTCTCACTTTTGACATTTTTCTAATTCCTTAGCTATGCTCTTTAGGGGATATACGGTAGACCCATACATTGCTCTGGTAACATTTTGACACACTGATATTATCTTTAAAGTTACTGAGACTCAATTATACAATTCTAACACTTCAAATAATTGTTCTTAGAAGAGAGTCAAAGCTGGCTATCTTTTAAAACATGAAAATGGGTTTATTTGGTGTTACACATAAAGGTTTCAAATTTATCTTTGATAGATGTGAAGCAACTAAGATTTTAGACTTTTTAAGAAAATACCATTGACCTTCTCTTTTAATTCTTCAGTTGCCTTAGCTGAAGCCATTTTGATCAATGTCACATTTAGCAACACAATTCAAAAACTGCCCTCATTCATATTTTCATAAATGGCAGTTTGACCCCTATATGAAATACAAATGTAAATATCAGTAAAGTTTTAGACCTGGATGGTGGTCATATGGGACAGTAGTCTCACTACAAGACAGAGCAAGGAGGATGTGTTCTTTTCCTGGTAAGATCATGGAACCTCTCTGAGGGGGCTCTATATTGTCTCTTCAATTCACCTCTGATGGAAGTATGTGGAAGGTGAGCAGACATGGTCCGGGCAGTCACATAGACATGTTCCAGGAATTTTAAAGGTTGCATCTTTATGATTTTCTTTTAAAAATTGCAGATTTACCATTCCTGCTTGGTGGTGAGGGAAAAAATGTAGTTCAAAATGCACAGAGCTTTTTTTTCCTCATTCACCAGAATCTCTATAATATATCCTGTTTAAAAGAGGGTGGGGGGACAACAATAAGCTAGCTTATGCATTTTCTTATGTAAGAAAAGAAGAAAGAGGAATAAAATTACCTATGTGTGAGGCTTATTTGTCTAATCTAATCTACTTATTTTAGTGAGCTTGATCAGGTAACATTTTTGAAAGAATTCTAGAGTTGGAAGCAACTTCATTTAGATTCTCAATGGAGTTTAAATTACCTTCCCAAATTGGATCTGGTCTGATTTTTTTCCTAAAGTGCCAAGGTGCAGAGAAAATTCCTAATTTTCATGGAAATCTAGGTCAGAAGGAGTTGTGTTTTCAAGGTAAGAAATATGTAGTAATATTATTTAGAAAGCTGAATGCTAGTTCCCTCTCATATATTTTTTAAGGTAAAATTATAGGCCAGACTATATCCATGAAAGCTATCAATAGCTTTAGGACTATAGAACTTTGAATTTTATGAAATATCAAAAATGTGAAGTTTGAAAGAATGCCAAATGAACAGCAATATATTTATACCCTATAAGCAAAACCCAAAATAAAATACAGATGGTCACCAACTTATGATAGTTTGACTTATGATTTTTTGACCTTATTATGGTATGAACACGATACCCACTCAGCAGAAACAATACTTCAACTTCTGGATTTTCATCTTTTCCCTGACTAGGAAAAGCACAATGTGATCCTCTCTTGGGATGTGGGACAGCAGCAGGGAGCCATGGCTCCCAGTCGGTCACATGATCATGGGGTAAACAACCAACACCCTCACAGCCATTCCTACGCATGTGGCCATTCTGTTTTTCATTTTCAGTGCAGTGTTCAATAAACTACACGAGATAGCAATACTTCATTACCAAATGGGCTTTGTGTTAGATGATTTTGCCCTACTGTAAGCTGATACAAATATTCTGAGCATGTTTAAGGGAGGTCAGGATAAGCCGTAATACACAGTAAATAAAGTGTATTAAATGCATATTCAACTTATGTTATTTTCAACTTACAATGGGTTTATTGGAACAAAACCCCATCATAAGTCAAAGAAGACCTGTAAATCCAGTTCCTCATTATGGCCCCCCACCAAATAATATAGGGCACAGTAAATTTGATTCTGAGTAGGGCAGGAAGAAATTGGAATATTTAAAAGAGTAACATAATCTGATTTATATCAATAATTATATCAAAATTCTACCGCCACAGGAGCAATATTAGACATCTGGCAGAGATTTAACACACCACATGTCCAATAGATCATTCACTTCAAAATGAAAAAAAAAACCCTAATAAGTCAAAATCCCATAAGAGCCCCAAAGCTGTTTTCTAATTTTAATTCCTCCATGGTTGCCTCCTATTCTAATGTTGTAAATAGAAATATTCTCAGAGGATGATTATAGTTGTGTATAAAAAAGAGCAATTTTTATTAAGTTACTGTCTTAATTGTTATAAAATTGTCCACTCTAATAAATAAAATTATCATTTAAAAATATCACTAAGTCAGACAAAATTTGGTACATGAAACTATGTATTTAAAAAACACATCTCAGAAGAAGGAATTGCCTACCAACGAATTACAGAATAAAAAGAAGATAAGAACGTGCAAATGAGAAATTAATTTCTTCCTTCTCTCCAACCACAAGACTACCAGCTTCATGACAATGGGAAAAGTGTCTATTTCGTACAGCTGGGTCTTGGTAGTCTAGAATGTTTGACATATAATGAACACTTACAAATGCTTAGGTGATGTCTAGAAGGATGGATGTGTGAACAGATTATTTAAAGCTGGTGCTAAGGTGAGGTGTCTGAAACAGCTGACGGAGGAGCTAAGCAAGTTCTCTGCTTTGTGGCAGAGCATAGAGAAAGAAATTCCAGCAGGCATACTAGTGGAGAAGCAGAAAGCATATATAGTTAATATGTGGTTAAAGGCCAAGTGCGGCTACTTTACCAGACTAGAATAGGACCCCTGAGTGGCTCAAACGAGAGGACATCTCACTCCCTTTGGGACCATTGTACATAGTCTGCCAGGTGCCACAAGTAAGGCTGGGACAGGGCATGAGGACTGAGGAGGGCTGGGAATGCACTAACCCATCCTTCCCCTATTTTCTCTCTTAGGGAGTAAAAACTTACCATCACTGGGAGGCAGGAAACACCATTACTTAAATTAAGGGGTGTGACTAAAAAGGGGAAAGACAGACCTTTTCACAGTAATGAAAGAGTTTTATATCTTGATTTTGGTGGTGGTTAGGATGTAGAAAATGTAGGGGTTGGGAGAAAGAATTCAGAGACATCTTTGGTGCAAAAAGGTGGTTTTATTAGAGCACAGGGACAGGACCTTTGAGCAGAAAGAGCTGCACTGGGGTTGTGATGGTGACTGATTTTATACCTTGTGATTATGTAAATTTGGAGGGGGTTAGGGAGAGCATAAGTCTCTAAGGAAATTTGGAAGCAAACTTTCCAAGACTTTGAGGGGCTAGCTCTTGTAATCAATTATTACTGTCTAATAAAACTCAGTCGTGGGGGACCTGGGTGGCTGAGTTGGTTAAGTGTCTGCCTTCAGCTCAGGTCATGATCCCAGGGTCCTGGGATAGAGCCCTGCATTGGGCTCCCTGCTCACCAGGGACCCCGCTTCTCCCTCTTCACCTGTGCTTCCCTTGCTTGTACTCTCTTGCTCTTGCTCTCATCTCTGTCAAATAAATAAATAAAATCTTAAAAAAAAAAACAAACTTAGTCATGAGACTCTTGAGATGTATGTCAGTGGGCCATATGACTGCCTACATGTATCTTGGGGGTAGAGATAAAGGAAGTTTCCAAAGGAATTTTTAATGTATTAAAGGGACTTGCAGGATCCTGGAGGGTCAGGATAATGTTAAGCTAGGATTGCCTTTTGCCCTTAGCAAAGTGTCATCATCGAGGCAGCTGAGTTGCTAGAGGAATGTCACTCTGCCTATTTCAAGGACTAGTTAATGGGCTGTAAGTAGTAAAGAAATTTGGTCTTTCTTTTGCCTTTGTTTCCCACATCAGTTACACAACTATATGCATTTACTAAAATTCATATAATGGTAGAGTAAGAATGAATTTTATTGTCGGTAAATTCTTTATAAACCTGACTTTAGAAAAATTAATTTCAACTCTATAAAGTAATTATTATGCATTTATACCATGAAATTTCACAACTGTTCTAAACTAAACCTCTTTGGTGAAAGAGGGAGTGGCTGGTTTAGGGGTGGGCTGAGGCAGAAGGCTTCCCTCTGAGTGTGTTTTTTAGGATGGTGGAACTTAAACATGCCGTACATTAAGGAGGAAGGGCAAATAAAGCCAGAGAAGCTGAAGGTGAAAAAAATGTAGAGGCTACCATAAAAGCAAATACAAATTAAAAATAAGAGGCTTAATTCTCCCTGTCAAAAATAAAAAATGCTATTCCCCACTTTTTTCTATTTTTTTAAACATACATTTCTTTTTCTAAAAATTTTTTTATTTATTTACTTGTTAGAGAGAGAGAAAGAAATAGCACAAGGGGGAGGGGCAGATGTAGAGGGAGAAGCAGGCTCCCCAGTGAGCAGGGAGCCCGATGTGGGACTCGATCCCAAGACCCTGGGTTCATGACCTGAGCTGAAGGTAGATGTTTAACCCACTGAGCCCCCCAGGCATCCCATGTTAGAATGCAGTCCATGTTTAGAAAAACTTTTCTACTTTTCCACTTTAGAAAACTTGTGAATTCTTTCACTTTCTTTTTGAAATATATATAAGTAAATTTAAATATGAAATCAGCCAACTTTACAACCCAGAAATGTCTTTCTCAAGAACCAGAGAACCAACTTTTTGAAATATAATCATCGAGGAAGCTAACACTGTGAGCTATCTGCCAGCCTCTGGGGGAGGGTAAGAGCCTCACTTCCGTGTGTGTCTTGCTTCCAGTTGTAAAATTATCTCCTGTCATAAAGATGCAATAAGTTTAATTTCCCTTTGGATAACTAACACAGAGTATAATCCTAATTACCAGGTGAATTTAGGACAAATGGTGCTACCAAGTCCTGGGTACCTGAGGACTGTTTGTTTTTTCTCTTAAGAACATGTATATAATGGGTCATGTCTGCTTGGTTATCTAAAAAGGTGAGATTTCCTTCTGTCTCTGCCATGTCTTCAATGGATTGCCAGTGATGTCCATCACATTCTGGTTTAAAGGTTATTCAATAATGAAATTATTTTCTTTGTCTTCTACATTTACAGGGAGATTTTCAGGATTAAGGGAAGATTTTTGTTTTTACTATATTATCCAAACACTAACTTTTAGAGAAATATCTATCCAGAGGCAGAAGTGAGAAGGATAAATTGCACACAAAGAGTAGCTAATTTAGAAAACAAGGAAGAAAAAATTGGGGGGGGGGGGACATGAAACTAATAGTGTTAGTCTTTTCGGGTTACTGACAAAATATCACATGCTGCATGGTTTAAATAGCAAATATGTTTTCTCACTGTCTCAAAGCTGGAAGTCCAAGATAAAAGGTGCAGGCCAGTTCCTGGTAAGAGCTCTCCTCCTGGCTTGAAGAAAGAGAGAGGGAGAGAGAGGGAGTATGTTCTCTGGTGTCTCTTCTTTATCAAGGCACCAATCCAGTCAGAAGGGATAGACCCTTCTGACTGCTTCTAAACTTAATCACCTCCCAAAGGACCTACCTCCTAATACTATTACATTGGGGGTAGGGTTTCAACGAATGAATTTTAGGGGTACACAAATCAGTCTATAGCTACAGTAAATATTTATTGTAGATAAAATTTATCCAGATAGTCCTGTAATTATTATATTACATTTTTATATGTTATATATTTAATTAATATTAGTCATAAAAATTCTCATGAAACTGCATAATTACATTTTCTCATAAAACTGTACAATTAATCTAACAAGGATCATCTTAGTCTGAATATATTTTTTTGTCTCCCTAAAATCCATCGAATGTATAGACAGATAGGGAACATAAATTTAGACATAGAATGTTTTTTCACCAATAGTATGAGACAAACATTTTAGTACACAAAAATTAAAGATTGCTATAGTAACATGTATCATTTGTTTACATAATGCAGGCATGCACATTTCCAAATTGGTAGTTCATGCATATTAATGTATAAATGGTATATTTTGAGCAGAAATTACTTCTTTTATACTCAAATTTTCCTTTCTGCTTAATGAATCATGGTTTAAAAAATCAGTAAGATAAATGCATCATGTTTATGATTTTTCTTTGAATCTGCATATACATGTGTCTACACTCCATCACACATACACGTCCAGGGCTATTTTTCAGAACCAGAAAATAGTTGAGGGCCAGCAATGAAACTAAGAAATTAAGCTGTGGCTGGTATATTCTACAGAAACTCTACTTTTCCTTCCTTCCTCCCTCCCTCCCTCCATCCCTCCCTCCCTCCCTCCCTCTTCTCTCTTTGCTTTCCCTCTTCTTTTTCTTTCCTTTTCTTTTTTCCTTCTCTTTCTTTTCCTTTTTCCCTCCTCTTACTGAAATCATGTTGTGGAAAATGGAAGCGACCAAGGAAACTCAAACAGCACACGGAGCACATGGGGAAGACAGCTTTATTCACGCCAGGTGGGCTCAGTGGGATCACTCCCAAAGACTGAGCAACCTGCAGGGTGAATTTTTGGGGTGAATTTTATGGCTATGGGTGACGCGGGAGGGAAACAGGACATTGTTGCAGTCTCTCAGGGCCCATTGCCACCACCCCTCCCTTTGCGGAGAGCAGCGGACAAGGAGGGCTGGGATCCAAGGTCTCCATTCTGCCTCTGTGTAGCTGGGGCCTGTGAGATGCGGAGAGCAGCAGACAGGGAGGGGCTGGGGTCCAAGTTCTCTATTCTGCCTCAATCATACTGTCAATAGCATATAAACTGTTGTCTAGAAGTAACTAAACACATTTCCAGGGCTGCTTCTAACAGCATCCAGCTCCACACGGTTGTGTATTAGCTTGTTGGGGTCGCCATCACAAAGTACCACATGCTGGAACACTTAAACAAAAGAAATTATTTCCTCACAGTTCTGGAGGCTCAAAGTCCAGGATCAAGGTACTGTCAGGGTTGTTTCAGGGTAAGACCTTTCTTCCTGGCTCTCAGACAACTGCCTTCTCACTGTGTCCTCTGTGTGTGTGTGTGCAGAGACAAGGATCTCTCCTGTCTTTTCCTTTTCATGTAAGGACATCAGGATTAGGCCCTCCTCCCCCCTATGACCTCATTTAACCTTATTTATTTCTACAAAGGCTCTATCTCTAAATATAAGCACACTAGGAGTCATGCTTTAAAATTAGAATTTTGGGATGGCACAATGATTGCATTAACAGGCAATAAGAAGGTCCACCTTCTACCACAAGTGGAGCTCGGGTTTCTGTGATGGCTTATCCATGTCCTACAGTGTCACCTAAATTTCACTCGATTTCAAATGGTTAGAAAGAGAAGCCACAAGATCTTGCTCCATAGCTGAAGAGGAAGATTACCCAGAGCAGGCCCCAGTAGATAGAAAGAGCAAGACATAACCAGAAGCCCACTGGGAGCAAGAGACAACCCGCTGTTTCTGCTTCTGTAAACAGGCTCCTGACCACAGGCTCCCTGTGCTACTGTTCCCGCCTAAAGCAGCCCCCCCCCACCCCTGCCTCTGGGCTCACCCACTTTAAAAGTTTAAACCCACCTACCAACAGCTGGCATAGCCCTTGGAACCCGACTGCCTGTAGTCCTCTATAAAAGCCTTATAACCCAGAGTTGCCCTGGGGCCCAGAATTTCCAGCACAGGCTCACTGGGTTCCACCAGCATAAAATAAACCCAAGTTCTCCTACTATTCCAAGTGTCGCTTGGTTTCTTGCTGGTCTGATTATTTTCCGCAACATAGCTAATCCAGTGACATTCAAATCAGGCTGGATGCAATCACTGCCCACGTGACTTGGCATGAGCATGAGAATTATATAGCAGAGGCCCTAAACTTTGGTGTCAGCAGCCAAATAGTACATGAAGGAGTCCATTACAGCGAATTGGTGACATTTCCCCTTCCTTTATCCTTGTGCCATGATGCTAATAAGAATTAGTTCTCTATTTAGCAATATCTTCTTACATTTTTCCCCG
The DNA here is from genome assembly GCA_028533885.1 of Nasua narica. Classification (NCBI taxonomy): domain Eukaryota; kingdom Metazoa; phylum Chordata; class Mammalia; order Carnivora; family Procyonidae; genus Nasua; species Nasua narica. The sequence goes on from CM052810.1 coordinate 150,346,092, forward strand.
TAGACTGATATTGTTGGTCATGATGATGATGTCATAGATGAGGGAACAGGAGGCAACCTGAACAGGAGCAGAAGCTGACACCCCACACCCCCCCCCCTGGGATATAAGTGACATTCCTCATGCACTCGTGGCTGCCCTAAAGCAAAGGAAAGGAAAACAAATAGTTAACTTACAGAGATCACAATCCCGCAAGTCTCCCTCAGTTTACAAATGTTTTAGCAATCTACAGGAACAAAGCATTTCTATCAATGGGCTAGCTTCCAGAAGGAAATGTAGCTACAATTAAATGTCCTTATAATCTGCAGTCCATTGACAGATACTTGAAGCAGGCAGAGTGTAATGTTCCTCTAGGAAGCTCCCAACTATCTTCCTGTTAATATCTCGCTAGAGGGAAAAACAACCTTAACTTGACAAAGGCGAGGCCTCTGATACCCTAGGAGTCTTCTTTAACATATGAAAATCCTTTTGAAAACCTTGGGTTTCCCTTACCCCCACCCCCACCCCACCCCCATGGTGTTTAATCAGCCACCCCTCACAACCCCGGTGCAGCAGCTCATTCTGCACAAGGGTCCTGTTCCCAGGCTTTGATAAACCACCATTTTGCACCAACAATGTCTCAAGAATTCCTTCTTGGTTATCAGCTCCAGAACTCACCCCACCGAACCTCACCTATATTCCAAACCCCATCATTGTAAGGGGCTAAGATATACTACCAGACAGATTTCTCCTAAAGAAAGTCATCTGTTAGGAGAAGCTGCGCCCTGAGAATCCACCCCTGAGAATCTGTGTGGTGATCAGCCCTGAGGTTGCACACAGTATTCAGCAACAATTTCATCAAACAGAAGCTTGAGGTAGGTAAGAACATATCAGGTCTTCTCCTGACCTTCACTGACGCCTGGTGGTGTCACATATAAATGAGAAAGGGCTTCCTGGTGCTACTGGGGGGGGGGGGGGGCTGGAAGATGAGGTTTTCCGCTAGGCTTTTGCTGAAACTGTCCTGGCTGGGAGGGGGAGGGGCAGCTCATTATTGCTTCTCATCACCCTTTCTACCATCACTGCAGTAGGGTGGCCTTGCCGTCATTGAATGTTGGAGAAATTTCTGTCTCTCCACTACACCACCTCTGACACCAGCCCAGCAAAAATGGGAGCAGCGGAAGTCGATCGTTACCCTGGAAACCTGGTTGGGGGAGGGGGGCTGTCTTTCCACTTGATGCTCTCTGACATCATTTTGGTGGGGGATGGAAATCTAGTCTCTTCCCTCCATTCTTGCTGCTTTTACTTTGCTTGCCAGAGTAGACCGATTATTATGTAAAAGTTTTCTGTCTTGCTAGGCTGCCCTTTACTTGCTTCTTTACTAGTGAGATTACACCAGTAATCACAGAGTTTGTTTCCTCTGAGCCCCTTAGTGGCTCCATGCTGTCTGCTTGTCCCATACTGAGGCTGGGCTAGGCAAGCAAAAAGAAAAGCTAAAAAGCACTTGCCAGGATGTCATTCCTCAGGTTCTGAGGTCCCTAGATGGTATGTCTGCTTGTCTTTACCTTTCAGAGTCTTCTTATGTTTACAAGTAATGCCCAGGGTTTTTAGTCATATTTAAAAGGAGGGATAAGGAAAAGTATATGTATTCCATATTCCCTGAAGCTCAGCCCAGAAACTGAGTTGTTGTTTCAATCCACTTACATTTTCTTATTTTCACATGATAATGCTTTGTTCTTACATGGGAATGAATCTGCAACCCTCATAAAAATTTCAAGTAAAAAATTAAGTAATGTATACAAATTACCATAGAAAGTAGTAAAAGTACTGCCATTAAGAACTGAGTGTATTTGGGCCCCTGGGTGGCGCAGTTGGTTGAGCGACTGCCTTCAGCTCAGGTCATGATCCCGGAGTCCCGGGATCGAGTCCCACATCGGGCTCCCAGCTCCATGGGGAGTCCGCTTCTCACTCTGACCTGCTCTCTCTCTCTTTCCTAATAAATAAATAAATAAAATCTTTAAAAAAAAAAAGAACTGAGTGTATTTTATAGAATATAAAAAAATGACTATGAGAGAAAGAAATAAGTGGTTTTCACCATGACAAGCTGGTTCTTATGTAATTCATCTTCTAGAATGCAATTATTTTTTTTCTTACCACAGGTTATTAGTATAATGTCCAAATATAACTTTTATATGTCAGGCTGACTATATAAAGATTTAAAAGTGAAAACCTTAAAATCTCATCTTCTATTCAGTTTTCTGTTAATGTGGTGGCACCATAGCAACTTCCTTGCCAACGTGTTAGCAAAAAGATGCCTGCACATAGAGCCCAATAGTGCTAGGGACCCAGGAAAATGAGTCAATTAAACAATGGCATCATCAGTCATGAAGATGGGATTCTGATGCTCTAAAATTTTTCACCAAGGGCTCATTAGCATTTAATATGGTAGGAGCTGCTGTCAAAATGTAGGAGTGTTTGGACACTTAGGTTCCAATATCAGAGAAGCTGCAACAAAGGGGAGAATGAAGATGAGAATGAGGTAAGATATACAATGATTAGTATGGTCGCTGGATGGAAATTTTCTGTGTCTCATCCTATCACTGACTCTGAGGTCCTGGGTTTTACTTAACCACTGAGACCCTTGATTGCTTTATTGATAAAATGGGATTATTACAGTACCTGCCTCAGAGTGTTTCAAGGTATAAATGCAAGAATGTATCTAAAGATTTTAAAGATTTATTTTTTATTCATTCGAGACAGAAAGAGAGAGCATGAGAGAGGAGAGGTCAGAGGGAGAAGCAGGCTCCCTGCAGAGCAGGGAGCCCGATGTGGGACTCGATCCTGGGACTCCAGGATCATGACCCGAGCCGAAGGCAGTGGCCCAATCAACTGAGCCACTCAGGTGCCCTAAAGATTTTAGTAGACAGGACATAACTACCCTTCTTACCAGCAGTGGGTGGTGAGAGTTTCTTACCATTTTTTTGATGGAAATCAGCTACACTTATTAAACGTCTACTGCGACAACCTCTAAGCGTGTCAACCTTGTTGATTTCCTTATAAGGGCAAAACACCATGGACTAGCTGTTATAACTAAATTAACTAAGGCTCAGAGAGATTGAGCAATTTCTCCTGATTTCTACAGTGAGGATGCAACAGGAGCCAAGAGGAGGGGGGAAGAAAGGAAAATTAAGGAAAAGAGTTTAGAATTGAGTCTGTTTTTTCTATTTAATATGTATCAGGTGCATTGCCAGACACTGGGAATAAAAGAATGAATAAACACAACAATGTCTTTCCTAGAGAGACTTAGTTTAAAGTGAGAAAACAAGCAAGTGAATCACATAATTATGTAATAAGGAATTAGGATCAAAGTCAGCACTAGTCTGAGAATATACTCAATGGAGGAAGCCAGAAGGGTTCTCCAAGGAGATGCTTAGATTGGAATCTGAGATGAATCAGGAATTTGCTGAGCCTTACCCACTATGTCATGCTGTCTGGTGCATTGTCTGGACTTCAGGCCAGAGTCAGGATCTGTACAGCTTTTGTGCAGCCCTCAGATTCTAACTGATGTAACAGACTGGTTTGGGAACAATTTGGGACTGGTTGGAATGAAAGTCTCTGCAGAAAAAGATGGATGACTAAGAAAGACCACAAGAACAAAGACAAATTTGGCTTTTTAAAATTCTGCATATAAATGAGATCATACAACACTTGTCATCTTCTTCTGCCTGACTTATTTGACTTAGCACAATGCCCTCAAGGTCTTTTGTGTAATATTTTCTTTATCCATCCATCCATCCACCAGGGGACATTTGGGTGTTTCCATGTCTTGATTGTTAATAAAAGCTGAACTCATAGAAACTTAGAAAGTGGCTAAGAGAGTAGATTTTAAACGTTCTGGTTACCGCCCTTCCCTACACACACACACAACTATGGGAGATGATGGATATGTTAACTAACCTTACTGTGGTTATCATTTCACTATATATACATATATATATATATATATATATATATATATATATATATATATGTAAATATATCTAATCATGGAATTATGCACCTTAAACTTACAAAATGTTATGTGTTATTTATATATCAATAAACCTAGAGGGGGAAAAAAAAGCAATGATAGGTCAGAAAACAAGTGGGCAGTGGGTGGAGGTTGAGTAGGAAGCAAGAGCCAAAATCAAGAAGACAGGATCAGGGACATTTAGTGAGACGTGGTCATGGTCTAGCCACTATGACTGTCTTCAAAAGCAGACAGAGTGACTGAAAGACTGAGTCAAAGGAAGGCAGTACTCCAGATTTAGGAGAACTAAGATGCATAGGAATTCAGATTCAAAGTAAGGGTAGAGGAACAAGACTTTGAGTCACCATGGAAGATTTGAATAAAAATAAATAAAATAAATTAGAATAATCAAACACCATAATGCAAAGTGAAAGAAAGATAAGAAACTGACTGAATGACTGATGGGTTGAAAAGGATGCACCAAAAAAACCACAAAAAACAAAACACACACACACACACACAAATTAAATAAAATAAAGTAAAACAAAACAAAAAAACTACCAGAGAAAGGACTAAAGGAATCAAGTTCCAGATGTCATTCATAAAATTGGAGTCCATGACCCCAACTCTCTTTAGTATCTCAAAAGTGATATCATGGACTCCTGCTTTTTTTTTTTTTTTTTCAGAGAGAGAGATGGGGGCAGTGAGGTAGATGAAGAAGGAGACAGAATCTTAAGCAGTCTCCACACCCAGCATGGAGCTCAATCTCACAACCCTGAGATCATGACCTGAGCTGAAATTAAGAGTGAGAGCTTAACCGACTCAGTCACTCTGCACTCTTTTTGTATAGTTTTCTCTTTGCAATGACTTATTCCTGGATTTCTTTTGTGATTGCTATCAGTAGTTCACAATTTGTCAAAACCTCTATATTTTTTTGAAAGATTTAATTAATTATTTAACTTATTTATTTATTTTAGAGATTGAGAGAAAGAGAGAAGGGAGTACAAGCAAAGGGGAGGGAGAGGGACAAGCAGACTCTGTGCTGAGTGTGGAGCCTGATGAAGGGCTTGATTTCAGGACCCTGAGATCATGACCTGAGCCGAACTCAAGAGTCAGATGCTTAACTGACCAAGCCACCCAGATGCCCCAAAACCTGTATATTTTTAATCACAACTTCCTCCTTCTGCAAAGCAGTGTAGCCACATGCAAGCTGAGACTAAGGCTTATTGGTCCCACTACAGTTTCTAAATGGACAGGAATTGTCTTATAGGCCAAATAGACCCAATTTAGGAATTTTAAATGAACATTCTGTTTAGGAAGATACCGGACCTCAAGCCATAATAAATATGGGCCAATTTACCTTATTCCAAGGTCAGTGTCCTCTGTCAAAATTCTTCACCATGACATATACCTCTATAATCTTTTTCCTAAATCAGTAAGTTTTGAATAATTTTTAACTGATCTCTATTATGTTTAGCTTTTTCTATACCTGTTTGAACTCCTGATTAAATCCAAATAAATTAAGAGTAATTTTAGCCATCTCTTTCATGGCCTGTAACATTAAATGCTCCTTTAAATGAGTCCTAAAACTTCCTAAGGCTGATTCATGTTAATTTTCTGCA
>CM052810.1:150352195-150373586 GCA_028533885.1 Nasua narica
GTCTTACTCATTTCAAGGAGCTTTGGTAATTCGCCTTTTATCCATATGTCTTACTTTCACTGTTTCTTTAAAAGCTCTGGTCCAGGTGTCGTTCTTGATCTGATGAATCAAAATCTTTGATGTTAGGGCCTTTATTTCAAAACATGCACAAGTGACTTGCTGAGCACTTCTGCTTAGAGACTTAAATTTTATTTCTAGCATCCTTTGAGGGAGATCAATGTTTTATATGCTAATCAATTGACTTATCTAATGACAGTGGGGAAATCATTAACCAACCTTACATGTAAAAGTAACTTCCATTTTTATTCATTTTTGACTGTACTATACGGAGGAGCTGACTATGTGACACACAGGTTGATTAGGAACTAACACTAGCAATCCAACCTTCTGAACTTGTGACTTCTTATGGTAGGTCAAAGAAAAAAAAAAAGCCACACTGGTTTTTGTTTGGTTGGATTTGGTTTCTCTCTGTAGCATGTGAATATTGAATGGTATCTAATTGTTCACTAATTTCAGTAGTTCAGTACCAACCCATATGAGGTGTTCACTAGGAATTCTCAAAGTGAATTTGCTATATGCCATAGGCCCAATTTTAAGTGATATCACACCAAGAACATTCTTCACATTTTAGGATACTCTATTGTCAGTGGTAAATGTCCTAAAATTGGCTTTCTCAAGGTGTCCTGATTGATTGGGCCTAACTACATGTGCAGATTTGAAATCAAACCATCCCAAACATACCTTCCAAGTTTTGTGTCCAGTCATTGTTGTGGAATGTGGTAGTAGACAAACAATTCAAAAACTTTATTTCTCTAAGTAGGCATTAGAGTTGGATTGTTAATGGGCAGGGGAATGACAAGGTACAATAATGTTTTAGAAAGACTACCTTAGAGGTAACATGCAAACACATTGGGATTCGGAGCAGACAGGTATCAGGGAGCACAGAACAATAACTTAGGTGTGATTTCAAACAAACAAACAGATTTTAAGGAAGGTGAAAATGTGACTCCCAGGTGGGTGGGGATGAGCACAGCTGGTGGCACTGTGAAGGGGTCTATTCTAGAAGAACAACTATAACATCTAAGGGTTTGAGCAAAAGTTGTAGCTCTCATATGTTGCATACCTACCACATACAACAACCCCAACAACCTGCAGAGTGGGTACTACTTGCCCTGTTGTATATGTGAAGCATTTGAGAGTAAAGGGACTAATACCATGGAGAAAAACACTGTTCACATTTTTTATACCCATGTGTGAAAACAAGTCTTTGTCAGAGAAAGATTCATATTTTCAACCAAATTTGATTGTGATTCCTCTTTTTTTTAAGATTTTATTTACTTATTAGAGAGATGGAGAGAAAGCACAAGTAGGCAGAGCAGCAGGCAGAGGGAGAGAGAGAAGCAGACTCTCCGCTCAGTGGGGAACCTGATGCAGGGCTCAATCCCAGGACCCTGGGATCATGACCTGAGCTGAAGGCAACCAGTTAACTGACTGAGTCACCTAGGCATCTTGATTATGATTCCTTTTATTCTTTTTTTTTTTTCAAAGTAGGTTCCACACCCAGCATGGAGCACAACGTGGGGCTTGAACTCACAATCCTGAGATCAAGACCTGAGCTGAGATCAAGAGTCAGACATTTAACTGACTGAGTCACACAGGCACCTTTGTGACCCCTTTTATTCTAAAGCAAATCATATGGTTTCTATTAATGGACAATATAAGTCACTTTCTTATAGGCACTGGTGGGAGAGTATGAAAATTTCTAAGCCTCTTCCATTTTTTTTTTTTTCTCTCCAACTAAAAGGCAGAAGGCTGGATGGCAGGACACAGTAGAACCTTTCAGGATGCAAAGTTGGGCTTGTAGCTGAGAAGGGACTTCAGAGCTAAATCGCCAAGTAAAATAAAGTGGGAAGGATGGCATTTGGATGACACCAAAGGAAGAAATTTCCCAGAGGAGATAAGTGAAGGTCTTAGAAAGCAATGAAACACAATTGTAGGCTGAGCTAAAAGATAGTTTACGATATGATATTATATATATAAAACATTCTTTTTATGTGTTTCTACTGGGCATGGTAAACCACACCCATCTCCCTGAAGTTTCAGGAAAGTGTGTATTCTGAGAGTCTCTGTGAAAATCAAGTAAACAGACAAATTTCCTCTCTCTAGTAAGAGGGTATACAAGAGGAACACTGTTCATTGGATGGTGAAATCATGTATTTACTGAACTAAGATGATGAATACTGTGGCTTATCACAGGAAGGACCATTAAAAACAGGAGCCACTCCTCCCACAGAGGCTTTTTCTCCCCATGTTGTACAGCTGTTATGCCACTGATTTCATTATAATCTGTGTAATGACTGGCTCTCTTAACAATAAAATTGATTTAAAATACCGAGATGTCGGTGTGACTCAACCTTGCCTGCACATTACAATCACTTGGGTGGCTTTTTTTAAAATATATGATGCTCAGGCCTTTCCCAAAGATTCCGAGTTAGTTGTTTTGTAACTGGTTTAGTTGCAGCTTGTAGAGATGTAGGTTTGGGGAAGAGCAAGTCTGGGAGAGCATGCAGAAAAAGTGAAACCATAGAAATGCCCAGGGCAAAAGAGAGAGCCTTTGAATACCCACAATGAGGAAGTGGAAAAAGAAAAGAGAAAAACTGAAATTAGAAGGAAAGAGAAAAATATCCAGGAGAGGACAGCTTATGATATAACCTCTGAATGAAGAAAGTATAGTGTCAAATTCTGCTGGAAGTTAACTCAAGGATAAATCCCCTGGATTTGGTAAGCAGGAGGTCATGGGGAGTTGCAGACGGGGGAGGCTACCTAGGTGTTGGGGAGGTGTATTCAAGGAAGGAGTGGACAGGATCTGTCTAGAAGGAGAGGGGGTGGGAGGAGTAAGAAGTGGACATAGCTGGTGAGGAGGATAACTTCAGTGAATTTTGCACTGGAAAGAAAGAAGGCAATAAGGGGCAGACTACATATAAGTAGTGGATTCAAATGAACTTTTTTTTTTTTTTTTTTTAGGACTGGAGAGAATTGAGATTATTTGAGAGCAGATGGGAAGCAACATTGGGAAAGAGAGCTGGAACAATATTTTAGAGAAAAGGGATATTTTAAAAAGCAACAATGATGAGAAAGCATGAACCCCAGAGTCCAGGAGCCAAGAGTGCAAGATCTGGTATAAGATTGCTCAGTTTCTGGCCATGCCACTGCCTATGTGGCATTTTATGAATGCCAAATAGGATGTGATTTTGTACAAATGAAATGTGTGATTTCCATTAAATTCTTTAACCCCCCTATATGTCAATTTCATTTCTATAAAATGAACATAATGGTAATATCTTAAAGAGTTATTGCCAAGAATATATGAGAGAATACAAATAAAGACATTAAGGCAGTATCACCCAGTATTGGTTTGCTGTTATATTAATGATATCTTTGACCCATACTAGCTCGATGTTCATAGAAAATCACACACACAAAAAATCCCTACTATTGCTAAGAGGATTTTTATAAAGAAAAAACTGGGGTAGCTGGAGCTCGCATGAATTGAACCTGGTCTTTGATTGAATGAGGAGAAAAGCCAGGCCAGTGGAGACTCCAAGTACCTATGAAAGAGTAAGAATGTCCTTCTTTTCAGTCTAAGTTGAATAGATGTTGGAACTGATGACCATGGGGAATCATTTCCTTCCTTTGATAACTACTTTGCTTCCTTTAATTCAGACTCAATTACTATTCTGTGGGTATAATGATCTTTAAAATGTAGAACATCTTGCACAAAAAGCAATGCAGAGGGACCTAATGCCATTCATGTTTTCAATAAAAGGCAGAAAGCTGGGATTATGGAAGCCTATTTTCTCCATGTTTTGATAGCAAGTTATTAACATGAGCCACTTCCCTCAGTCTCACAAGCAAGTCTTTTATTTTCTCTTTTTCCAGGTAATAACTTGGGGTATTATAGACATGAGTGCCATGATTTTCCCTCTGTGGTTATTCTGAAATTGCACAACCTGCTCATAACCTCTCACTTCTATTTTTGCTGGACCCTAGTGATTTTATTTCCCTGATGACGCCTTCAGTGGCCATCTCTAGGTGGTCTCCAAGTGGGCATTGATTTCCCTCACATTTCTTTCCTACTTTCAGAGACTCATTCCTGTTCCTGTAATTTAGTAAATAATAGAGATTTATATTCATATAATATCTTTAATACTTCCAAGCTCCTTACACTGTATTCTGCTCTTATTGTTGAACTTCCAAGATCTTTATTATAATTTCAAATCCAAAATGTCTACTATGAAGTTGGATCTGTAAGGCTCCTATTTATCAAATGTAGTTGCTTTTTCCAAATTATGGCTGAAGATGGCTGCTAGTTTGGAACAGCCTGAAAACATTTTCTTCTGCTTGCATTAAAAGACCTCTAATCACATCTTGGAGGCAGATGAACAGCCTACCAAGGGCCCCCTAGGAAAACAGAATTGTGTAGCAAAATTGAGCTCTAGTGATGTATGTACTGCAGAGGTATATTAGGTGTGGACAGAAGGGTCACTGGGCTGGAGGCCAGTGGGATAAAAGTTGCTAGCTGGTTAACAGAGGCCGAAAGTAGGAAGAAGAACAAAGACGCTGAACAATAGCAAAGGAGTTGAATGAACTTCTTCTGGCAACCCTGGCGAGGATTCATAAAACTTTCACACCTAGAGATTGAAATGTGCAAAGATTTAAATAGAAGAAATTTCTGTGGGAAAGAAGATGAGGAAGATGCTTAACAAAGACCAGGAGACCTGTCGAATTGTGAAGGGATTTTGACCCTGACCGAAGGAAATGGGGAGAGAGGAATGAATGGAAGCACCCAAACTAGCATGTAGCTCTCTACACCGCCATCCTGTCTAAGGAAGATTCACCAAGACCAGTGCGGTGTCCATGAGCCAAATTCAATCACAGGACTCCTGTGTCTTTCATGAATGGGCCTGCCTGAGTAGTCTTGCTGCTTTCAGTCACCAGGTGGAAAACATGGTTTCTACAGAACATAGAGAAAAATTTCAGAGTGTAGCAGCTGGGCCCTTGGCCAATAACTCAATAGTTAGTGGTCTGTAGGGCATAATCTCACCATAACCACAAGACCCATATGAAGTTTATACTTTTGATATTTAAGTATGCATGTTTTTAGAATTATGCTCATACAGTTTATGGAAACAACATATTTCTGGCATTTCTGATGTTTTTCAGGAATGAGGGAAAAGTGGAATAAGCCTCTGGCCTTACTCCACTGGAGAAATAATGAAAAATTATGTCGGGCATGTGATTGCATACACAATGTGTCTACAGAGTGGCTTCTCTAGGTTTTTTTTTTCCCTCCATAAATAATGATCTCCAAGAGGGCAGGGCCTATGCTTGAATCTGTTTGATTTGTCAAAAATCCACACCAAGAGGGAAAGAAAAATCCTGACCACTGGTCCTAGCTGGATCACACACTAATGGTGAGACCTTGGAAAAGTCATGTCACTTCTTAGGCTTTGAATTTCTCCTTAATGAAATGCTGAAGCTGGGTTAGACTGTTTTGAGATCTCTTTTGGCTGAAGAAATGTTTAGCTTTGAAGGGTCCCCACTTGAGTATCAGACAACAACTCGACAAATTAATACATGCATCAAATTTATTTATAATTTGGAAAGACACCAAATATTTTATTAAAAGTATGTAAAGGAAATGAAACAGGTAGCCTTAATTATCCTTTAAGCCTACATAATTGTGTAGGGTCTCGAGGGAAAAACGGGTATAAAAATGATTGCAAAGAGTCAAAATGTGTTTCCACTCAGAGCTGCCCCAAGCCCTGAGCTGCACAGCAAGGACCCACAAGTTCTCACCCTGCAAGGTCCTTGCAGACCACGTGCAGGCCACGCTTTCAATATTTGATTTACTACTTTTATTCCTAAAAATCATTTTTCTCAATGGAAGAAACCTGAACATGGAGCACATCATCAGTAGAGAGGGCGTTTTTAGTGGAACAATTTTTTAAAACACGCCCCACAGTTGAGGACGTTTGCCTGACACATTTTGAATCTAATATGGGTAGTCGTTTCTGAAGCTTTCTTATTTAGCAAAATTGTTATAAAATCATTCAGGAGCAACAGATGAAAGTCTGGAGCTTTTTAAATTCATCGACTGTAATCAAAGTTTAGTCCAAATAATTATTTTCGATGTTCTTTAGAAAGAAGCATAATGCGATTTTTCAGTGCATTAAATTCTTCAGAGGAGAACCAATGAATGAACAAAGAGTGGCAACTGGAAATAACAGATCTAAGAAATGGCAAGAGTTTTGTTCTTAGAAAAATTTACATGCCTTGAGACTAGTGCCTAAAACTTTTTTTTTTTTAAAGATTTTATTTATTTATTTGAGAGACAGAGAAAGTGAGAGAGAGCATGAGAGGAGAGAAGGTTAGAGGAAGAAGCAGACTCCCGTGGAGCTGGGAGCCTGATGTGGGACTCGATCCCGGAACTCAAGGATCATGACCTGAGCCGAAGGCAGTTGCTCAACCAACTGAGCCACCCAGGCACCCCAGTGCCTAAAACTTTTAAGTGTAAATTTCATAATATAACTTACTGGTATCCGATGTAAGAAAATCTAATCAACAGTCATCAATGATACAACCATACACCTTCATCATGAATTGGAAGGAGAGATAGCTTTAGTAAATGGAGATTACACAATTTAACAGAAAGCCTTTTATTTTTATTTTTTTTTTATCTTGCAATTTTGTAACCAATAATGGAAGAAAACACAATATTTGATCAAATCAGTGTCTATGATAAAAGAAAAAGTTATTAATTTAGGCAATGGAAATAAGAAGGGAACATACCTAGATAAAAGTACTACCATGGACAATTTTACTAGGAATTAGACTGAATGATACTATCTTTGACTAAGAGACCTCAGAACCATCTGGAAGTTAGGATTACAGGTATTGCCAGAGGTTGCCTGTATTTGGCAAAAATGTCAGAGGTGTAATATATCCCTAATACATCAAAAACACTTACATAGATGTTAAAAACAAAACAAGGATAAAGGTATCTCCCTGTTTTCCAGTATCCACCAAAATTACCACCTCGTTTTTATTTAATGTCCCAGTCCTGTTGCCAACAGCCCGAATGAAACTCTAATTCCAAGTAGCTGCCAGCAAGGATGCTGTCTTCCTGGGTGACCAAAAAGGATTGGACCCAAGTAGATGAATGATTTTTACAGATACTCACTCTCCTGAAGTGAGTTCCTTTTTGGTAGAAAGAAAAGCAAGAGTTGATGTGCCAGTCCCTGATATCAAATAACATGCTATTCTGAGACACATGATAACTAGGTTCTAGACCTGGTCCTACCGCGAACTCACTTAGGTGCCTAGCACCTGTCACTCAAAGTCACTTAGGCTCTTTGGGCTCCAGCAGAATCTGTAAAAGTGAGGACCCTGCACATGGAGTTCTCTGGTCTGTGTATCTCCAAATCCCCTTCTGCTGCAACACTCCCAGACCATCACTGCACAGTCCAGAGCACAAGATCGTGAACTGTGGGGGCAGTTAAATGGGGGAAGCCACAGCAGCTCATTTAGTCTTTTAATTGACAGCCATTTTTGTTGAGGATTTTTTGCTGCTCTTCCACCTTTGGGAACTTTAGACAATTTTTCTTGCTAGGCAGTTCCTCATTTCACTTCTGGGGAGAAAGATTTTTAGAAACCTTCTTGTTGCAAGCCAAGGTCAATCAGCCTTCTGTAATTAGTTTGGTCCTATAGGCTGGTACAGTGTTTGAAAAGCAAGGCCACTAGGCCCATACTTTGTGGTGCAGGCAGCTAAGCTTCTGTTGATATACAGCTAGCCTCCTTCATGTATTAATGTTTTGTGCTTGACCAAAACAATATTTCTTATTATATAGACCTGAGTCTGTATCCCTTACACTGAGATAAACTTTGCTTTTAGAGAAAACAGGTCAAGTAGACTGATACATACAATTATTTTAAAAAATTATTTTAAATAATTAATACATAACCTTTCTCCCACAAAACCTTAAGGAATCATGTGGTGCTTTGGGAAGCTGCTAAGAAGACACACACACACACACACACACACACACGAACAATTCAACTTTGATAAAGTTATCCAGAGTTCTGTAGTTAGAAATATTTTTTTAAAAAGAACTTAATTTTTAGCATATATGTATGTTTATGGAATTTGGAGGAATGAAATTGTATTTGAACTTCACATATAAAGACGGAGAATAGGAAATGGGCATTGATAATTGGGGGAGACCAAAATCTTCCCAAAGTTTTGGCCCTGAAATCATGACATTGTGCTCCTCACTGGGTGGAAATGGAGTCATGGCCTTCTTGACTGTCTCTCCAGAACCTCCAACCTTCCCTTCCACTTCACAATTCTCAAGGGGATTCTGCTGACAGAGAATTTATCCTGAGAAATGAATTACTAGAAATTCTGTCCACAATACAGTAGCCTTAGCTTCTTTAGTTGGCTCCAGTTGTTCATTATAAGCTTGAATCTAGATGCCTTGAGGAATACGGGCTAATTTTTTCCTTTCTCTGGAACTAGGACAGAGCAGTTCACATATTTTCTTGGGTTAATTAACCATTCTTGGAATTCCTAGCATCTCAAAGTGTTAAGACTTCTTAAAAGCAACATAATCCAGCCATCTGTCAGACACAAATCCCATCCATCTCTTCATGCCGATTGTTGAAACCTAACATGTTCATTTGTCTCTCTCAGAAGAGAAGAACTCCCTCCCTCATAAAGTACACCATGCCAGCTCTGGGCAGCCTGACTTGTTAGAAGTTCTCCTACTTTGAGCTGAAATCAGTCTCCCTGTTCTTTAGTCGTATTGTCAGTTCTGCACTTGGGCTCATACATAACAATGACATCCCTTACAACATTTCAACACAGCTGTGATGTCCCTGCATTGCTGTATTTTGCTGTGCACTAGACCTTTCTAATCCCTTCAACCATGGCTTCACTAGCCTAATGGCTCTTTAGTCAACTTGATCCAATGAATTTTTGCTGAAGGACCATGTCCTTTTGCTGAAGGACAGAAGATTTTCCATTGCCTCTTTCATTCCTGGGAAGAAATTCCAGCTCAGTCCTGGGTGTGCTAGCATCTAAAGCAACTTTCTGGGCAATTACCCATCCTTGACGATTATGTAAAACTGGAAAATTGGCTTCACTGGGGAGAATTAATGAAGCAGGACACAGCTGCTAAAACTTTCTTTCCTGGAGACACTTACATAAGATTTACAGCTCTTATCCCCAACTTTTAAAAATTGAGTATCACTATTAACAAAAAGAAAATGAAAATTTGGCTCCCTAATGTTCCAAGTTTAAAAAATTTTTATTTATTTTTGTATCTCCAATTTCTTGTCAATCTCTAATTTTCATTTGAGTGATATATTCAGGTTTCTTCACAGGTATGTGTTGTTGCAGTATTATCTGCTGAAATGTCTTGATTATTATCGTCTGTTTTCTTATTATATAATTTTGTATGAATGTTGTCTGTATTTCCTCCTCATTTTGTATCCTCATCCCTCCTAACTAGCCCAGAACAGTTGTATACAGAGATAATTGACTCAGTTTGTTGAGGCTAACTAAGCTTGTTCAGAGCAATGTCTTCTGGGTGTTTTTTCTGTTATAGGGTGTATGTGTGTGTGTAAGGGGGGGGTGATTGTCTTCTATTTCCACAAGATCTTTAATTTTCCCATCTCATGTACTTTTCCTTCACGACCACCTCTGCTAGGCCTCCTCCTCCTTCTTTGTCAAAATGTCCTCCTATCCCAGAAGCAAGGGCACCACTTCATGCATTTCCACCTCCTTCTTGTCCCCATGCTCAGGGATCTGACATACCCAACCTTCTCTCAGCACTTTCTCTCCCGGGGTTGCACTTGTTGGTTTGGAGGGTTGATTGTACTTGTGCTTCATCACCATCACCCACCCCCAGCCTTTCCACACCTGACTCCTCTTTTCCAAACATACTGTACGTTTTCTGATGCTTTTCTGTGTAGGTATGAGATCTGGGGGTTTGGATTTTGATTTACTGCTTAGAGGTAATTTAAAGTAAGTAAGATACTTTCTTTCCTAGTTTGGCTAAGGCATGGCAATGGAAGTTTTTTGGTTTGTTTTGGGTGGTTTTTTGTGGGGTTTTGTTTTGTTTGTTTTTAAAGATTTTATTTATTTTAGAGAGAAGAGAATGAGTGCAAGCTGGGAGAACAGAGCGGGAGGGAGAGGAAAAGGGAGAAAGAATCCAAAGCAGATTCTGAGCTGAGCAGGGACCCAAAACAGGGCTCAATTCCACAACCCTGAGATCACGACCTGAGACAAAACCAAGAGTCCCATGCTTAAACTACTGAGCCACCCAGGAGCCCTGTGGTGGAAGGTTTTATTTGCTCTCTTTTTTTATTTGTTACATTGAAAAATGTGGGGGAAATGTTGAAATGTAGGTGATACCATTTGGCAAACTGAAGTTCAAAATGAGAATTTTGAAAAAAAAAAAACAAAAAACACGAACAGTGTAGGGAAGCAAAAGTTAGAAAATGTGTTCATTGAAGATAATTTACTGATTCTTCTTTCTTTACCTTCTTACCTTATGATTATGTTGTGCTTTCTGAGTTAAGTCTACATGTTCCCAGAGCCCTCAGCGGCAAAAGAGAGAAGCCATTCCTGAAGGGTATATCTTCTGCTTCTGGTTTAAGAATAAAAGCATCTGAACCTTGGCTGGTGAGGAAGTAATCAAAGGGATAAGCACTAATGTGGGAAGAACTACATAACAAGTCGGTAGACTGCAAAACTCCAGTCACAAACACTTATCTAGAAAATGTTATTTACAAAAGCAGGTCTGAATTTGAACTCTTTCCTGGGTGATCCATTCAATCCTAAGGATTAGGCTGCCCACTCATACCTTTCTTGTCCCTACTGCTTTACTTCTAGGCTACCCACATGTTTAATAAGGTCACCATTTTTAGTAGAGTCAGGATAACTGAGAAGTCTGACCTGTTTAATACAACTCAAGTTTAGAAAAAACAAAATTCACTTCTTCAGCTGCTTTATATGTGCTTTCCATAGTTTGCAAATGCAATTTTCCAAACTTCCATGAATAATATTTTATGGCAGTTTTTCAAGGAAAACAAAAACTAAAGAGTGATCGTAAGGTGTTCTAATCGATTTCATTAGTCCCTTACTCTATAATCATCAGAAATTATAAATAGAAATATATAATGCAATAAGATAATAATATAGTATACAATATATTTGATATAATAAATAAGCAAAAATTATTTGTATAACTCTAGGTAATCTGAAGTGTACCTTCAAAATAGTTTCTTAGTGTCTTTTAGGTAACTTCATTTTACCTTATTCTTATTAGATTTTCAGTTAAGCTTGATAGAGGGAAACAACTTTAAGGAAAAACAAAAATAATGAATCCTACTTTTTTGTTTTTAATTTAATAAATATAGGTTGTGATCTATACAATATTTTCACCAGAACAAATAAATTAAAAATTAATTAATTAATATTGAGAGAAAGATAATGAAACATTAAGTATCATTGTGTGGGAGATTGACATTTAAAGGATTTAAATGTAAAATTATGTTTTTGAAAGAATATTATTTTTTAGTATGTTAATTTAATTATCTACAAGGAACAGCTCAAGGAAGATTCAAATTAAATTTGCCAATGTTTTATAAAATATCCATGAATGTTATTAACTCTCATTACTTGTAATGGCAAAGTCACACTTAAAATGGACATAAACCAGCAGCTATTCGACCTTGCTCTTTCTTAACAGAGTAATGATGGGATTTAGATAATCCACCCCTTTAATCCACATTGAAATGACTAAAGAAAAGATAATTCTCATCTCCTCCAGTTCCATAGTAATTTCTTTCCCCCATACTCCAAAACCTAGGCTAATGCTAATCAAAGTATGGTATTTCTCTGAGGGAAATACTTTTCTAGAGTGCCTTACCTTTATGTAAAGATAAATGTCATTATTTATTCCAATGTGAGTCCGGTATTACTTGTGTTCAAATGTATCTTATCTGCATTCTACTTTAACAATTTTTGATATCATATTACCATATCTGTCAGGTTTGAATCGGCAGTGGAAAAGAGGAGCCAGGCGAGTAGAATAGAGGCAAGTTTTAATGGAAGCGCTCCCTGGCGAGGTTCCTTGGTCCGGGGTTAGGACAGGGCCAAGGAAGTCACAAGGAGGGGTAGGACTGAGGGGTTTTAATTAGAGGCCTTAGGGTGTGAAGGGTTTGCTGGGTATCTGGTTGGCTGCAGTTTATGTATATGAGGAATACAAAATCATATCAATCATCAGCTCATTATACAGAAATCAATTTGTATCAATTGTCAGCTCATTTCACAGAAAAAGGAATGCAAGGTCGACCAGTCAGACTCTTTGTCATCGTTGTGGGGTGATCTGGAAAGTCTCTGAGACAGGAAGCCCCATGGTGGAAAGTCTCGAGCCACCATCTTGTGAAACTTGGTGGCCATCTTGTCTGCTCTCAGTGTCCCTAGGCCCGCCAGCCTAACAGCATCTATTTTATAGTTAATGAAACTGAGGTACTCAATGGCCATGTCATGACACTTAAAATCCTAGAACTGTCTGTCCAAAGCAGACAATTTAAAACACAAGATCTGCCCCTGGTTAGAGACTTCCACCTGTTCTGAGGAATGTTCATTAATTACAGCTGTGCTTATTTTCTTCTTGTTATTAGCTTTTTTTTTTTTTTTTTTGGCACTGAGGCACCCACTGAAGACACATTAATTATTTTCTGGACCAGAAATATAGATAATAATATGGAGCCCCCAGAACTTCTTATTCCCTTGATAATTATACAGCTTCTTTCATTTGGTTTCTTGTGTGGAAGAGAACATCTATGACCTTAATGGACCGACTTAATTGAAACATTGACAAGCTACTCTTTTCCCTTGAGAAAACATTTTATTAATTTTCTTAAATGTATGTGAACCTGTGCTGGGAGGTTCATTTCTCCAGCATTTTTTTTTTCTTCTTGACATTATAACACTGTTGAGTGGTAACAGTGAGTATTCTAGAAACTTTTTGAATGTTTCACAGAAGACATACCAATGTGCCACCTTTCCTACTATGAATGGAAATAAACTGGGGGAAGATACATTAGCTTTTTGTTTTTTTGCTTTCTTTCTTTTGTTTTGCCTTTCAAATCCACTCTATTATCACCATTTGAAATACAGAATACAAGTGTTAAAAAGCATTCATATGCTGATATCATGATGTGGGAGTAGTGATTTCCACAAATTTCAGGCCTGAGGTCATTCCTAAGAAATGTGTATGTACAATTGTATGGCATTGTTGGGAAGAGTTAGCTAGCCTCTCTCTAATATCTGTCAGGACTTCTTCATTTCAACCACATCAACTCATACTCTTTAACAATTGCTATTACGAAAATACATCAGTAGTTTACTGGACTGCCACCTCTTTTCCCTTAAAGAGCAATTAGTAAAACCTTGTATTCTTATATTCAGGAAGTTCTTTAGTTTTAATAAATGAAGAAGAATTATGTTCTGAATACGTATTTCATGGTAACTTATATCAACATCCATAAACAACATCTCCATTTAGATTTGGGGGCTCTGTTTAGCTATCCGGAGACAGAATAACATATTGGAAAGGGCATAAGAACTAAAGAAACTAAAAGAAAACCAATATCTGATCGGGATTCTGATACAAATTCTCTGGACCTCATCTGCAAAACAAGAATGTTCATCCAAATAACTTCCAAAGTCCTTCCTAATTCTGAAATGGCACATATCAATATAGTCTCTTTCTACTGAACATGGAAAAAATAAGTTTGAATCTCAAGGAGGTGTTCCCTGACCTAAACTATTATGAGGCATCAAATGTTTTACCAAAGGAACTTGAGAATTATTCATAAGAGTTTCAGAAGGGAAAATCATCTCCTTAGGTTAAGGTATGTGCACACCTCCAAAAAAGCACGAGGGTTTAGCACTAGAGGAACTTCCAAGGTCTCTGACCAGAATATTCTCAATTTCACTTGCAACCGTTCACCTAACAAATGAAAATCATATTCTAGAATACTGGGTCCAAGGGTGGATAAATGTGCTTAGTGTGGTAAACTCCACTGACAATGCGAGACTCTCCCTGCTGTTTCCTGATGCTCTATAGGTGATGGTGTCTTTATGTAAATATTTACTAAAATCATGGAAGACACTTCTCTAACTTGGCTGCATGGCCATTAACTTGGATAATCAATGACACATAATAGAAGCTTTTGAGTACTTAGGAGTTAGGTTATTTTCACATCAAATCCTTAGAACAACTATATGAAGTAATATAATACAATGATACTTTAGTCTTATCTATAAAATGGGGAAAAAATTGTGAAGTTTTGTAAGGATCAATGAAATCTTGCACATAATACATCTTAATATTTGGTTTGTGCTGAGCCCTACATGAATTCAAATTTCTGGGCCAACAGAATTCCCAATATCACACAGGGAAAGTTATAGTTCCTGTTCCCATCAGACAAAGCAGAAAAAAAAAGGGGGGGTATAATATACAGCAGGGATTCAGTCCTCAGAAAACTTAAAAGTAATCCTTTAAAGTTTCCTTTAAAGGTCCTAACTGACCTGATTCACGCAACATAACTATAACATAACTGCAAAAAGCAGAACTATTTAAAGGAATTCAAAAAACAAAAACAAACAACCACACGCAAAAAACCCTTCACCAATATATAAAATTCACAATGTCTGGCATCCAATCAAGAATTATCAGGCATGTTAGGAAGCAGGAAAATATGATTTATAATTATAATAAAAGCCAGTAAGTGGACACAGACCCAGAAATGATAGCATTGATGGAATTATAGACACAGACACTTAAAAAAAGAGCTAATATAAATAGTGCCCTGTAAGTTAAAGATAGTAAAAAAAAAATGAACATAAAGAGTAGAAAACGTAAGTTATAAAATAGACTCAAGGGAACCTCTAAAGATATAACACATTTTATCTGAAATGAAAAGTGTGTCGGATATTAGATACTTTAGAAGAAAAGATCAATGAACTCAAAGACATAGCAATATAAAGTATGCTAAAATAAAATGCAAGGAGGCGTAAGATTGAAAAAAATAGAGCCTTAATAATTTGGGGGACAATATCAAGCGGTCTAATAAGTGTACTCTTGGGATCCTAAAAGATGATAGAGGATATAAAAAATATTAGAAAAATTATGACTTAAAACTTTCAATTTAATGAAAACCATTAATGCACAGATCCAAGATCAATGACCCTGAAGCAGAATAAACAAAAGTAAAACCACTCCAAGGCATAAAGTAATCGAATTGCTGGAAAAAAACAATAAAGTGAAAATTTTAAATGCCATCAAAAAAACAGAGGAAAAATATAGGAATGACAGCAGCTTTTTCACCAGAATCGAGGGAAGTGAAAAGAAAACAGAGTGGCATAAGAATATTTTATAATACTGAATTAACTATAGAAAAAAGCAGGTTCAATGGTTTTAGGAGCTCCCAGAGGGACAATATTAGCTCATGATCCTGCCTGCCATCCAGTGTGGAAAACCAGCTTTCACATAATTTATCACATTTAAAAATATAATTTATCGGGGCACGTAGGTGGCTCAGTTGGTTAAGTGTCCAAGTCTTGATCTCATCTCAGGTCTTGGTCTCAGGGTCATGAGTTCCAGGCCTGTGTTGGGCTCCATACTTGGCATGAAGCCTATTTAAAAAAAAAACAACTTTTTTTAAAATAGTTTACTTATTTTGTCTACTTCCAGAATCTAACTGCTTTGGCTACAATAAAATTCAAGAAGGTAAGGATCTCTGTGTATTTTGTGCAGTGATATACTCCAGTCACCTGGAGCAGTACTGGGCGAAGAATAGTATAAACATTGATTAAGAGTAAACTTTTCTTTCTGAATCATAATAGTAAAAGAATAAAGTTTGATTTCTCAGTTGAGAAGGTTTTATAATGATGGCGAATTAATTCCAGTTTAGATAGTTAAGATGTACTTTGTCCTGATGGACAAAGTAAGTAAGCATAAAGGAAATGATTTAAAAATAATAGGAAGAAGACAGTGTTTGAGACAGATTTTAGAAATTAGGTATTAGCTACAGTAGGACTGTGGAAAGAAATATTCAATTATTTTAGCTGCTGCTTTATGTTCTTTTTCTCAAAGACAAGGTGAGTTAATTGTCTCAACATTAATATGATAGTAGTCTTTTTTTTTTTTTAAAGATTTTATTTATTTATTTGACAGAGAGAGATCACAAGTAGGCAGAGAGGCAGACAGAGAGAGAGGAGGAAGCAGGCTCCCTGCTGAGCAGAGAGCCCGATGTGGGGCTCGATCCCAGGACCCTGAGATCATGACCTGAGCCGAAGGCAGAGGCTTTAACCCACTGAGCCACCCAGGCGCCCCAATATGATAGTAGTCTTTGAAATAAATTTCTCTAAGGATCGATAGTTCTCCGTTAAGGTTATTTGCATATGAATGAACCATTAATTAATCTGTTAAACTAAATAATAATCTGAGAAAACAACAGCAAGTCTAGCATATCTTTTGTTTGGTATCTTAATTTTGAGTTTAAAATAAAAAGGAATCATAAAACCAGTCTTGCTATTTTGCACTTGCTGACACTTATTTCTCCTTCCTTGTTTAGTGATGAATAGAATTTTATGTGTTACAGAGGACCTCTGTAACAACCTAAAGTTTCTGGAATCTCTAAACTGAACACCCTTATTTTTATAGAAAAAGGAAACCAGAGAGGCTTTGTGAGTTACTTACTACTATAGAGCTAATTATATATGAAATGTATATACATTATACATTTATATTATTATACATTATATTATTATATATCACAACCTATAGGTTTTCAAATATAGTGTCACACATTCTGTTGTGGGGTTTTAGCAGCCAACATTATTTAATTTTAGAATGCTGTATGAAGTTTTGTTCTAGCAGTCAATATTTTTTGGGTTTTCCTATTGCAAACAAACAAAGAAAACCTCTTGTGTTTTAGACATCTAGGTCAACAAAATAAGTATTTTTTTCACTTATCTTCTCAGAAAATATATGCAGACTATTTTATTGAGGCTTGATATATATAACTACCTATTTAATGTTGACACACAAAAAGCTCTTAGAGGAAAAAGAAAACAATTGACAAAGATTTCTTCTGGGCTATAATATTATTTGATTTATTATTTATACTCTGTCAAAGGGCTGATGTTTCTTAGACATGAGTGACAATAGCACAAACAAATGGAAGGCAAGACAAGAATGATGAATTTTTTGCAATATTCATTGGCTTATGTTTTTATTTTGCTTAGGCCTTAATTTTTTTTTTTTTTTTTCTAGTCAGAAGCGTGCTATCATCCCTGGTTTAGCAGTTAGTGATTCTTTGGTAAAGAAAGGTAACAGCTAAAATTTTTCCCAATAAAAAATATTCAGCAATCTTGCTCCCTGAGTATTTTTATAAATTTCTTTTCCCTTGGTTTTATTGCATTATATGAAATGAGATATTTAAAATGTATTACGTTTTAATCCTTTGGCAGAAAAAAATAGCTTCACAACTTCAAAATATGAAAAATAATCTTACATTTGTAATTGTAACTTTATTTTCTTCTTGGGCATTATGGAGTCAGAATTCTTTTTATATATATAAATGGATATATATGATATATATGTATGTATATATATGTACATATACATATGTATATTTATGAGTTAACTGATAAATCCCTAATTTCATTTTCATTCACATACATTGTGAGTATATGTATATGTACATATATATGTATATATGTGTATATATGTATCATATATATCCATTTTTATATATATACACATATATGTATATATAATATATATAAATTCATAATGCCATAAATGGCATTAGGGAGTCAGAATTCTTTTTATATGTATATATGTAATATATAACTGCAGATGTATTTAGAATTCAAATATCCTTAAATCCATTGGATGCAATGGACTTCTTCTTGCTTCTTTTTCTTCCCGACTTGAAATTGGAAATTTTACTTTATTCTTAGCATCATTTCAGCATATTGACACAAACGGTGGATTTTTTTACCTATGTTTTGTATAATCTGCATTTCAATCACAAACTGATCAAGGGCGAATTGTCTTTAAATTATGTTTTGCTATTAGCATGAATGCTACAAATTTACTAAAAGCAAATACCTATATTAAGTTGCAGATGGTTTGTAAGAACTTGATAAATGATATCTGTGGCAGACAGAGTCACTTCTGTCTCAACTGATTACCATTCGGGTTAATAGCACTTGGTATTTCTCGGCATAGCTCATTTAAGAACCTTGGTACCTCTCTGTGATCAGTGTTGGGGGACTGCTGCTGCCTCTTATGGAAACAAAGTCAATTACAGAATTTCATTGTATAGCCTATGATTTAGAGTAGGATTATAATTTGCTGGCTGTAATATTTAACCCTCAGGAGGCCTTAAAAATACTTCCAGAAAGAATACAATTAGTAGGAAGTTCTTTATTTGATGCTTGTTTGGGGAAAATAAACACTGATCAAAAGGCTCAAATAATAAAGCAGTCAGTTGGAAGAAAGTTTGCCACATCCTTTTGGGGAAACATGCTGTAAGCCTTTAGAAGAAAGAGCCTGGCCATTCAAATTTTTTATATTCTCTTGCCATACTTAGTACTGCATGCTTTATTTGACAGGGCTTAATTTTCATTTTACTCTGCACTGTTTTCTAGTGGACTGATTTTCGTGTTTTGTTTTTTTGCCCAAGGGTTTGGAGATAAAGCTTAAGCGCCTAGTAGCACTTTGGGGGCATGTGGGATGAAAGCATTATATTCCTGCTAAGGTTTGTGTCCAGTATCTCCACATTATTTGTCTTTCTGGTCATACAGTAATAAAGTGTTTCACCTGATTTCCTAACTAATATATAAATTGATGCTATTCATTTTCAGGCTCTTGGAAAGTTTTAGTTAAAAAAGAATCTACTCAGTTCTAAGCTTTGCATATCAGAAGTTAGAGGGTAAACTTGAAATTTAAAAAGCATCATGAATAACTGAACTAATCCTCAACGAGTTAAGAAAAATAAACAAACCAATAAATCCCTAATTTCATTTTCAAGTAATAAGCATAAAGGGCCATTTACAAATGGTCCTTCAAACCAGAGCCCCAAACTGAAATCAGCTTCTGGACCAGACTGAATTTGTCCAAGCCCAGTTTTAGCACATTCTTTTTGCCAGCTCTTCAAACCCCATTTCCTGGGCCCACTGTTCATAAGCTAATCTCTGGTTGTCCAGAACTTTCCATGTGGTATTCACTTCATTCTCATTCTCTTTGGCATGGTGCCATGATCTAATGTTTCCAGACTTTATCACCACAAAAACTAGCAGGCCTATGTTTCATTCTCTCAAGATCTTTTCACAAGGAATTAGCTACCTGTCCTGGGAAATTCATTTACACTGATACATTAAAGGATGATGATTTTATTATGTACTGTGGTTAGTAGGCAAGGTGTTTGCATTTTAAAAGGCATTGTGGGAGTCATAATACCTAAAATAATGGTTTTCAAATATTTTAAAAAATTATTATTGCCTAGTAAAAAACCCTGTTTTCAAATAAAGTTTATATAAAACAGATACAAGTGAAAATGTTCTGGTTGCAGTGGGGGAATAAGATCAGGGATGTTCCGCCTTTTCCTCCTACTTGGTGTCCGAGTGACCCCGGAGCATCTCTGCGGAATTTCTACAGTTCCCGACAGCCTACAATCCATCCCATTAATGCAGTGGGGTAACTGGTGAGAAGTTTAGTCATGTGACTAGCACTTTTAGACCAGTACTTTCCAATGATGAGGGGTGAGGTTGTCCCCCACAGGGATGCTTGGCAATACCTGAAGATATTTTCGGTTGTCGTAATGTGGGGAAGGAGGAACGGGTGCTTCTGGCCTCCACTGGGTAATACACAAGGATGTTGCTAAGTATCCTGCCTACAATGTACAGGACAACCACCCACAGGAGAGAGTGTTTTGGTCCAAAATGTCAAATAGTGCTGAAGTTGAGAAATCCTGATTTCAAGAGAGTAGGGCACCAGGAGCTGCCAGGGGAGGTGGATTGATCTTGCTGGGGAGGAAAGAAGACTCCAGTCCTGGAGTCAGAGCCTTAACTGCAAAGCAACCTGGGCTTGCCTGGTGCTGGGAAAGGGAGAGAAGGTCGAAGCTTTGGAGGATTTAAAATTTTGTTATACTTGCACATTAACTAGCAGCTAGATCCAAACAAATAGGCTTAGCACTTAACAAAATTATTTAGTAGAAAGTTACCATGTGAATTGGAACCACCAGTGAGTCACCTCATGAATTCTAAAAGTGAGGGTCTCCTTGCCTGTATGGTGAGAGGCACCCCAGATGAGGCCCTGGAGATGACCCTGGTCCAGCCCAGTCTCCAGGGAGCAGAGTGGAGGCTGGAGCCTAAACCCAGCTTCCTCAGGGTCTAAGCCCCCGGTCACCCTTCCTCAACTGTTAGCAATATCTGCTGTAACCCCTTGTCAGCCTGTGGGGTCATGGAGAGGTTTATGGAGAAGACAGGTTCTTCCCCATGTTCCACATTCTCACACTAAGAAAATACTCTCTAGTCAAAACGTCTCATGCAGGGGTCCATTCTGACCTCAGACTCAAAAGGTCACTTTTGAGTGACCCAGTCACTACCCGGCTCTGTTACTCAAAAGGTGATGGTCTTGAAATTTAAAAAGATAACTGAAATATTTCATTGCAATTATTATCTCGGTTAAGGGCTTTTGCTCAGTTCCAAATTCCTAAATAGGCTTCATTTAATGGCCCCAGAGGCACCAAGTGACAGTTTTAACGCGGGTCATCAATTCGAAAACACTGGAGAGTCTAAGAGAAAACATACAATAAGTCCCCCACCCCACCCCCGCAGTCATTATGTAGAAAAGAGAGAGAGAAAATCCCCTCCTCACCCCGCGGGCCCCTTTTGTGTTGTTCCTGCCAACGCAGCAGCCCTCCTGCTATATAGACGCGCGCCAGGGCGGCCCATCACTGACCTCCATCCACCAGCCATGGGGAAGGTGAGCCCAGAGCAGTTGCAGGCCTGGAGGGGCCCCCGCACGCTGGGCCCAGGGGGCCAGGCCTCTGAGCCTTTCCCTCCCTTGCCTTGCAGATCACTTTCTACGAGGACCGGGGCTTCCAGGGCCGCCACTACGAGTGCAGCAGCGACCACCCGAACCTGCAGCCCTACTTCAGCCGCTGCAACTCGGTGCGCGTGGACAGCGGCTGCTGGATGCTCTATGAGCAGCCCAACTATGCGGGCTGCCAGTAC
>CM052810.1:150374086-150395779 GCA_028533885.1 Nasua narica
GCAGACTAAAATTTTATAGGATTCATGGTTCATTGGAAACAGTTCTGTATAGCTTATGGCAATGAGTTGTCTACATTTGAGGTGGTAGATACTCAATAAATTTTTGAGGAGAAGGTTTGTACTTTTAATTCTATATGAAATGTAAGCTTCTAATTGTTTTCAGTCTTTTTTTTTTTTAAGATTTTTTCCACCTATTTGACAGAGAGAGAGAGACACACAGCGAGAGAGGGAACACAAGCAGGGGGAGTGGGGAGGGAGAAGCAGACTTCCCTTTGAGCAGGGAGCCCTATGCGGGGCTGGATCCCAGCCCAGGATCCTGGGATCATGACCTGAACTGAAGGCAGATGCCTAACAACTAAGCCACCCAAGAGCCCCTGTTTTCAGTCTTTAAGCACGGATAATGGAGCTTTAATGGATAAAGACACGAGAGCACGTGATAAAGACACGAGTGTTTCTAGTGTTTACTAGAAACACTAGATGTGTTTCTAGTAAATCATCTCTCCACAATATTCACAAATGCCACTTATGTACATTGACATTCTGAGCGGAGCTGGGCTTAACAATTTTACAATTGGCTGATGGAGTTTTGAGTCCAAATAAAGAAAATCTAAGTTTTCAGGGGAAAGAATACAGCAAACACAATGACCAAGGCTATGGCCTATAATGTCAGACAATTGAATTTGAGTGTGGTTGTGCTACAAACCAGCAGTGAATCAGTATGTTAACATCTTGATTAGTTCTTCTTCTATAAAGTGATAATGGGAAGAGAAAATTCACTGGAGTGTTGTTCGGGATTACCTGAAACTACCCACCAAAATCATTTAAACTAATCAAGTGCCCAATATATGTTAACTATATAGAAAATATTAGTCATCATTAATCACTATCATCATCATTTCTGTTTTATCTATTAATTATTTATAACCAGCGGAGAATTCTCTTTGTTCTTGTACCTTATTGATGGGACACCCAGCATTTGTCTGTAAAAAAAAAAAAGTGAAAAAAGTTATCTCTTTCCTCCCAATATGTATTTTGCTTACATGCTTACTTATTTTTTTTCCTCTAGATTTACTGTATTGGTAAGACTCCAATACAATGTTGAAAGGTAGTGGTTACAAGTGTGAAGTCTTACTTTAATGTAGAATTTCTGAAGTTCTTTTATTAAATGTATTTTGCATAAGTGTTTGGTAGGTATAAAATACACTTAGAAGCCTGATGATTTGACTAAATGTAATAAAAGTTTTGAATCTCACCACGAGATATAGTTTTGAATTTAAAACTTACAAAATTTAATTTAAAATTACAAAGAATGTGCCATTTATTTTGAACATTTGTAAATAAGTTATAGAGGAGTCCTAGTCTAGATTAGGGACAGAGCAAGAACGGATTCTTCTTCATAATTTGCTCCCTGTGACTGGAACCTAGCAGATGCTCACTGAATGTTCGATGATGTCTGTCTGGCTATAAGTATGAGTCATTATATACTTCAAATTGACAGTTCGCAGACAACAGGTCAGAACTCTTGATAAGGATAAGATGCAAATTGGTCACTTGCATTACTCATATGGTTAAATTGGCTGTTGTCTATGAGAGTTTAGAGTTACTTGTACTTGCAATGTATTTGGACCAATTGAATGGACATGAGGTCCATATGAGCTGGCACATTTTTCTGCCTACATTAAAAGAGAATGTGATTTCTACAGTTTCAGAAAGACATTCAAACATACATTGTGTTCCAAGATGTAACTTCTAGTCTCATCACATATTCTGGTAGTTCATTTACTGAATGAGTAAAATCTGCAAGACACAAAAGCCCTCGATAGCCTGTGGTTGCCTTGCACACAAAACTTCAGTGCATTTTTTTTTATATTGACTAACGTGGCCTAGAGCTATCTGAATGCCAAAGAAATCTCAAGCGAAAACAATGCTTGCAAAATGCTCTAGTTCTTTTTCTGCAGGATAAAAAATGTCTACTATATCAATTTCTAGTACATCATAGAACACTGTTACCCAGCAGATTGGTGACATGTTACTAATGGCATTCTGTTTGTAGGTCTGTTGCCTTTGGGACCACATACAGAAGTTGTTATATAGTTACTTGTATCACAAATATTT
Source organism: Nasua narica (assembly GCA_028533885.1). Taxonomy (NCBI): domain Eukaryota; kingdom Metazoa; phylum Chordata; class Mammalia; order Carnivora; family Procyonidae; genus Nasua; species Nasua narica. The sequence continues at coordinate 150,376,202 of CM052810.1, forward strand.
GAGAATGTATCGTTCTTCCTAAGTTAGCTGATGGCTGTAACTTTGGCATTGACCATCCACCTTCTGCCATGGTGCCCAAAGAGAACATTTTGGCACACATGTGTGGAGCAAATAAACTCAATAGGCCTTGCTGATGCACCAGTAGAATTTGGTCCAGAATGTAGTTAAACAACTGGCTAATGGATTACCCACATTTAAAATGCTTTTTTCTGGGTCTTCTCATTTTCAAAATGACACATTTACCGAGATCCCACACATACTTATTGTGAATGCCTAATGATTAATCCATGGCCCTTAACCCAAGAGGAGCTCAGGGGAGGACACAGATGAATTGACACTAATACAAAGATAGGCCCTTTGCTGCCACCCTTGACTTCAGTGTCTCCCTGTACTATTACTTTTTCTAGTCCTTAATTTATGTTTATCATTTGTATCTTTCTATTTTTTAATTCCATGTGTGTGCATAGTGAATGTTATGCCTCAAATCAAAGATGGAAAGTCCTACTTGATATCTGTTAGGTCCTTCAGTCTCAGTATTTTAAGTAATGTTGCTAAAATTGAATATGTACCTCAGAAATTCATATGAATACCACCTCTGGAAGGTGATGTCTCCTTAGGAGGGTAATTGGCCAGCAACCTCCTTTATATTAGATTTCTTCTTTTAGTATCTTTCCCCACCCCAAGTCTATTCCCCAATTTATGAAGATAACCCTTGTTGTCCTGTCTGAGCTAATTTTCCTTTGCTTCAGGTAAGGTCTTACAAACTCTTACCCCTTAAAACACTTCTCTTTTTACAAAACGTTTAAAATTATCTATTCATTTATCATATTCCTTCCTCCTCTTCTGGTTTTCTCTGATGTTATCGCCAATGTTCAAGAACAAATCCACCCTTTGCAACTTCTTTTTGATTAATAAACCCAGATGCATTTTTATGACACTAGCCACATATTGGAAATAAGGAAAACTGAGCTTTCATTCCTGTTCTTACTCCATTGTTGAGTGTCCACAATAGGCAGTTTAAATTGCAGGACTCCTTGGTCAATCACGCATGATAGTTATGGACAATGAGGAACTGAGGTTCTAATTTTTTACTTGGGATGACTTTATCTTATTCTTTTTGCCCCCAAATCAGCCTCTACACTGCAGATTGCTATAAAGGGGGTTTCCCTCCAAACTGCTGCTATTTCCCAGATACCCACAGTTGTGCTGGATATAAAAGATGGAAATCAGCATCTCATACCCAGTTTGCTGAGAGAAACATTTTGGAAGCCTGGAGTAGTTGCATTTGTTATGTAAGGTCATCATGGCAGATCCTACAGCTGTTCTATGTAGGCTGGGGGCTTGGTAGTCTGTTACTTCAAATTCTAAATAGGGATAGAATCTTTATTGGTTTTTTGTCACATCTTTGTTGGAAAGTATACTGACGCAGACACTACTTTGGTAATATCTAAAGACTCAGAAAATAGTAAACATTTATAAACTAAGAATCCAGAAAAACTCGATTATGGATGATAAACCTGCCATCATCTTTCAGTAAGATCTAATATTGGTACTCCCTCTAATCGTTATCTAGGCATAAAACTTTTAAGTACAATAGTTCTTGGCATATGAAGTGTGTAGGAACTATTTTTTTCCCTAATATTAGAGCTTGCTAAGTTTCATTATAAGGTGTGGGCGAATATTATTCTTTTGACTTAGTAACAGCTTGCTTCTTGTTTACTTCAGAAAGGATTTTGGTCAAGGAAAATGGAATTGAAGTAGTAGAAGCAAACTGGCTAAAAGAAGACTAAAAGAGGGATTTATATAATATACACAATGTACATGTTCAATTAAGAGAGAGTCAGGCTAAACACTTAGTATTGCATCTATGAGAAAAAACCAGCAGGTATATTTAAAAAATAAATATACAATTTTATTTTTACCTTGGTAATAACCAACTTTACTGGAGTTTTGAAATCTTTAACTATTTTCTGATGTTTATTCTTTAAAAATAGTTCAAAAAGAGAAATACAGCATGATCTCACTTATATGGGAAATCTAAAAAAGTCAAATTCATAGAAGCAGAGATAGAATCATGGTTGCCAGGGGCTTGGGGTGTGGTAAATGGGGAGATGTTGGTTAAAGGGAATAAGGTTTCAGTTATTTAGGATGAATAAAAACTGGAGATCTAATATATAGCATGATAATATAGTTAATATTGTATGAAATACTTAAAATTTGTTGAGAGTAGCTTTTAAATGTTTTCACCACCACCACAAGAAAAAAAGATAACTTATGTGACTTGATGGGTTTGTTAATTAGCTTGATTATGGTGACGCTTTTACAATGTATGTGTACATCAAAACATCATGTTGTACATACACTGTAAATATATATAATTTTTATTTGTCAATCATACCTGTCCTTTCCTACCTCCTATAATAAAATAATGGATCTATTGTAATAAAGAGATATATCATCTAGTTGTTTCTATTAATAGCAGCACTAAAGTGGCTAAATGCAGCCACTAGTAAAATTACGTAGCTGAGTTATTAAATCATGTAGATAGAGAAGATAAGTTCCTTCCCACTCAAACTATGTAGAGGTGGGTATTTTTAAGTTTATATTTTTTAAAATATAGGAAGAGACTAAAAAAATAGATTGTCTTACTTTAGAATGTCCATAGTGTTTTATGATTCTTGGTCCCATAAAGTTCGACGAGACTAACTAGTTGAGAAGTCTTCAGTCTTAGAAGTAGTTCATTTAAAATACTGTCAAATGCACAGATTTGGAAAATGAATACACACCTTACCTTCCTCTACACATTTATTAATTTGTCTACAAGAAAGTATTGGCAGTATTGAGTGGAAACTAAATTAGCCAAGTATCACTATTTATTTTTATTATCAAACAGTTTAATAAGTTGTAAGGTAAGCTATTGTTGGGAGTTCACTCAAAGTGTGTTAAATGCAATACTACAATCAGATAACTAGCTAAGATTGATTTCAGTAATAACCAGTCTTTTGCTGTCATGGTTTATTTGCATATCCATTTTTTGCAACTATATTCTTTAATAATACTATAGAGCACAGAATATATTGTAAATAGAAATATGTAATGATATTGTTTTGAGGGTTCTGCTCTGTTTCTATAACTCAGCCACCACTTAATTGAGCAACTACTTGAAAGCATTTCAGTAATCTTTAAAAAAATTAATTATATCATTAATGATAGGTTGCCTAATCTCTTTTTTTCTATGCAGTTTTAAAAATATTATTTTTACTTTGGATTCCTCTTTCCAAAATCTTATAAGAAATGCAATGATCCAGGGGAGCTTGGGTGGCTCGGTGGATTAGGGCCTCTGCCTTCGGCTTAGGTCATGGTCTCAGGGTCCTGGGATCGAGCCCCGCATCGGGCTTTCTGCTCGGAAGGGAGCCTGCTTCCCCCTCTCTCTCTGCCTGGCTCTCTGCCTACTTATGATCCCTCTGTCAAATAAATAAATAAATAAAATCTAAAAAAAAAAGAAAGAAATGCAATGATCCATATTATTGTAGCTACTTTGTAGAATCCTTTGTAATTCATAGTGAATCTTGTTTCAAACTTTCTTCCAATGAAGTGATTTATTGGTGTCATTAGAGAAGTTGCTTGAATGTCTTTGCTTCATTTGTTACACACATAAACCAGTTAAAGTTTTAAGCTTTATCAGCTAGATTCATTCTCAAAACTGTATTACTCACACTGTGTTGATATATGAAGCTATTTTACTCTTTTGATTTTGCTGAATTAATACATTTGGATGGAAAATAAATTATACTCTTGAAGAATAAAAATATTGTGTCTTACCTGGTATCTTTACTAAACTGGAGGCAGATATTGAAAATGAATGTTTTTACATTTATTTTTATTATAAAAATAGTATATATACAAGGTGAAATTTATTTTCTTTTTCTTTAACCAGTTACATTCTTATTTTTGTCTGTTCTTGGCTCATTATCCTCTTAATAAGGAAATTTGATTCTTGGCTCCATTTTCTCTTTCAATTTTATAACTTTGTGAATATAAAAATGTTTATTATTATTTCTCCATTTTTATTGAAAGTGGCATTTACCATGATCATAATAGCCATCCCAGTTTCCCAATATGAGAAGAGACTACAGTATGTATGCTACCATGCGAAAGTATTTATTCTGAGAATATAATTTTTTTTAAAGATTTTATTTATTTATTTGACAGAGAGACCACAAGTAGGCAGAGAGAGAGAGGGAAGCAGGTTCTAAGAAGGTACAAGGATTCCAGTTTATTATTTATGGAAAAAATTTTCTATTTTAATTAAATAAATATTATGGAAAATGTAAAAGTATGTTGAAGACCTTGCCCTCAAAAAGGCATGCAGTTTCATTCTTTTGGTTATGTTGTGTTGTTTTTTTCTGATGGTTTCTATCATTAATAGCAATTTTAAATTTATAGAATCTATTCATAAAATTCTCAATAAATAGCTAAAATCTACACGTACTTTCTGATGCAATAAAATCATAAAATTTAAAATCTACTAGATGAACAAAAGATTCCTCCCACCTATGCTTTTTTTTAATGCTACTACTAATTCCTAGTTGTCACTGTCAGTATCTTTTAGCCTCGATGCAGTGAGATAAGACTACAACCATGGGGAAGCCTGGGGCATCTCAGAAAGAGAATGTCAGAGAGGACTTACAGGGTTTGAGATTTGGTAAGGTAACTGGTTTGAATTCATTGCTATTTTATTCAAGTTGTTACAACTCATCACTATCATTTTGATAATCAAACTCTCCCCAATTTGGCTATTGGTAATTCTTTCAAGCAGATGTTTCTGTCCTTTTGATATGTTGTCATTATTCTTTGAACATGTTCTTGCTCTTTGACAAAAAGAAATGGAGGCGGGGGCTTCATCATGTAGCTTTTCTGATAGAGAACTAGAATGAGCTTTTTCTCCTAGGATCCCTGTTTGTTTGTTTTTAAATAGAGAATGATGTTTATAAGCCAAGAACTGGCCATTATGCTTTCTTATTTCTATTTGGCTCTCCCTGTTGCTGGGCTCTTTCAGGGGACAGCTGATAAAAGTAGAATAAGAGATAGATATTCACATTTATACCTATAGTTATTTCTGTATGTATCTACAAGTATTGGAAATGAGATCCTGAGAGGACCTGCAAACATGGAGCTTCCTTTTTCCTGTCCTTGGAGAGTCATAGATAACATTGCTTTCCTGGTATGGATGTGTGACAAAATGCATGTAGTATTGCCAACCAGGCAAGTTCACCAAAGCTTGGTTGTGCAGACTTTTATTGGGGCTTGATCATGTCTGTCTGCATGGCTGACCTGGAGGCTCCATCTCTTCCAAAGGCAGGACTGATGCTGTGTGATCCAAAGCCCCATCATAAATCACACTGGTAGACTCTCCTTTGGCCGAGGTCCCCAGGCAAACAAATATATTCCTATCAAGCATAATATTCTAAGGGCTAGAGATCACCTCCCAGTAGCTGAGGGCAAGGGTCACAGCTCTCTTTAGGTAATGTCAACTTTTCACTATTTTAAACACTATTCACCATTTTAAACTCTGTTGAGAGTGATGAATATAAAATACAAATTAACATAAAAAAACTTTATAAAAATAAATTAGCTGAAATTTCCACATTACTCTTTTCTGATTGCAGATTTTTGAGCCAGGTCAACCTAACCCAACCATTTCCTATATTTTCTCTCCCTCATGAAATAAGTTCGAGTTTAATGTTTTTCTTCTCCACTAGCAGGAGGTTCTGAATGCAACAGGATCTGTGTTTGTATGCATTAACCTTAAATTTCCTAAACTCAGTAGAGTTCATGGTACTCAATAACATACAATACATATTTCCTGAAGTGAATGAATGTAAAAATATTTGGACATGACTTGAAAACTTTGGTGAAAAACTGGTAACTCAAAAACAAGTCTCGGGCCCCTGGGTGGCGCAGTTGGTTGAGCTACTGCCTTTGGCTAAGGTCATGGTCCCGGAGTCCTGGGATCGAGTCCCACATCAGGCTCCCAGCTCCATGGGGAGTCCGCTTCTCACTCTGACCTTCTCTCTCTCACTCTCTCTCTTTCCTAATAAATAAATAAATAAAATCTTTAAAAAAAAAAAAACAAGTCTCAAATAAATAAAGTTTTTAGATGCTAATAGAAAAGTAAGTGCTTTTGGCTACTATATTTTGTTTCGATGACAACAAAAGTAACTTTTCATTGCACTATACTTAGAAAAGTCTTACAATTTGCTCAGTTGCTCTGGTATTCTATTTTAAAAATAAAATTATTTCAGAAATAATTACAACAGTTCCCTTGTTGCCTTGGGTCAGTTAATAATATGCAACTCAGAACCCATTAACCCTTCATTATTTTGGTTATTTTATTTTATTTATTTATTTATTTATTTATTTTGGTTATTTTAAATTATTTCCTCCTTTTTTTCTTCTTTCATCAGCCTATAACAAATTGCATAAAATATCTTTGGAAGACTTAAAACATTACTTAATTCTCATTGTCTCTACTTTGCTTATTGAGTCATTTAAACTCTCATTACAGATGCTGGGGACACAGTGTTGGAGATACCAGGGGAATTCAGTAAGCCCCAGTCCTAGCAACTACAGGATAAATTTAATAGCTTGAATGAATATAATAGGACGAATATTTGACAGGCACTTTATTTTGATTTTGTGAGAGGTAGAGCAAAGGAACCAGCTGAGCCCACTCATTCTTCTGACCTACAGAACTATGACATAATCGATTTGCATCATTTTAAACTAAAATTATGATGGTTTGTTGTGGGAAATGGGAAATATATATATATTTCCCATGATGGGTATCTTATCCATATTTGAATGAGAATAGCATGAATGACTTGTTTCTCTACTTTGCCTCATTTTGGGATTTCAGTTATTCAATCAGATAGTTTATAGGCATGAGGTTGAAAGCAAGATTTTACTTTATAAACAGAGACTTAGGAGAAGGAAGTCTGTGAAATATAATTTTATTTTGAGTATAAATATTTAAATTCATATTTTCTGTTATCACCTGTGTATCAAAACAAATCTATAGAAGCTTATTAAAATAAAATATTGAGCATGATGACATATAAAGCAGTTAAGCTCATCTGCATGGATATTACTTCCTGCATGATGATACTCTGTCAGATTGAGTTAGTCTCTTAAGTGGAGTTGAAAATGAAAGAGGTATGTGGTCAACTTGTGTTTGAACACAAACACACACACACAAAATACATATACATACATTCACATACAAAGAGTTCCACAGAACAAATGCAACTCTCATAATGAATACAGTTTTAGAAAATTGAGCCTTGACATAATTTAAGCAATCAAGGAATGCCTCAGACCAAACATAGTAACCAATTTCTTTTCCCTTTAAATCCTGCAACTCAAGTGTCTTTGTGAGGCAAGGCAATAGTAATTAGCAAAAGTGAAGAAATATATAAAGGAAAAATTGAAAATTTAATAGAAAAGAAAACTTGCTGATTTTTTCAGTTTATGCAGATGTCCAATAAGCATTACATTTTAAAAATATGACTTTGTTCATGTATTTTCATATAAATTCACCCATTATTTATTGTAGAATATAATAACAATGATATGTTTGAAGTCCGAAGCCACCACCTTCTTTTTGTCTTTGTCCAGCAAGTATTCACCCTCCCTGAGCCTCTTTCCTCATGTGCAATGGAAACCTTGAAGGGATGGTGTCCAGAAGAAATGTGACAACTGTGGAAGCCAAAGCACGATTTCCAGTGTCTGTGCTCAATGGACAACTGCTTCATTTAGAGAGAACCTTCCTTATTACACAATCGTTCTAGATGCTTAGGAGGAAAAGATGAGAGATGAATAAAACATGTCTCAACTGCTTTTTTTTTTAAAGATTTTATTTGAGAAGGAGAGCAAGCAAGAGAGAGAGAACACAAACCAGGGCAGAGGTGGAGAGAGAGGGAGGAACAGACTCCCTGCTGAGAAGGGAGCCCAACATGGGACTCAGTCCCAGGACTCCAGCATCATGATCTGAGCTGAAGGCAGACACTTAACCGACTGAGCCACCCAGGTGGCCCAGACATGTCCCCAGCTTTGAAGGAACCCACAATCTAGCAGAAGGGACAGAAAAGTAATCAGAGCAAAAGAGTAAATCAGGTAAGTACCAGGAGGGCCATATATACAAAGTACTGTGGGGATGTGGGAAAGAAGGTTGCTTAAGCCTCAGGAGAAGTCGAAGGAGGTTTTAAAAGAGTAATGTTTCTGAGCAAAATACACAGTTGAAAACGACCAGGTGGAAAAATTTCAGCAGAACAGTACAAGGAGAGAGTCTGCCGCACTGCTGCTCAAGCAGATGTGAATGTGGAAAGACAAAGTCAGGAGACAATGTCTTATATTGGAGAAAGTAAGTACCGAGGTATCATTTTTCTGAACATCTGGGAATAAAACTTTTTGAGTTCTTTGCTTTCATGGCTTTGACTTTGGACACACAGTCACCTCCATGTGTTAGCTGCTGAAGCTGGAAGGCCATTTTCTTTCAGTGAACTCCTGAGTCATCCCATTAGGCAGCTGTTCCTTCTCAGAGAGCTGGGTTGTTCTCTGAAAGAGAGCACTCTAAAAGAGTTGGGGGTGGTTGTGCAAACAGTTGGTTGGGTGACCAGATGTACACCAACCAAATTTGTGCTCCAGAGAGCTGGATGATGACATCAGTGGAAAGGTCTGTATTCATGAGTGAAGAGATTGACAATGACCAATGCATATATTTAGAACCTGGCACAAGTTATTATATCCACTGTTTCACCACATTGAACCAAACTACAGTTATACATCTGTGAGCCTTTCACACCGTAAGTCCTTATGTTCCATTTTAACCTAATTTTCAGATGCTAGTATTATAAAATGTGGGCAATCAAAGTGAAGTTTTATTTGGGAAAAAAAAACCCAACTTCCAGGAGTATTTAGAAATTCATAAAATTGGAGAGAAGACAATTTTCTATTAGAATCATTTGAACTAGACTTAAAGGTTTTATTGGAAGTGTAATTAATACTATTTTCTTTTAACAACTGTATTGAATTGAACTGTAATGTAGCGAGTATCCTTCTGATGCTCAGCCCAGCCCAGGCAGTGATACAGGAGGTGTCCAAGCAGTTATGGTTTAGAAGCTGGAAGAGCTCACTCCATGGACTACATGACGGTTGAATTAGGAGACTCTTATAGTTAAAGCTAAGGCCATGTCAATTAGGAACAGCCAGTGCCTTTAGTTTCATGAATATTTATTAGTGGGTGCAGCCACAGATAAAATGAAGTGACTAAGTCTGCCTTAAAACTCTCCTTTCCTTGCCTAAGTTCAGACAGTCTTTTTCCTGTTCCTAGGCCCTGACCTCCTTTTTATAGAGCATTTGCTTTAGAAAACTTATAATTGTGATTCTTTCTTTGCACCTTTGTAATAAAAATATTTTTAAAAACCTCTAGCCAATTTTACAGCCCAGGACTGTCCTTCTCAAAGACCTGGAAGCATCTCTTTGAAATGTAATCTAATCATCAAGGAAGCTAGCATGCCCAGCTCCCAGTTGCTGTGGAAGAGTAGGAGCCTGATTTTGGTGGGTGCCTTGCTCTTAGAAAAGTACCTGATGTTTGAAGATAGGAGAAAGTTTTCTTCTCCTTTGGAAAAATCCAATTACCAAACCCATATGGCCCACTATCTCTCCCACCATCCTTCTCTACTATCTCTCAATTACTCCAGAGAGGGTAAAATCTCCCGATTAAAATTTTTCTGTCTTTTGTTTCAGCAGCGTTAAGTGCAAACTCAGTAACCTTGAGTCAGGTTTTCCTTGCTTATTTAATTTTGGTGAAGTTTTTGCTTCAATAAGACCTAAAACTGAGTTTTCAAATTAAGTGGGTGGTGGGCAAGTCTGTGTGTGAGGTAAGAGGACAAGGGACAGCTAAAACAAAGGTCACAGTAGGACTCTGGGGGATCTGCGAATGTGAGTGAAGCAAATGGCCTTGAACCAAGAAGAACAGGTGATCAAGGCAGTGAAGAGAGAGGGGAGAAGCAAAGGAGAATGGGGCAGAGCAAATGTTCAACTGCAGACATCCAAACTGGACACTTGACAAAGATTTGTGCTTCTTTTGAGTTTCTGTACAATTACAAGACAGTGATGTGATTAGGAAAACCAATAATATATTATTTAGTGACTTATTATAGAAGCTGTCTACGGGACTGCTTGTTTGTTTTAGATGCTATCCTCACGTGTTTGGGCTAACTAAACCAATTCAAGCAATTTTTCTATGGAGAAAAAAGCCAGAGAGAAGGATACTGAAATAGTCCTAGTTTAAAAACCAAGGTTATCAAAACTTCAATGATTCGGGGAGTTTTCCTTGCCTTCAGAGAGAAAGGGAGATGTTTGAGACATAGAGTAAGAAAGAGGAATCTTGGTTTAACAGTGTATTAGGTAAATAGTAAGACTAACAAAATAACCAGCACATGGGATTAGGAGATGAGAAAGAGAATGGAGGGTCCTGTAAACACAGGAAGATGTATAAAATGTGTAACATGTATAACTTGCCAGCTTTGGGATTTATTAGAAATTGTTGGTGTTGCTTTAAAAGTGGACAAGATGAGGTGGCTTAGTTGGTTAAGTGTCTGACTCTTGATCTTGGCTCAGGTCATGATCTCAGGGTTGTAAATTCAAGCCCCTCATTGGACTCCACACTAGGTGTAAACCCTACTTAAAAATAATAAAATAATAAAAATATATAAAAATGGACAAGAGTGATCTATAGGCAATCTGAGATATAATGCTTGCTGGTTAGAGAATGTGTAGAGAAAGAAATAGAATAGGAGACTGACAAACTAAATGCTCCAGAGAATAAATACAACTGGAGAACCAAGAAAAGAAAAGAAAAGAAAAGAAAAGAAAAGAAAACAGTAGAATTTGTCCCCAAGAAAAACAAAGCAGAACAAAAGCCAAAAAGCTGCTATGAATACATAGGTGCTTAATGTGTAGTGATTATTTTAATGACTGTTGATTGGTAAACAGGTTTAGGACAGAGCAGAGGGATTTGAAAGTTTAATGAAAACTGTATCATCTAAATAATTAGAACGTTAATGAGGTTAGCAAGAGCTAGACACCAATAGTTATAGGGAGTGAAAATACATTACCTTATTGAGTGTGGACGTGACTGAAACAGGAGGGAGAAAAATAAATGGTGACTGGCAGAAACAAAGAGGAAAAAAGAAAAGGAATACTCTTCTGGCTCTGGTAAGTTTCTCCCCTCCCCCAAAGCAAGCTATCTTTACTAAAAGTCATTTGAGTTGATTAATAAAAAGCTTGCCATTCTCTTTCTGGAAACTCTACAATGGATTCTGGTCCTGGCCCTGGTCTCCGGAACGCACCCCATTGTGTTCATCCACCTGCTCCATTCCTTCACTAGGTTGCAGAGGGAGATCTGGATACACTGTGAGCTCTTCTTCAACTCCTTTCAGGCAAAGAGTGCTTTTTGTTAATCTTGTTCTTGTAGTTGGCTTTGCAACCTCCTCCTCTTACCTCCTCCTTTCTCCTAAAGCACTTGTTTGTTTATAGGATTTGATGAATCAACCCTATTTAACTTTCTTACTTCAACTCAAACCATGATGACCCTTGCCCATCAAGTTCCATTTTCTATGGCTCAAATATACCAAGAACATCCCTCCCTGAGGACATTATAGTCACATTTCCTTTGCCTGAAATGCCTTCTCCTTAATATTCTCAGTGTTGGTTCCTTTTCATTCAAATCACTTCAGATAGAACTTCCCTGAAGTTCAATTGGTCATGCTGTAACATAGCTAACATGTCACCTTTTTAAATTACCTGCATAGCCCTTTTTACTTTTATTTATTTTTTATGATTATTTGTCACCTCGTGCCAAAATGTACACTCTGAGAGAACAGGACCTTCTCTGTCTTCTCTGTCACTGGGCCTCCATCACCTTGAATGAACTTCATGCATGGGAGAACGAAATACATATTTTGAATGAATTTTAAAAATAAGGTTTTGGGCATGTAATGTCATACCCATTGTTTCCAGGACTCGGTGTCTAAATATTTCTGAGTATACATGGGATTTGCATCTTGAGGTATTGTAGTCTATCATATGTTCAGTAAATTTCTAAGAACAGAACTCCAATAGGAGAGAAAGCAAAATAAAGTTTAGATTTAGAAAGATTAGGAGAGACTACTCTTATACCTTGCTGAAGAAATCATGAAAAAAGTAGTATTTTTAAAATTCATACATTTTAACAAAAGACAGTTTAGTTAGTTTTTAGTGTGCCTGAACATTCTGATTTCTTGTTCTCCGTGGTTTCTTTGTGTCTATTATCTACTGCTACAGTATTAGAGAGGTAAAATTAAAGGAAGGACACCCATTCAGAAGGTTCAACTTTGGGTTTGCTGACTAGTGACTATCATCAATTTAGACATACCAGGAATCAAAGAAGAGAAGATACACAAAAGTAAATGAGAAAGGAAACAAAGCATGTCAGTGCAAAATTTGAGGGAGCACAAAGGAATGAAGGAAGAGAAGAAAACAGGGAGAAAATAACAAGACACACAGAAAATAATTAAAACAGTGAGAGTCAGTCTTTCCCTGTCAGTAATTACTTAGATGTAAAGTAATGTAAAGTAAACTCTCCATTTAGAAGACAGAGTAGTTGAATGGATTAAAAAATAAGATCAAAGTCTATGCTGTTCACAGGAGACTCACCTTAGATGTAAAGGCACACATACCTTGAAAGTGAAAGAATGGAAAAGGTAGTCCATGCAAAGGATAACTGAAAGAGAGCAGATGTGGCGATATTTCTTAGGATGGCTACTATCAAAAAATATAAAATAACAAAGTGGCAAGGATATGGAGAAATTGAAACCATTGTGCACTGTTCTCGTGATTGTAAAATTATGCAGCCACTATGAAAAAATATAAGAAATTTTCTCAAAAATATTTTCTTAAAAATAGAATTATGATTTGATCCAACAATCCCACTTCAGGGTATAAACCCAAAAGAATTGAAAACAGGATCTTGGAGAGAGATTTGCACACCCATGATCACTGAAGTATTATTTATAATAGCTAAGATATGGAAGCAACCTAAATGCCCATCAATGGATAAATGGAAATGTGATAATAGAAATACAATGGGGGCGCCTGGGTGGCTCAGTTGGTTGGGCAACTGCCTTCTGCTCAGGTCATGATCCCAGGGATTGAGTCCCACATCGGGCTCCTAGCTCCACAGGGAGTCTGCTTCTCCCTCTGACCTTCTCCCCTCTCATGCTCTTTTTTACTGTCTTTATCTCAAATAAATAAATAAAAAATATTTAAAAAAAGAAATACAATGGAAGGGGCACATGGGTGGCTCAGTGGGTTGAGTGTCTGACTCTTGATTTCAGTTCAGGTCATGCTCTCAGGGTAGTGAAATCAAGCCCCGAGTCAGGTTCTGTGCTCAACATGGAGCCTGCTTGAAATTCTCTCTCCCTCTCCTCCTGCTCCTCCCACTTGTGCTCCCTCTCTTTTCCTGTACAATTAATAAATCTTTTTAAAAAGAACTATAGTGGAATACTGTTCACCCAGAAAAAAGAAAGGAATCTTGGCATATGCCACAACAAGGATGAACCTGGAGGACATTATACTTAATAAAGTCGGTCACAGAAAGAAAAACAATGTGTGATTACACTTGCATGAAGTATCTCAAGTAATCAGACACACAGAAACAGAAAGTTGAATCATGGTTGCCAAGTTTGGAGGGGGAAGGGAAACAGTTATTTAATGGGTGTAGAGGTTTAGTCATGCAAGATGAAAATGTTCCAGAGATCTATTGTACAACAGTGTGCATACAGTTGACATTAATGTGCTGTTTACTTAAAAACTATTACAAGAATATGTATTTATATTATGTGGTTTTTACCACTATAAAAAAATTGCTAAAATGCATTGATATTTGGAAAGATAGAAATGCATTGTTCTAGCCCATCCTTAAAATTGCATTCAATTCAGACCTCTGTAATGTCATTTTTTTTGGTCTAAAATCCATGAAAATATGTCATTTGTCTTTTAAAACTTCAATTTGGTGACATGACAAGCTTAAATTGTTTAGGAAATTTTACTTTATATCTTTTTTGGATATTCATTCAGTGTTCACTGGCACTGTTGGATATGTTTCACACTTCCTTCTTTCAAATTTTAAATATTTTGCAAGGCTTGGATCTGTAATGAGAATTGTTTCAGTAGATTCTCTGCTGTTTTTGGCCTGATAAAAGGACTGAAAGTTATGGCATTCTACTTTTCGTCCCCTGGGAAGAACCTTGAATGAACGGTATCTCATTGCATCTGAATGTGTGTGTGTGTGCGTGTGTGTGTGTGTGTGTGTTATTTTGCCAATTGGTGAGGGGAAATATGTTTGAGGAAAAGAACATATAAAATTTTATTTTTTCAGGTGATATTAGCTGACTGATTTTCCACTGCCCTCAGTGGAACTTCCAATAATTTTATCCTGTAACTCAAACATCTTATTCTTAGTTACTTATGGTGGGTGCAGTTGCACGGGATTGAGAAATGGAAATAAAAGGGGGAAAAAAGAAGCAAAATAAAGGGGCCTTCAGACTGATGATACTAGTGGACTATGAACTGAGGACTAGGATGACCTTTGCAATGAGAGAGAATTTGAGAGCAATGTCAAACTCTGCAGCTTACAATGTAACAACTTTCTGGGTAAACAAGCTACAAGTCCAAACTACCTCAATATATATGGATATTTTCATAGTTCTCTATTTAGCACACTAACCTTTAGGACTTTTCCAAGTACATGAGTGAGAGCAACAGTTAGAGGATCTTCGGTACTAATGTAAGGTGATATCTGCCTATCTCCATAGTAATCCTCTAAATAGATTAACTTTTGTAGATTTGACATCAGGCCAGTGAGATTACTGACACTTTTTGGTAGCCCTCAATGGCAGAACTCAGCAAGTTGGTTCTTCCTAAATTACATGAGAAAGAAAAGAATAAAGGCAAAACTAATATCATAATACATTCATAAGAAAAATGATCACTTCGTGTCTCCTGGCCAAGAACTGACAGAATTAAAAAGGGAGACATAAACATAAACCATGTTTTAAGTTAATTATGATGGTAAAATCAGAGCAGGACTCATGATTTCCTGGTTTGAGTAATGGACAGTATTTTTAGAATATTTTCCTCAAAGTTTGTTTAACTAATAGGCTGTTACTCTAATTCAAGTCTTCTCCTTCTGTCCTAATTTTTGAGATGCCTAGTGTAAATGGGCATCTGAATGTTTCTAGATCAATGACTTACTTTTTCTATAATAATTTCTATAAAAGTATCCAGACATTTTTCATATAGCTCTAAGTAAGTCAGATAGGTGACTCATAATGTGGTTGGAGAGATTCTCTCAATCTAGTGGCAAGTTTAAAAGGCAAATTCCAGAACAAGGCATATTAATTAGTCCCACTTTTATAAACGTGTCTGTTCATAGATTCTTAAAGTTCTTAGAAGCATGTAAGACAAAATGCTAAGACTAGTTATAAATGGATAATTTTTTGATTTTATGTAATTTGTAATCTTTTCTCTAGTAAAACTTTGATTATTTGTCACTTATTAAAGGATATTTCTTTCCAATTATAGTCATACCTCATTTTATTGTGCTTCACTGTATTATGCTTTGCAGATATTGCATTTTTTACAGGCCGAACGTTTATGGCAGCTTTATGTTGAACAAGTCTGTTGGTTCCATTTCTCCAACAGCATTTGCTCTCTGTGTATCTGTGTCACATTTTGGTAATTTTCATAATATTTCAAACTTTCATTATTATTACATTTGTTATGATAATCTGTGATCAGTGATCATGACTTACTGAAAGCTCAGATGATTGTTAGCATTTTTTAGCAAAAGTATTTTTAAATTAAGGTATATATACTTTTTCCAGTCATAATGTTATTATACACTACACCATAGTGTAAACATAACTTTCATATATACTAGAAACCAAAAAAATTACTTTGACTTACTTTATTGCAATATTTGCTTTATTGCAGTAGTCCGGAACCAAATCCACAATATCTCTGAGGTAGGCCTATATTGATGATTGCAAATAATGATCCTATGAGCATTCATCCACAGGTGTGTAAAAATGTTTTCAATTCTCTATGATAGACCCTTCGAATTGGAATTGCTGGGCATAATATGAATACCTAATATTCATTTAGATCTATAAACTACCTATAATCAAGACACTTCAAAGTCATCATCCCATTGAATATTCTGGCAAGATGGTAGACTAATGTTTTGTTTTTATTTTTCAGCTATTTTTCCTTAAAAATTTTTCTATAATAATTCTGCCTAAGGTTAAAATTATTTTAAAGGGAAAACACAGTCAAAATAAATTGGAGTGTATATCACAATATTGTGGTCATCAGATTGAATTGAATGCAGAGATCTACATAGTATATGCTTTTTCATTGCTTTTTGTTTGAATGGAGTAATAATAGATACAGAGCTTTATTTTTCAAGGTAAGCAGCAAAAACATTATATCTTCTCTTTGTATTTTTTCCTAAGAAGAAATAACATTAATAAAACATTAGACAAATAAAAAGTCAGCAGGAATAGAGAGGTATGAACCTTGATTGAGATTTAAAACAAAAAATCATGTAATATCACATTACTTTATCATTGCCCTTGAAAGAGTTATCCTGTGGGAGCTTGATTCACTATAATGGAATCTTTCCTAGTATTTGTTGTAGAATTTTTTCATGGCCTTATTCTTCAGAAAATAAATAGGCGAATGTCAGTCTGAGGATCTTCTTGTGAAAAATGTTGAGGGTCATTTTTGACATCTTCACACCTGAGTCTTATGGATCTTATCTTGAGCTTGTTTCTAGGATCTGTACTATTTCTGGAATATATCCTTCATGGGTTCAGGCTTCTCACTCCCAATATGGACTTTACTCCCAATATGGGCTTGACTTTACTGGTGACAGCTGCCAGGGAAAACAAAAACAGAAATAGAGAACAGGAACGCCTGGGTGGCTCAGTTGGTTAAGCAACTGCCTTTGGCTCAGGTCATGATCCCAGCGTCTTGGGATCGAGTCCCGCATCGGGCTCCTTGCTCCGCAGGGAGCCTGCTCCTCTCTCTGCCTCTGCCTGCCTCTCTGCCTGCTTGTGTTCTCTCTCTGTTAAATGAATAAATAAAAAATCTTTAAAAAAAAAAAAAAAGAAAACAAACCCTCACAGACAAAATCTGATGTCTGTATAAATGGGCCTGAGCAGAAAATACCTCCTCGGCAAGAATTCTGAGTTCACATTGGCTTGGAGAGAATGAGGACACAAGTTGGTGAAAAATGGTTTGGTTCTATAATGGTCGCTGGAAATGGATGCCCTCCCTTGACTTTCAGAAAGGGAAGAAAAAGCAAGGTTGGCATTATGCTCTTTTTTTCTGATTTTTCCTTTCTTCCTCCCCTGCAATCAAGTTGAGCTAACAATATTTAACTTTTTATTTTGAAATCAATTTTTAATTTTAAGTCCAATTTATCAACGTATTTATTTTATGGAACCTACTTTTGGAGTTATATCTAAGAAAGAGTGTCCTAACCCAAGGTTTCAACTATTTTTCTTTTTATAGACTATGGTCTACTTTTAGATTCTCTATTCTGTTCCATTGATCTGTCTTCATGCTAATACTGTACTATCTTGCTGATAGTAGCTTTTGAAAGCAAATTGTGTTAGTTCTCCAACTTAGTTCTTTCCCAAAATTATTTGGGTCTTCTAGGTCCATTGAATTTGCATATGGATTTTAGAATCAGTTTGTCAATTTCTGCAAAAAGCTCCTAAAAATTCTCTTCCAGATTGCATTGAATCCACAGATCAATTTGAATAAAATAGACATTTAGGAAATATCTAGTTGCACAAGCCATGAACAAGATACAGCTTTTCATTTATTTAGGTCTTTAGTTCATTTCACCAACAGTTTCTAATTTTAAGTGTTCAGACACGGTACAGGCCTTATACATTTTTTTCCGATTTATCCCTAAGTGTTTTATTTTTGGCATTCTTATGAAAGGTTTTGCTTTTTCAAAATTTCAATTTCTGATTGTTCACTTCTAGGTTATAGGATTACAACAGACATTCATATACATTGATTTTTTATGTTTCCTATTAATTTGGGAAGTTTTGATGGTATTTGTTAAGATACCTTCCTTAATAGCAGTTAATATTCGAATGCCAAGAAGATGATTTTCTACTTTTACCTGAACTATTAAGGATTTTCTCTTTGTCTTTTTTCAACAACTTGAACATGTTGTGCCTATGTTTTTGAGGGTGTGTATGTGTGTGTTTGTATTTATTGTTCTCTGAGTTTCTTACATCTGTGGTTTGATGTCTGTTGTTCTTTCCAGACAATGCACACCTATTATTTCTTTTTTTTCACAACTATTATTTCTACAAATATTTCTTCTGTCCTGTTCTATCTCTTGTCTCCTTCTGGAATTCCAATTATGTGAGAACATTTGGTATTTTCTTATAGCTCTTGGCTGTTTTGTTCTGTTTGGTCAGTCTTTTTTAATCTTTATATTTTGGTTTGAGCTATTTCTTTTGACCTAGCTTCAAGTTCACCAATTCCTCAGCTCTGCCGATTCTACATATGAGCCCACTGAAGGCATCTTTCATCTCTCTACTATTTTTTTTTTTGCTGGCATTTCCACTTGACTCGTTCTTATAGTTCCATCTCTTTGCTGAAATTACCCATCTGATCTTGCACGTTATTCACTATCTCTGTTAGAATCTTGACCATGCGAATCATAATTTTTTAAATTCAACAATTCTAATTTCTGTGCTTTATCTGAATCTGGTCATTGATTAATTTTCTCTTGGCAAAGAATTGGTTTTGTTGAATTTTTTATGTCTCGTAGAACAGTGGAGTGAGGTGTGTTTTGTTTGGAAATGGGCCTGCCCTTCTTTTTGCTAGGCATTTAGCGTGAGATTACATTAGTCTAGTTGCACCGTGATTGACATTTCTCTTCACTGTGCTTATCCTTGGTGCACAAGCTTCATATTTCTCTGCTGACACCTGGATTTAGTGTCAGGATTGATTTGCTGGAGGATTTTTCTCAAAATATGCTTTCCCCTCAGTTTTAATTCTTTGCTTATCCTGTGCCTCAGAGAATGAATCTTTTGCAGCTTTCTAGCAGTATCCAATGATTAATTATACTCCACACTTATTAGCCTAATGTTGGAGAGTCGCTGGGCGGATGGGGGCAGGAGTTGGTTCTCTGATATTCTCAGTCTTAGGCAGGTCCCCGGGCATCAGGGTTGTGGTTCTCCAAGTGTAGACCTTGGCCCAGAACATGTTACTGCCTCTCTTCTATGGCAGTCATTCAACAAGGGCAATTTTGTTCATTGCCTTCTTGATATCAAGAGAAATGTTTATCTGCCAAAAAAGGACAGTGCTACTGGCATGTTGTGAGTAGAGACCAGTGATACAGTTAAATATCCTGCAGTTCAGGGTACAGCCACCCCCCTA
>CM052810.1:150396279-150407582 GCA_028533885.1 Nasua narica
TTTCATATTTTTCTGGTAAGTCTGCTCCACAGTTTAACTTTTTTTGTTTTTGTTATTATTTTTGTTTTGCAATATAGTTTTGTGTGAGATTTCCCGAAGGACAAATGTGAGGGCAGTGTTAGGGCCCAGAGAGTGGCCACAGACCCAAGGCAAATTTCATTTGTTGAAATAGTTCTCAGTTGATCTCAGACACAAAGAGAAAATAATGTCATTGTCCCATCCACAAACTTCAACATAAATATCTGTTGCTATTCAGCATAGTCTCACATAACTACTTTTTAAAAGAATGTACCATACTAGTCAAAATATTTACCTTAAGATCTTTTCAGTATTTCTTATGTAATTTCATTACCTTTTAGAGTTGGACAGACTGTCAAGACACAGTTCACTGGCCACCTTCATGCCATTTAATGTTAACTAACATCTCCAAGGAAATGTGCTTCTGGGAATTTTCTGTCCTGGCAAAAACAGTGTAGATTTAAAATGCAGAAAGATAAAACATTTTGTAGTAGCAATATGGAGCATCTTAAGAATGTGAGAGAGGAGCATATTCTAGGGCACTGGTGGTGAAAGGTACAAAAATAGTAAAATCTCCCCACTCTTAGGATTCATAATACTGACTTCATTTAACTCATCGTTTCCTAAACTTACCCAGCCATTGAACAAACCACGCTGCAATTTCTATAAAACAAAAATTAACAGCCCCTTGAACTTTTATTTCAGTGGATACTCTCAGGAAAATATTTGGTGACTTAAACCTGTGTAAGAATGGTCTACTTGTAGAATGGATTTCTGTAGAGAGTAAAAGATCTAAAGTAGCTTTGTAAAAAGAGTAGAACTATTTAAAGCTGCAAAGACTTTGCTTTTCTGTGTCCTTTCAATTAAGCATCCACCTTGAGGCTTCAAGAACTTTCACACAATTGTGAATCTAACTTCCACTCACAATAATTTTATGCCCACTTTTCCAACAATAACTATTCACCCTCCTGGGGAAATGATAAAACGAGCTAGCGAGAGTAAGCATAACATCCCACTTCACACTGGGTTGAATCATGTCTTGGTTGAATGGGTTTCGGGGGGACTTAGGACCTGTTATTTTTTTCTTTTTTTACCAGAATGTTCTCATTATAAAGTATGGTATTTTGTTCAAATCACAAGTCATTGTTCTTTCTGAACAAGATGTTGCACTTGATTGTAGGACATGGAAAAGCAAAGTATTCAACAACATGGAAAATAATCACCTTTCATGAAATCGGTTTGTTTAAAAGACTGTTGCTGAAGAAGCCATTGCAAATTGTTTTCTGAATGCTTTTTGGTGAACATTTTTAGACCTACAAAATGGAAATTATTTTCAACTTTCTATCATAGCCTTGATCAGAATGGATTTTAAAAGTACTTAATGATTAAGTAAGATCAATTGCAAAGATGACATAATAGAGGGAAAGGCTTTCGAGGAAAATAAGATTAAAAACATTGGTATATATAACAATATTGTCATAATATTAGTATACTGTGAGTCTAAAATTGCACAATAAATATAAATAAAAATAAAAAATAACTCACATATTATAAACATGTTATTTATATTTATACCTCAATATTTATTATATTATTATAAGTATTACATTATAAATATTATATTTATATTTTATATTTATATAAATCTGTATTTATACTTATATCTATATCAAATTTTTATTTATATCTCAATAAATATAAAACTCTTACATTTGATGAGCTATACATATCTTTCAGGATACTTCAAGTTTTAGACTTCGTAGTTAGGTACAAATAGTTTTTAACTTCATTTGAATTATTTGCTTATTTATGCTTTATGTTAGATAAAAAGGATAGCATAATAATGGAAGGGAAACAGACTTTTAAATCATGTGAAATATTTTATGGTTAATTGCTGAATAAAAACCCAAAAATTAGAAATAGTCAAAACAAGCCTATAACAAGACATGATGTGTATGTATGTATAATTGAAATGCTGACATTTCAAGTCTAATATCAACAAAGTCTAAATATCAACACTGAAAACCATAAATTTCACACGAAATTATTATACTTAGCAAGCTTGACTTTGGAATGTGAAATCAGAGGTTTCAAAGTTGTAATCTCACAACATTAACATCGAAAACAATGATGGTTAAATATCTTTATTATTGTGGGATACTAGGGTGGCTCAGTGGGTTAAAGCCTCTGCCTTTGGCTCAGGTCATGATCCCAGGGTCCTGGGATTGAGCCCAATATCAGGCTCCTTGCTCAGTGGGGAGCCTACTTCTCCCTCTGTCTGCTCTGCCTGCTGCTCTCCCTACTTGTGCTCTCTCTCTCCCTGACAAATAAAAAAATAAAATTTCAAAAAAAGCATCTTTATTGGATCTCGAGTTTTCGTTTAAAGAGAAAAATCTCACATGAATTAGGTTTCAACACAAAATGTCCAAGTGTAGCTTAAAGAAATGTGTATTATGAAATATAGTTGAAGTTCAACATGAGTCATAAATTTGCTTTGCAAAGCCAGTCAAGTAATTAAACACATAAAGTAAAAACAGTGAGGGATACAGACCTTGATAAACTCAAGAGGGCATAACTGATCTTAAGGGGTCGTGGATTATTTTGTTTTGCAGTCCTGGCCAATTGTTTCCTTGGAGGAATTTAGAGCTACTGTTACCAGAGTTTTGACTTTTCAAAATACTCTAAAATTCTAGATTAATATTTATAATCTCCTGGTGTTGAAATGTTGGCATTAGATGGTTGCCTACCCAAAATCCATTCTCCCCTTTCTCCTTCTTAATAGAGCACTGTATATCATTCAGAAATCTTATCTTTTCCACCTCCCCCCACCCTGTACCCCCAACACACACACACACACACACACACACACACGCTCATGGCCTAAGTGTCTTGGAAAAGCTGAACTTCTGCTCTTGATCTGAGGTTGGATTAGCTTAAGGGTTAATTTCATTCCATTCCCAAGCAGAAATCCAATAGCACATAAAATACCCTGAAACAATTATTGGCAGATCCAACCAGCTGTGTAAACTCAAATTATTAATTATAAATTATCAGGAACTTGATGTGATCTTTGAACCACTGGCCAACTGACCTAAATCCACCCTATTTCTTGATTTCCTTTTCTGTGAGATATTTTTCCTTATTATTTAGGCCAATTTGAAAATTTTTTCTTATTTTTACCTAAAATTATCAAAATGATTCAACAACAGATTAAAAAACAGACAGAACAAGTAAGGACCAAACCTAATCTGTAAGTCATGCAGTTATGATGTCTAAAATATGTATAGGCAGACCACGAGTCCATTTATATGAAGTAACACCTTGGAGAAAATTATTTTCATTTGTTCTCCCCTTAAAAATCCAAGAACAGAGGTGCCTCGTTTGCTGTCAGTTAAGTGTCTGACTCTTGATTTCAGCTCAGGTCATGATCTCAGGGTTGTGGGATTGAGCCCTGCGTAGGGCTCTGAGCTGGGCCTGGAGCCTGGCTAAGATTTGCTCTCTCTGTATCGCCTCTCCCCCGTCCCCAAAAAACCAAGAACAACAACAAAAGTGAAAATGAACTTAAACTGCCCATTTCTCAGAATGGTTACTTTCCAATGCTGTTTATCTTAGAACTTATTTAAATCCAAGGATCATGAGATTCAGGAAGAAACAGATGAGAAAAGCTGCTGTTTCCCTAAGGGGAAAAAATTATGGATGTCCATTTTTCAGTCATGATTTGGGTACCATTTAAGCTAAAAGTAGGTTAATAGGACATATGACTAGATATCCTAAAGTTCTCTTATTCTGTATTATCTGTGTTTGTTTTCTATATTATCTTTAATAAGAATAACCCACAGATTACTCATATTGGCATTCCTCCAACCACGCATAATTCAGGCTCTTTTAAATTTTCATGGAAATTGGTGGAAAGTTTTCAACAGTATAAAATTCTAAAATTTATGTACATACTAATGCCAGAAGCTAAAGGATTTAAATTTGGTTTTAGAGAAGATGACATAAAGGAAAAAATTGCTATAAAGTATCTCCATTTCATCTTTTATATATAAAGGATCAACAAATAATTTCTTAGATTAGGCAGGTGTTAAAAAGATTAATATAAGAAAAATAGCTTATGAGAACCTTAGCGCACTTTAAAATCAGATATTTATGAATGTTTGTTTAATCTATGACTATAAAGAGGATGTCTATGTTTTAAAAAAATTCAAGGACATTTAATTTTAATGTTATTTGACAAAGGAATGAAAGAGAGTATACAAGGACTCCATCAGTTAGTACGTACTTGGCGCATAAGAGAGTTAGATCTTTGCCAAAAGCATAGATGAATTAATGAATTAAATAAATGAAAAAAATAGAGCATATGCAGCATGAATTTTGTCTCACTATAGAATCAGCAATTTAATGATCAGTTAGCAAGAAGATCTTATAATCTAAACAATAGATACTTTCACTTCTGCAAAAGTAATATTAGATTACCATTCTGTTCATTAAACAGAATAATGCCCCCCCAAAGATGTCCACATCCTAGATCCTCGAACTTATGATTATGCTATCTTATATGGCAAAAGGGAATTTGATTATAAAGACTTTAAAATAGGGGGATTATCCTGGATTATCTGGGAGGGTCCAATCTAATCACATGATTCCTTAAAAATCAATGGATGTTTAGTGTCTACGGTTCCCTCCCAGAGAGGGAGATGTGAATCCTTAAAAATGGTCAGAGAGCTACTGTTGCTGATTTTGAAGATGGAGGAAGAAAGCTATAAACCCAGGAATGCAGGCAACTGATAAAAGATGGAAAAAGCAAGGAAAGAGATTTTTCTTCCAGGGCCTCTAGAAGGAAAAGTGGCTTAGCCTATACTTTGATTTTAGGCTAGAGAGATCCTATGGAATTGTAGGATAATAAAGTTGTGTTATTTTAAACCCTAAATTGATGGTAATCTGTTATAGCAACAATAGAAAATAAATACTGCTATTTTATTAAACTTTATTCAGGAAAAGGAGAAAATCTGAGAATCCACCAAAGTGCAAATGCTTTAAAACATGCATGGATAATGATCTTTATTCAAGGAGTATTTTATGTGCATCCCTTATATCTATACAGAATAAAAGTTCCATGTCATATTCACTTATGTTTGGACCGCAGTGCCATTCACCTGTTGACCAAATTCTTTAAACTAAAGTGATGGCTCTCAGGCTCATTAAATGCTCTATGTTTATAAATTCCTGACTAAACTGATCAAACTCTAAAAAATTTACCATCGTCACTTGATAGAAATTGTATAATAAAATGAAACCCAAAAAAGGCATCCTATTTGATCTCTGCAATAGTTACTGACTTGCCAAACAATAGGAAGGCTTTCCTTTACAATCATTTGCCATGAGGACCTCATCTCAGTTAGACAATTAGGTACTTTCAGAATGAAGTAATAGGTAGAAAGTACCTTTATGTACCATAAAGAACCATATGATAAACTTCTAGTAATGCAATTATAGAGCCTTCTTACACGAAATTCTCTTGATAAAGTAGGTCCTGATAAGTTGAGAAATAAATTTAAAGCACAAATTTTACAATATCCAAAATCAGAAAAGATAAGTCGTTTCCAAATGTGTTGGATGGAATGGACTGTGAGGAAGAACAACAAACTACTGCTAGGAATTACACAGAAGCTTTATGACATTTCCTTTGTATTTCAGATAAAATTTCCCTTGTGTCTACATAATGCATTTAATGATCTGGAGCTGACAATGTAGCAGCAAAAGTAAAAGCAAAAATAATCTTATAACGTGTCCACAGCTAATAGTATACAAATTTTTTCAAGGCAAATTACTATAATCTATCTAAATATAGAAGTAGAATATACAGGCACCTGGGTGGCTCATTAGGTTAAGTAACTGCGTTCAGCTCAGGTCATGATCCCAGGGTCCTGGGATGGAGCCCCACTTCAGCCACTCTGCTCAGCGGGGAGCTGCTTCTCCCTCTTCCTCTGAACTTTCCCCCTGCTCATGCTCTCACTCAAGTTCTCTGTCTCTCTCAAATGAATTTTTAAAAAGGTATAGAATATATATCAATCAAGGTCTAGTCAGGATACTGAAACACATCTGTTACTTTAACAGAGAGAGAATTTAATATAAAGAATAGTTAATTGGGCATTATCAGAAAACAAAAGGAAAAGGGAAAATACAATGGTATTACTGAGATAATAGGTGCAGAAAGAAGTTAGTCTGAGGTAACAGAAGGGAGAATTTGCAATTTTATTTTTTTAAAGATTCATATATTAATTTGAAAGAGAGAGAGTGAGCGGGGAAGGGGCAGAGAGAGAATCTCAAGCAGATTTCCCACTGAGTGCGGAGCCCGAGATAGGACTTGATCTTACAACCCTAAGATCATGACCTGAACCAAAACCTAGAATCGGATGTTCAACTGACTGAGCCACTCAGGCACCCTGAGGTTTTAAGTTTAAAATGTAGATGCTTGAATAAGAGACCGAACAAAGCTGGGACTCAGATCTCTGAAGAGAAGGTGCTGTTCAGCTCCTCTCAGTGCCTCAGAAACTGAGAGAGGAAGCCTCTAAGCTAGAACCAGATATCTGAGGAGGAAGCACCAAAATTGATGCTGACATCATCCAGAGGCATAATGAGCTGGCACAAGGGGCTGGGAGAAAAGCAAACGAATTAGCTGCTGCTGGAACGAAATGTTACTCTAGCTTCGGGACATGATGCTAAGGGAAATAAGCTAGTCCCAGAAAGACAAATAATTTCATGATTCCACCTATCAGTCAAAGTCATAGAAGAGAGAATACAATAGTTGTTGCAAGGGGTGGGGGTTGGGAGAAACATGGAGTTGTTCAGTAGGTATATGTTTCAAGTCCCATGTTGGACTCCATGCTAGGCGTGATGTCTTAAAAAAAAAAAGAAAAAAGAAAAAGACATCAGTGGATCTTGACTGCAGCAATGATTACTGTAGTGGTTTTAATGGTGACTTTCCATTTCTCTCTGTCTCCGTCTGCTTGTGCTGCCATAGCAAAATACCACAGACCAGGTGGCTTAGATAACATGAATGTATTTTCTCACAGTTCTGGAAGTTAGAAGTCCAAAATCTAGGTTTTAGCAGTTTGTTCCTATGTCCTCACATGGTCTCTTCTTTGTGTGAGCATGTAGAGAGAGATCTCTGTGGTGTCTCTTCCTCTTCTAATAAGGACACCAGTCCTATTGGAATAGGGCCCCATCTTTATGACCTCATATAACCTTAATTGCTTCCTAAAGACTATCTCCAAATATAGTCACATTGGTGATTAAGGGTTCAACATAGAAATTTTAGGGGACACATTTCAGACCATGGCACTCTCATTCCCTGTACATATATTAGTTGTAACATTTCATAAGGAAGATTTGTCTCTTCTTGCATTTATGCATTTAAATAGTTATGTATATCATTATGGAATCAAGGTATTTATTTTATCCTTTTTATATTCTTGTATATTATTCTTGGGGTTATATTTATAATGCCAATGTTATTTTGTAACCCAAATATTTCTAGCTTTAGCAGTTGGAAGCTCTAACTTCATTTTTTTTTAATTTTAGATATAGGTATGTTACATGTACATGTATAAGTGTATATGTATATACATATATATACACAGCTATAATTCAGAACTGTTACCAGGATGTCTATGCATCAGTATGTACTCAAATGATTCAACAAAATCTTTTATTTATACATTTATAAACATTTATGCATTTATTTAATAATCATCTTTAGATGACACCTGAGTGGTTCAGTCATTAAGCATCTGCCTTGGGCTCAGGTCATGACCCCAGGGTCCTAGGATCAAGCCCCACATTGGGCTCCCTGCTCAGCGGGAAGCCTGCTTCTCCCTCTCTCACTCCCCTGGCTTGTGTTCCTTCTCTTGCTGTGTCTATCTCTGTCAAATAAATAAAATCTTTAAAAAAAAAAAAACCCATCATCTTTAGAAAGGTTTTATCTCTTACATTAATAAAGATTATTTTTATCACTATTACTTCTATAGAAAAATATGTTATCAGAGAGCTTTCCTTTGATGTTTAAATCTGTCCATCCTCTCTGTCAATTCTTTCATTTTCACTCTGATTTTAGGGTGTGTGCCAAGAATTTCTCTTCCATATAAATGACTATATTGTGTCAAAACAATTTTATTGTTAATGTGGATTTTAAATATGACATTTTGTTTATTTTCTTGAGTTATTTTTCTTTTGATGCCTTTATTATGAGTGAAAGGATGCTATTCTAGGTCATGTATTTGTATCTTAATTTAATGAGTATTTTTTCCCAATCCTTCATAACTGAAAGAAGCAGCTTGAAATGATCTTAACTGTATTAAATTGCTCAAAGCAATTCTACCTTTATATAGGAGTATGGTAGGTAGAATTGTGACCCCCTTATGTAAAATATGTCCATGCCCTAGTTTCTCGGACCTGTGAATATGCTACCTTAGGTGGCAAAGGGAATTTTTGCTGATACAATGAAATTAAAGATCTAGATTTATTTGCATTGGTGCCATTTGTAAATATTCTAATTTTTGTATTTTATAATTTTGAGTCTGACCATTGTACTTTTCCTCTATAATAATAATGTGCTAATTAATATCTACTGCAGTGTCGGGACGCCTGGGTGGCTCAGTTGGTTGAGCAACTGCCTTTCGATCAGATCGTGATCCCAGAGTCTTGGGATCGAGTCCCGCATCGGGCTCCTTGCTCCGCAGGGAGCCTGCTCCTCTCTCTGCCTCTGCCTGCCTCTCTGCCTGCTTGTGTTCTCTCTCTGTTAAATGAATAAATAAAATCTTTAAAAAAAATATCTACTGCAGTGTCTAAATAAATATGATAGTACATGAGGAAAAATTTAATTCAAATTTAGATGAATTTCATGAGTATCAAGATCATCAAAATTATACCAAACTGAAAAGTAATATACACATTTTTACCAAATACGAGAACCAAATAAATAAGATCTGTTTCAAGGGGTAGAAGATAATTTTCCAATTGTTATAGTAGTGAGGAAAAGAAGGAATCCTTTTCCTCCATAAATTCATCAGATCCTTCCCATGTGTGTTCATAATAACCCAGAGTGACTTTTAATCATGAAGTCAGACATGTGGATATGTCTATATCACGAAAAATTAGAATTTTGTGCTCATAAGAATTAGAACAAATTATGTATGTGTGTTTTTGAAATCTGTGCCAGTGGTAAAAAGATAATCTATTTGTTGGAAAGACAATACCGTAGATTAATGTTTAACTAATATTTTAAATCCTGTCATGTTGCTAACATGATCAGAAATGTTGAACAACTTACTACACCTTGCTGGGCTTCAGGTCACTACAGTGATAGAAAAAATAAAAAATATATAGTCCTATCATATAGTACTGTTGCAAATTCCAGGTGAAGTAATTTTTTCTCAAATTTTAGAATATATTAGAAATTCTAGATGATAACTTTTAGGTCTTTTTTTTTTCTGACACCATTTGTTGAAGAGATTGTTTCTCCTCCATTGTATTGCCTCTGCTCTTTCATCAAAGATATTTCTGTGGGTCTATTTCTCAGCTCTCTACTCTGTTCTATTAGTCTATTTGTCTATTGTTTCACCAATATGACATTGCCTTGTTTTTTATGGTTTTATAGTAAATTTTGACATTGCATAGCATTAGTCTTCTGAGTTTGTCCTTCTCCCTAAATATTGTATAGCCTATTCTGAGTATTTTATCTTTTGGCTTTAAAGAATGACTTGGGCAGTATTTCTTCTAATTCTATTTTCTGGAAGAAACTGTAGAGAATTGGTATAATTTCTTCCCTAAATGTTTGGTAGTATTCACCAGTGAACACATCTGAGTCTAGGGTTTCCTGCTTTTGAAGATTAGTTATTATTTATTCAATTTCTTTAATAGATATAGGTCTGTTTGTATTTCTTCTTATGTAAGCTTTTTGTTCTTAAGAAACTACAAATGTTTCATTAGGGAAAGCAAAATGTTTCATTAGGAAAAGTACTCAATTTGAAATGTTGAAGAGGTTTAAAAGGGAGGATATTTTATCCTGCAAGTTTGACAGCTAGTAGCTTTCCTGCCATACAACTTCAAGAGATAAAAGAATCTAATCCTTTTTTGCCCCCAACGAATATAAGAATATAAGCTGTGTTCAAATCTACTTCAAATAAAAATAAAATTCCATCATACAACAAGTGTAGTGTTTATTATTTAAACATTTATCCTGGAGAATGGGGGAAACACTAGTGAAGAAAAATAACAGACACTTTGTCCATCAGCCAAGATACAAAAGAAAACAAATATAAGCAATTTCATAACAAAGAATGAGAAACAGACAAACTTTACAATTTTAGTTTCTCTGATGCTTGTGTATTTATGGTGATGAGGCTGGGTTTAATCTTGTGCTGGCTTCCCTCTGCATGTTTTTGAGATTTATCCCTATTATTGTATGTGTCATTATCCAGTTCTTTTTTGTGCTGACCACTTTGTGATTTACATATTTCACTACATGAATATATTGCAATATGTTTATCCATCTTCTTGTCAATGGTTGCTTCCCACGTTTTGGCTATTATGCCTAAAGTTTCCATGAACACTCTTGTACACGTCTTTCAGCTACGCTTTCATTCCTCTTTGGTCTATACCTAAGGATGGCATTGCTAACTTAAGGGATAGGGAGATTTTTAACTTATTAGAAACTGCCAGATAGTTTCCCAAAATGTTTGCAAAATCTTATAATTTCACCAGCAATTCCATCAAATTTATTGTGATACCACATTGTTTTAATTACTCAATTTTCTTTTTCTTTCAAAATTGATCGACCATCTAAAGTCCTTTGCATTTCCATATAAATATGAATCATATTTTTATTAGAATCTGAAACGATTCATTGAAACATGTGGACTTCTTTTTAAGATGCATTTATTTATTTTTTTAGAGAGAGCATGATCAGGGAGAGGAGCAGAAGAAGAGGGGAGAGAGACTCTCAAGCAGACTCTGCACTGAGCACAGAGCCTGATCCCAGGACCCTGAGATCATGATCTGAGGTGAAAGCAAATTTGGCCACTTGACCAACTGAGCCACTCAGGCACCCCATGGACACTTACTTCTGAATGTCTGGCTTCAGGAAACCATTTCCACTACTTTGTGAACAGGAAATCAAACACTAATGTGGGTGCTCCTACCTAACTCTATCATCATCACCTACGGAAAGCCTGCAACTGCATTTCCTGCATAGAAAGACAAGAGCAGTGTGATTCTGGTTAGAA
>CM052810.1:150407682-150449842 GCA_028533885.1 Nasua narica
TTTTTTTTTTTTTAAAAGATTTTATTTATTTATTTAACAGAGAGAGAACACAAGCAGGCAGAGAGGCAGGCAGAGGCAGAGAGAGGAGCAGGCTCCCTGCGGAGCAAGGAGCCCCATGTGGGACTCGATCCCAGGACGCCGGGATCATGACCTGAGCCAAAGGCAGCTGCCTAACCAACTGAGCCACCCAGGCGTCCCAATATGTGCCCTTTTCAATATCCACCACCAGGTTCGCCCAACCCCCCACTCCCTCCCCTCCAAACCCCTCAGTTTGTTGCTCAGAGTCAACAGTATCTCTTGGTTCATCGCCCCCTCTGATTTCCCCCCATTCACCCTTCCCTTCCTTCTCACAATGTCCTCCATGTTTTTCCTTATGCTCCACATGTGAGACCATAATATAATTGACTCTCTCCGCTTCACTTATTTCACTCAGCATAATCTATTCAACAGATGAATGGATAAGGAAGATGTGGTACATCTATACAATGGAATATTATGCCTCCATCAGAAAGGATGAATATCCAACTTTTGTAAAATTTCCCCTTTAAAAAAAATAAAATAAAATGCACAGTCCATCACACTGAATCTTTCCTCACAATAACTGAAATTCATTCTGTTGTCTCACAGGCCCCAACTACTCACAGTCACTGCTGTGACTCAGTGTATTCACAGTCCCCAACTACGTCCTTACTACTAAAAGTCCTTCTTTTTCCTTCTCACCTTCCACTACACTCCTCAAACTCTATTCACACTCCCAGGAACACCATCACCACTGGATGTGTTTTATGTGTTCCCAAGAGAAATTAGTGAGGTAAAATAATTCATTTTAGTGAAGAAATAAAATTAAATACATTAAAATGGCTTAATAAATGTCTATAATGAAGACAGAATAGAACAAAAGAACTTCTGGGTGCCTGGGTGGCTCAGTGGTTAAAGCCTCTGCCTTCGGCTCAGGTCATGATCTCAGGGTCCTGGAATCGAGGCCCACATTGGGCTCTCTGCTCAGCAGGGAACCTGCTTCCTCCCCTCTCTCTGCCTACCTCTCTGCCTACTCATGATGTCTCTCCTCTCCGTCAAATAAATAAATAAAAAATCTTAAAAAAAAGAACTTCTTAAGAATTTGTTATGACTATAAAATAAACTATTTTTGATTAACATTTTTATTTATCTATATTGATTTTTATTCACCTTAGGCAAAATATATGAG
Source organism: Nasua narica (assembly GCA_028533885.1). Lineage (NCBI taxonomy): Eukaryota > Metazoa > Chordata > Mammalia > Carnivora > Procyonidae > Nasua > Nasua narica. Next base: position 150,408,890 of record CM052810.1, read on the forward strand.
TTTAAAACTATCAACATGTAGAGAAGCTTTTCAAAATGGTTCCCTGTGATTGAGCATGTAAAAAAGATTTTGTTTTCTCTTTTAAGGGGTGACAAGGTGAGAAAATTGATTAACAGAATCAAAGAGTGGGAAGAAAGTAGATGTGGCTACTGGAACAAGTCCTTTAAAATATGAATGATCTAATGGGTCCTTATAAATCTATATGCCAATGCTAAAGACTTTCTACTAATTAGAAATTGAATAGAGTTAATCCAATAAAATACATAACACTTGGAAATAACTTTTCAGAATTGCTGTGAAAATGTTAAATTAGTAGAGGAATTGTTGGGAAGACATGTCAAGAAATGACTCCTTTATTGTTTTATAAAAAAGACTGCAAAATTATCTTGATTCTTTGGAGATAGTCTAGATAACTTACTAAACATGGAGTTCTTATTGGGAGAGAAGTCGTATCATCCAGGACAGGAATGCTGCGAATATAAACTCCACCGAAGCAGAGTGAAGGTTAGTAATAATAGGATAGCACATGTGGATGGAGGAGTGGCAAGGGAGTCCTCATCAAATAAAAACAATTTCAAAAATTATCTTTTCCATTTGGTGTCAGCCTTCAATGTGTCTCCATCGTCAAAACAAAAGCCAAAAAACTTGTAGGGCTTGCACACCGACACTCAGGCAGAATTTAATTTGATTTATTATACTGCTCAAACAATCCAATAATCACATCTTTAAGACACGGATGGGGAAAAAAAATGCTCCAGGCTTTCCTGCAATCTTTCTACTGTGGTTAAAAGAGATTCTAGTGACTTTGAAGTTTTATTTCAGTTTTTTTGTTTCGTTTTGTTTTGTTTTTTGCATCTCAACTAGAATGGAGGTATAATAAATTGACCTCAGTCAAAATACTCTATCCTTATCAAGTTTTTAGATTAAGGATAAGTTTATAAAAGGTAACAGAATGATGATCTTGGAAGAGCAAGCTTTTGGCTCAGGAAATAAATGTGGGCAATCGTGTTTTCATTACTTAGTAGTTTAGGTTTCTGTTTTTCTTATTTAGCGTGTCTTTTGAAGCTATCACCTCATTGAAAGCTCAGGAAGTTGAGCGAATATGAACGCTGCTTTAGTCATATAAAATGTCTTTTGAAGCTATCACCTCATTGAAAGCTCAGGAAGTTGAGCGAATATGAACGCTGCTTTAGTCATATAAAATGTCCTTGGCTCCTAACAAGTGACATGAGTTCATTTACTCCTATCCATGCTTTGACCAGAGGGTCAACATTGACCTTAAAGTTCCAGGTTCACAATCACAGACTTTGATGGACACTTGGAACAGTCTTTGGATACCTCATTCAAATCATTCTAATCCTCAGTTTGGTTTAAATGGTAATGCCCAGTATTTTTAAAAAGAGGAAGAAGAAAACAATGAAGAACTGCAGGAGGGTTCTGTAGACAAGGAAATCATACAAGTGGGACTAGGAGCCATTCTCCCTTGTTTCACCCCCCAAAGAAGCCACTGGCTTGGCTCTGACATCTCTCTCTCAGGATGAATGTGACTGCTATGTTTGTAATATTTCTGACCCTTCCCGCATGGCCGCTTCAGATGATTACACGAGGTCCTTGCTTTGCTTTACATTCTAATCTTCATTAGCAGCCCCCACTCCCTAGTGAGGGTTTCATCTTCACTCTGCTTTTTTGAGCTTCCCATTGCAATCCTGCCCACTAGAAACAGGCCTCTGAACACTTCTGCTCTCCCAGGTTGCTACATCGCAAGTGGGAGCTTGCCTTTTAAACCTCCTTTTCTCTTACTGGTACTCAGAAGACGACTAATGACTTAGTCACTTTACATAATGTGGGAAATTACATTCCTTTAGGTTGGTCCCTTTATTTATAACAAAACACAGTCAGGGGCGCCTGGGTGGCTCAGTCAGTTAAACATTTGCTTTCTGCTTAGGTCATGATTGCAGGGTCCTGGGATAGAGCCCTGTATTGGACTCCCTGCTCAGCGGGGAGTCTGCTTCCCTCTTTCTCTCTCACCTGCCCCCTGCCTGTTTTTTTTTTCTTTCTCTCTAATCGCTTTCTCTCAAATATAAATTTAAAAAAAACCTAAAGATTCCACCCCCAAAATACTAGCACTCATACAGCAATTCAGCAATGTGGCAGGATACAAAATCAATGCGCAGAAATCAGTTGCTTTCCTATACACTAACAATGTAACTGTAGAAGGAGAAATTAGGAAATTGATTCCATTTACAATAGCACCAAAAACCATAAGATATGTTGGAATTAACCTAACCAAAGAAGTAAAGGATCTATACTCTATAACATATACTACAGAACACTTATGAAAGAAATTGAAGACATAAAAAGATCAAAGAACATTCCATGCTCATGGATCAGTAGAATAAACATTGTTAACATGTCTATCCTGCCCAGAGCAATCGGTACTTTCAACACCATCCTGATCAAAATATCAATGGCATTTTTCAAAGTGCTGGAACAAATAATCTTAAAATTTGTATGCAACCAGAAAAGACCCTGAATCACCAAGGAAAAAAAGAAACAAAGAGAAAAAGAGAAACAAAGCTGGAGGCATCCTGTTGCCTGACTTCAAGCTATATTACAAAGCCATGATCACAAAGGCAGCATGATACTAGCACAAAAACAGACACATAGATCAATGGAACAGGATAGGGAGCCCAGATATGGACCTCAATTCTATGGCCAACTAATCTTCAACAAAGCAGGACAAAATATCCAATGGAAAAAAGACAGTCTCTTCAATAAATGGTGTTGGGAAAATTGGACAGCTATATATAAAAGAATGAAACTCAACCATTCTCATACACCATTTTAAGGAGGTCACATATTGCATGGAGCACTGGGTGTTATACACAAATAATGAATCATGGAACACTACATCAAAAACTAGTGATGTACTGTATGGTGACTAATATAACATAATAAAAAAAATTTTTAAAAACAAGAAACACAACAACAACAAAAAAACCCACAGAACACATTCAGTATCTAACTGCACATATTCGGTACTGGCCTTTTAACTTCTTTTCCAAAGTTATATAACCATAGAAATGTTCTGCAGAGAGCACTGCATCTTTAGGCTACCACAGTTCCCCTTTTCTTCCTTCTACCAAAGGAAATCATCACAGGTAGCACTTTAATAGATGTGTGAAATACAACTTCATGACTAATGGATTTGGATACACATCATGCTCAGGATTAAATAGATTTCCTATAGTCTGCAAAATATTCTCTGAAAATTCTGCAAAATATTCTCTGAAAAAGTATCTTTTTATGGGAAGGAAGAGAATTAATCCTATAAGGCTTTTTTTTTTTTTAATTAAAGGATTTTAGAAAATGGTGAATAGCTAATAGACACCATAAAGTATATAGATAATTCATGGATACTTTCTCTGTGAACATTGGGTTCTCATCTCTAGAGCTCTTCCCTTTTAATTATTAATTTTAATTAAACTGAGGCCACTTTTAAATTTTTAGCTTGAATGGAAATAAGAAACCTGTTTACCACTCTAGCAGAGTTGGCTAACCTCAGCATCTATTGATCACAATAGGAAATACATTGCCTTCTTTACCTGAATGAGGTCACTCTTTCTACAGCATACCCATGAAGTAGACATCATTATACAGTCACCTTCCACAGAGGAGAACAATTTTATGTTAATTAAGCTGTCCAGAGCCACCTCATTCTCTAATAACTGAACCAGGATTCAAATAAAATCTTTCTGATTCCAAAATGAATGCTTAGGAGACATATTTACCATGAACTTTCTAATGGGGATTTCTTAGAGCATCAAGGCTGATCTTAAAGAACAGCCACCTGGGTAGAATGTCCCAAGACCCTATCCAAAAGTATCTCCATCAAGAGTCTGTAAAGAAATCTAAAGTTCATCTTTCAAATTGCATTATTTGGTTTAAAGGATGGACCCTTATTTTATTTACCCCTTGGGGACAATATATTAAATCTTACCTGCTAATTTGCTCTTCATTCTCACACGCATTTCTTCCTTTTCTCTTGTCTCAAGAAAAATATCCTTTCTCCTTGCCAAGGACTATTGCATTCCTTTTCTGCTTTGGCAAGGCCATGATCTTGAATAATGTCTCATGGCTGAACTCTGGCTTCTAAGTCTCTCTTCACCCAGAGAAACTTGGTTTTCACCTACTTCTCATATTGTGTCTATTGAAGTTACAATTCTTAAGGCTAAAAAATTGTATAAAAACACTTCTTTCTTGTATCTCAAGTCTCCTTCTTTTTATTAACTCCCTCCTACACACTTAGTGAGCTACCTTGCTCTAAAATTAGGGTGGTAAATAAAATCACTGAACATTTTTACCTTTTACCTGAACCTATGGTAATTTAATCCATTTAATTTAATTTAACTTGTGATTGTTGCCAAAACAAAGTACCACAGACCCGGTTTCTAGATGGTTTATGGACGGCCATATGTTTGCTTATGCACTATATTTGGAGATAATAAAGAGGTAATAAAGAGGTAATTTAGTTAAAATGAGATCATTGGATAATGATCTGATCCAATATAACTGGAGTCCTTGTAAGAAGAGGAAATTTGGACACAAACATGCACCTATTGGGGACATGTGAAGACAGAGAAGATGGCCAACTTCTGACTAAGAAGAGAAGCTTCACAAGAAATTCAATTCCAGAAAAGAAAATAGCCAGTCTCTTGTTGGGCTTTAGCCACTTTTCTGGGAGGGTAAATGACAGCTGACTGATGATGATGCCTCCAAGGCTACAACAATCTCCTAAAGGTCCATATGATGACAAGAAAAAGCTGGGAAGCTGGGATTAACAAGGTAGGTGTGCAAAGAGTAATATCCAAGGTTACCATCCTCCAGAAGCCAACTTCATGCACTTCATAAACACAGGACAATGACAGAAAAATTTAAGAATATAAATTCTCTATTAATTTCCAGCTTTTATCTGCAAAATTTAAAGGCAAAATGGAAGAATAATTAATGGGTAATGGGATATATAATTCTTTTAGAGAAATGTCTCATCTTTGCTGAGTCTGTCGTAAGTCAGCTTCATAAGTGTGATAATAATGATGGATGGCCAATACCTCCAAATTTATAAAGAAATAGTTGTTTATTGTGGTTTGGGAAATTATTTTAAAGACAATATAATTTTAGTGTATTCAAAGATAGTATTTTGATCCAATTTTGTATTTAGTAAATGGAAAAAAAGAAACCATATGTGCAGGTCCTCAGGTAATTCTGCAAATTGTTAAGTACACATGAGATACTCATGTGCCCAAACCACAACATCAAATTTTTATTTCATGTCCACTTAGTAGCAAACAAACTAGAAGCAAGAATATTTAACTCTTACAACAATCATCTATATGGTTGAAAAAAAAAAAGATTTTCAATTAAGATGTGTGGCTCTTTTTTCTAATATTAAAAGAAGGGGAAAACTTGATCCCTATTCTTAGCTCTGTGTCTGAGGTTTTCTCTCAATTCTAAGAGACATTTTGGGTATCAAGGGGATTCCTAACATTATATTAGCATGAATCATACTCTCCACTTTCATAGATTTTACCATGCAATGGAAAGCAAAACTAGAGGCAGTTAACAAATAGTAGAGTACCTAACAGTAAGGGGAACAGAGTAGCAAAACATTTATGTCTAGGTAGGTCACTTAGAGAAGGTTTCACAAAAATAGTTATGTTCCTTCTTGTGAAGAGAAGAGCTACCTGACGCAAGCATGGTGGTGTGGCTCAAGGTCTGCTCCCGCAGAGAAGCATCTGTGCTTATGTGTTAAGTGTAAGAAAATGAAGCATTCATGAGCCTTCTTGGTGTTTGGAGCTTAGAATGACCCAATTTAGTGGTTTTTATCTTTTTCTCTCATTCATTCCCACTTAGTGTTAGTTGCTGTATTACCCCTGGGTTGCTGTAAGACAATCAATCAATTATCAAAGTCAGACTGATTTGTAGAGACTGGAGGACATTGAGAGACCTTAAAGATCTGAGATCATAATATGATTTCATTACTATGAGAAGCTTACAAATGGTAATGTGTTACATTTTGCAAAAGAGTTAAGTCTCAAATTTTGTGACTCCAAAATTTACCTTGAGAGCACAATTTCAGTGTCATGGTCTTGTTTATATTATTATTTAGAATTTGATTTGTGTGTGTGTGTGTGTGTGTGTGTGTGTGTATGTGTGTGTTGAAAACACCCCATGATAGCAAGTTATATATGTGCTCATAATTCTTGAGGTTATTCGGATACTATTTATCAGCAGATAATGCACCGAAGCATTCATTTTCAGGTTAAATACTTCAGGTGCAAGAATGTGGACCATGCATTTCAGATAGTTGTATTATCATTATAGTAAATTCTAAGAATATACCTGCTTGAAGAATTCTAATTAGTGATTACTAAGGAACTGGAAATAATTTATTTTTAAAAACATTTTGGAAAATAATCAGTGGCAATAAGAAATTGCCCAATGAGTCATTCAAAAAGAGAAAATACCTTTCCCTTGAATTCTGAATATATCATTTGTTAGATTTCAAGGCAGTACATTGAAAATTACTTGGTAGAGTTTTTCTAAGAAAAACATGATATAGATAAAGCCAACTCAACAGAAGAGGAAAGAAAAAAAATCTAAGAAATAAAGACCACTTAACCAATTCAGAACCCATAAGAACTGATTTGGAATTTACTCAGAATTCAAATTAGCCCTACATTTCAGTCCAGGACTTGTCAGTAGTAATAAAGAATGAAGAAGGAGTTATTTTGTTATCAGTTATTTTTAAACAAATTACTAACAAGTTAGTTATAAACTTGTGCATCAGTAAGTTCTTTCCACAAAAATGTGTGTATCAAACAAACCCAAACTCAGGGTTGCACTACTGGAAGGATTTATTTCCCATTCACCTGACTTACGACCGGCTGGAGCTCAGGGACACATGATGGTTAGGTCGGTTAAGCATCTGACTCTTGATTTCAGCTCAGGACATGATCTCAGAGTGGTGAGATAGAGCACCATGTCTGGCTCAGTGCCGGGCATGAGGCTACTTAAGATTCTCTCTCTCCCTTTCCCTCTGCCCTCCCTCTGCCCTCCTCCACTCAGGTTCACTCTCTAAAAAAAAAAAAAAAGAAAGAAAGAAAAAAAGAAAGAAAGAAAAAGAAAAAAGAAAAGATCTGCTGGAGCTCAGCTGATTTTAGATAAAACCAAGAGGGCTTATATTCAGACTTCAGGATCAGTTTGGGTTTCATGTGCCTCTCATTCTTCTGAGACTAACAGGCTATCCAAAACATGTTCTTCTCGACAGTGACAGGAGGTTAAGAGACCAAAGCAAACCACAAAGCACTTTTCACTGTTCTGCTGTGTTGTCTCCACTAATGTTCCATTGGTCAAAACAAGTCATGTGGCTAAATTCTACATTAATGGGAAGGAAAAATTCAACAAAACCCAAGATTGAAAAAAAAAAAAAAAACCAAAACAGAGAGTCACATATATAATATATAATATTATATACATAATTAATCTTCGTGAGCCCATTCTTCTCGGTTTGATATACATCTCCATAGTGTATGTGTGTACACTTATATATGTGTGTCTATATAACTATATTTATATATATATTTATAAATTTTTACCATGTAAGTTTTATTAATATAAAAACTTTAATTGCAAGATAGGCAAATACTCTAATTTATCATGTCTATCTTTAGTTTTTCATACACAGACTATGTCATGTAAACCAAACATTTATGACTATGTCATCTCAGAAATAATCAAGAGACAGTGTATATGCACATGGGCGGGGAGAAGTTTGTATGTGAATTCCAGACACATTGACTCCATCTCTAAGACAATATTGATCAGAAAACTCACATTCAGAACGTGAAAGATGACACATCCCTGCAATTCTATGGCCTGACTGTCTCTGTAGTATTAATTTGTGTTACTTTAGGACATTAGAAACCACAATCTCACAGAAAATGCATTCTGGATAGTTGTAACAATTTTAGAGTTGATAGAGGGTTAATTTGAGGGTAAACACTCACTGATTTATTGAACCACTCATTATTTTGCATAAATACCATCGCTTGTGAGGTAAACTGAATCACTTGACTCATATATAATGCAAATTCTGAAACTAATTGCTTTCTGTTCATCATATCCCTTGAAGCAATCCAGTTTAGTGATTCGATGTGAATAGATGCTAACGCTTTTGAAAAAAATCTCTATCTTCCAATTATTCAATTATGTGCGTTCATCTTTCACAGAGAGTGACAGTGAGATATCAAATCACGTTGCCTATGCAGACAGTTCCACTAACCTTCACAATTAACTATGATCATAGAAAAATAAAAGATAGAAGAGGAAAAAAATATACTATATATATTACATAAATATGTATATGCATGTACATATGTAACATATATACATAGTTGATTTTTGCTAGTTAATTTAGTCAATGAGAGACAAGGTATCAGATGCTATTATTACCCACAATTTGGTGAAAAAATAGCATTTCATCATCTGCCACCTTCTCCCTTAGATAGAAGCTTATTATAATGCTATTTTCTGAGGAAAAGAAAGTTTGTCAATGTAGAAAGCTTGGGTCATTGTTGCCACTATGTGAGAAAAGTCATTTCTTTGCAATGATCCATTGTCATCCACTCTGTCACCTGGAACTACAAAGAGCCTACCAGCTTCACAGAGTGGGGCATGTGTCTCACCTCTTAAATGTTCTTGTCTAGAATTTGACTTTTTCTAAAATATCTACCTTTTACTCTACAGTATCCACTTTAAGTTTTGTCAAAGAAGAAAATGAGAACTAAAAGCAAAAAGCAAAAAACAAAACTCCCAACATGAAAAATAAACTTTAAAATATATGCACAGAGTACTTGTGCAATATGATAATGTCATTAGTCAGATGAATAAGTATTATCTTTAAATGGATGACTTTGGCCAAAAACCCTGAATTCCTAGTATAAATCTTTCATATACCCTGCAAAATCCAAATAAAACACATTTCTCGTTGACTTCCTGTGAGTAATAGCTTAAAGATGAAAATTAGAATACGAATGATACCCATAAGCTTGGAAGAGACTCTTACCATAACGCATCAAGGTAATATTTGCTATAAATCAGAGATTATGCCAATATTTTTACTTATAACCTTGAAAGAACTATGGTTACTCAAATACTGATAAAGATATATGATGGAGTTTTGAAAACCTTAAGAAACCTGTGTAGATAACATTTAAAGACAAAGAATTTTCTTTGAAATTCTCCAAGAAAAAAGCATCTACATTGTTTTTGCTGGATAGGACATTAGAGTACAAACTAGAAAACATTCTCAAATTATCATGTCAAAAGTGTGAGAAAAATTTTTGCAACAATTCAATATTTTCTCTCCCTTAATTTAATATTGCTTTTTTCCCCCCAGTGATGGCTCCTGAAAGTGGAAACCTCTTAGCCAATAACCATCTATGTCCTCTGTGCATCTCTTCTTGGTCATCTTCACTTCAATTTACCCAATAATAAATTCAAAGTTAAGTGAGAAAAATCTGTCTTCTCACTTCTTCCTTACAGCAATTTCATGGAAACCACTTAGGAGATAAACTTTTTGATATAGCTCTGTGTGTGTGTGTGTGTGTGTGTGTGTGTGTGTAAGAGAGACAGAGACGCAGAGAAACACTCATAAAGCGATGCAGAAAAGGGAAAGGACAAAGGCAGAATGAAGAAATTGGTTTGTGAATAATTCAAATTCAATGCAGGTGAGAGGATCCATTCTGTTCTTACTCTCTATGGGCGGGCTGGGGTTAGTCTTCATTACACTAAACAGCAGCTGTGGCCTCAGAGCACAGAACATGAAATACTCTCATATCTTAAAGAAAACATTAGGGTAGAGATATGATAGTGTGGGCATAAGTGAAAAAGAAGAGAGAACCAGTTCATGGGGGAGGGGGGGAGAGGAGTGAATGCTGATGGCTTTTCCCCTCCTCCAACTCAGTCAATAGTAAACATCATGTGTGGCCAGTCTTGCCTCAATTACCTAACTGCCTTTTGCCTATTTCCTCTTTTGGGGAAGTTCTTGTACTTGCTGGTTTTATATGACACTGCGCTCCAGATTCCTCTGCTCTCTTATTTTGTTATTTCCAATCATTCTATGCCCAGCTTGCTCAAAAAGCAATAGTACTCTTGGAATTTTATTAAAAATCAAACTTGTGTGACAGAATAGGTTCCACTCAGCATGAATATCATTTACCTTTAAAAATGGTTATAGAATGGACATAACACTCACAGGACAATAGCATAGCAGGAGTCTCATGACTCCAACACACAGCCTTCAGATCCCAGAAAAATGATGCTCTGTGCTTTGTGTGTGGTCATGAGAGATGAGGCCAGATGGATGTGGATGGTCTCAGGAAGCACATCTGCATTGGGATCCCTTCCGTTCTTACACCTTCTTTTGTTTTCTACTTTCCTTACATTCAGCATCTTGATTAGAGAACAAGATCCCTCACCTTAGGATTCATCTGGTCATCTACATTTCCATCGCTGTCACTGAGACCTCTCCTTTTTCACAAGGAAGGTAACTCATTTCCAGCTAGCTCTGATATTTTACCACCCTTCCTTCCTTCCTTCCTTCCTTCCTTCCTTCCTTCCTTCCTTCCTTCCTTCCTTCCTTCCCTTTTACCTTTGTTTTTTGTTTGTTTTTGTTTTCCTTTTTTCTCCACGTCACTGGATCCAAACTCAGACTTTCAGACACATAACAACAACGTAAAGATGTCAGGTGGACATCATTCAAATTCTTTGAGAAGATATCACCAAAGCAAAAACAATAGAAGCCAGATTTGGGTTATGAACTACCGATTTTTGACCTCTTTTTTTTTTTCCATGAGTCTTTCCTGTTCTTGTAGGAGTATAGATTTCTAAAACTACAATACAGTTTTTGAAATTCCTATCTTCCCTGTTTTCGTTCTTCTGTCTTGTGACATCTTTAAAGCCATGCAAAAGCCACAGTCAAACCAAATGAATTTCAGAGGTGGAGTAGAGATGTAAAGAAATATTAAAATATAAATATAATACATACAAATAAATAGATATAGGTGCATATACGAAACTATGGCATGTTAGTTTTCTATTGCTGCATAACAAACAGAAGTTTAAAACAACCCACATTATTTATTTCACAGTTTTGTGGGTCTGGAGTCCAGGCACAGCCTAAATGGGTCCTCTGCAAGACTGCACTTAAAGTGTCAGCCAAAGTCAGGTTCTCATCTAGAGGCACGATTGGGAAAGGGTCCAATTTCAAGCTCACTCAGGTTGTTGGTAGAATACATTGCCTTATGGCTATAGGACTGAGGGCACCAGTTTCTTAAGTGACCCTCAGCTTCTTTCTAGGTGGATTCCTCCAACATCAGCAAGGACAGTCTCCAAGAGCAAGTCTGCTAGCAAGATTGAATTTTATATAACAAAACATAATTACAGGCATGACATCCCAACACCTTTATAACATTCTGTGGGTTAAAAGGAGGTCTCAGGTCCTGCCCATACTCAAGGGGAACAAATCACAGAAAGGTATGAATATCAGGAGACAAGGATCATGGAGAAGCCACCCTCAAGTCTGCTCCTCTTATAGAAGTACCAATCTTGGTGCAGTAAGCATGTTCACTAATAAATCGTTGGGGGAGATCATCAAGAGGACATGACCACTGATGGACTGACACCTAGATCCAAGTTACCTAAGGCTCCTCACCCTCTCTCTTTGAAATGTGTATTTCACCCACCATTCTCATAGTGGGAACTGTCGAGGGCATAGCCTTGCGAGAGTACGGTGTTCTTGAGACCATCTGGACTGAATATGTGACTCAACTCAGTTAAGGCCTCTATACAAACTTTTAAGATTCTGGGAGACTTGTGCAGAGATCTACTCATCTTGTGGCTACCCAAGGAAGCCTCATCGTAAGTTCCAGTGCTTATAAAAGCTTGCCAACTGCCAATCTAGAGTGGTCTTCCTCTTCTTTCTTTCTGTCTCTCCTTGCCCTGTGTGTATGGAGGCTAGTTTGCGAACTGACATAAATGCTGGCTCAATTTCATCTGTGATGCATATCTGGGATCATCAAACTACAGCCCATCAGCCTGCCATCTGTTTTTGTAAATAAAGTCTTACTGGCACACAGCCACATGCATTTATTCATAAATTTCTTTGGCTGCTTTTCTGATTCAATGGCATTTTAAGTAGTAGTGACAAAGATCACAATACAGCCTACAAATCCTAATGTATTTACTGTCTGGTCCTTTAAGGAAATTTGCCAACCTTTGATTTATCCTAAGTTAATTCCTTTGTTAGTTACAATAATTAACTCTATTTTTCCTCCAACAGTTTTTGAAAAAAATAGATGCAAACTAACAGATAGGCATAATTAATGCCAACCTTTATGAAATTGTGGAGATCTGAATATTTTCTTGTAGTAACATAGCACCATCTCATGGAGTATTCAGGAACTCTCAGTAAAATTTGCTAAGTACTACTAAGTTACTGAGCATTTAGAATGCTCTGGCATAGCTTCTAAATTCTACTGAAAATAATGCATTAAAAAAGTGCTGCTTTTTTAATTTAAATTTTTTTTTTAAATTTAGAGAACGTCTAATCCAAATATGTCATTTCCTGGATATGAAAACTGGTCTACTGAAATTAAATGACTTACTAAACTTGCATATTAACTTTAATAGAGGGATTTCAGGATTTTTTTCTATAAAAAATGAAAGTATTCATGTATATGAATTTTAATATGTTGAATTAAATATTTCAATAGTAGTATTTTTGTTTAAAATCAATTCAGCAATTTTTGGGGGCCCCTTGGTGGCTTATTTGGTTAAGGGTCAGCCTTTGGCTCAAGTCATGATCTCAGGATCCTGGGATTAAGCTCCATGTCAGGCTCCCTGTTCAGCAAGGACTCTGCTTCTCTCCTTCCCTCTGCTTCTCCCTCTTGCTCTATCTCTCTTCCCCCCCACCTCTTTCTCAAATAATTTTCTTTAAAAAAGGAGGAGGAGACATAAACTCTCCTTTAAAATCAATTCAGCAATTTTTAATTAAACTTCTATTTAGAACGGTTTTAGATTACTGAAAAATTGCAAAGATAGTAAACAGAGCTTATTTTCATACGAAGACATGTTAAATTGCTTATATCAATATCAAAATTGTGGAGATAAAATTATTTGGAGTATCATGTTCAGTTCTGCATAGGCAGATCAAGAAATGGGAACTTGTTAAGACAGACAAATCACGATCGGGTAGATGAAATAACACGACTCAGAAAACCATCTCATCTAATAAGTTACAGAAGGGACTGGGCTATTTATTGTGGAGAAGACATGGGTGAGCAGAGAGTGATGTGCTAAGGATCTAAATGGTTGTCATGGGAAAATGGTGTACATTCCATTTCTTGTGATCTTAAGGTATAGAATGAGTTCTGATGGAACAAAGACACAGGGAGACGGTTTTGTTCCAAGGCAAAAACCAGCATTCTAACTGAAAATAGAATGGGCAATGTGGTGGGTAATGAGTTTTCTGTCATAAGAGATATCCAATCAGAAGCTTAAACCCTCCTTGTGAGTTGGGGTGGGGAATGCTGTTCAATAGTTGGATGAGAGATGAAATTTGGTCCTAAAACCCTTATTGGATATTTGAATTTTTATATTTGAGGTGTAGAAATGTGGGTGGAACATAGGTTATTCCCAAACCATGAACAGCTAATGATGTCCATTGAAAGGTTAGGTTAAGTGCATTCAAATGTATGGCATTAGATAGACAAATGCCAATTGTGCCTTACTCACTAAGATGGGAAAACAGGGGGAAGCCTGAGGGATGTTCCAGAATCTTTAAACATGCTCAGACCTGCTGAGAAGTCTTAGACTCTACTGGTGGGAAATGCTGGCTGGCGTTTTTGAAAGAAACCAAGGAGACCAGGATAGCTATTCCAAGAACAACCCTTACTTTCTTTTTTTTGTTTGTTATTTTAAGATTTTATTTATTTATCAGAGAGGGAGAGAGGGAGAGAGAGGAGAGAAGGAGAGAGAAAAGCAGACTTCCTGCTGAGCAGAGAGCCCAGTGCAGGACTCGATCCCAGGACCTCGAGAATCGTGACCCGAGCTGAAGGCAGACGCTTAACTGACTGAGCCATCCAGGTGCCCCCACCCCTTGCTTTCTCACTGACACCTCCTGATTTAAGAAAACTATAAAATGTAAAGCTTCATAAAATCCAATGACTGAAAACAGTTATTAATATCACAACTAGGATGACTTCATGTCATAACCATAAAGAACAAGTATTTCCTCCTAAGATGCAAATTTGTTTTTCACCATAGTCAGTCTATAGTTTTTTTTTAAAGATTTTATTTATTTATTTATTAGAGAGAGAGAGAGAGTGAGAGAGAGCATGAGAAGGGAGAAAGAAGGTAAGAGTGAGAAGCGGACTCCCTGTGAAGCTGGGAGCCCGATGTGGGACTCGATCTCGGGTCTCCGGGATCATGACCTGAGCCGAAGGCAGTCGCTCAACCAGCTGAGCCACCCAGGCACCCAATATATTGCATAACCTTAAACAGCTGACCTCTACTTTTATTCTGTTTCTCTTATCTAAAAATCTGAAAGCTCAGATTTTGAAGTTGACAGTGACAAATCTGACGAATCTTTTAAAATATTTTATTTTATTTTATTCATTTACTTATTTATATATTTATTTACTTATTTTATTTTAAGTAATCTCTACACCAAACATGGGACTTAAACTCAACCCCAAGATCAAGAGTCCCAGGAAATGTCATGGTTCTACTTATTTTGTGGTTATTCCAAGGATTTTAATTTCTAGTCTCTTTATTATTGGTGATGATTATTGATAAAAGACAATATAGAAGATATATTTTCAAAAAAGTTAGCAAGAATTATGTAAATAATACTATTTAAAATGTGCCAGTTACATCGATTTATTGCCTCTCAGCTCCAAATCCACTCTTCATTGTCTCACTTGTGATCATGGAGCTTCATCCTATAAACATTTCTCCCTTTCTAGCTGGCAAGATGGTAAGCTTTGCCAGTAGAGGGAGCCTACGGAATACAGCAGGAGGAGGAAAGGGCTTCCCTTTATCAGAGGTGCTTTTTTTCCTTTCTTGCTCCTACAGTGTTCAACCAGCAAGTGGGACACCCAGCTGAGCTTGTTTTCAGCTAAGTTTCCATGGGACATCCACGGACAACTTTCCGGAAAGTTCTGCAGGCAGCATAGCAGCTTCCTAGCAAATTCAGGAACATTCTTAGTGGGTGACTTCCAACAAATAAAAAAAAAAAAAAGAAAAGAAAGGAAAGAAAAAAAATGTGTTCTCCTGAAGTTTACAAAAAGCTCTTATTAAAAGATTATTTTCTGTATCATAAGTAAAGTCTTGATGGACTAGAAAGAAACAAAATCATGCAAAGAGTACTCTCCAACCACAATGGAATTAAATTACAAATTAACAAGGGAAAGTTATCTACAAAATCCCCCAAATGTTTAGAAATTAAATAACATTTCTAAGTAACCAGGTATCAAAGAATTTATAAGAAAAATTTAAAAATATGTTGAACTGAATAAAAATGAAACTATAAATTATCAAAAATTGGTTAGATATCACTATGGTTACCAGTAGTTAGCTGTGGACCCATTTGAGGAAGTCATTTAAACTCTCGATGCCTCCATTTACCTTTTATAAAGATAGTTGGTTAAATTTGGTTCTCATCCTGCTCTTAGTGTTTATGAATTTATAATGGAAGAGCATTAACTCTGAAAATATAATCTCAACAAGATTTTAAGGGTAGGTAACAATTTTGGAGAAAAAATTGTGATGGAAATGGAATTTTAATTTTCTTATGAAGTATCAGTTGAAGAGAAGTGCTAGTCTAGATTTGTTGCTTTTTTTTTTAAGATTTTATTTATTTAATTGACAGAGAGAGATCCAACGAGAGAGGGAACGCAAGCAGGGGGGAGTAGGAGAGGGAGAAGCAGTCTTCTTACTGAGCAGGGAGCCCTACATGGGGTTCAATCCCAGGACCCTGGGATTATGACCTGAGCCAAAGGCAGATACTTAATGACTGAGTCACCCAGGCGCCCCTAGATTTGTAGTTTTTACTTTACTCTTCAAAATCTAAACTCCATAGTGTTAGCAGAAATAGCAAAAAACTTGGTGTCCTATAGCCTCAGGGGCATTAGGGAAGGAATCTATTGTCCTTTGCAATTCTACAGCTGGAAAAAAGTGTCCAAACACACAAAAATATTTTACTGTGCTCCTTGTCACTTATTGGCATCAATAAGAAATTATAATTGAAAACACTAAAATTATTTTGTATTTACTGGGGTAAATTGGCTTGAATTACATTTTAAGATTTGGAAAATAAAAATGACAATCTAGAGTGATCATTTCTGTTTAAAATTTAACAGCAGTATGATTACATAAAACATTGCAAGATAAACCATTCATTGAAAGGGAGCTTAAAAAATACCTTTTTTCTTCCCCCAAGGAAACTCTAAAGAGAAACTACATCAGCTGAAGCTTTGCTCTATTGTTTTGAGATTTGCTTAGTAAAAAGCCTCTAATTTCTCCTTGTTCTGTGAGGAGTTCACAAAAGATAGGCCAAGAGTCAGGCCAACTGGAAATAAAATACCTTATTAATCTTTATTGATTTGAGTTATCTAAAGGTGCCAGGTGCACCAAGTTCTAATTCTTTAAGCCCAAATAGTCATTAGGTACCCTTAAAAGCAGCTAAGAAGCCATCAGTTAAGAAATAAAGAATCCCCTCAGATAAAATCGCCATTCATTCCAGCCTGATACTAACTAGTTGTGTAATTTTAGAAAATTAACTTACTCCGCCTTGTTTCCCTGATATGTAAAATAAAGGAGAGACTTCTAGCCCTAAGTTCCCTGGTCCTGTGTTGGTGATAGGCAATAAATACTCTTTCTTTTAAAAGTTTCTCCTTCCCTCTCTCTCTCTGCCTGCCTTTCTGCCTACTTGCGATCTCTCTCTTTCTCTGTCAAATAAATAAATAAAATCTTTAAAAAGTAATAATAATAATAAATTAAAAAATTTTTAAATTTTTTTAAAAAATTAAAGTTTCTCCTAACATCATCTCTTGCTTAAGCATTATGTGGCTTATACTATTTAATAAGAATATTTTTAATTGTTTATCCCTCCTCCCACCTGAGATTCCATTAGAAAGAGGGCTCATTTTTGAAGGTTTAAATTAACAGAAAAATGACAACGCACCCAGAACATCAGCAGAACACTCATCAAGCCCATTAAAAAATTGTGAAGATAGGATCGAATAATTGTTTCGGCATAAAGCAGGACCATGTGCATGTAATGGTAGGGACAGTTTCTACCTAGTGGCACAGATTTGTGACACTGCACTGGCTCTAGGAAAGGGAAGGCGACCACGGTGCCCTACTCGGCTTTGAACAACATTTTTCTGGTCACGGTTATATAAAGGCAGGCGTTGTTACCCAGGGAAAAACCTACAGGTCCTTCACTGGGTACTTCACTATTGTCATAAAACAGGATATAAGTGTTCTCAACTTTCACGAAACTGACAAACATCGAGAGCCCGGTGAGGGTAAGAAGGGACGAAGAGGAAAATGGGGGCATTAAAATGCTCTTATATCAAATGGAAATTGAAGAATTAGAAGCTTCAGGTTGGTTAAACCTCAGCAGAACTGATGACTCAAGGAATCAATAGTGAATCGAGTGTGATAAGCTCGACAGCAAAGATAGGGAAGCTGAAATTAAGAAAAATTTAAAGTTGATACATTGGGGGCACCTGAGTGGCTCAGTCGGTTAAGCCTCGACTCTTGGTTTTGGCTCAGATCATGATCTTTGGGTCGGGATCAAGCTCTGCCTTGATCCATGCTCAGCAGGGAGACTCCTGGAGATTCTCTCTCCCTCTGCCTCCGCCTCTGCCCCTCCCCCTGCTCATGTTCTCTCTCTTTCGCTCTCAAATAAATAGGTAAATCTTAAAAAAAATTAAAAAACATAATGTTGATATATTGTTATAGGCACACTGTTTAGTGTTATCAGAAGAATAAAAGTAGTTTGGGGGTTTTTTAATTAACATAAAATGTATAGTTTTCGTTTTGTTGGTTTTATTTTATTTTATTTTTTTAAGTTATGAATCTAGTGTGGGAAAAGGTTAGGCAGGATACAGTTGCTTTCATATACCTAGTTAATGCTATACGCTGAATGTTTGTGTCCATCCCGTCCCCATCCCCTTCGTCTCCTCACATCCCCTTCCTTTCTTCCCAAAACCATATGCTGAAATCTAATCCCCAGTGTGATGGCTTTAGGAGGTGAGGCCTTTGGGAAGTGATTAGGTCATGAGAGTGGAGCTCTCACCAAGAGATAGTGCCATTATGAAAGAGACCCCAGAGAGCTCTCTGTCCTCTTCCTCCATGTAAGGACACAGTGTGTGTGTTGTGGGGGCGGGGGGAGAGCACGGGGGTTGGCCACCTATGAACCAGGAAGTGGGCCAGGACCAGACACCAGTTGCTGGCCTCTTGATCTTAGACTTCCCAGTGTCTAGAACAGTGAACAGCAAGTTTCTGCTGTTTATAATGGCATTTTGTGATAGCAGCCCCAAAAGACTAAGATGATTAAGTGATTTTTAATGCTTTCAAATATGTACACAGATCATGTTTGTTTGTTTTTTAAGTCTATGTCTTAGATGGAAGTTTAATCATAGTTTAACTTCAAGAAATCACTTTAGTTGAGTCTTGTCTCCTGACCTAAATCTCATACTTCAAGTTACCACTGTTATTAAGGGGTACATTAGTGGCATAAAATTGTAGAACAACCTAAGCAACCAAAGAAAATCAAATCATTTAAGTGAAGAGAAACATCAGGTCCTGTTCTAGTTTCACAGTATCCAGAACTCAAAGAATAATGCTTAATTTTGATCATCCTACATGGTTCCAATGTTATTCACATTAACTTCATTAGCTGAATGTGAAAAGTAATGACCTGATTAATTTTAATCCTAACAGCAATGTCTTAAATAGCATATTTTAAAAATTCTTGAAAGTTTAATATACAGTTAAACATATAGACAATGAAGGATGCCTGGGGGGTTCAGCTGATTAAGCGTCTGCCTTCAGCTCAGGTCATGATCTCTGGTTCCTAAGATCGAGCCTCCCACTGGGCTCCCAGCTCAGTGGGGAGTAAGCTTCTCCCTCCACCCGCTCTTGCTCTCACTCATGTGCTCTCTCTCTCCCCATCTCAAAAAAATAAGTAAAATCTTAAAAACAAAACAAAACAAAAAACATAGACACTGAAACCAGATTGCCCAAGATGGATTTGGGTCCATCGTTGACAATTTAAAATTCTTTCTACGTCAGTTTCACTCTTTTGGAAATTAATAGCCCCCAGGTTGAAGGATTGGCATGAGAGTCAAATAAGTTAATATATGTATAGAATGTAGAACCAGGCCCAGGATAATAAATGTTAGGCATTTTATATGAATTTCTTATTTAGCCTAAAAAAAAAACCAAAAACCCTAGCGAAGTTATATAATAGATGAAAAAACGAAACTAGAGACTCTTTACCAAAAGGACTTGCAAACTAGTCTTTGTTAGATTTTGTTAGGAAATCATCAATAAGCTTAACCGATAGTTAAAGTACGACTCTGAACAAAGACTACAGGTTTACGTTTCTAGTTTAGAAAAAAAATGTATATTGACCGAAATGGCTTTTCTTTTATTAGGCTTCTTTTATTATACTTTTATTGTGCTTACGTTTTGTGTTCTTTTTTTAAATTTTTTTATATATGATGTATTTACTGAGATAGGTTTTACATGAGGATTACATACAGTCTTCCTCTGTGTGGTCTACTTTCTTCTGTGACCCCCAACCCTTCCATCATTACTCTAGCTTGCTTTGTTCTCATGTAAAATTTAAAAAATTAATTGATAAAGAGATAATAATTGCTTTCAGATGTCCTGTTACCATGTGCTTTACATGGCTCATTTTATCTAACTTTTATAATAAACCAGTAAGGAAGATATTAACTCCATTTCACAGATAAGACCACTGAGGCTCACGGATGTTCAACCACAAGTTCAAAGTCCTCAGATAGTAAATGAGAACGCCGGGATGTGATCGTTGTTACCATTTCAGAGAATATTCTTTGCAATATGCCACACAATCTCTCAAAGACTTTAATTCTATTTTAAAGGAAAATCTACCTCTGTCATCTCCAGCTCTAGGTCTCACTCCTCCCTTTTTATTTATTTATTTATTTATTTATTTATTTATTTATTTGAGAATCATCTTGAGTTAGTTAAACACCTTAAAAAATTGAAATACGAGTGTTGCATTATAGTTACATAACACCTATATACAAAAATTTCTAAAAATGCAGTTAAGGAGGATAGGGAAAGCATACTCTGAAATTTTCAATTCTTCCTGTGACCACTATAATGTGAAGAGTCCAGACTAGCCTACTGAAGGGTGAGAGACATATCATCACCATTACCTCAGCTAATACCCCGTTAACTGCCAGGCTTAGGAGTGACACTAGAGGAGGCAATTTAACTCCGTGTTTCCATTACAGAAACCTTTTTTACAGTAGAAACCCAGGACTGTAAAGCATGCATCTGACCTGCAGAGGGCACCAGTGGCCCGGACAGTGGAATTCAGTGCCTCAGGCTGAGCGCCCGCAGGAAAAAACTCGGAGCCCTGCGCACCCGCTGTGGATTGTGGGAGCCTTGAAAGCCGGTGCTGTCACTTCTTCCCCTAGAGATGTGAGTATGCGGGCTAAGGCTTTTGTGGCTGATATGCAGACTGAGTTTCAAAATATATGTTAGCCTGATGTCGTCGTGGTGAAAACTTTGCAAATTGTTCAGATCATTATTTTTTATCCTTAAAGTAGATACATGTTTTTAGTATATCCAATTCAGGTTCTGAAATCATTCAATCCTTGTTAATGTCATAATTCAAAAATACTAATAGTGAAACCTCATTAATTCACCCTAGCTAAATGACCTGTCTCCCTGACCTAGCAAAAAACCCAAATCTTAAACTTACAGTTATATTGTTTTCTTATTGTTTTTGTTTTTGTTTTTTTTTTTTAAGTTATATTGTTTTCTGTAACTATATTTCCTCCTTACTAAGCTAACATCTCTTTATTCACTCAAGTTGTTTCACTCAAGTTGTTGTATCAGCAAAGCTGATACAGTGCATGGCCTTTGGCATCAAACTAGAGTTACTTCTCTGGGCCTCAATTCTCTTATCTGTAAATAAAAAGTAAACATTTCCTTGGCATATCATTATGAGAATTAAATTAAATAATTGTATAGCAATGCTTAGTACAATGTAAATGCATGGAATAAGGGCTCAGCAAACAATAGTTATAGTACTGAACAAATATGATTGATTTGTAACTAACATATTAATAGTTTTTGTGTGGTACTTGTTGCTGGAAGGACAGAATCTCTGGTATATGTCACAATTCTAATATTTTAATTATCTTATACGGTTTCAAGCAAAGTCTTTGGCCACATTTATTTTTGTCTTTAAGATTCATTTTCAGTTGAAGAAAAAACATTCTTGGAGCAAGGGACAAGTGTAGCTGCTAACATAAACATCTATTTGCAAATATAACCTTCAAGATATTAGAAAGAAATTTATCCTTGAAATTTTGGAAAATTAATCCATATAATTTTATAAATATTTAAGTAGTCTATAAATAAATAACTAATTAAATATGAATTTAGCTTAGCTTTTTTCTGAATTATGAAAAAGTCTATATTACCAAATTTCTACCAGCTTTGGAGAAATCTGTTATTAAAATAAGAATGTAGAAAAAGAGACCCATAAGCTTAAATTCAAAATAATGATCCTGAAGTGAGAAAAATAAAGATTTTACAATCATAAGTGAGAGTAACTTATATTAACTACTGTTAATATCAACAGTAATATCAGTAATATCAACAGTATCAACAGTAATAGTAATATCAACAGTTATATCAAGTATTGTTGATAATATTTAGACTTCAAATTATAGATCATTGAAATTATAAAAGAAAACTGCAAGAAATATAAGGGGGTAGTTAGAAACACAAAAGTGATAACCTCATCTCTGTGAGTTCAGCACAGAAGTATATCCAAAGTAGAAAATCTAAACAAAAAAGTAACTAAATAAAAAATTAGATTAAATAAATAAATATATAAATAAAATAAAAAATTTTAAATCTAAATAAAAAAATTTAAAAATAACTAAAAAAATAAGGTCTATCATTGAGATTTTTTTCATAATCACCCATGACATCTTAAAATGTTGACTATTTATTCCAAAACTAATTGCTAATAAATGTTGAAAAGTAATGTTAACTTCACTCTTACCTCGTTGTTAGTAATAATATTAACAAAAATATAAATAGCAATGAACCTACAATACTTATATAAAGAAACTGTTTAAAAGAGGGGCAGAAGGAAAACTGATTCTTAGAAGTTTTCAGTTCTCCCTGAGACCACCACCATGGGAATAGAGCAGACTGGCCATCACCTTAGTTCATGTCTAGCCAACAGCCCCTTGGAAGAATGAAGCTCTCCTCGGCAGTCCAGCCTGGCCATGCTGCCAGATGCTTACAGAACAATCACACAGCTGGCCCATGAAAATAATAAACATTTGCTGAATTTTGGTTGGTTTGTTACACCACAAAGTCTAACTGATAGGTAAGAACCAAAACAGGCTCACGCTTTCTTCTGACACGACCGCTATCAGACATGGGAGAACATACAGCACTGCCTTGAACTTGAGAGTATAGGATGATTCTGAGTATAGGCTTTCACCAGAAAGCCAGCCCAGGACTTCCCTTGGAGTGTCTCATGCATGAGTCAGACATGGTGGTAGTGAAGGGCATCTAGTATTCTCTCCAAGTTGTTCTTTTATAACCCTTGTTCTTGTGTGAAAGGAAGGGAAAGCACCTTCCCTTCTGCGCTTAGGAAGAATCACAGAACACGAATACTTGATCCAAAAATTCTCTTTAGAATTTCCAATCATCTTTTTTCTTGGCCTCTTCAAGATTCAGTAGAGGTAAGTGGTTAGCCAAGGATGGAAATCAGTATTCTCCTACAACCTTGATTTCAGTCTCGCATCTCATGGATTGTGCATCTATCAATGTAGTGCCTTTGACAAAATCGAGTCTCAGGTAATTCTATTATAATGTCAGGTATCATCTATTCATAGCATCTTTGCATAGGAAGCCCTTTTGTAGTTTGATTTGAAATGCAGATGCTTTGAAGAGAAATAATGACGTGTTATTTCTTCTTCCCACTTTAATCTGGCTGTTGTCCCTAGTGCTTCTGTTTTCAAGGTCCCAGTAACCTCCATATTGCTAAATCTACAGGTCCGCTTTCAGGCCTCATAGCATTCAACCTCTCAGGAGCATTGGACACAACAGAAACATTTTCCACACTTGGCTTCCAGGACACAATACAGTCCTGTTTTTTCTCCTACTCTTCAGCTGATTTTCCTTGTCTTTCTTTGCTGAACTTACCTCCTCTTCCTGATTTCTAAAAGTTGGGAGTTCCCCAGGTGTTCCTCATCTCCTTACTGTCATTAAAGCCTAAATGATCTCTTCCAGTCACATTACTTTAAATGCCATCCATACATGAATGATTCTCATATTTATATTCTCCCCTTAATTTCCATATTCAGTTGCCTACTTAACATCGCTACTTGGCTATCTCATACTCATTTCAGATATAATATGTCAAACACAGCTTGATCTCTACCCATAAATTTATTCTTTTTTATTACTATTATTGAAGTATAGTTGACCCATGATGTTCCATTAGTTTCAGGTGTACAACATAGTAATTCAACTTCTTCATCTGTTATGCTCTGCTCATTACAATTGTAGCTCTCATCTGTCACCATACAACACAATTTTAATACCATTGACTATATTCCCTATGCTGTGCCTTTCATCCCCATGACTTATGCATTACATAACTGGAAGCCTACACCTTCCACTCCCCCTCACTCATAAATCTATTCTTCACTTTTTTTTTTTACTATGCCCTACTAAATAATAATGTCATTATCCGATTGCTCAAGGCAAAACCTTTGACATCACTTCTGAGTTTTCCTTTCTTTCTACCCCATTTTCTTGATAAATTCTAACAAATCTCTGCTTTCAACATAACCAAACATATGGTTACTACCCTACATACTACCCTAGTCTAGGTCACTCAATCTTACACGCATATGATTGCAATAGCTTCCCATCTGGTCTCCCTGCTACTACTATTAAGGTCAGACCATGTCTCTTCCCTGTTAAAAATCTTCCAGTAACTTCCCTTAATGTACAAAACACACACACACACACACACACACACAAATCTTTCTACAGTCTTTATGTATATACACGATCTAATCAGTGGCTACCTATTCAATTTCATTTGCTGCTTCTTCCCCTTTGCTCACTGTGTTCAAGCCACAGTAGCCCTTTCTGGTTCCAGAACATGCCAAACCTGTGTCTGATTCAGGAATTTTGAATTTGCTACTCTTATTGCCTAGTACTCTATTAACAGAGGCATTTCTACATATCCATGGCACATTGTCTCACTTGGTTGTGATTTTCATTCAAATATCACCATTTTATTTTATTTTTTATTAAAGATTTTTTTTAAAGATTTTATCTATTTATTTATTTGACAGAGAGAGAGATCACAAGTAGGCAGAGAGGCAGGTGGGGGGGCGGGGAGCAGACTCCCCGCTGAGCAGAGAGCCGATGCGGGGCTCGATCCCAGGACCCTGAGATCATGGCCCAAGCCAAAGGCAAAGGCTTTAACCCACTGAGCCACCCAGGCGCCCCTATGTTTTATTAAAGATTTTATTTATTTATTTGACAACAGAGAGAGAGCACAAGTAGGCAGAGTGGCAGGCAGAGAGAAGGAGAGAAGCAAGTTCTCTGCTAAGCAGGGAGCCCAATGCAGGGCTCCATTCCAGGACCCTGGGATCTTGACTGAGCTGAAGGCAGGCGCTTACTGACCCAGCCACCCAGGCGCTCCTCAAATATCACAATTTTAGAGCAGCTTCCACTTCTCTTCTCCCTATATCTTTACCCTCCTTTGTCCTTAAAGTACTTGGTATTTTCCAGATACTTAGCTGACATGATATATTATGTCTATTTGTAAATTTTCCATCTACTCCACAAGAATATAAGTTTTATAAGGTCAGCAATGTTTTATATACATATGCTACACATACATGTCTTAAATGAAATAATACATTTGCCTATACGCAAAAAATTCAAATGCCATCAGCAAAGTCAATGGAAAATAAATAAGCTATGAAAAACATGTTTGCATAAATGTGACAGACATATGACTAATTAATGATATAAATATGTAGGTCAGTAAGAAAAATAATCAAATAAAAAAGAAATCAGGACATAAATGGACAATTTATAGGAAAAGAAGTGCAAACGTCCAATAAACACTTGAAGAGGGAGAAGGGCTAATTGCATTTCATAGCATTACTTTACCCAGTCCTCACAATAACCCAATGTGGCAGGTTTCATTACTATTGTCATTATACAGATAAAAAATAAATCTAAGACAAAGAAAAAATTAAGTAACTTGCCCAATATCAGAATACTAGGTAGGATGTATATGTTATGATATTTAAAAAATCAAGTTTGTCTCTTTGTGGGAAAAGTAGAGTTTTGCAGACTCCGTTCATGAAAATGAGCACATATATACAAACAAAAACAAAGCTATTATGCCTATAGATGCACAAATGCACTTAAATGTACAGGAAAAGTGTCTGAATGGGAAAGATAAAACTTATTACCATGGTTTCCTCTGGGGATAGAATCTGTGGGGGCTAGAAAAGTCACCCAATTGTAACTTAATTTTATGTATCACTGATTTTTTTTTAAACAATGAAAATGTATTTAAGTAATAATTTCACAATCTAACAATGCCTAGTTAAAAATAAAAATTAGTTTTGAGAGAGATTATAAGGATTATTTGCCTCTCTTTAAAAATTTATGTTTAATTCTCTATTCTATGTAGGCTTCAAAGACAAAGGTTGAAGGGCTATGCATGAGCAACTTTCCATGTTTCCTCATTATATTCATTTGTGTCTCTCCCCCTGGTTTAGGAAAAGGAATTTGGCCAATGAACAGAGTACATCAATCAAGTCTTAATAACTGATACCACAAAATACACAGTGAAAACAGACATGGGGAATTGAACAAGTAAGTGTCATACCTCAGAAAATGAAAATTGGACATGCTCATTCATAGAACCCATCCTCACTCGTTGCCATCAAAGTTAAAAGGGAAGCTAATACTCAGGATGCTTTCCTTAGAAAATTCAAAAGATGCCCACACAACCACACCCTTATAACTAATAATGGTTATCTGTGGGAATGGGGGTGGAGACCAGGCCAATTATAACAGAAATGTGAGACTGTTTTAAGTCATATAACTATACCCATCTCCATACAAAAATATTTTAATAGTAAACAGTTGATTGGGAAAACTAAATTAGGTCCAATGAAAATCAGTAACAGCTTCAAAGGTCAACAAGAAAGCAGATTTGGAAATCATTTTGCCTCTGGTAAAGTTTAGGTGAGAAACCATATGACTGCTGGGTCAATTCTGAAGAGATCATGTTTTTATGAAGATTTGCCTGCAGTTTACAGATTTAACTGTTTTCCTTAGGTATAATCTAGGATCAGCATCTGCTTTAAAACACTCCATTAATTATGTAAAGTTCCTAATGTTCTAAGAGAAAGTCTCTCTCACTGCAGAATTGCTGATATATCAGTTTCTCCTAATTAGCTCTTTGCTCCTTGGTCATATTTCTCCTGGCATGAATTTAAAAAATAACCTATCCCATCTTTAGTATTTTTTTAAAAAATTACAAATGAGTTTGCAATATTCTTTAAAATTCCTTAGAACGTCTAAACGTGCTATTTTTTTTTTTTTTTTTTTGATGCTGGGGAGGCGGGGCTGGTTTCCTCTACTTGGAAAAACAGGTTAGAGTTGAGGTAGAGCTAAACTTCATTGTCTTGTTCCAGCTCTAAGAATGGAGGCTCATGAGTCTTGCTGGTGTCCAGCAATTATTGTGCTAGGTTGGGCTTCTCAGTAGCTTAGCATACAGAGAGGATCTGTCTACAAGTAATTTTTTAAGGAGGTGTTTCCCAGGAATATGAGTCTTACTAGAGACCAAGGTGTGGTCTCTGGCAAAAGGGTAGCTCCAGCTTGATCTCACAAGGGAACTCCAGAGCATGAGGTGCATTGCAGGGTTGTCCTGAGCAGAGGAGAAGGCACAGAAATTTAGTACTCCCATGTGGGGAGTGGAGAGCCAATTAAAGTAGTCCTAGGGCAGTTGACTGAAGAAGAGTGCTAGATTTAGCCACTGAAGGCACACTGAAAGCCAAGGAGTGGAAGGAATTTGGGGGAAAGGGGCAGGGAAGAAAGCCACGGAAATGTACAAAGGGATTAAGGGCTGGGGGTGGAGTGCCAGTGTGATGTGATGCAATTATACATCAGATCTTAACCACAGACACAGAATGCATTTATGTTCAATCTGTGTTTAGACCTGAGGCTGTTACGTTTTTCCTAATTGTTGCCATACCTAACATTATGACCAGAATTCAGTGGGTAATTTGACGGATCAAATGCCAATTCTAAATAGCATAAAAGGAGCTGTCCTAGCACTTCCATTTTTCGTATAGTTAAACAACTTGGCAAATTCATTAAATTAATAAATCCCACGGAATAGAAAGATAAACATTCTTCTCTCTGGTGATGTCTTCATTTAGTAGTCACAAATTAAGAAGCCTTAAGAAACGTAATTTGTTGATTAAATGTTTCTAAAAATGTTCAATTTGGATAAACTATTATAGAGTTAAAATTTCTACATCTGGGGGTCATTTTTCAATGTTTAAGGAGAATATTTCAACAGTGAATTTATGGAACAAATACTGTGCCAGGCATGTTTTGAGCATTGAAGGCAAAGTGGAGAGCCAAACTCACAAAGTCCTTTCTCTTTGGAGCTTACATTCCAGAGGGGGGAGAGAGACCAAAAATAAGAAAAAGAATGTATGACATTATTTGTGATGTTGACATGTTGTGTAAATAAAAAAATAAATTAAAAATAAAATAAAATGGTGTGACAGAAATTGATGAGCGTTCAAAAACACACATGAAAATAAAACTACAATGCTAACAGAAGAAAACATAGACCCTTATCCTTGGAACTTTGAGGTAAAAAATAATGTCTTATGGCCCAAAAAGCACAAATCATAAGACAAAATTAATTGGATTTTAACACATCAATACAATGAATGCCTGAGCAATGAATTTATCAGGCAAAATTAGCTAATACACAAAATTAACTAACATGCAAAAATGGATTAAAGACATAAATGTGAGACCTGAAACCATAAAACCTCTAAAAGAAAACATAGGCACTAATCTCTTAGACATCAACCTTAGCAACATATTTAAGGATATGTCTACTCAGGAAAGAGAGACAAAAGCAACGATAAACTATTGGGATCATACCAAAATAAGAAGCTTTTGCACAGCAAAGGAAACTATCAACAAAACAAAAAGGCAACCTACTGAAAGGGAGAATATATTTGCAAATGATATATATCTGATAAGGATTGAATACCCAAAATATATAAAGATATTATATAATTCAATACCAAAAAAAAAATCTGACTTAAAAGTGGGTGGAGGACCTAAATATACATTTTTCCAAAGAAGATACACAGATGGCCAACAGACATGAAAAGATGATCAATATCACTAATCATCAGGGGAAATTTAAATCAAAACCACAATGAGATATCATCTCACACCAATCAGAATAGCTAGTATCAAAAAGCCAAGAAATAACAAGTGTTAGCAAGGATGTGGAGAAAAAAGAAATCCTCATGCCTTGTTAGTGGAAATGTACACTGGTGCGACCACTGTGGAAAACAGTATAGATTTTCCTCAAAAAATAAAAAATAGAAATAGCACATAATCCAGTAATTCCACTATTGTGTATTTATCCAAAATGAAAACACTAATTCAAAGATATATGTATCCCTATGTTTATTAGAGCATTATTTATAATAGTCAAGATATGGAAACAACCCAAGTGTCCATCTTTAGATGAATGGATAAAGAAGATGTGACACACAAACACACACACACACACACACACACACACACACACACACAGAGGAATATTACTCAACTCTAAAAAAGAGAATGAAATCTTGCTATTTGTGAAAATATGGATGGATCTAGAGAATACTATGCTAAGTGAAAGAAGTCAAACAAAAAAAACACAAATAACGTGATTTCACTTAGTTGTGAAATCTAAAAAACAATACAAATGAACTACCAAGAACAATAAAAAACTCAGACTTTAAATACAGAGAACAAACTGGTGGTGTCAGAGGGGAGGTGAGTGAAGGGAAGGATGAAAGGTGAAGGGGATTAAGAGGTATAAACTTTCAGTTATAAAATAAATAAGATAGAGATGAAAAGTAGAGCATTGTATGGTGACAGATAATGACTACTTATATTGTGGTAAGCATTGAGCAGAGAATAGAATTGTCAAATCACTATGTTGTATACCTGACATTAATTAATTAATAATTAATTAATTGTATGCCAACCATACTTGAATAATAAATAAAAATAAATAAAATATTAAAAAATTATTTGAGGGTGCCTGGGTGGCTCAGTGGGTTAAAGCCTCTGCCTTTAGCTCAGGTCATGATCTCGGGATCCCGGGATCGAGCCCCGCATCGGGCTCTCTGCTCAGCAGGGAGCTTGCTTCCCCCTCTCTCTCTGCCTCCCTCTCTGCCTACCTGTGATCTCTCTCTCTCTGTCAAATAAATAAATGAAATCTTTAAAATATTTTAAAAATAAAATTAAAAAATAAAAAATTGTTTGATAATGGATAGATTGGGAAAAGATATTTGCAATATCTAAAACTGATTGAGGATTAATATATATTAAACATGGAATTCCTAGAA
Source organism: Nasua narica (assembly GCA_028533885.1). Taxonomy (NCBI): domain Eukaryota; kingdom Metazoa; phylum Chordata; class Mammalia; order Carnivora; family Procyonidae; genus Nasua; species Nasua narica. Next base: position 150,438,985 of record CM052810.1, read on the forward strand.
ACCAGAAAGAAATGAATTGATAGAAAAAATGTTCAAAGGATTTAACAAATAGAATAGGAAATTTGTTTGCTAGTAAGTACGTGACGTAATACTCAGTTTCATCAGTAATTAGATAATATTGTAACAAGACAATATTCTTTTTTTTTTTTTTAATTAGAGAGAGAGAGACTGAGAATGGGAGGGGAGAAGGTCAGAGGGAGAAGCAGACTTCCCGCAGAGCTGGGAGTCCGAAATGGGACTCGATCCCGGGACTCCGGGATCATGACCTGAGCTGAAGGCAGTCGCTTAACCAACTGAGCCACCCAGGCGCCCAACAAGACAATATTCTTAACACATCAAAGGAGAAGTTTAAAATCAGAACATATCAAATGTTGAAAAGTATGTAGAGAAATGGAAACCATCTTGCTCAGCAGATAGACTGTAACATTTACTAATGAACTATTTGACATACTGATGATGCCAAACCCAGATAGACTATGACTCACCAATCCAGCTTTGCGAATATACCCCAGAGAAAAAGCCGTTCAGGTCAACACAGGTTTATTTTTGAGGGTATGGAGGGTCAGAGGCAATTGTGGTGTCCACTAAGGACATGTATAAGTAAAATAGGATGACTAAGAATTGTGAAATACTCTGCAATTAAAAATTAACACACATACAGCCATATGCCATTGTCAAGTGAACAAAACTGAGGATAATAAGGTCCATAGCAATATACCATTTATATACTGGCAATACACAAATGCAAAATAACACTGCATATTTTATAAAGGTACATATACATCTAAGATAAATCAACAGATACCGTGGTGGGGCTAGAGAAAGGAACAAAGCTGAAAACAAAATTAAACAAAGAATAGCCTTGCAAAGAAAACTTTCTGTAAGAATTTTGCTCCAATTTTATAGTTAGAATCTCTTGCAAAATTTTAACTATATTCTTATTTTGTTTCATATTTACAATGATACAAGGATCCATGCAAAGAGTTGGTTCCTTTTGTAGACTCTTGCAAGGGTCTGCTAAGAACTGGGCTTTGTGCCAAGGGTTAGGGTTACAAAGGTAAATGCCCTGGGAGTACACAGTCTCTTGGAGGACAGGATGCATGTTTAGTATTTTGTGTCTTCAGGTGAATTTGGACCCTTTATTTTTTTCACATGATGAATGTGATAACCACTTCATTCAATGTGAACACTTTCTCCTCTTGGATTCTGGGACTCAGACTTCAATTCTGAATTCAGTAAGACTAGCTAACTAATCCTAGATTTCTGATTCAGCATTTATTCTTTTTTGCCATGAATCTTGGTCTGAATTTTAAAATTTTTATTCCAAATGTTTATTTTGGATGTGTATCAATACCATTTGTTACCCTGAATCCTTTAGGAAACAGATGAACTATAAAACACAAAATTAGATCTAAACACTTAGAAAATCATATTTAAATGCATGCATTTCATGCTTTTTAGCTTGCATTTCCCATTGTTATCCAATATCCAATATCCAACAATATTAGATGTTGGATAGCAACTCTGAACCATACATATATTCAATATATTCCTAGGAAATTTGAAAAGTTGTAATACAAGAGTAGCTTTAAGGAAATCTAAGCATGAAGGTTTGGGTAGGAGCAATAGACTCCACCAGGACCCGACTCAGTAAAGTGAAAACAAAACTGAAGTAAGCAGCTGCTGGAGAAAATAAACGTTTCAGCTGTTTTCTATGCAATACATCTCAGAAACGTAGCAAATGGCATTTTACTGTGCCCTCGGGCTCCTTCCAACTAACAACTCATTTCCTCGGAGCCAGGGAAGATCTGCAACTTAACCCAACTTGGCAGTCCTCAGGTAGAAAGCCTGACTCAGCAACCAGCCTCGGCTTCTGGCTGCCTCTTTCTGAAACCTTTGTCGGGAACCAGTCACTCTCCAAATTCAAGTGTGCTCTTACCCTCATCATAAGGACTCCCAGACACATTTGACTACAACAAAACAAAACACGGTGGAAGAAAAAATAATACCTCAACGACCTTACTACGAACTGTGAATGTATTACCAATAGAAATATTTCTATTTCAAGGTTTCAGACTTGTCTTTTTTGCTTGACATGCGCATTTAATTAACTGGTCACCTTCTAAGCATCTGAATGTATTTAATTTTTGAAGCGACCTTGGATGACAAATATCATTTTCTCCATTTTATATTAATAGATAATTGAAGCTGTGGGATATTAATAGCTTGTGCAAGATAAAGTAGCTACTTGTGAAGGGTATGTATTACACCTATTGTTTAAGTCACCCGGAGTCTCCAGAAAGAAAAATCCCTGAATGTCTATAATGATGAACATTTACTGCAAGGATGATGGTGCATGAGATCGGAGCAGAAGTGTTTCTCCGCAACACATCAACTCGGGTTTAATGACCCAAATTCCATAAATATACAGACAGTTTTGCTTGACAGGTTTTAAGACAGAAAGTCTGGCCACAGAAACCACCCATTTCCCAAAGGGAAGAGTTTGGGGCAGCTTGGAGTGCGAGAGTTTTTATCAGGCAGTTTTAGCCAACTGTCTGTGCAAGCAGCTGAAAAAACTTTTTTGCCCAAAAACCCATGCTAGAGGGGCTCCTTTACTGTGCCCTCCATGAATAAGTCTCCTCTTATCAGCCATGTGCAAAATAGGAAGTGGATGAAAGAGCACGAAGATTCTTTTGTCACTTGGCACAGATGCCCTGTACCCTACCTGTGCTCTCTTTTGAGGAACACTCTTCAAGCTCCGGATAATAGCTTCCCCTCATCTTTTGCTCTACACCCGCAAAAGAAAGTGAGGATGAATGTCCTGAAGGTCTAAGGGCTTCCCATGCTGCCTAGGTTGCAAAAATACACTGCTTCAGAGTGTGGGGGAAAGGTGAGTAGTTAAAGCCTTCAAGTAACTGAAAAGACTAATTAAGTAACTTGTTGCAATCTTCTTCTCAGATAATGTATTTCTGATTCTTACATAATTAAGTATTGTTTCCCAGGGACAAAGAGGGTTCATTTCATTGCTTTCCTTTATATCTCAATTTGTAGAAACTCATGAACCAATGGGGTATTTTGTAACAGATGCAAAAGGTTACTAGGTTACTGTGATATTAAATAAATCTATATATGTAAGTATATATATATATACACACATCAACTTTTAGAGAAACAGAAACATGGACATGAAGTGTAATACTAATTTTTTTTCATGCACAACTAAGAGATTTTGAATACTAGAATTGTAGATAATTATATTTATAAAAGTAATTTAATAATGTAATTAAATTTGAAAAATTAACTTAAAAATTCCTGACGTCAAAAAAAAAATCGAGGCTTCTCTAAATAATGCTGAATTTCACAGGGATAAAAGGCACAGCATAGGGAATGTAGTCAACATTACTATAATAGTGTGGTGTGGTGACAGATGGGAGCTAAGCTTGTGGTGAACAGAGCATAACGTACAGACTTGTTGAATCACTCTTGTTGCACACCCGAAGTTAATGTAACATTGTGTGTCAACTATACTTCAATTAAAAAAAATAAATGAATAAATAATAAGAATTTTAAACAGAGGGCTAAATAAATATATAACAAATGTATAATGCTGACTTCAAGTTTTAATTTATAACTTCAAATAATTTAGAGATCGGGTACGTGGGTCTTTGTTCCTTGATGCAAGATGCCAAATGGTAGGAACTAGCATGCTTTGGGGTCAGGCAACAGTCCAGATAAAAGTTGCTATGACCTGAGCGGTGGCTGAGTACTTCCCCCTGACAAAGTAAATTGTACCAGCACTGGCTACCAAGATGGGGAGGGGGAGAGACACTTTTGGGCCAATTTTTTCCCAAAACAGCTGTACATATGCATGCACTAAGGATGTTTGGACTCCTTTTTTAGCTCATTCAGCATAGAACAGTATCTAATGGTTGATGTTTTTCAAAACTTAAATCAGAGACGAGGCGTGCTTAAGAGATGAGAAACTTTACTTTCTTATGAGTATTAAAGGAAGTGGGTCTAGGGCCTGCCATAGTGACAAGTATTTGATCTTAGGAGCAAATCATCACTCTTTTTTGCAATGGTAGTGTGGATGGCAGGGCCCAGTGGATGCTATCCTTGTCCAGTCACAGTCCAGAAACACTGAAAAGACAGGTGAACTGACAGCCATTTTGACTATCCCCTTCCAGGAACAATACTCTCTTAGAATCTACACTTACCCCTTAACTAACAGGAATTAAGCAGGGAAATTCAAGGTTGTAAAAATGATAGGAATAGTAGCAATAATTACAACTACCAGTTTTTAAGCCTCTATATGTCAGAGGCTTGATATATGTTAACACAGAAACCATGCAAGAACCCATTAACATGCAATACTGAAGATCAGAAAACTGTGCTTAAGTAAAGTGAAGTCAGTTACCCAGAGTAACAAAGTAACTAACTGCTAGAGCCAGGATTCCAACCCAAATTTGTCTGACTCCCAAACTCAGGAAAACAATGACCTTACTCCTAAGCCTGCTGCCTCTCTTGAAGAAAGGAGAACTTGTGGAGAAGGAGAGCCTCCAAAAAAGCGCAACTTTGAGTAATGGAAAGACCATCTAGACCAGTGCTTTCCAAACTTGAGGTACATAGGAATCACCCATAAGTCTTGTTAACTACTAATTCTGCTTCAGGAGATCAAGTTGGAACCCAATGTTCTGCATTTTTAAAGCTTTCAGTAAAAAGCATCTGGTCAACCCCATTATCTGCAGATGAGTAAAATGAGGTCCAGAAAAGTGAGGTGATTGGCTCAAGGCCAAGCAATTTGTTCAATGTGCACAGATTGATCTGGTACACTTTCCGGTTTACTACACGACTTTGTGGTTTACAACATAGAATGGAATGAGAGAACCAGATGACACCAATGTGCTTGAAAAGAACATTTCCCAACTGCTGGGGTTATTGTGATCTGACACAAAGATGTTGAAAATGGGCCCTTCCTCATTGCTAGAGCATTTCAGTCTATCCACATATCTGGTCAGGATAAATTTGGCTCCCACATCCCTGCAACCTCATGCTATTTAATACATGGATAGAGATTCCCATGTTCTTTCATAGTATCTGTTACCATGTTAAGAGATTGCTTTGCTTGATGCAATAGACAGATTCCTGGAAAATTAGGGGGAAATTGACTTTTTAGATACTCTGAAAGATCTTGTTCTTTCCTTTTTCTTTTATTTCTTTTTTTCTTTCTCTCTCTCTTTTTTTTTTTTTTGTTTGTTTTTTGTTTTGGTTTGGTTTTTGGTAGAGGGTAGTAAGTTCTGTTAAATATACAGACTTTTTGGAAAATCTTTAAAGTTGAGCTTTTATTTACCATAATCTCCTATGTTGGAGAAATACTAGGTAATTAATGGAGCTTACAAAAAAACATAACTTATCCCAGACTCCAGTATGATGACATAGCACAGATCCATAATTATTAATATATAAGATTATGTTATCTCTACTCAGAGATATTTATTATCTTACACAAAAGAGAGCAATTCAAATTTATTTGACATTTCTCAGAGTTTATCATCTCAATTTGGAGAAACATTTCTTCTGACCAAAGCATATTAAGTGGATTTCTCTAGAACCTACTGCAACGTAGCCTGTTTTGGCGAACAGAAAGGTAACTCATTTTCTGATTTCAGAAATCCGTTAAAAAATAGTGTCAGAAATAAATTAAAAATGAGAGTGATGTTTCAAAACTAAAGTTCTTATTAGAGATGGGAATCTCATGGAATAAACACATATGTGATGGGATAAATTCCTCGGGCAAACTTAGTTTCATTTCTCTAAGAGTCGTTTTAATTAGGAGCAAAGTCCTGGCCTTGAAAATAACATTACATATTATCACAATCGGAAATGGCATTTATATATACTATTCTTAGGCAAATCACATATTATACTTGCTTGAGTACATTAAGTAATTTCTGGGGAGCTTTTTGAGCTGTGTTTTAAAATCATGTCTATCTCCTTTTTGCCTTCCTTTGTGTGGCTGCCAATTCCTAAGTAGCTTTTTTATGCCAAACTTAATCCAATAGAAAGGATCACAATAACCCCAGCAGTTGGGGAATGTTCTTTTCAAGCACATTGGTGTCATCTGGTTCTCTCATTCCATTCTACTTATCTCTCTTTTCCTCCTTTCTTATTGCTGGAGGATTTTAATTTCTTGTCCTTTCACTAAAGAATTAACCTGAGAATATAAGATTAAATGTTACAGAGTTTATTACAGTTACCCTCAAGGGAAAATTATATCAACTGTTTTCTCCTCCCTTCTTTATCCTCCCCCACCCCAAATTATTTACTTAAAAAATTTTAGACTGCAAACAATTCACAAAGAGAATTGTTACATCATCACATTATGGTCAACCTGGATCACTAGTCACTTCCTAACATACAAATTGGACATATCTCTATCTGAGCGTAGGTCCATACTGTCCACACTGATGAGAATGGGTTCAATCCGCTTAGATGTCTGCTAAAATGTTACTCCTCCTTCAAGGCCCGGCCAAATGCCACCTCCTTGCATCTATTTCTCCATTGTAACTGGTCTGCTTGGATATTTTCCCCTAAAATACTCTTAAGCTCCTTGAGGTCAGTGCCAATGTCTGTTTATCTTCTCTCTCCACAGGGGCTGTATTAGTGTCTTGTTAGTGGTGGAATTCACTACTAGATTGATGGAGGCATGGAATAGCAAATGTCAAAGATCCCATAAAGAATCAGTACTCTAGAAACAACTCTCTTGTAGTGCCATCACAAATAGTAACTAGCCAATCTCCTGGTCATCCATTTTATTGCAGGTTTTGAAAGAGTACTTAGTTGGATTGATTTTTGTGTGTTGCCCATCACTTTATAATGGTGTTTCTCAAAAGATGGCATGCAGATCTCTGACAATGGAATCAACAGGGGATCTGGTTTAAAATGGAGGCCGCTAGACCCTACCTGAGACCTTCTGAGTCAGAACCTTCAGAGACAACATCTAGGAATAGGATTTTTTTTTTAACAACCACCTTAAGAGGTTGTTAAAACCACCTCACCACCTTATGAGGTGGTTGTTAGGCATACAAATCTTTGAAAATTGCTAATAGAAAGTAATGAAATTTCACCTTCTTTATAGCCAAGGACATTTCAAGGCTGGAAGAAAAAAAGTGGCTAGTAAATATAGAGAAAAATATACAAAGCATGACTTTAAACTTTTCTGACTTGGCCTGTTCTGAGGTGGCATTTCTCAAAGTCAGAGAGAGGTATAAAATGAAATGTAATATCCTTTCCAGCTAGATGTTCTCCTAATTTTTTGTCATAGCAGTGTCACAATTTTCATTTACAAGACTGATAACCACTTAAGTTAAAAAAAGAAAAACCTTATTACCATGTCAACAGAAAAGATGGACAAGTAGTTTAGGCAAAATTGTTCAAAATTAATCTCTTGCTGTTCTGTCTTAAATAATATTCTTCCATTTCCACACATTTTTCTCTTTCCTAACATATTTGCCTTATTTTTTTTTAACCCAAGTAAACTGTGATCTCTGAAGAGTCTGTTAAAATGATATGTGGGAGGTTTATCTTTTCTTCCACGGGGAAGCTCTCAAAAGGGCAAAAGTTCTGTTTTGCTATATACTGTGTGGCGTTGTAAACTCCCTGGAAGCTGGGTGATGAATGCTTATATAATAAATGTTTCCCTTTCTTAGAGAGTTTTATGTTAATCTCATCTCTTCTAGAGAGGGGATGAAGGCAGACATATTGGACAAGAGATTTCCTAATACTTTCTGGGTTAGCAGGTTGATATTTTTGCCTGAAACTGGTTCATTTGGAGATCATATAGTTTTGCTTTTTTTTTTCCTATGGAAACATTTATACATTGATAAGTTAAAACTTCCAATGAACTGCTTTTGGGTTCCTGGTCCCAGTTGTAGGCATGACTGCTGTGCGCGCATGTGCAAACACTTCTGTACTAGAGAACTGTGCTGCCTGCCCTCCTGAAGTCAGGTATAGCTGCTGACCGACTTCTGCAAATAGAGTGTGTGTGAAAGCAGTTCATCTTTTCTGGGTGACATTATTTAGTTGCTAGCGGCTGATGCTGCTGGGGCAACCGTGGGAGCGCCTGTCAGCATAAACGTACTTCTGAGAGATACAATCCGAGAACTGATTTTTAAGGTTGTAGAGCTTCATATTCAGTGCTTTTCATTAGTTGCTGGTTTCTCCTCAGATGGTTGTTCTTATTTATCAGGTTTGATTCCCCTAGAAAACTGAGGAAGATATTGTAAAATAGCTTCTCCTGCTTCACAGAAATCTCCAGGATGAAACTCTACCTGACGTTATCTCATGCCATTCATCCTGTTCTTGGAGTTTAGCCTCTGGGGTATTTCAAGGGGCCATGTGTCTAATCTCTGAGGAATTCTCAAGGTCAAGGTACCCTATCAGCATGGTGTAATGGGCTACGACTAGCATTTTTCACCAACAATATAGTTTCTCTTCCTAAAATTACAGAAACGTGGGAAATGGCAGCAAACTTGGTTTCTTGGGCTAGTGCTGGCTACTGCTCTCAAGGCTATTGCTTTGTTATGTCTGAGCTCCAGTGAACCATAGTTCCTAAACATATCCCAAATGATGCATTTCAAAAATTACAACCAATCTCGGAATCAGATTAATACAGTACAAGAGTTTTAAGTTCTTATTTTAGATTTAAATATTGATGATATGCATATTAGATTTAAATAGTGAGACATATAATTGTATACAAAATACGATTTTATGTGAGGCATAAAGAATAATGAGACAAAAACCTCTGTCTGACTACCATCAAGTTTAAAAAGTAAATTATTGAGACTGTTTTTGGAGTCCTCTGAGTATGCCTCTCCAATCCTACCTGTTTGCCTCCTTTCAGAGAGAACAATATCCTGAATTTGTGGGATATCATCCCCCTACTTTTATTTATAATCTTACCACCTATCTTTGTAATGTTATGTGTTTTTATTTTGTTTGAACTTGTGTCTTTTGAACATTATATAAAAGCAATGATACAATGACTATTCACATATTACTTGTTTTCCATGTCATGATCCTGAGATTTATGTGGTTTGCTGCATATATCTCTGAATCATTGACTCTTCATTGCTCTCTTGTATCCTACTTCATATTCCAATGAAATACATACATTCATTTCATTATTGATTGACATTTGGCTTTAGTCCAAGATATTTTTTTTTTGGAATTATAGATGATGCATATCTGAATAGTCCTCTGCATACACTTTCAAATGACTGAAATGACTGAAATGAGCCCTACAAGCAGGTATTATTGAACTTAGTTTGAAAAATCTAGTTTGGTTATGATAAGTCACTGCAGAAGCAGTTTGGTGCAGAATATTTTAGGGAACTACAAAGCATCTAAGAGCCCTGAGTGTCTCCATAAATTATCATAGCAAATGGAGATAATTTGGGATGAGGAAGAGAGGAAGCATTCCCCACAGAACAACACAGAATCGTCTCTTTAGGCCTGGAAGCAATTGGGGAACTAAAGTTCATGCAAGTATGACTCAGCCCAGATGTAGAAATAATGAGAAGCAAAGCCCCTTCCTGAATGAGGTAGAGTCGAGTCCAGTGTGCTTAATTGGAACCTTCAAGAAGTTAAGAGCTACTCCCTATGTTAGACAGAAAGCACCAACAAGAAAATTCCAAGTACAAGGAAAGGCAGTGGGCCCTGAGTCAGAAGAGTTCTAAGAATTACAAGTATTTTTTTTCTTTCAAGGGAGGAAGGCATAACATGACTGATAATAATAACCGGCTCCTATAACAATAGCTTCTTTCCAAAATTATTGCTGTTTTCTTCAGAGGCACCTTGAAATGTTAATGAGTCAAAATCAGCAGGAGGAGCTAAATAACTAAGGCAAATAGAAATTGAAAATTGGGAAGGGAGAGAGAGAACCCAAGAAGTTTTGGAGCTATGTGCAAGAAGAGAGGGGAGAGGGAATGCTGGAATGGGAGGGCAGGGAAATGCATCTTTGCAAAACAGAACTGTAAACAAGTATTTTAGATTGTGTAGTATTGAATCATCTCTCACTTCCCATGTAAAGTCTTCATAGAAGTCTGCATTCCACCCAAAGCTTTCATATGAACGGATCTTTAGAGAGACCTAGGGGTTGTCAAGTTATATGTCTCAGCCCATCTACCATAATACAGAGCATCTAAGGATAAAGGAAAAAGCACAAAAGGCCATAAAAGAGTAAATTCTTGGAATCTGGAGATTAGCACTTCTGCAGGCCAAGGAGCTGGAGTTTTCCCTCCCCCCAAATACTTTTATTTTATTTTTCCAGTGTTACAAGATTAAATGTTCATGCACCACACCCAGTGCTCCATGTGATACATGCCCTACTCAAAACTCACCACCAGGCTCACCCAACTCTCCCCCCATCCCCTCCAAAACCCGCAGTCTGTTAAGGAGCTGGAGTTTTATGGAAATACTAGATTTCAATGGGCAAGAAGGACCCAGCTGATATCTTGATAATATTACTCTATATCCTTACAGAAATGTTAATTAACATTTCACCTACATAAGGATTCCATGCATCCTTCTTTGTTGTAAAAAAATTCCTTACAGAAACTGAATAAATAAAAAATGCAAGTCTTCCATTAAACTTCTCCTTCTTTCCCTCATCTCAATATCATTTCAAAAGTATTCACTGCCACTTATTCGATGAATTTCCTTCTGGAGCATTTTCTTTTAATTTGCATGCATATATGCTGTAGGCTTTTTCCACATCTATGAAAAGCTCTTTTTTCTGATGTTATCCTTTCACTAAGAAATTACAAATGTGAAATTCTGTACTTTTTTTTTTTTT
>CM052810.1:150450342-150509526 GCA_028533885.1 Nasua narica
GAATGTTCACATGGTGAGAATGTTTGTATACACTAAAGTCTCAAATGACACCCAACAATAATCATCCTTGGGGAGGGAGACAGTACGGAGAAAGGGATGAAGTTTTATAATACTTTATTCTGTATATTTGGGATTTATTACAATGAACATGATTGCATTCATAATTCAAAAAGCAATAAAGTTTGAAAAATAGAAACAGTCTCTTGCAAAGCAATCTGAATATTTTTTTCTGCTTCTAGTGAAGCAGAACAATTCTTTCTCCTGAGGCTCTTAGCTATAGATTCACTGAAAGTGATTTAGATTCTATGGGGCTTTTTTCTGGGAGAATGACCACACCAGCCCAGGGCAGGTAGCTGTTGTTCAGAGCACTATTGTCAAATCTGCTCAAATAATTTAGGACTCACTGTGTGTGAGTCCAATTGGACTCACACACCCATTTGGCTGAAGCAATACCTTTACCTGTGTTTGTGTCGGATGAGCCACATTCCTTAAAAATACATGTGCATATAATGGATTTTATACAAACAGTGGGAAGCAATATATTTTTCTCTTTCTTGTTTTATTTTTCTGATATCCATTAACCCACATCTGGCATCTTTGAAACAAAAGGATTTTGTATAAGCAGGATAGATGGACCTAGATCTATGAAGTACATACAAAAATGAGGTTAATATTCATCACAGGAAGATTTGCAGTATTTAGTTACCTTCTTGTAAAGCAATAGTCTATTGCACTACAGAACCAGCCCAAGAAGAATAAACCTACAAGTAAACAAAATTGAATTTTGTTTTGACATTGGGAAATCTGAGGTCGCTAAAACTGACAACTGTCCCAGAACACATCAGAAGATTTTTGAAACAAGGAAGCTGATTTGACTGATCATTTTAAGTCATTCAGATGTATCTGTCAAAAGCTTCTGGCTCACTCTCAGGAAAAGTTGTTTAACTTCCAGCAATGTTAAAGTCCGTTAAAGGAAAAACAAATCCATGTACTCAGCTAAATGAAAAATGCAAACAATACCACGGTATTCTTTGCTGGGCTTTGAAATTCTGTTAACAACCTGAATGGTGCCAAATGATTAACATCGTGTTATGAAAAAGCAATATGAATTTGTGATGTCAAATATGCATATTTGTCAAGACCCAAAAGCACTTTAAAAGAATCTTTATACTAAGAACACTTTAAATGTGAAGAAAACTTAAACTTTGTGATGCTAAACAAGGGAACAGTATATAATTTGTTTGTTTATCTTTAAGATTGTATTTATTTATTTGAGAGAGAGAGAGAGAGAGAGAGCATGGGGAGGGAAACAGAAGGACAAACAGACGCCCCAGTGAGCATGACCTGAGGCTAAGTCAGATGCTTACCGACTGAAGCACCCAGGCGCCCCAGAAAACAGTATATGATTTTTAAAATAATGTTATTAGTTAGAAAATACAATGTTTATGTGTGTTTACCATCATATTTTCTAGTTAGAAAATAAAATGTTTATGTGTGTTTACCATCATATTTTCTAGCTATCTCCTCCCTAAAATATGCTAATATTAAAATGATTATGATTTGATGCCACAAAGTCATTGTAGATAAAGGGCAAATCCTTTTCTAAGCAGGTCACCAAGCTTTTCTTTGTGGTTGATTTCATTGTAACCTAACATAATTTTAATATTACCTTTCATTTGCATAATTCTAGATATGTTAGTCAGGCCCCTTTTCAATTCCAAACCTGTATTGTAATTCTGTGTGTACAGAAATAGGGTTTTTTTTTTATATCTTTATATTTCCCAAGTGTATAGTCTGGTGCATTGACCAGATTGCCTAATCAATAAATGGTTCATGAATAAAAGATTGACAAGTAGTGTGTATCTTCACTGCAGATATTTTATTATCTTGACTATAACACAAAAACATAGTTTTTATTTTTCAATACATAGCAATTGAATGTTCCTGCTTCCATAGAAACCTAAGCTTATGGTTAGTGTGCTATGATAGCGAAAATACAAAGAATGTGTCTCTTTATCTAAGGCAGTAAATTTTGCCTTAAGTCAGGGAGATAATACCCAGTACCTGATATAAATTTGTAATATTTGACAGTCTACCAAGTTGTACTAATGCATATGAATCTGACCTAGGAGGTTTTTTTGAAAATTTGAGGAAATCAATTTCTTATTATTTAATAATCTTATTTTCTTTCCTGACATGAAATTACATTAGGAAAATTCCCCAGAAACCAGAAATTACAGTAATCATTTTGGTTAAATAGTATTTTTTTAAGCAAATTAAATTCCCTTTTTGTTAGCTACTTAAACATTGTCAATGCTATTGCTAAAGTACAAATGTTAACAGTTCTAAAAATATGTACTTACTTTATATTAATTTAGTTCTATAATTCCAAATTATTATATTCAGGGTAATGCAGATTACTTCCTGACTCCCTAGAACATGATTTCTCTATATTTCTTAGAGGTTTAATAAAATAATATGAAACTTATGTAGTTGTCATTTTATTCATATATATATATATATATTTCTCTAGCGTAAAGTAGTTCCTGATTATAGGTTCAAAAAATAAGGGCAGATAGAAATATCTTTTGCATCTCTCTAATGCTTGAACATGCAAAATACTCACAGAAATTAAAGGGCACATGACAACCGGATTATTGCAATAAGAATAAAATCTGTTATTATGAAAGGGGACGTTCTCTCTTTCCCTAAAGAGAAATCATGACTTAATATTTACATTTTAATCCTTGCTAAATAGTTGTCCTTGATGCAGAGTAATTGCAATCTCAGTATTCTTACCTTCCTATTTCCTGATTTCCTCCTCCTTTTGTGCCATCTTGGCCAAGACTTCTTTTTTGAGATAGAAAGATAAAAGAGATTTGATTAGCTCTTATGACACATCATGTTGGATTTTGCCTTCAAAGGAGTTTGAAAAAAAACTGTTAATCCAAAGGGAGAGATCAAATAGATGGAGTTTTAGACATCATTCTGTAAGTTTCTAGAAGAGAGATATATGCATATGTGAATATGTACTTTCCCAAGAATTATATCAAAACATAAACTTGTGACTAGAAAAAGTTAACATTAAACCATTATCATTTATTAGTACATTAATATACATTTACTGTTTCATATTGTTTGGTTTTGTTAATATTTAGCATGTACTTACCACTCAATAACATCAGCAAATATCTTTTGAGAACTTACCATGCAATACACTTGTGTAAAGAAAAAAATAAAGATTTAATACCTACTCTTAAAAAGTCCACAACTTAAAAAGGACAAAGACAAAAATGAATTACAATGCAAAATTATATGTGTAATGATTGCAAGTCAATTTATTGCCTTGTTAATGATTAATGGATGACAGTAGCAGCAAATATTTATCTAATGTTTATTATATACTAGGCATCTACTATTTACAACCAAAAAGGTCCTCACTATTATACTCCCCATCTTATGGATGAAAAAACTGAAGCAAAGAGGGCAGGTAATTTTTCCAGTGCCACAGAGCTGATTAGCAATAGAGCTGTAATTACTGGTCATTTGGGGGGAAGAAATAGTGTTTTGACTTGATACTCTAAGGATAAAGACAAAAAAAATGTATAAAGCACTATATTCTAATACTAGTAAGTCTACTTCTTACCAGGGGTACATGCTAGCAATTCTGAAACTATTTTATAGGTGTATTAGCATTGAACAAATAAGTAAATATATTATAAGTGATTAGAGCCACTCTAATCTCTTTCCACTTTTTCTCACTGTGAGAACACTACTCAGCAATGTAAAGTTACAGATAACAAAAGGGACATGTTAGAAGGGATCCTGCAGTAGTGGGTTGGAACTAGGAATACAAGTATGAATGTATTTTATTATATTTTTAATGATAACTATATTTAACATATATGGATAGATAAATAGATACATAAATAACATAGAGCACAGAAAGGGAAAAATAGTGACTTTTTTAGGGAAAAACCTGGCAGACACCATTGTAACCAAATGACCAAGAGTCATATCACCAGTCATAGGACATATAGATATCACTCTACTACAATACAATATACTATATACTAAAAAATAAAAAGTAAAAAAAACCTCTGTGACTTTTTCCTCAAAATTCATATTCTCAGTCTAATCATTAGAAAACATCAAATGAACTCAACTGAGGGACATTCTACAAAGTACCTTACCACTGCTCTCCAGAAGTATCAAGGTCATAAAGGTAAAGAAAGACTGAGAAACTGCCACAGGTTGGAGGAGATCAAGGAGAAATGATAACTAAATGTAATGCGGTGTCCCAGACTGAGTCCCGGTTCACAGTGAGGACAGTAGTGGAAAACGGGGGCACTTCAAACAAAGTCTAGAGTCTAGCTAGCAGGGTTACACCATTCTTAGTTTTGAGTTTAACCATGGTTATGCAAGATGCTAACATTAAGAGAACTACAGTGAAGAGTACATGGGAACTCTCTGTACTATTGCGATGTTTCTGTAAGTCTAAAATTATTTTTTTAAGGTAAAGTGAAGTCTAAAAGCAAATATAAAATATGCTCATGCAAAGGTACATAAATCTCAATACAAATTTTTAAAAGGATTTATAAGTAGATATCTACAGCAGCATTGCTCTTAATATTTTTTTAAACTAGAAACCACCGTAATGCCCATTAACAGTTGAATGAATAAATACATTGTGGCATTTATACAATGGAATGCTACTTCCTGATGAAAATAACTACAGCAAGCATCATTGTCATAAACTTTATGCTGGATGAATGAGACAGACATCAAAAAGCAGTTATTGAACAATTACATTAATATGAAATTTTAGAATAAATAAAAGTAATCTATAATGATAAAAAGCATAGAAGTGGTTGGTTGCCTGAGGCCTGTAGTGGAGGTGGGGGTGGGATACTGAATGCCAAGAGGGGCAAAGTACCTTGTTGGGATGATGGAAAATGTTATAACTTGATCAGGGATGAGTTCCATGGATGGTCATTTGTTAAAATTTATTGAACTGTATGCTTAAAATGCGTTCATTTCATTATATGTGAATGATATCTCACCAACGTTGATTTAACATTAAGACAAAATGACCATCAAGGATTAATTTACATGTTTACTAATTTATTATGGTGACATAAATTTGGACTCTGGTACCCATTTTGTTATATTTGACATGGTCCCAGAAGTATTTTCAGAGGAAAAATCCTCTGGTACTCCTGCATTGAGGTGGAATGGCCATCTCTCCAGACAATTGTTCTGATTGACTTCTCTAGTTTCACTGAAAATTTCTATCCCTCTCCTCAACCTAGCATGCGATCAAAGCCTGATGATCTTTCCTTGGTTAGAAACACAAAATAAATTCAAGTCTCACCAAAAATTAAAGACTGAGTGCCGTGTTGCTAATTCTCATTAAAATTTTGACTGTGATAAATAACTTTATTTGGAGCATTACCAGAATAAGTAGTTATTCTGTTCATCCAGAGGTATTCATTATTTAGTCTTCCCAGATTTTCTTTTAATAAATTGCACTTTGGTATTAAACCGTCAGCTTGGGTTAAAGAAACTAATAGGGAGAACATAAAAACTCAATACTATTATCTATTCATTTATTCAGCTTTTTAAAAGCTTGATTTATGATGTGTTAACTTTGAAGTATCTGTGAGAAATCCAAGTGGCTATGTAATGTAGGGAACATAGTATCTAAGTCCCAAGAGGTGTATTGTTTTAATTCAGAGATGATAGCTGACATATTTAATGATCAGTGAAACGTGGACACTGACCCATGAGGAGGACTACTTCCAGGTGTTGGAGCAGATCTGGAGGCACCCCCTGCTTGGCTAGATTTCATCCCTGACTGATGGATATTGAGGATAAGCAGAGAATTATGAAGGAAGGTTCACAGCAGAAAGAGTAGAGAAAAAACGTTCAGGTCAGTGGCTATTTACCAATCAGTAAGGAAGTATTTCAATATTTTAACAGCCAGGATGGCCATACCAATATATACCTACTGAATACCAACTCTGAATACAGTTGAAAAATTTTATTAGTATATCAGTCAATAGCTTATTTATAAAAACCCTTGGAAAAAATTTCATTCTGAATGATGGGAAGTCAAATAGTTCTTAAGCACCTGGTCTTTAAAAAATGTATCTCGTGGATATTCCGAATCTCAAAAATATCTTTCTCTCTCTGGCTATTGAGAAGCTTAGCACCATATTTGCAGTCAATTTTAGCTCCTGTATTTTTAAAATTTTTTAAATATAATATCTTGTATTCCTGCATTTGGCTATATTTTATTTTTATTCTAATTTCTTATGTGTCTTTTAATACGTTTTATCATTGGTTTTTTTGTATCATGTTGTATACATTTCTTAAAAAAAATCTCAAAAGTTTTCAAAATGTATTATATTTTCAATTAAATATACATATTATACACATACACACATGCACACATGCCAGCATGCACACACACAAAGGATAGGTTGTGTTTTTCTGAGTTGGAGCCACAGGGTTATATCTGAAGCAGGAATTGAAAGAAAAAGGTGTTTACTTGGTAGACATAGGGAAAAGGACATTTCAGAGAGAAGTCACAGCACGTTCAAAGGCATAAATTTGTGAAAATAGAATTGCTGATCTACGAGTAGTTCATTTTATATTAGAAAAGGATAGAGAGGGTAGGAGTCTGAAGAGAAAAACACAGGCCAGCTTACAAAACTGAAACAATGAACTTGGACTATTTCCTGGACCCAACAGAAATTTAATGAATAATTCTGAGCAATGCGAATTGAATTATAATTTAGAAAAAGTGTGTTAGGAGCAATATAGAGAATCACCTCAAGGGTGGGAGAGTTTAGAATCTGGGATACAAATTAAAATCATAAAGGATAAAAGTATGTAGCAGACACAGCGCTAAGAGCTTTTCCATATATTACTCTGTTTAGCAGTATGTTCTAAACATAATACTCTTCGTAGACCCATGAAAACATTCCTACAATTACACCGGTGTCTCTCACCTCTCCTGGAACAGTTGACCTGACTTCCTGACCTTTCTGGTCACTTTCCCACCCTCTGCTACTGAACTCAAGTGCCTACACCCCCATCTATAGGAATCCCTCCCCAACTCTTTCAGCCATTATGAGTTGTTTTCTTAATTTTGAGATTATACCAAATTTCCAAAACCCTGTTAAGCATGTCAATATTGCTCCATGTGTTTATCTCTACAGCAAGAACTTACGCTCCTTGAGTAGCAGAATCTTGCATAATATTCCTTTTGAGTTCTCCCCACCACCGTCTTCAATGTGGTTAGCATTAAAAGTACACTGAAAAAATCTGTTTCTATTGATCTAAAATTTTTTAAAATGGGCTGAATTCTTATTCAATTCCCAATGTCAACTGCTAGTAAGAGACTAAAAATAAGTAGGTATAACAATGTAGAAATTCATTTTTCTGCATTCAGAAAGTCATTGTCAAGGTAAAGCAACTCTGGTGGGAGTGGCAGCTCTATTTGTTATCAAGGACGTTAGTCACTAGATGCATTGAGCCCTGGGTATTATATGCAACTGATGAATCATGAAATTTGTCTCTGAAGCTAATAATATACTGTATGTTAATTAAATTGAGTTTAAATTAAAAAAGAAGAAAGGACCTCAGTACATTTCTGGTTTCCCAGCCTCTGCAGATGGCTTACAAACTCAAGGTTTCTTTGTAGGGCAACGTATCAACTGGCACTGCAGCCATCATAGCCAGGAAGGAAGAGAAAAGCAAGTTGTGATGGGCAGAAGAGACACATGCCAACTGTCTACCCTCTCTTCCAAGTGGTGTTCCAGGACTCGCCACCTAACAATTGCGACTACTGTTTCTTTGTGGCTAGGAAATAGAGTCTTTTAACCAGGCACTGTCAAACCCAAAATAAAATTAGCAGTCATACTAAGGAAGAAAAGTTTAGTGACTCTTAGGTAGGCATTTCATAGCGTCTACTACAAGGGATTATAGTACATTCAACATTTTAATGTTTTCTTTCATTTAACCCAAAGAGCATCGTGCTGAGAGTCACAGCTCTAGAGTAAGGCTGCCTGAATCCATGTCCCAGCTCTAGATACAACTAGCTGTGTGAACTCAGGCAAGTGATTTACCCACTCTGTGTCTTAGTTTCCCCATCTGTAAAATAGAGATAATGATCCCTTACATCATGGATGGTTTTAAGGATTAAACGAGTTGGCACACGAAATCACTTAGAGCAGTATTTGAGTAGCTAAGGGTTTACTAGTTTGGTAACGTAAGTTCTGTGAAGGTAGGCTTCATTGTTATATTTTGTTTTTATTTTTTTAAAGACTTTATTTATTTATTTGACACAGAGAGAGAGAGAGAGAGAGAGATCACAAGGAGGCAGAGAGGCAGGCAGAGAGAAAGGGGGAAGCAGGCTCCCTGCTGAGCAGAGAGCCCGTTGCGGGGGCTCCATCCCAGGACCCTGAGATCATGACCTGAGCAGAAGGCAGAGGTTTTAACCCACTGAGCCACCCAGGCGCCCCAGGCTTCATTGTTATGTTGAGTGGCAAGATGCAAACTTGACTCTTAACTCCAAGCTCAGTGATCCTTCTAAGCCACCACCAATTTACTGGGCACCAAGAGAGGGGTGCAAGGAAAGGACTGGCAAAAGGAGAGGCGGTAAAGCCTAAGAGGAACTTCGCTCCTTCACAATTTTGCCGAGGTCTGATGCTTTCCATGGCTTGTGGTGGTCTGTGACTTTAAACACTTAACAGAGCTTCATGCAGCCCCTGAATCTTGCACACTTAACAAGAAATGATTAGCTCAATCTGTTACAGAAAACATCATTTGTCAAGATGAGACCTGCTGTGTTTTTGAAACTGCATTGCAAGAATTTAGGAATAAAATGTTGGTTCTTCTTGATGCCTAGAGCAAATTGCAAAGCTTCCAGTGGTTTTACACGTTAATCATCATAAAGTGGTTTTAATTCTCGACCACAGCAACATCCTTTGTCCCCTCTCAGGATGACCGGGCATCACTAACAGGTTAGATTGCTCCTCATCTGCGTGGAGTTTTGCCAGGAATTTTTGCCTCTGATGCCTGCCAGCTGAGACAAGGCCACCTCAGCTCATCAATTCATGGCATTGGCATGAAACCAACAGTGACACAGAAACTAGAAGTCTTGCCAACAGCGATGGCATCATAGACACATGATCCAGAACTATGGCTTAGTGTTGATCACCAGTGGAGGCTAGAACATTTTCCTTACATTTAAATTCTGAAACATTTCTGTCTTGAATCAGAGCAATGAGCCATATTTAAAAGCATGTATTTCTGCGATATCTCAAGGTCACCTATAAGTATAGCATTATTTAAAAACATAACAGCTGAGTATTTCAGAAAACTTGTTGCAACCACTATAGAGTGTAGGTCTTTTTTTTTTAAGATTTTGTTTATTTATTTGCAAGAGCAAGAGTGAGCACGAGGTGGGTAGGGGCAGAAGGAGAGCGAATCCACAAGCAAACTGTCCGCTGAGTGGGGAGCCCAATGCAGGACTCCATCCCAGGACCCTGACATCATAACCTGAGCCAAAGTCAGACACTCAGCTAACTGAGCCACCCAGGTGCCACGTGTGTGTGTGTGTGTGTGTGTGTGTGTGTGTTTTTGTTTTTAAGTGAAACATCAGTTGTCTTAGTCTGTTGTGAAGACAAAGCAACCAAAGAGTAAAAAAATCTCTGGACCGGTCCAATTTTTGCCCTTAAGATGAAAAGCATCATGCTGCAAAGAAATACAAACGTTTGACTGCTGATTCTTCCTTTGTCTCAAGGCATAGTCATCTAACAAGCTCAGCCACGAACAATCCAACAACATCCCACACCATCTCTTTTTTGTTCATTCATTTGTTTGAAAGTCTAGAAAACACGTTCCTACTTTGTATTGCTTTTTCCTTTACTCTATCACAAAGATGATTTAAAAAATGTGTTACTATTTGAAATGGATTAATTTTTAATTGCTCTGACTGGCAATAAAACACTATGCAATAACGACAAATGCAATTTGAATTATGGACAAAAAGCTGTCATCTGGCAGATCGCATTGCTATAGAAGCATTTATGGTCCTTCTCAAACTTTTTAGAGTAGTGTTTGTCAAGCTGGAGGGTGCCTAAGGGTGGAGTGGGTGATGACTCCCTTCAATGAGAAGAAGTGAGAGCCAAATGTGTCCAGGTAGGTAGGGCAGAGGTTAAAGTATTTTCACAGGTGCTCATTGACTTGGACCTCCGTCTCCCATTTTTACACATACATGAATTAGCATTCTTGCATTTAGCAGCTACATATTCAATGCTCCTTACTTGACATTGTTTTATCTGCTCCATTACATGCTTTGTTAGATAATAACCCATAAACCCATGGAGACTCTTGTTGTTCTCCATGCCCTAACAGCCATGAGAACTCCAATATTGAATTAATTTTTATGGCAAATATCACATGCAAAATGAGAAACACATATTGTTATGGAAACATAAAGAGTGTACAGTATCTGGCACCAGTAAGGATTTAAAAATGTATTTATTCAGTGAATGAAAAGTTTTAGAAAAGAACTCACGGAATATGAACTTAGATGCCCATGGTTTCGGTAACAATGTATTTAAATCAATCATTAGCTGTATTAATGGAAATATGCTTGTTAAAAAGAGAATTGTTTCTATGAAAACTAAATTGAATGTTTTGGAAAGACTATAAATGTAAAACTACCAAAATTCTTTACCAATTTGGGTGTATCCAGAAAACTAAAAAATTGAGGGGAAAATCGTAAAATCAGAGAAATTTGTAACTCTACTGGCTTCACAAATCTCTTTAAATGCTTCTTCCTCTTCAAGGAAACTGAATCTCAAAATTGTATTAGATGAATTTTAGATGTGGACTGCGTAAGAAGATGAAAATTCAAAGCAGGGAATCTAGAATAAAGGGAAAGATCTTGGCACAATATCAAAATATTGACAAATTATTGTGATTTTTATAAACCACTTAAAGTCAGACATGTATTATTTGTAAGCTTCCTCAATAAAATCATTTTTGTTTTAAAACTAACCAACCAGGGTGCCTGGGTGGCTCAGTTGCTTGAGCGACTGCCTTCTGCTCAGGTCATGATCTTGGAGTCCTGGGATAGAGTCCTACATCGAGCTCCCTGCTTGGCGAGAGTCTGCTTCTCCCTCTGACCGTCTCCCTCTTATGCTCACTCTCTCATTCTCATTCTCAAGGAAATAAATAAAATCTTAAAAAAAAAAAAACAACTAACCAACCAACTATTGGACCTGATAATGTCAGAAAACGGCTTTCTCTCAAATATGTGTGAAAGAATTTTATAGCTCTTTAAGCCTTATAAAAATTTAAGTTATGTGGACCCATGTATGTTTTACCAGTAACTCATAAAGTTGGTAAATGAAAAATTCACTGAGAACCAGTGAATGGACTGATATGCAGTTGGTTCTAAAACCATACAGGTATGTAGTGTGATTTGAAAGGAGAGAACACAAAATTTCAGTGCTCATAAATTGGAAGTGTGACCCAGATAGCCTTCCTTAACCTTAGTGGTTTACCAGGAGTAACTAATTAACTAATTTATGTGAATGTGTGTGTGTGTGTAAAATATTTAGATATTTGTGCACCATGATTTTGTACAAGTTTATCATACACACTTGTACACACAGGATACACATTATTTATATAACATAGATGTGCCTAAAAATATACAGTGACATGTCTGACTACAGAACACTGAACACTCCACTTCCCCTTAATCCTATTCTTATAAACTCAATTTCCAGCCAACAATGTGAAGTTTCAGAAACAAAATTACCTAAAAGGAAACTTCGCACTTAGCTCGCACCTTCTTATAGATTTTCTGTGGCACCAGGTTCTCAAACTTTACTTCTGACATTTAGAAAGACTTACTGCTGATCTTAGGTCATAGAACTTAACACCTAAACAATATGTCCTACATTTTCTGAACACTTCGAGGGTACTAATTAATCTACATGATATCCTTGTGAAGTGAATAATTATAATTTTCACAGTTTTTTTCCAGATGACACAACTGAGA
Source organism: Nasua narica (assembly GCA_028533885.1). Taxonomy (NCBI): domain Eukaryota; kingdom Metazoa; phylum Chordata; class Mammalia; order Carnivora; family Procyonidae; genus Nasua; species Nasua narica. The sequence continues at coordinate 150,462,431 of CM052810.1, forward strand.
CTCAGTTAAATAAAGTATCTAATAACACAGGGCATTAATAAAAAATTACTTTAACACTGTTATATACAGTGGGAGAATAACATAGAAGAAAAAATGACAGTTCAATAAACAATTATTGGGCCCTTATTATGTGCTTTGCAAGCAAAGAAGAAAAATAAATCATTTCTGTCCTTAATGTGATTACAGTACAATGTGATATGTGTGAAGAGAGATGTTTTTCAGGCACAAATGAAGCACAGAGAAGCGAACAACAAACTTGTTTGCGTGGGGCATGGTAGGAAATGTGTTCCTAAAATGACTTTGATGGAGCCTCTTGAACAGTAAGATTTCATTTAACAGACAAAGAAGAGAAGGACATTCTAATGAGAGCATCATGACATATCAAGGTACAGAATGCCTTTTTCTGCCAAATAAAATCATAGTGGTATAGCTGGTCTAAATGAGCCCCAACGTTTCAGTGGGAAATTGGAGAATAAACAAAAGCCACGTGATGGATGCTCTATATTCCACCTATGGAATTTTAAATATATTTGGTGCTTCCGGGAGCTACTGAAGTTTACATAGGGAAGTGAAGGACACCACCCATTGCATTTGGGAAGATTCTTCTATGAATAAGTAGAGGTTCCATTTATTAATTTGGACAAGAAGGAGAATAAATTAAGAAAGGCAAGTCTGGGATTAAGCTGGTGCACTGACAGTGAAGAGATGGTGGCAGTTTGGGTTCTTATTTTAGAAGAAGAACTAACAACACTCAGTGCCCTTAAATAGAACTGATGACTTTCCTTCATCATTGCTTCACTCGTTGCCTCCTTCACTCATGATTTTCCTCCTCAGGTCATTCCTAGATTTATTTTGGGGGCAAGATTGTCTAGGGAGGTATATAATCCAGCTCCCTGGGTTGCTGTATGACGACTTGGACTAAGTGTAGATTTAGAAAGCACACAAGTCAATATTTTATCTGAAGATATTCTTATCTTCAGAGGTGACAATAGTATCTTCCTCTTCACTTGGAGTCCAGGTTAAGTCCGGTTTACACAATCAGTACCTACCTTTCTCCCAGATTAAATCCAGACTAGGAGAGACTGGCCAACGCATTGGCAGAGGGAACTAGACAGGTGTGGCGTGCCGGTTCTCATTTCTGCCTTACTTCAGAAACGTGAGAAAGGTGTCAAGACTCATGAAAGGCATTTAATTGTTCCTAACTTTGTGGCTCCATAAAAGCAACTAAAGGGGCCAGTTTCCACTTTGATTTGAAATATGCAATCTTACTTTGGGGGCAAAACTTCAGAGAAGACACATAATTTTAACTTTATTTCTTCATTAAAATGTCAGGAGGTCAAAAATAAGTAATAAAATTGAATGTTACAAAGTAATAAAATTGAATGTTTTTAAGAAATTATATCCCTGATAATTAAGAAAATATTCAAGTATGTGCACACACAAAATGACGATCCCCTGAATTTTATCAATGAATGTTATCCTCAAAGTTAGGCTTGGCCAAAGTGATATCCATTGTTATTAGTGGGTTCATGCTCCAACCTTAAGTATTAGATGGGAAGCTATTAACTTGGTATTTAAAAACCAAATAATTTTGAAATATTCTATTTTTAATACTACTTATATTAAAATCCATACGGTTTGAGGTTTGATATAGAAATGTATAACAGTGACTTTCTTCTCCTTAGTTCTAGATTAGAATCCAAAGTAGAAAACTTGGGGAAGAACTATGTCCACTAAGCCATTAGGCACAATGTTGATAACAGGGAGAGGGGTGGTTGACTAGCATTATGTGAACTTTCAATACATTTCCCCTGTCTTCATAGGACAACTTCCTCTTTCCCCTAGAGTTCTCGATGGGCAAAACCCTTGCTCATTTGCTAGTTTGACTTCTCAGAAAATTCCTCTCCCTTTAAGACTCCAGTCAAGGTCTTCACCATAAGAAACAAAATAAATTTTTTTTAGCCATCCAGGAGATGCCAATGTGTAATGCTACAAGCAAGGTGGTAGACAGACTGCTCACTGATGTGAGGCATGGAGAATCTATTTTGTAACTCAGGTCTTGGTACATTTTTTTATATTCTTATGCATGAATTTAAGCATATGACTTAACCCAGATGTGTCTCAGTCTCTCCTGTGTAAAAAGTGTGAGAATTGTAATTACTTACCTCTTAGGGATGTTATGACACTAATTAATGCCTCAGAACTCTGTGAATAAGATTTATTCTGCACAGATGTTAATTACTATTATTGAAAGAACAGCCATAAGGCCAGATGCAGAAGAAGGTGATGGGCAGGTTTTCTATCTCTTTAATGAAGCCTAAATAGAAGTTAATAGGAAGAATCATGGAGAAAAATAAAACCATTAACAAAGGACTTTAAATGAAGGCATTATGTTAGCAGAGCTTAAGCAATTGGGCATCTACTGAAAATGAATGTGGGGTGCATATTCCATAACTGAAAATCAATAGAAAATTTAATGGCCTATGGCAATATTTCATGGATAGGAAATGCTTTTAATAGCACTTAAATCTTAGTGATATGAGCAAATTTTAAGGTAGTAGCTATACTCTGTATAATCAAAATAAGACTAATTCACTTAAAAGACACCCTGGGTGTCCACCTGACACTGTCCTTTTATTACCTTTAGTAGCCCAAGGTGTAAAACTAATAAATTCTTAGGGATTGCAAAAGAAACAATTGTCAAATCGAGAATTCCAGAATCTCCCTTATCTCTTGTTTTATAATTGAGGAGGATAAGGCGTGATGTCTTAATGATGTTTCAAAGGTTTCATTTTCCTGTAATTTCTACACTTGTATCCTTCTTGCTTCTGCCCATGGTTTACTCTCTGGCTACACCTGGGGAAGCATGAGGAAGACAGGCCCTCAGTTCTCCCTGCCCATTCTTGCATACTGTGACTTGGTAAATCTAATAGAGTGATTTCTGAAAGTTTTCTGGATCAAGAAAAGATAGTCTGAGTAGAAGCTTAGGGGATTCTAGAATCTTTTCACCCTAAGATTATGGAATTCTTAGCACCCATACATTTCAGATTATTCACTCACAATTTGCCCTTTCTCCTAAGGCTTCTGCAAGATGACTTACACATTCTTAGTGTTACACGCTGCCACAACAATCTAAGGGCGGGCATACTGATAGTGCGCTGGAGTTGTGGGTGTGTGGGCGGTGAGCTAAGCAATAAGGGTCCAGCTGGAAGGCTGGAGAACTTGCTCCTGCAGTCAGGTTTAGAGAACACCACTTGTTATCTGATGTATCTAAACTGTATCTGACAACTGCTTGTTTTTGTGGAGATCGGGTTCAACATAAATTGAATTTGCACTTTATGTCAGGCATAGCCATGGCTGTTTTCCCATTTCAGATATAAAAAAAACAAACAAACAAGGATAACGGGCATTTTATTTCATTTTTTTTGCAAGGAAGAAGCTGAAGTTTAGAGAAATTAAATAACATTCTAAGGTAATTTAGCAACATTGGCATCTGGTCTACTGAACTTCCATCTATACCCCATGGCTCCCACTGATGTTATAATTATCTAAGTATCTAAAGAAGCTCTATGAAGCATGAATGTGCTGCTTCCTGATGGACCTTACCCCGGATCACAAGAATACATCCCAAAACCAGTCAAGCCCCACTTGGAGAGAAGTAAAAGTAGTAGCCAACCCAAACAGTACTAATGCCGCAGTAGCAGAAAAATGAGAAAAGAAGTTAAAATATTAACTGACACCAAATTACCATTGTTATGAAAACCATGGGCTCATTCATTTTTACAACCACAGTTTACGGAGAATCTATTATGTATAATCCCTATCAGGTATAGGGATGATATGACAGTCAAGAAATACTAGATCTTTTCCCTCAAGGATTTAACCATCTATGGGGGAGACAGTAGGAAATAAATAAATGCCTCAGCAAGCATTTAATTACAATATGAATAGTGCTAAAATGAATTTAAACAGTTACCATAATATTCAGTATGTATAAAATCAGCTGTTAATTTTTTTCAGGGTAGTTGTATTATTTTTGATGCAAAAAAAAAATCCAACTTCAATTAATATTCCATAGCTCTACACCCAATTGGGATTGCCTATTGCCTTTGCCCTGGGTTTTCACAGTTCCCAGGGCTTCCAGTGCATTTTAAGACTCTGCATTGAAGGAAGAGAGAGTTGAGGGTATAGTTACCACGAGGGGGTAGTGAACCAGATGCCAGGAAAGTAGCCTGAGAAGTTGAGTCAGAGTAAGAAGGCTATGAACACTATCATGTGGCTTGGCTCAGTCCCCCAGGGAATTAGAGATCAGGTGCCAGGTCTTTGACAACCCCGACGAAAAACAAAGGGACTTCTCTCCAGAGCTTGTAGGTGAAAGGAAACCTCCAGGTTCATTCCGTGACAACTGTTCTTCAAATGCTCACTGTAATCATGAGAGCCTCCCTCCCTACCACTCTCTCAGCACTTGAACTCTAGCACTGAAAGTGTGCCTTAGCATTTGGAGAGAGCAATGTGCAACAACCGAGGCATGTTCATTTGTTTGTATATGTGCCTTGATTTCTAGACTCTTCTCCGTGTGTGTTGTTAAAGGTCTCTGAATTAAGCTGTGTCTTCTTGCACTGCAGAGCAGCATTATATCCAGCACACTGCCCTAGGCCGGCTCAGATAATGGGGCAGAACAGCAACATAATGGGATATTATAGCAATTCCTAAACCATTCCACACTTGACTAACCCCAGTAATGAGTCAATAAGGCCTGTAGCTCTGTGACAGGAGCTTATGCAGTGGAACATTGAGTCAGGATGCTGCAAAGGAAAACCTGGGAGCTGGTACTGGAGCAGTTACTGTGGTTCCTAGTATTTATCATAGGCCAATTCAGTCTGTAATCTAATCTCTGTGTGGTGCCCAGAGCCCTCCTTGCTTCCTTTTCTGAATCCCCGCTCCTTTTCAAGTTCCTTATATCAAAGTAATTGAGATCTTCTTGCTAAAATGAGACATACAGGATTTACAACTTTGAGTTTTCAAAGGGATGAAGTAGAATGAATGAAAATAGGGCCCATTGTACACAGTTTAGTCCCCTACGATCTCATTCTAAACTCAGATTTTGGGGTACCTCGGTAGCTCAGTCGATTAAGTGACTGCCTTCAGCTCAAGTCATGATCTCAGGATCCTGGTTTCAAGCCCCAGGTCAGGCTCCCTGCTCAGTGGGGAGTCTGCTTCTCCTTCTCCCTCTGTTGCTCTCCTTCTTTGTGCTTTCTCTCTCAAATGAATAACTAAAATATTTTTAACAATAAATAAATAAACTCAGATTTCTATGATATGTACCTGGTGGGAGAATAGTCAGGATTAAACTTTCTCCCTTTAGTTCTATGGATACTTTCAATTATTTTGATTCTTCAAGAATTTCTGATGGCATTGGTCTCTTTTAGCCCTAATAATCACATGAGAAATCTTAAAGTTAGAGGCTTTGAACACCTGCCCCATGATCCTAAATTAATTGACTTAAAAGTTCGGCATGAACCTCTTAAGACCTAAATGATATTGCAACTAGATGGAGAGTAGTATGGCTATGAACTGAATTATGTATCTGCCCTGCTCAAATTAATATGTTGAAGCCTGTACTCCCAATGTGATTATATCTGGAGACAGGGCTTTTAGGAGGTCATTAAGGTTAAATGAGGTCATAAGGGTGAAGTCCAAATCTGATAGAATTGGTGACTTTATAAGAACAGGAAAAGAGGAGAGATATCTCTCTTGGTATGTATATAAACATACCAAGGAAAGGCCATGTAAGCAACAGCAAGTGCGTGGCCATCTGCAAACCAGGAAGGGTTTCTCACTGAACCTTGACCATACTGGACCCAATTTAGGACTTCCGGTCTCCAGAACTGTGAAAAATATGTTTAAGTTGTTTAAGCCACCCAGTCTATAATATTTTGTTGTAGCCGTCCAAGCTGACTAATATAAGTGTATTCAATGATATACTGAACATTGTTTTCCACAATGATCCTACCTGGTGTTCTAGCAGAAGAGATGGATGGATTGCAGGTTGGGCATGGAGATAAGTCTCATAGACATTAAAAATTACTAAAAAGTAGGAAGCCGCTGTGCCTTGACTGTGCTTCCAAAGAAATCTATTCAGATAGGAGCTAGAAAGATACAGACGCGATTGACCATTTCTTCTATGACTGTCATATCTTTAGAAAAGTTTCTACATTTCTGACTTATTTTTGTTTTGATAACTAACTTAGAGTAAAGCTGAGAGCAGAAAAGAAAGTGAACCAGAAGAAAAACCATGAAAATATAAACAGGAATTTGCAAAAAGTGTGGGGAAGATTTTGAATGGCCTCAGGCCATGGAAAGGAGACAAGGAGTTTCACTTAAAATTAGGACAACAGGAAAAATAGAGTAAGAGATTACGTTATAGTTGGACTATGCTAGTGGAAACTAGGCATTTTTTCCACTGGCCAATATAAGAGAAAAGGTGCTTCTGCACTTTCTTAGGGAGTGAATGAGGGGAAAGAAAGAATCCTTAAGACTTAGAGGAGGTAGAGAATAGAGACACATTACTGGAAACTCTGCTTACAACTTTAAGGAGTTTTTTCCCCTCAAAAATGGCAAATGTACACATCATTATCCTTCAATATTAATGAGGATAATTAATTTCACTTAATTTGCTCCTTAACACTTTCTCCAAAGATTTGTTACAGTGTATTTTTTAAATAACACATTACAAATTTAGTTATATAGAACAAGGAAACAAAATAAGGCAAAGAGCAATTAAAAGGCAGATAAAGATAAAGGGGAGAAAGACTAGGAAATGAAATATGAAAGAGAAAGAGGCAAACAACCTGATTAACCAATGGGTTGAAGACCTTTTTAGACATCTACCGTAAAAGACAAATGGCAAATAAGCATATAAAAAGATGCTCCCCATCTTATGTCATTGTGGAAATGGAAATTAGAGCAATGAGATAGCACTACACATCAATGAGAATGGCCCAATCTGGAATACTGAAAATATCAAATGCTGGCAAGGATGTGGAGTAACAGGAAATCTCATTCATTGCCGGTGTGAATACCAAATACTACAGCCACTTTGGAAGACAGTCTGGAAGTTTCTTACAAAACTAAACATACTCTTTAACATATGATCCAGCAATTATACTCCTTAGTATTTACCCCAAAGAGCTGAAACTTATGTCCACACAAAACTTGCACTTGGATGTTTACAGCAGCTTTAGTTATAACTGCCAAAACGTGGTAGCAACCAAGATGTCCTTCAGTAGGTGAGTGAATAAATAGACTGGGATACATCCAGACAGTGGGATACTTTTATTCAATACTAAAATGACATGAGCTATCAAGCCATAAAAAGACATGGAGGAATCTTCAATGCATATTATTAAGTGAAAGAAGCCAATCTGAAAAGGCTACATTCTGTATGAGTCCAACTATATGATATTCTGGAAAAAGCAAATCTATGGAGACACTTAAAAAGTCAGGAATTTGGTAGAGCATACAACCCTTGATCTCAGGGTTGTTGAGTTTGAGCCCCACATTCAGTGTAGAGATTACTTAAAAATAAAATCTTTAAAAAAAAGTCAGGTATTGAGGAGGGTGGAGAGGGATGAATGCGTGGAGAATAAAGAATTTTTAGGCCAGTGACACTACCTTGTATCATACTATAATGATGGAAACATGTCATTATACATTTATATGACCCCGTAGAATTTACAACACCAAGTTGAACCATAGTGTGAACTATGGTCTTTGGGTGATAATAATGTGTCAGTGTAGGTTTATAGATCATAAAAAATATGTCACTCTGGTGGGGAGTGTTGACAATGGGAGAGGCTATGCATATTTGTGGGCAGAAAATATATGGAAATCTCTGTACCTTCCCTTCAATTGCTATGCACCTAAAACTGCTCTTGAAAATAAAATCTTAATATTAAAAACAACAACAACAACAAATGAGAATGAGAAAGTACAGATGCAAAAGAATAATGAACAATTGTAAAAGAGAGAAAAAAGACAGTGTAGCTGAGATTTTGGGGACTCACAAAATATCCATTTCCCAGAATCCCTTGGTTTGAGCTACATGACTAATTCTGGGCAATGAAATAGGAAATAAAATGACATGTGTCATTTACAAGCTAGGCAGTGAGGAACAGGTGGCCACATGTTCCTAGATCAGTGCTATGCAATAAATATGATGCAAGCTGCACATGAACCATGAAATTTTCTTGCTGCTCCATTAAAATAAATACATGAAATTAATTCAATAATACATTTTATTTATGTAATACATCCAAGACATTATCCTTTTAACATGTAATCAATATACAAATAGTTATTGAGATACTCTGCATTTTTTTCTTACTAGGGCTAAATCCAGTACATATGTTATACTTACAAAATCTTTTTTTTTTAGGTTAACCTACAGAAAATTTTACTTTTTTGTTGTACAGCTCTATGCATTTAAATAAATTCTTTATTAGTTTCAGAGATAGAAGTTAGTGATTCATCAGTTGCATACAGCAAGTGCTCATTACTTTAAGTGCCCTCCCTAATGCCTATCACCCAGCTACCCCATCTGCCCCGCCCCATCCACTTCCACTAACTCTAAGTTTGTTTCTTAGAGTTGAGAGTCTCTTATGGTTTGTTTACAGAATCTTTTATTTCATACTAGACACATTTCAAGGGTTTAATAAGTTCATGTGGCTAGTGGCTACACTATCAAATAGCAGAGTTGTAGAAGGCCTTGCTCCCTGATGTAGAAGACAGCTGCATCTATATCATACTGAGCAGTAAATAATATTTTGTTGCATTAAACAAGCAACTAAGATTTAGGTCTTCAATGTTACCATAACATTGTATACCGTTATCCTGACTATTATAAAAGTTCTTATGAATTCAGGATCAACCAACAGACCTCCCCCCACCTCTTTCTCTTAATTTTAGAGAAGTTAGATAAAATCCTTGCCCAGGAAATTAGGTAAAGTGTTGACATGCTAGAGTTTTTCACCGGTGGGAGCAAAGGTACTGAAGAATTGGAAGTTAGGGTCTCACTGCCAGAAGTAACGTACAGAACAGATGGAGTTGATTGTCCAACCAGTCACTGTTCGGTATGTGCATAAAAACTGAGTTCGAGGGACGCCTGGGTGGCTCAGTGGGTTAAGCCTCTGCCTTCCACTCAGGTCATGATCCCAGGGTCCTGGGATTGAGTCCCATATCGGGCTCCTTGCTCAGCAAGAGCCTGCTTCTCCCTCTGCCCCTCCCATTCATCCTCTTTCTCTAATAAAATCTTTAAAACAAAACAAAACTGAGTTCTATTCACAAATTAAAAAAAAATAGCAGTGTCTTTCCTTGCTTTATTGGTAAAAACCTAACTTTTAGGGAAGATATCATTCAGTCAAACACAAAGTTTATTATTTAGTACATCTCTCCAAGCTTTCTTCTTTCTCATTGATTGATTATTCTCCTTTCTTCAGGTCTGACCATTAATTGCTCAGAAGTCACGAATGCCTAACGCCCAGTGGAGGGATGAAGGCATCTGGTAGGGTGAGCTGGCCGAGTTCGGGTTGTGAGGATTGGGCTGGGTTCTCTCAGGCCTGCCTGCTTCTCAGGCAGGTGTTCGTGGTGATCAGTTGTTGACAGCTGCGAAGACCCAGGGGAATTTGAAGTTCTCATTTGTGGACCACTTATAATCATTTATGTCGTAAACTGTTGAAAGGGTATTCCTACATTACTGAGCAATGTCTTGGGAAACTGGTCATCTGTCTCATGATTCAAATTAATTTTTCTGGCCTGCCCTCAGCCTTTGTGAGAAACTGAGAAAGAACTGGCACTCCCAAATTGGACATAAGGGTGGAGGAACCTCTTTCCTCTCTCTCTTAGAAATGCCATTCTAGCTATTTCAGCTGTCTTCTTTCTGTGTCTCCAAATTTTGCTGCTCTACAAACTCTAGTTAAAAAGGAGTCACCCATCTCCTAATTAAAGAGTCACCCCAAAATTTCATAGGCATGTTCCATAAGGACATCCAACTTCACAAGAAGATGAGTCAAGTATCACCAACCCACACTATGAAGAGGGTGGACTGGAGAGGGGCAACACACCTCTTGTACACCTTTCTCCAAATCTCTTCCTCTGACGCTTCTCTTGATCCCACACCCTTTTGCTCCACTCAGCAGTGGAGACAAACCAGTTCTTCTAGTTCTTATAATCTCTTCCCCAAGGGCCTTATTCTGACATCTAGCCAGGTCTCTACTGAAACAGCAATCCTTCTATCTTTCCCCCCTTCCTACTATGTGTGTGTGTGTGCGTGTGTGCACGCACACGTGCACCACACATGTACATGATTTTTCTTTGTATGTTTCTTGTTGAGAGTAGAAGAATGAGAAAGGAAATAAAACTCATTGTTCCATTTTTCATTTTATTACTGCAGGTAAACACTTCATAGCTCACCCTCTTCCATGTAATTTCTATAGCTTCACTGCTGAGAAAGGAGCTTCCACAGATACCCAAGACAGGTGCACAGCCGAGTTCCTGATGAAACTCTTTCTGCTTGGCTTTGCAAATAGATTTGACAACAGCTTCCAGGAAATTGCGTCTGATGTTTCAAGGCTAGACCTGGCTGTCAAGCATGCTGAGTCATAGCCACTGAGTCAGAGAGTGCTAGGCTGTAAGGAAATTTTTCTAACATTAGCCAACCTCCCTGCTTTGGGCTGAGAAAGCAGCAGAGAGAGTTCCCTGGCTAATGATCCTGAAGGGGTAGGAAAGCTCCCCCATGTAAGGGATTGTACTGTTTGTTTTTTCTTCAAGGTTTTGTCATTGTTGTCTCAAGTTTCAAACACAACTCTAAGCTCACCTACCGGGAAACTAAAAGCTTATAATTCATGTTATTTCTTTCTAATAAATATAATTATAAGACAAAGTAAAAGATGTGACATGAATAGTTTAAGCTCCTTTAGGCTCAAAATAAATATATAGTTAAATGCCATGTGGATAAAATTGGAGACTTCAATATTGCAAAAGTCAAATATCAACATTGGAGCCATATTCTTCTTCGCCTTTAATGCTTAGATATTCACCAATGACCAAGGGTTTATTGATTTGTGGCCTAAGTAGGACAAATTAAAACCTTATAAGAACCCATAAGCTCCAAATTAATTGGACTCCACAAAAGAAGTTGAGCTGGCTTTCATCTTTGAAAGAGGACATCTATTAAGAATTGAGTATAATACTTCCATGGAACTTACAATTCACCATCAAAATAAGAATACATACTAAACAGAAACATTAGTTACACTTTCTTTTTTTGTTTTTAAGATTTGTGGTAATGACAAGTCTGTAACCTTACCTTGGTTAAGGTTTTAAATCTTATCGTTTTTTTTTTTTGCTTTTCTATTAATTGTTAAACAGAAACAAATAAAACTTGCTCTGCATCTTAGTAATGTGACATTACTTTAAGAAAGTAGTCTACAGACTTGTCATTTTTTTCCAATAATGTAAAAACCTGAGTCATCAAAGCTTGACTGAAAGGGGATGAAGGTAGGGTAAAATTATTTTCACTATCTTTACCTTCAATTTTTTCATCAAAATTCCATAATTAAGCTCTTTTTCAAGTCTATAAACAGTATACTATTCATATAAAAGATACCAAAGGTTTTACAAATAGTATAAAATGATTTTTATATATTTATGCCAGTTTCTAAAGGAAGTGTAAAACATTTTCTTTGCCCAAATAAAATGTATTTGGAGCAAAAACTAAAAATGGGCTACATTTTAAAAAATATGCATTATTTATTCCTTTTTCCCCAGTTCCTTTCTACTCATTTGAATAAAAATGGATGTATAGAAGGGTAGAAAATTCTTTATTATTAAGGAGTAAATGAATGACATTCATAATTAGTGATAAAATAACAGTTGTTCTAAGACACAGAAGTAAAGGAATGTTGGAGGTTCAGCTCTACTATCCATAAAGCATGTCCCTGGGGTTGAGAAATTTAAGGATTCAATTCAAGCTAAGGCCATGGGATCATCCCAAGTCTTCCCCATCACCTATCCAAGTATATTAAAATCCATTATCCTGGGTCTTGAGATATTTTGATGACTTAAAGTCATCCATCAAAATGCACATAGCTGAGCAAGAAGACATATTTTGGTAGTTGTGGGGATAGATAAAAAAAAAGGTGCAGACAGAGACAGGTTAGCAAGAGGAAGAGTAAGAGAGAAGAAGCTCTTTGATGGGGGAAGGAGCCCATAAAGGGAAAGTAAAGAAGCAAAAAAGCCATACACTGACATTGAGAAACCCTCCTGTGTACGCCATGCATTGACTGTGATGTTTTGAATTATTGGCCCTAATTTTTCACTCTCCCTAATATCCACTATCTTTGCCAATTGCTTTTGAAGTTTTTTCCACTAAAGTCAGCATGTTCTTTTCTAGGGGGCTTGGTTATATGACTATCTCAAAGAATGCTAGCCAACATAACACAGGTAGCAGCTTAAAATGTACTTGTACGTTCCATTGTCTTTCTCTAATAGCTGTGAGTGAGTAGAGCATAACTGAGCACGGGTCCAGGGAAGATGAGAGAGACATGTAGAGCAGAGGTGAATTCAAACTTCATCTTGGAACCAAGCACAGATTAGCCAAATCCCTGCAGACCTGCAAATGCAAAAGGAAGAATAAATGATGGTTACTTTAAGCCACTAAATTTTGTGGGTCCTTTGTTTTGCAATCTCATTGTGGCAATAGCAAACAGATAGATTGATTCTGGTGCTGGGGATAAGGCAGTTAACAAGACACAACCCTTGCTTTCAAGGGATTTACAAGTTAGTAAATGATACAAATCAATAGCCAGAAGGTAAATCCCTGTCAAGGATACTCTGAAATATCTTACCTAATGTTGAGGATTTAGGTGCCCTAAATGAAGTGGCATTTAAGCTCAGACCCGAAAGATAAGGAGGAATTAGCAAACTAAAAGAGCTGGAAGGGAGTTGTGATTTGAGAGAGCACTGCCCACTGAGCAAATGTGCAAAGATGGGCAAAGACCTGGGCACATGAGACAGTATGAGATTTTCGATATATTGTGAACAATGGGACCATGGCATTCAAGATGAGTGATGTTGAGAGAGGAGATGGGGAAGAGTTAACAGCCAAATAATTCTAATTTAAGAGTTTACCATGTAAGGAGGATGCAAGGGCATAAGCAAGAATAGGTATGAACTTTTGGTCTAGTCCAGGGGAAAGATCATCAGGTTATTGAGTTGCCAGTCCATTGTTTTAGTTTATTCAGATCTATTTCCTTGTGTATATCACGTCTGAGCCTCTTTTATTTGGTTGCCAATTTAGAAATAATCAAATCCATCTTAAAGTGTTGTAAACATTCTTCACTAATTTATGCAAATGCTATTATTTTTGATAATAACGATATCCATCTACGATGTTTTTTGCTTAAAAAGATGAAAAACAGGGCCCCTGGGTGGCGCAGTTGGTTGAGCGACTGCCTTCAGCTCAGGTCATGATCCCGGAGTCCCAGATCGAGTCCCACATCGGGCTCCCAGCTCCACGGGGAGTCCGCTTCTCACTCTGACCTTCTCCCCTCTCATGCTCTCTCTCACTCTCTCTCTCTCAAATAATTAAATAAAATCTTTAAAAAAAAAAAGATGAAAAACAATGATGGCAGGTGAATTTCTATTTTTCAACTTTGTATTATTTTAATGTTAATTTTAAGATTGCCTATAAAGATATGCATAGTTTACAATTTCTTTAAAAAGTAATAGAACGTTGCTAGTATCCACGTTAGTCTCCCAACCAAAACCACTCTTTCTCTTCTCCAAACGTAAACACAATGCTGAATTTTGTGTTAATGATTCTTTTATTCTTCTTTATAACTATCATTTGGATATGCTTCCTTAAATGAGGTGTTTAGTTTTGAGCAGTTTATTTTCTTACTGCATGTATTCTATTCTAACTTGCTTCTTCATTCAACATTAGGTTGTCAGAATCATCTATGCTGATGTGTGTGAAGTCTCTTAGCATTTTTTCTATTAAACTCAAGAGAGGCCAGGAACATTCTTGACCATGTGTTTGTTCTTTTGCACACGTGTAAGGATGTCTTGAGACTCTGTTCCAAGGAGTGCAGTTGCTAGGTCATAGATTATGTGCATTTTCAAATCTAATGGGAATATTAAAGTGTGTTCCAAAAATGTGACCACCTGCAGTGCCTAAGAATTCACACTAGTTCCATTCTTTCTCACATTTGATATTGTGCATTTCAATTTTGCAAGTCATCCTGGACCCATCTCTCCTGTCTCTCCTCCCTTCTTTCCCTTTCTCTTTTCCTTTCACGCCTTGTGTACTTTCTTCTTTACACTCCATCACTGACATGGAAGCAGAGATATCCATGGCTAAATTTTCTAGGGTAGAGAGTGGGGGCGGGGGGGAGTGGCAGGGAGAACTAGAAATGCTTTGCAGACTTTTTAACACAGGCATCGCTACTTCAAGCTCTATGGTGAGGCTATTGCCAGCTTGGCAATCCTTATTGTATTTTTTTTCCAGGCTGCTGTAGCATCATTGGTTGCAGAAGGACATTTAAAAGGTGACCTCTTGAATCAGAGTCCGTGGTCAATGTCAAATACTTTACAGACAAAGCTGCCGTTTTGAGAATCTGCACTAACAATGTTTTGGGAGGTACGCAAATAGACGAAATCTTTTACTAACTGACTGCAACCGCTGACTCCACTGTTTCCATGGCAACCCATCCCAGGCAAGGTATTCCAAAGACTCTTTATTTAAGAAATATCGAATAGCCCCAGGGAGTCACTAGTCATGTCAGACCACCATATCCACAATAGCAAAGATTATCCCCTGCCTGTCACAAGGGGATAATCCTTCCCCAGATTTCACGACTTTCTGACACCCCTTGAGAGGAATAAAATTCCATCCTAAAGCTTTTCTCTTCGTGTTGCTTTCTTGGAGCTAATAGAGTATTCAGAGTACAAAACAGGAAGAAATGGGGGTTGCCGGATGGATCCATTCTGCCTCCAGTGGTTCTATTTATGTAAGCTGTCTGGAAATATTCAACACAAGGATTCAGAAGGCCCAGGTTTTAATCTCTCCTGCTTACTACTTGATATTAATACCAGAGTCTTGGATTCTTCCTCTTTAACATGAAAGGATTGAACCAGATTACCTCAAAAGATCTTCAGGTTACCAACTGAAAAATATAATACCATGTGCTATCTATCATTTAAGACCTCCATGTGAACAAACTTCCTTCCTTAGAAATATGGTCAATAATAAGAGCAAATTTGAAGTCCCCAAAATATGGTCAGCATTGCACCACTTTTTTTTTTTTTGCATTGCATAGTATTTTCATTTTGAAACAAGTGGAAGAATATGTTTTTATCCTGCACAAAATTACAAAAGCCGAAAAGATTCGGCTTTTGTAATTCATCACTTTACAAAATGTAGCTCTTTGCAGAGCTAATCACTGCATGTTCATAACCTTCTTTGGCAGATGTAAGAAAGTGAGAGTTGTTCTAGGGCATCTTCTAATTTTGCATCGCAGGAACGACCTTGCATCTGAACTTCTCTACTCATTTGCTCCCATCACATCACTGACTACTTGAGAAGGTGTCACCCAGTGGATAAGAGGAGAGACCTTTGGGAGCAACTATGGGTTTTTGTTCCCAGATCTGTACCTTCCAGGCTTTTTGACTTCAGACAACTTCCATACCCTCCCTCAGCTCAGTTTCTACATATGTAAAATAGGAATGATGGTACTTCCATTATGGAGTTATGAGAAATAAATAAGCTATTACTTGTAAAGCACTTAACAGTGCCTTGCACATCATAAGCACTCAATAAATATTAGCCATTATTATGTTATCACTTCAAAAGCAGTCCTTGGGGTACCATTGAGTGCACTAAAGTGCTCATTTACTTGATAATAGTCTAGTTGCCCAAATGTTTATTTGCCTCCAAAGTAAGCAGTTCATTGCTTGCTTAATTGCCTAATGCACTCTGGCATATTTTAATCTGCTTGAATAATAACAAAAGTCTATTATGAAGCATTATTCTTATTATTCTTATCATTTTAGGAATTATTAGAGGACATTAATACATATAATGGATGTAGGAAGTTTATTAAATTCAATTCTTTGAAAATACTGGAAAACTACTGTTAACATTTGTCTTGCTCAATATGTAAAAAGCAGTTAAAAGAATAAAAAGCTTAACAGTTTCTTTAAACAAACCTGGTTTTTAGCCCATCCAGAGTTAGTTTCTCTGTTATGTCTTAGTATAATTCAGGCCTAGGATTTTTCCACTTTTCAGTTTGCGAGTGAATTTCAATTTTCTAAGACCTTCTGGTCCCCTCCTTTTCTCCCTTTTTCCTCTCCTCTTCCTTGTGGGTCCTCCTTTTTTACATTCTCCAGTTAGTGAGGTTAATTGAAAATGCTCAAAAGTGACTTCAGCAATCTAGACCTTTGGTAACTAATAGTGTTAGGAACTCAAAGGAAAACTGTCTTCCGTAAAACCACTAGCCACAACAATATTTGTATTTTTACTTAATCAGTTAGTCTGTTTAATTTTGATAACTGATTCTTTTATATAAATAGATGAAAGGCATTTTACTCAACAATACATTTTCTATGTCAATTTGTTTAAGTTTTGCAAACTGAATCATCATCAGCATCATTTTTTATATATATAATGGATTTCTTTCTTTTTTTAATTAACATATAATGTATTATTTGCCCCAGGGGTACAGGTTTGTGAATCATCAGGCTTACACATTTCACAACACTCACCATAGCACATACCCTCCCCTATGTCCATAACCCAGCCACCCTATCCCTACCATCCCAATAATAGATTTCTTTTAAGTGAGTCTCATCTGTATTTTTCCATCTCCAAGAAGGGCACAATCAGGCCAACTGCAGCAGGAATGCAATGAGATATCTGGAAGGGTTTCTACGTTGTTGTGGCTGGCAAACCCTCGGATGCTTTACTAAGGCAGAAAGCTTTTTCTCTGAAGTTTTTAGGAACAGGATGAGTAACTTGTCTGGGAACAACGCCATCCTGAAATCTGAAGGAGAGGCTGGAGTTTCCAGATCATTAAATACAGCTCCATTTTATCACACGCTTATCAAACTTTCAATGCATTCATTGATCGACAGCCTCCTACAAAATGTGCCTTCCTTGCCTTTCTCTGTGAGTGTAGTGTAACTCACAATATTACCTAAATCTTGACTGGTGTTTGCACCTCCCAAAGCCCATGAGCCATCACAGTGAGAAGTGAGTGAATATAGCATCGTTCTATGCAGCATTCTCTACTACATAAATACTTAGATGATTACATCATGTTACATTTACTTTTCACAGAACAACTCTTTGAGGAAGATGTTCTCATTTTGCAGTAGGAGAACCAGAGAGCTGAGTAACATGTTCAAGGCAAATCAGTTTTAATCTCAAATCTGATGTTTTTTCCAGCAAACTGTGTTTTTCTGTGTTGCCCAACAACTCTTATAAATTAACCACAGAGGATGGCTAATTGGAACTCTTCAGGGACTGTGACAAAGCAGGTAGAGAAATTGTTTCAGAGCTGAGGGATAAGGAGGGACTTTTCCCAGAACTCCTCAAACTGTGGTAAATGAACAGGTTTATCGACTGATTGAGTCCAGAATTTCAGATTTCCCTGAAATAAGGGCATTTGTCCTTCATTGCATGGCAGTCTGAATCTTATAGAAAACAGCAGCTGTTCTCACCTGAGCCACTTGCTTCCTAAGGCCCTTAGTTCACCGCCAAAGAGTGTCCCTCTTTGGGGACTGTCCCTTCAGTCTTAGCATTCGTTCACTCCACAAAGTGAGTTTGTATAACTTCTTAACAAAGTTAAGAAACATCAGGAGAGGAAGAATGATACTCTTCTACTTAGACTTAATAATTACTTTGAAATTTTTGCTTCAGCATCTTTGTTAGCACTTGCAAAGAAATGTAAACACTTTAAATTAATGATATAAAAATAAATGAGTGGAATAAATTTTCATCGACTGGTCATACTTGTATATGTTTGCCTGACAATTCAAAAACTTTATTATTCTGGAATGAATCAAAAAAATTTGGACAGGGGCACCTGTGTGGCTCAATGGGTTAAGCATCTGACCTTCATTTGGGCTCAGGTCATTCATGATATCAGGGTCATGAGATCAAGCTCCATGAGCTCCACCTTGGGCTCTGCACTGGGCATGGAGCCTGCTTAAAGATTCTCTCTCTCCCTTGGCCCCTCCCCTGTTCTCTTTCTCTCTAAAATAAAACAAACGAAAGCCCACAAACATTTGGACAAATTTAATGATGAAAATTTAGCATGTGTTAAAGTAAACATTTTTGCCTAGAATTTAAACTACATATTAAAATAGTTCAGATTATCAATGTTTATTAAATGGTGTGTTATTTATTTATCAAATATCATTATTAAATGATGTAATGTACATGAAGTACTTTGCCCAGGGTCCCACATAGTAATGATAAAATAAAAATTATCTTTATTTTTTCAAATCTAAGGAGTATGATTCTGTGTCCTCTGTTAGTCTGTTAAATCTTATATCTCTCCTCATGATAAATTCATTACTATTTTTGACAAAAACACTTTGTAATAATAAAACAACTGAAGTTAAAATATATAAATAAATATCAAGTATATTGCAGTATTGTTTAAGACATGCTACTATCCAATATGACAGTCACTCTCAGATCTTATGAATATGTATTGTAACTCCTTTGTAGAATTTTCATATTAATCTTGATTTTCTTTAACATTAAAAAATAAAAGGGATTTGTTCATCTCTTCACAGGAACATGAGAATTAATGGATTGAGTAAAGCTTTTTGTTTAGTCCAAGATGCGCACAATGAAACTATTATAAAATGATTCTGATTAAAATTGTTTGTGTTTATGTAACTCTATAATTAGATTATGTGCTACCTAAGGGCAAAGATCTGCTATTAGCAATTTTTACATTTAGTTACCAATTTATTTATTAAGGAAGTGTTTATTGCAAATTTTTGTGCTAACCCCCAACCACACTAGAATGTATGTATTTATCTCCTTTTTTCACCACTACCATGAGTGTTCCATTCAACATCTCTTGCATGGGCCTTCCTAACAGCTTCCTAACTGTTCTTCCTACCAACAAGAAAGCTTTGGGTTACTTAATGACTGTCTTTAGCAGGAGATATGCTAATAGGATGTTGATTCATTAACTTCTCATCTTCCTTATTGGACATCATTTGTTCATTTCCTTGGAACACAGTTGTGGTAATATACATAAATCTACCTAAAGATTAAATGTATAGATATGGACATGGAGAGAGAGAGAGGTGTTAAGTGGCCAAAATGAAGGGAAGGGAAGAACACTAAAGTTATTTGACTGAAAAAAAGTATTTAACAATATTGAAGGAAGAAAGAAAATACAGTTCTAGGTTATTTCTATTCAGTTTCATAAAAAATATCTCAATTAAATAAATACATACAGGAATCTTTAGTAAAAATTTCACCAGCTTTTAAAAATTGGTTAGAGTGAATCTATAAAATGTACCTGAAGTATAATTACAGGAAGTTTTCAAAAGTAAGAGTGGTCATCAAGTCCAGTTATAGTCAAGAGAAAATAACACTGGATGAGACATTTTACTTTGTTTGCTTTGAAATAAAAAGTGTACTTGATGTACATCCAAAGAGGTGTCCAATTGGTTATTATAAAATGGGTGACATAGTCAATAAGAATGATAAATATTTATAGCATTGAATGGAATGGAGTGGAAAACAACATTCATGGCCCTGAGCCCTTAGACCAAATTACAAAGAATATATGTTTCGAAAATAATTTTAAAATGGGTGAACTGGGGGAAATCGGAGGGGGAGATGAAGCATGAGATACTGTGAACTCTGAGAAACAAACAGGGTTTTGGAGGGGAGGGGGTTGGGGGATTGGGTGAGCCTGGTGGTGGGTATTGAGGAGGGTACGTATTGCATGGAGCACTGGGTGTGGTGCGTGAACAATGAATCTTGGAACACTGAAAAAATAAAATTAATTAAAAAATAAATAAAATACCATGACTATAAAGAAAAATAGGGAAGTACATTATATTTGTATGTAAATTTGTTTTAAACATATTTTTGTGTATTTTTATGCTTTTATTTCAGCCTGTATTATTTTATTATACAATAATTTATGTAATATGTGGGGCATAAAAAGAGAATTAAAATAAAAAAAGTAAAAGGCCCATCGTATTGCTTTTTATTGCATGTAATAAATCTTATAAATAAACATCATGAATATTGTTTTCTTTATTACAAATTCAAACCAGTCTACTGGTTAAGACTTTAGGCTCTGAAGTTAGAAATTCAGGAATTAAATTTGCTAACTACTTGTGTGCTTTTGCTTACTAAACTTCTCTAAGATTTAATCACCTTATAAGTATAATAGGGATAACAAAAATACCTACTTCATAGCACTGAAGCTAAATAGGATTATGCATAAAATAGCACAGTACCCAGCACACACTAAGTGCTCATTAAATCATTTTCATCTTTCTAATGTCTGCATTGTATCTCATTATAATGTCATCTTTAAATTTATTTAACTGACCATCATTAAGGTCATTTAGGTTGCTTCCAAATTTTGTTATTATTACCAAAGCTACAATGAACATTCTTATCACGAAATCTTTATTCTTTTCCTTTTTTACATACTCCCAGGTATAGATGGAATCACGGGTCAAAAAGGCATGTCTATCAGTAGATTTTTAGTCATTTATATTTGTCTCAGTAAAGAAAAAGTAAGATTTTTTAAAAAGGTGCTCCAGTGGCAGAAAAATATATGCCTGATAAGGGCTTAATTCCACACTGAGGATAGAAGTTAGGAAAAACAGAGGAAGTCATGACATTATGCCTTTACCTGCTGTACTCTCAATTAAAACGAACAATGTAAATTGCATACAGGTCATTGGAATAAGACTTGTAAAGGCCATATAAAATAGGTCAAAGACCAAGCCTTCCAGAACATTCCAGCCATAGGATAGCAGCCAGAAATAATTAACCCTGGCACCAGCTTTTTCAAGAGAACACTGACAGGCCTTATCCAATGAAGAAAGAAGAAAGTAAAAATTTGAAAGATGGCAGTATTATAGGATATGGGTATGCTGAAATCTACATAAATGTTATCTATTCACGTGCATCTAGCAGAAAAAATAACACAGATCGTGGCATATTCTTTTAAAGGACTGATACTTCAAAGGCAGTAGATTGATTAGTTTTTGAAGAAAACTGTACGTAAATCCAACATAAAATTAAATCTAATAGTGTGCAAGCTATATTTGACTCAGCAAGGAAGGAGGTAATCTGGAGGCTTAGTTGAAGAAGTGTGGGCAGCCAGCAGCCAGACAAGAGTCAGGGGACTGGGGATATATCCTCTCAATGTACACACACTCCTCCATGTTATGATATGTTTACCCCATAACTGTAAAGTAATGTTGCCATGGAAAGTTTCAAGACTCAGAGAAGGGAAGAATTACAGCTATAGCAAACTCATTACTGCAGAAAGCATAATAGTGCATGAAATTATCTATGCAGAGCTTACCACATAATGCATGATTCTTGTTCTACATTTGTGTAAAAATTGCAACGTTTTCAACACAAGAGGAACTGAAAACAAAGATAAGCTAATGAGAAGCCACTGCAATGAAATGTATATTTCTACATCCTTACTCTCAGGTATTGTATATAGTTTTCTCTCGCTCGCTCTCTCTCTTTAGGTAAAAGTATTGAAATATTAAGTACTTAGTAAAGCTAGTTTCTAGAGCTACAAAAAAAGGGTAATGAAAAACATATACATTTTAGGGTTTATTAAACCAATGAAGGGGGAAAGAATATCGGTCAAAGTATTCCCTTGATTTTCTATAAGGTGCCCTAAAATGGAATTAGGAAATTGATTCTAAGTGGGTGTGGGCTAAGTTGACTCAAAATAGAGGTCTCAAATTAAAGCTACTATCAGCTAAGCTTCTCCCTACATTATTTCAGTTGATCCTTCCAATCACTCAATAAGGAGAATGCTATTTGCCTACTTTAGGTAAGAGAATTTATGTATGTTGTCCAACATCATTTAGCTAGTAAGAGGCAGAACTGGGACTCAAACTTAGGAATTCTATATGATTTCAAAGCCTGTAATTTTAAAACTCAACTCTCTAACTTTGGTTTAAACACACCAACTCAATTATAAAATAGGGCATGCTCATAAAACCTGGATGCCTATCTAAATTTCAGATTTGTATCTGGGATCAAAATAGATTATATAACCTTGAAACAGGACCATCAGGCATCACCCTCACTTACCAGACTTCTAGTTCAACTGAAAATTGTACAGCCTAGTAACACAGCAAGAGGAATTGTAAAAGAGATTTATCTATCTTAAATAGATCTGATCCCTGACCTATAAAAAAGTTAATTAATGCCATTTAAAGACTGGTGTGTAGAATATGTATGAGAATGTGGACAATTAACATGGAGGATACAAAAACAAGGACAAGGACTAGGTGAAGATATTTCAAGAATTAATGATTAGAAAGAAGTGAAACATGATGAGTGGGAGTGAAAAAGGATATAGAGAAATGGTAAGACCATGTGGTTGCCAAGGAGACACCAAATCATGCTGTGGATGACCTAGCTAGGAGAAATATTCATAACAGAAAAAATGGTTTTGAGAGAGGTATAAGGACAATCACATTCTAAAGCAGCATGTGGGGAAAGAAAGCATACTAGAACATTTGGTTTTTGAGTGCCTGGTAACAAAGAAATGTTGGGGGAAAATAGCAATAGATTTAAGAATGCCAAGGTGAAAGAACTTTCTGTATAAAGGAAGAAGTACTAAAGGATAATAAACGCATTTGCACTAAAGCGCACCGGAGGATAATTATCTAGCAGAGAATACAGAGTGATTTTTCTGGTGTCACTGAGCTTCAGTGGCCATAAAAACAACTTTTGTGTTAACTTGCTCATAACAAAACTATTTTTAAGTCCCAAGTAATTTCTTTTCTGATTTGCAAGACCAAATGTGCAGAATCAATTTCTACCTAACACTGAATACATTCTGCATTGCCAGCCACCAGGTAACTGCTGATGCTGCATTTATAAAGCAAGACCCAATCACTAGGATTAGTATCATTGTAGTTAAGGGAAGGTATGAGCAAAAGCACACAGTGTAAAAACTGTTCCCTAAAGACTTAACCTTTTTTTTTTTTTAAAAGACTTTATTTATTTGATAGAGGGAGGGAGAGATCACAAGTAGGCAAGAGGCAGGCAGAGAGACACGGGGAAGCCGGCTCCCTGCTGAGCAGAGAGGCAGAGGCGGGATCCCAGGATCCTGAGATCATGACCCGAGCTGAAGGCAGAGGCTTTAACCCACTGAGCCACCCAGGAGCCTCAAACCTAACTCTTCATTAGGTTTATCTTTGCATATTACATTGCAAAGACAATGTAATGTCTATAGACATTACAGACAATGGCTTGTCTATAATTCTTGCTTTATGGATTCCATTGAATGAAACATTAACACTAACAACATTAATTGTTATGAATGGTGAAGGGGGGACACTTTTAGAGAAATATTTAAAGAAATAAAAATTGTGAGGAACAACTGAGATTTTTCTTTTTATATATGACTTATGAGTCATCGTTTATATTTTCTCCATTTTTAAATATTTAATTAGGTGATAAAACTCAATCTTTAGTGGAGCAAATTTTAAAATTTCTCTTATTATTCAAATAATTAGGAAGCTGTAGCCTCTATACAGCTCCCTAATTCCTTGAAAAATTGATAAAACTTTACTTAGTACAATTTAACTGAGATTTTATGACATCACATTCTACAGTTAGACACATTAGACAGTTAATACCTCACCAACTTGTGCCAGCATAAGAAAGAATTGCTTTTTGTTCAATTTGACTATGTTACTTGTAAATGTTAGAACTCATATAAGCTCACATACAAGGGAGTGGACCCTACAATGGAGCAGACTGTGCTTCTCAGAAAGAATCATAAGGAAAAAAAAGAATGAATGACTAATAAATACATAAATAAATAAATGATAAAAAATTAAAAAAACGAACCATAAGAAAGGAACCAACTTTTAAGGGGATAAATGGAAATTCAATTAATCAAAAAAGAATTGTATTAACATAATAATATGTTTGGAGAAAAAAATTCATTGAGAATGGTATCCAGTTCACATTTTGACAATTGCTAACTTCACATTTCTTCCCCAAATACCATTATCTTCTCATACTGCAAGTAGTATTATAGCTCGTTTATTTCCATCTTTAGGAACTGCCGTGGTATTCTTTGTTAAACTTAGTACTCGAAATGCCTCGTGAAAAGTTCAAGCACTTCTGTCTTTAAGATCTTCACAAACAAGGAACATTCCTTGCAAAAATAGCCACATGTAATTCATTATAAAAATAATTATGTTCTGGGGCGCCTGGGTGGCAAAGTCGGTTACACGGCTGACTCTTGGCTTTGGCTCAGGTTGTGATCTCAGGGTCATGAAATCCAGCCTTGTGTTGGACACACGCTCAGCACACAGTCTGCTTGAGCTTCTCTCTCCCTCTCCCTCCACCCCTTCCCCCTTCAAATAAATAAATACATCTTTAAAAAGAAAGAATAATGATGTTCCCTTTTTTCCTTCAACCTTTATCCCTAAATAGCAGACACAATGTTCACTTCATTTCTTACTATGACAAGCTTAGATTAAATTATAAGTCAATCGAGGGCCCCTGGGTGGCGCAGTTGGTTGAGCGACTGCCTTTGGCTCAGGTCATGATCCCGGAGTCCCGGGATCGAGTCCCGCATCGGGCTCCCGGCTCCATGGGGAGTCCGCTTCTCACTCTGACCTGCTCTCTCTCACTCTCTCTCTTTCCTAATAAATAAATAAATAAAATCTTTAAAAAAAATAAATAAAATAAATTATAAGTCAATCGAGATAGACTTTAGTAACTGATTTTCATCAGATCAACCTATTAACAGAAGAAGTTGCTGCTGGATGTAATAACCTTGTTTTGGAGATTAATTTTCAAACTCTTCTTCACTCATGGACTCAACCAGCTTCATCTTTTAAAATGCATATTTCAATGAAACTGGTCATTAGAAGACATCATCCACCTATTTCATTAACTCAATTTGGAGCAGTGTCAGGAATATTATTTCAACTTTCTGTGAATACCTTTCTTTAAGAATAAAGTTTGAAGAGCTGTGTAATAAATAATGGCATAAGGCATATAATATAAAATTTTAAGGCAAGTTGGTCCAGGTTTCATATGTTAGCCTGTATTTTAGTTAAATCTAAATAATAAAAATATCCCATGTAAAAAATATTAGTATATTCAATAATATTTAAAATAAAAATGGGCTCCTTGAGCTTTAAAGCCGGTAGGTTTTCTGAATTCTCCATGTGAAAAGAGCTAAATTAAAACAAATGATATGCACATATTTTGATTCACCATTCAAGGGACTCATGTGTTATATCTTACTGCTTTGAGAAATAATATATCTTTAAGTGTACAATATATTTTAGGACATAACATAGTTACCCAATTGTCTTTTCTTTTTTCCTCCAGTAATTTTGCAATAAAATGGCAATGAGCTGGTGGGGGCAGCATATGTGACTGGAAGGCTTCTGGTATTCTTCACTTTATGTCAAACTACAGTTATCTCTGACTTTCTCAATCTTATTAGTTAAAACACAGAGACTTATTCAGAGTGTTGCAACAATTACTGCAGAATTATTTGGCCTCTAGATATTTGAAGACCTTGTCTTTTGACCTTGTCAAGTATTCTGAATTTTGAAAAATGACACTCAAAATGGAAATACTTTTCTTAATTATATTGGCTACTTTGAGCATGAGGTCATCATTTAACTGTGCCCTGGTGTTTTGAGTGGGGAGGGTGTGTGTATAGGTAGGTGGGCTTGCAAGGCATGAGAGTCTGGGAAGTTCGGAAGTGAGTAAAAATGATCTGTAATGTGTTAGAGAAAACCTATTTGTCATTTCGTTTACTTTCAAGTACTACTATTGTTACTTTTGTGCAGGGAAAATGAATAGGCAGTTGCTGCAGTGCTTGAGTCTTTTTTCTGCCAAATTGGAGGTGGGTTGAAACTTCATAAACATTGTCCAGAGTCTGAGCATGCTCAGTGGCAAGCCCCATAACTCTGGACTAGTTAAATGCAGTACAAAAGTACTGTTGTTTGTTGATGAAAAATACAAAACCTCTGAATTATCCCTTGGGATAATTATCGGCCTTGGGGCAAACTGGCTTCTGCATCAGGAGCAGTTCAGTCCTGTGGCTTTTCCAGCACAATTGCGCACACAATTCTGACTCCTTTTCCAATGGCAAGAGCAGCAACATGGTGCTGCTGATTGGTGTTATTACAGTTGGCTTCTAAGCACCTGGCGAGACGTGGAGGGGCAACCCTATGTCTCTTAGCAGCTAGAGTTTATAGTATCCTGAGCTATAATATTCATCCTACACATTTTCATTGCATTGTCACTCCACAAGAATAACTGCTCTCATTTTATGTTGACTAACACATTGCCCTGCAAAGTTGAAGAAGCAGCCAAAATATCCTTGATCCATGAGAGAGTAGCATTCAGACAGAAAAAGGGAAAAGTGCTATTTTGTGCAAGAGAAGGTTTTTTAACTCTATAGCAATGTCTCATTATTAAATGGCTTCTTTTGGAATGCTGAGTTGTACAGAGTGTTGAAAGAACTAAATCATAATGACTCATATTTGGAGAACCACTTGCTTACACACTGCAATTTAATCAATTTGAATATAATAAATTGGCACACAACATTTATTCCAACCTCATCCTTCCATTGCACATTGCAAAGGCAGGAAACCCAGAACATATACATATCCCATGCTCTTGCAGATAGGGTTCTGGAAATTATGTTCACTATTTCCTGCCATTTAGAAAGAAGTAAGGAGAGTGATTCGGCGGCGGCTGCTGAATAAATGTAGTCAAGGAGACTGGATTTTTCTGCCTTTTTCACCAGCTGCATGACTGTCGAGAGGCAGCTGTGGTGCGAGCAGGACTGATTTCCTAATAATTAGATATCATTTAGGACACCGCTCTTATACTCATTACTTAGGAAAGCAGCTTCAGGATTTACAACTTCGTAATTTGCGGCTCTCTGGTTGTGGGAGAGGTAAGAGCTCTC
Organism: Nasua narica; assembly: GCA_028533885.1. Taxonomy (NCBI): domain Eukaryota; kingdom Metazoa; phylum Chordata; class Mammalia; order Carnivora; family Procyonidae; genus Nasua; species Nasua narica. Next base: position 150,489,706 of record CM052810.1, read on the forward strand.
CTGACTGACCAATCTGAAAAGGATTTTCTTATTCTCATTTGAAGGCCAGGCCTCAGTCCCATAGTTCATCTGTTCTAAAAATGTGTTAGTATTTTATTTACTGCATTGAATCCTTTTCTGCCCAAAGTATTTTGAGTGGTTTTTGTTTAGCGCAAGGTAATCCAGAGAGAAGTGCTCATTTCCCATAGGAAAGCTGAAGATTAGATAATGAAAAGAGGATGTTAGAGATTTCAGCTTCAAGAACTGTAGAATAGTTTATTGTAGACTGGATCTCCCTCCAAGAAGAATGTGAAGATCTGGACGAAATATAAACATATATCTGTGTGAACGTTGCTCCAAATAAGTACTGATGATATAAATCAACAACAATTATAAGGTTTTTGGCATTTAAGACAGCCAGAGAAGTAAAATATGTAAAAATTGTCCATGAGTTAGGAAGGTATAGAAGCAGAACTAAAGTGCTCAAAGTTTCTTTCACTTCCAGGAAGTGGTAAGAGGACACATGCTCGTTGTAATCACTAACACAACCACAAAATGGTCAGTAAAAGAGTGTACAGGCAACAATCTAATGGAGGTAATATGAAATAAAAATAGCTGATTAATCCAGATAAAGAGAAGAAAGAAAACAAAAAGGATCATAAAGCAGTGTGTACAAATATAAAACAAATAGTAAGATGGTAGATTTAAGGCTCAAAGCAATGAATTATGGTAAATGGAAACAGACAAAACAGACCAAAATTGTCAGACTGGAAAAAGAGCAAAACTCACTCAATGTTACGTACAAATTATTCATGACTTAACATAAAAAGACTAAAATGAAAGAGAATGGATAAAGATATGCCATGTGAACCGTAGCCAAAAGAAAGTTTATGGAAATATATGAATATGAGACAAAATAGGCTCTAAGACGTTACCACAAAAAAGAAGAATATTTCATACTATAAAACAAGCAATGGGACGCCTGGGTGGCTCAGTTGGTTGAGCAGCTGCCTTGGCTCAGGTCATGATCCCAGCGTCCTGGGATCAAGTCCTGCATCGGGCTCCCTGCTCGCTCAGCAGGGAGCCTGCTCCTCTCTTCGCCTCTGCCTGCCCCTCTGCCTGCTTGTGTTCTCTGTTAAATAAATAAATAAAATCTTTAAAAAAAAAACAACCAATGAACTAAGAATATATAATCGTTTTGAATGTGTTTGGCATAGCTTTCAATATGTGAAGCAAAAATTTTGGTAGGATTAAAAGAAGAATAGTTCATCACAGTGGAGAGATTTCAACATACAGCCCTCAGAAACTAGTAGAACAAACCAAAAAAAAAAAAAAAATCAGTGTGAAATACAAGATTTAAAAACACAAATTGAAAATTGATCTAGCAGATACGTAGTTAAAATAGTAATTTGAACAACTGCAGATTACTTGTTATTTTTAAGTGCAAATGGGTTATTTAGCAAAATTAACCAGGTACTAGGTCATAAAAGAATGTGGTCTCTGACCACAGCAGAGAAAAAAATTTTTAAGCTACAAACAAATAACAAAAAGCCAATATAAAAAATCCTAAAGTGTTTGAAAATGAAACAGTATTTTACTAAATAACCATGAGTCAAGAAGGAAATCACAATGGAAAATAGAAAATAAGTTTGACTGATAATTAAAATATGATATATCATATTTAGGAAATGCAGCTAAAATCATGTTTAGTGAGAAAGTTATTGCTAAATGCACATGTTGGAAAAGAATTTCACCTTCTAAGGAAGAAGCTAGAAAAAGAACACCATATGAATCTCAAAGAATGCAGCACAGAATAAAGAAGAAAGATAATAGAAAAAAACTGATCTGATAGAAAACAATTATTTTCTATTTTAACAAAGACAAAAGTTGTCTTTTAAAAATGACTTAAGAAATTAGAAATTCTTGGAAAAGCTGATGAAAAAGAAATAAAAAAGTTACAAATTACCAATATTATGAATAAAATTATAAATGTAAATTAATAAGGATATCATAAACAACTTCATACCAATAAATTTGGAAGTTTAAAAGAGCAAGACAATAATCTGGAAAAACACAACATATTAAAACACACCTCAATAGAAATAAAAATCTAAGTGCACTTATTAAATAAATTTAACTTTTAATTGAACAACTTTCTGCAAAGACAGCACCAGGTCTGGGTGGCATTACTGACAAATTCCTCCAGTCATTTATGAAAGAAAGAATACCAAACCAATGCCAATCCATCCAGACATAGAAAAAAAGGAAAATTTCTAGATAGATCTCTAGAAATTTTCATTCTCACTTCTTTTATTCTCTTTTTCTGTAACATGTAAGGTGGATTATACACCATGATAAGTATGATTAATCTCATGAATGCAAGATTGGTTCAACATGTAATCAGTATGATAAATTATTTTAATAAAATAAAGGACAAAAACTATATAATCATCCCAATTAATGTAGAAAAAGCATTTGATAAAATTCAATATTCTTTTATGGTAAAACCACTCAACAAATGAATAGACAGGAATTTCCTCAACCTGAGAAAGAATATCCATGAAAAATCCGCAGCTAACATCATATTTACTAAAATAAAGACTGAAATATTTATTCCTAAAATCAAGAACAAGCAGATGTGCACTCTTACTACTTCTATTCAGAATTCTCCTGAAAATTCTAGCTAGGGAAATTGGGCTAAATAATAATAATAATAGTAATAGTAATAATAAAACCCAGATTAAAAAGGAAGAAGTAAATCTATACCTATTTGCAGATGACATTTTTTTTTAAATAGAAAATCCTAAGGAGTCAAAAATAAAAAAAGAATAGAATTCTTAGAGCTAATAAATGAGTTCAGGAAGTTTGCAGAAAATAAGATCAATTATATTTCTATAAACTATCAACAAACAACCCAAAAATATAATTAAGAAAATTGTTCTGGGGTGCCTGGGTGGCTCAGTCAGGTAAGTGTCTGCTTTCAGCTCATGTCATAATCTTGGGGTCCTGGAATCGAGCCTCAAGTACGGCTCCCTGAGAGCCTGCTTCTCCCTCTCCTGCTGCCACTCCCCCTACTTGTGCTCTCTCTCTTTCTCTCTCTCAAGTAAATAAATAAATAACATATTTTTTTAAAAAAAGAAAACAGCTCTATTTATAATAACATCCAAAAGAATAAAATACTTAGACATAAATTTAATGTACACTAAAAATAACATTGAAAGAAATTAATAAAAACTTGAATAAATGGAGGCACATCATGTGTTCATGGATTAGAAGACTTAATGCTATTACAATAATACTTTGTATTGGGAGTGATACTCCCAAACTGATCTATAGACTCAATGCAAGTTGTATTGTTGGAGTGCATATTTCCCAATCTCAAAAGTTACTACAAAGCTACAGTAATCAGAACAGTATAGCATTAGCATAAGAATGGATAAACAGATCAATAGGATAGAGATGAGATTCCAGAAATAAATCCTCATATTTTTGGTGAATTAAATTTCAAAGAATATAACAAGACAACTCAATGAGGAAAAAATGGTTTTCAGGAAGTGGTTCTGGGACAATAGGTTGTCAATATGCAAAAGAATAAAGTTGGTTCTGCACCTCAGAACGTATAAAAAAATAATTCAAAATGAATCAACTAAATGTAGACACTAAAAGTATAAAACTCCTAGAAAAAAGATCTAAAAATTTCAAGGATTGGGTTATGCAACAACTTTTTACATTTGATGCCAAAAATACAGTAAACCAAAGAAAAAAATGGGTATATCAGACTTTATCAAAATTAAAAACTATTTCAGCAGATAGTGTCAAGAAAGTAAAAAGATAAGCCACAGAATCAGATAAAATATTTGTAAATAAAATACCTAATAAAAGATTAGTATCCAAAATGTGTAAAGAACACTTTCAACTCAACAATAAAAGACATGTAAGTCAATTTTCAAAATGGGTAAAAAATTTGAACAGATAATTTTCCATGTAAGATATATAAATGGGCAAGAAGCACATGAAACAAATGCTCAATATCATTAGTCACTAGGGATGTGCAAATCAAAACCACAATGAGATATTACTTCACACCCACTAAAATAGCTAAAATTAAAAAAAAAAAAAGACAAGCTATACCAAGTTTTAGTAGTGATGTGGAAAAACTGAAACCTCCATACATTGCCAGTATAAAGAATGTAAAATGTAAAATGGTGCAGCTGCTTTAAGAAAAGTTTAGCATTCACTCAAATTATCAAAATAGTTATATATAACTATATATATATTTATAGGATGTATAGGATTTCATTCCTAGACGCAAACACAAGACAATTGAAAACATATATTCCTAAAAAGTTGTACACAAATGTGCATAGCTGCACAAATCACAGCATCCAAGAAGTGGAAGCAACCCAAATGTGCATCAACTGTATTATCAGTGGATGAACAAAATGTGGCATATCCTACAATGAAATATTATTAAGCCATAAAAAGGAATGAAGAACTAATATATGTTACTACATGGATTAAGTTAAGAGAAAGAAGTTAGGCACAAAAGGCTATATAGTATATGGTTCCATTTATATTATATGTTCAAAGTAGGCAAATCCATAGGGACAGAAAGTAAGTTAATTATTGGAGGCTAGGGAAGGTAAGAGTGGGAAATACACTGCTATAGGTATGGCGGTTTCTTTATATAGTGATGAAAATGTTCTGGAATTAGTGGTGACGGTTGTGCAACTTTGCGAATATACTAAAACCCACAGAATTGTACTTTTTAGAAGGGTTAATTTTCCTTAATATTTGAATTATATCTCAATTTTAAAATATAGCCAAGAAAAGATATACTATGTAAATCTTCATCAAAAGAAGTCTGGTGTGATTATATTGTCAGACAAATTGGACTTTGCAAAAACAATGTTACCAGGAAAGGAGGAAATTAATTATGATACATGGAATAATTCATCAAGAAAACCTAATAATCCCTGTATATGCATGTATACTATTTGAGTATACTATTTGAGAGCTTCAAAATAAGGATGGAAACTGAAAGGAGAAATAGACAAATCTACAATTATAATTGGATATTTACAATACTCTTGTCTCCTCTTAGAGATCAAATAAAAAGAAAATCTGTGGGGATATTGATATAAACAGCAATATTGGGCAAATTGGCATAATTAACACATAAAGCATACCACTTCACAACAGCACTATGCACATTTTTTCTAACAGATTTATGGAAATACAATTTACATACTATAAAATTCATTCATCGTAAGTGTGGTGTGATGAATTTTAGTAGGTTTACACAGTTGTGCACCCATTACAATCCATTTTGGGAATGCTAAAAACACCACAAAAAATTCCCTCCTGCTGGTCTGTAGTCAAGTATTGTTCCCATTCCTCACCTCAGGCAACCAGCCATCTACTTTTTGTTTTTATTGTTCTGACTTTTCTAAACTTTCACATGAATGAAATCATACACTAAATAGTCTTTTGTGTCTGGCTTCTTTAATTTAGAAAAATGTCTTTGAGGTTTATCTTGCCTGTTGCACTTGTCAGTATTTGGTCCCATTATTGTGTGTCAGTGTTCTAGCATAGAACTACATGATCTGCTCACAAGTTCATGAACATACGGGTGGCTTCCAGGTTTCAGCTATTATGAATTCTGCTGCTCTGAACATGAAGATAACCATCTTTGTGTGGACATATGCTTCATTTTTCTTGGGCGGAGGATGGAGAGTTGTACACCTAGGTATATGTAAGTGCATGTTTCAATTTTTAAGAAACTGATAAACTGTCCTCCAAAGTGAATGTAGAGCTTTATACTATGACCATCCATGTATGAGAATTCCAGAGTCTTCACATCCACATTGACACTCAGTATTGCCAGTCTTTGCAATTATATTCTTTCTAGGGTATATGTAGCATCTTTCCGTGTTCTTAGTAGCCATTACTATACGTTCTGTGGTAAAGGTAACTTTTCACATATTTAGTTTTTTGATGGAGGGCTGAGTTGGGTTGTTTATCTTCATATTATTGAATTCTTTATAATTGCTGCATACAAAGACTTTATAGAATGTAGGATTGCTGGTTCACTTGGGACGTTTGGGAGCTCCCCAGGGGAGATATTTGAAAATAGTTCTCTGTACACAGAAAGCGACTAGAGACTGTAGAAAGAAGCAAGCCCCTTCAGATTGGTAGGTGGCAGGATTAATAAGCAAGGGAACTTACATTTGAGGCTTGTTGTGGGTGGCCCCAGGATGAATAGGTCTCTGTGCTCACCTGCCAAGAAAAATGTTTGTAAGAGGCCTTACCTGGGTTCAGACATTCTCAGCAACATTGCTCTCTCACAGCTGCATCCCTGAAAACCACTCCCACTTTGGGAATGGTGGGCAGAAGTTACTTTCAAAGGACAGGGGAGGGCGTGGGACGCTTCTGACTGCCCCAATCCAGCTCACAGGTCAACCGATGGTCACATCTTCTTGAAGACCTCTTCTAACACCTCTCTGGTGACCAGCTCTTGCAATCTTAAATGTCCCCTTGTCTGTAGTATGCCCTGAGTTCTAGGCAAGAGGTTCCACTAGCAAGGAGGTGACTCATTTGGCGCTATCTGGCATTGGAGGCAGATGCCACAGGGATGGTATAGACACAGGCAGGAAAAAACAAAACAAAACAAAACAGAAACCCCACACAGATTAAGATAATGACCTTTAACTTAAGTAACAATTTTTTTCTACTGAAAGCCCCATGATCCAAACCATTAATTTATTAAGTCCCCTAGGCTGGGGGGAGGATCACTCAGGGTGTTAACTTGCGTCCTCATGTAATTTAATAAAGATGATACATTAGTAGACTCATCAGGTATGAACGTCCAACATTGTTTGGATAATGGGACAGGTGTCTTCTTGCAAAGCAGTAATTATGTCCAAGGCCATTCTATTTTGGAGGACAGCTTTTCTTATTGGAGTCATTTAGGTGTTCAGTAAAGATAGGATTTTCGGGCTGTCATTTAAGGTTGTTGGCTGAATTTAGTAGGGACCTTTTCTCTGTGTGCTATAACACCCTCTAGGCCAGGAGAGGGGAAGAAAGTGGCCAAATGATCATACCAGTAGAGGACAGAATGGGCCCATCTAGCCTTGAGAAGAGGGAAGTTGGCAAGTTTTGTTACCATGGGGCAGACTCTCCCCTATGTCCAGAGAAATCCCAGGGTACAGCAGCCCAGCCACACAGGCGGCAGTCACAGACAAAGATTTGTGCCCCACAACCAGGGGGATTCATTCGGGACTCCCCAATACTCACTTAGGTGGCATGACTAGTCAGTGCCTAACTGATTGCTATCCTTAATATGACAGAATGGCTACACAGTTCCGGTCATATCCATCCCATGTTCCTGGTATAACTGGGTTGGTTCTGTTTGCCATCTTTCTGTCCCCAATTTGGAATAAGGGTGACTTTGTGTTCAAGTCTGCATAATCTGAGTTGAGCTACAGGAACTCATCCCAAATCTGAGCATTGTGACTCATTTCCTTGATGGTGATGTTTTTAGGGCCCTTCCAGTCAGCAGTTCGAAGGGCTTCCCCTATAATTTGACAGAAAAGGAATCCCCTTGCCCAGGGTTATCGATAGTATGTGCCACAGACCAGGTTTCTGGGTCAGCATTGAGCAGGTGAATTAAGAATATTAATCCTAGCTTGTTCTTCCTTAATGTACTGCTTTCATGCCTTCCAATCAATCCCCTCCCTGGAGTAGTGATGCCCACCATGACAATCATGACAAAGTAGAGAGTTGGGTTGATTTCTTAGCCAAGCATATGAGCGGGCCCATTGTAGAAAGGTATTTCCATCAGGTGTTTCCATCATTGTGTCCATGACTGGACACCACAAGTAGAGCAGAAGTCTAAGGTTGAAAAGATGGATATTTAGTAGGAACCTGTATGGGAAGGTCTTTCCCTTCTACAAGAAGGAATCTCATCCTTAGATGACCTATAGCCTCATCCTTAGATGTTAATGTGCTGCAGCTTTAGGAATTTGACTTGGTTCGCGTACACCATACCTAGTGGCCAGGGAAAGCAGCACTGTCCACTGTGAGGAGGGGTACTGGAGATGGCATGTGCCAGACCAGGACCCAACCATCTTTCCTCTTTCAGTGGTGCATTTTCCATTCCAGGGTGGTCTGTTTCAGCAGGTCCAACTACCAGCAGGACAATGGGATCCCAGTGGAGATCGAGTAGTTCCCCCTCACCCAGTGGGGCAAAGTAACTCCCAATCCAGGAGAGATGTCCCATTGCAAATTCCAATCAATGATGCTTTTCCTAGGTGAGATGGGGCTTGGTGTTTTCAGCAGCATTACCCCAGTGATAACCAGAATAATGGCTATTTCCCCAAACTCCTATACCTTTTACAGTATTGGGCATTTTGACAGGTATCCCCAGTCTGGCATACAGAGCAACAGGGCTTACTGGTTGATCATTCAAATGTATTAAATCCTGAGAATGTACTGGCCTGGCCAAGGTGGTTTTACCTGTTAGTAATTCGATCTGCTGCCTTAAAATTCCATTCTTCCTTTTGCCCAACCCTGCTATTTGCATATTATAGGGAAGATGGAACCTCCATCCAAAGTGTTGTTCTTTTGCCCTATCTTGCACAACATAACCTTTGAAATGTGACCCCAAATCACTGTCTATTCAATGAGGGTATCTGTATGTGGTACTTAGCTCCTCTACTCCTCTAATGGTGGCATCTGGTTTGCACAGCAACAGGGGAAAGCTTGGGCTAGGCCAGACCAAGTGTTTCCACGCAAACCAAGACATACTCTGAACCCTCGCTTAGAGGAGGGGGGACAGTATAATTAATTTGCCAATCCCTTACTGGTTCAGAACTCCAGTGGGTAGTTCCAGATTCCATTGACAGTTGCCTTGGTGTTGTCTAGAACACACAGAACATGCTGTTCCTGTATTAACCAAGTCAGTGTATTTCAATCCTGCATTCTTGGCAATGCAGCACTGCGGCTGGGTGTTACAGTGGTTGCTCTTTTTAGCACCCCATCTGCTGCATCTACTGAAGAGTCAGTTGCTAGGGCTTGTACCCAAGCTAGGGCATCCGCTTCCTGATGGAGAAGGGGGGTCCGCACCTTTATGGGCTGCGACATGGAAGACAGTGAAGACTGCCTCAGCCTTTTGCAGGGGAACCCAAATATCTTTCCACATATCCTGACTCCAGAAGGGCTTATTGCTTATTTATGATCATCCACCCCTTGGATTCCCATTGGTCAATCCATAGGGTTAATCCCTTTACAAGAGCCCAACTGTCAGTGCAAAGGGTTAATGGCCAGGGCTCATAATGAACACCAGCCAAAGCACTCTGAATTCAGCCCAGGAGCTGCCCTGGTTTGTTCCTGTTTTCACCCAGATGGTGTCAGTATTGGGCTGCAGTCTATGTGGATGGCTTGCCCTGACTAGACCCATCTCCCATCAGGGAGAATATCCTCTACTGCCTCTCTACAGGCCAATGAGGCCACCACAGGAATGGGGCAGAGGCATTTAGAAATTCTACATACTCTACAGGGCCTAATAGTACTATATTCCTAGAGACAGTGGGCTGGTGGATAGGGTGCTCCTCTCCTGCAAGTAGGCCTTGGTTAAAGTGGGGTTTGAGCCATAGCAGAAGTGGGTAGATGGAACACATTACTAACCTACCCCCTGGTAAGAGGGGAGTTCCTACCGTGACGTGCTGTTTCTTCATGAGGGTCTACCTGGAGGAGTGCTGTGTGCACTGCTGGAATCTGCTGCTCTATGGATGTATATCTGGTTTCTGTTTCCTTCCACAGCTGGGACCAAAATCCTAGGGGTATTCTCTTCTTCTGTTGTCTCTGCCACAGTGCCCGACCTGTACCTTCTAGAGTCACAGACACATCTCACTCAGATGGAAGCCCAGAGTTTCAATCGGCTTCACCAGTATTTTTGCTTTCTCAAAGGCAGCTTGCTACACTGATACTCATTGTCATATGTGCCCTTTCTTTGTCAGTTGGTATAAGAGTTGGAGGCACTGTGACAGGTGCTTCAAAATAAGAAAAGTTCTTCAAAATCCCCAAATCCTCACAAACTCTTGTACCTCTCATGTCCTTAGGGGTTAGATAAGCTTGCACCCTATCAATCATGGTGTCTGGGACAATATGTGTCTCTACCCAGCCAAAAGACTCCCCAAAACTTTATGGCAGTGTCTGGGTCTAAAAAATTCTGTGGGTTCACTGCCCATCCTCTCTGTCACAAATGTTCGAGAAATGCCTACAGAGTGTCCTGCAGGAGAAGCAAGTCTGTACATGAAAACATGGTATCATGAATGTAATGGACCCATTTTAGTGATGTGGGGAAGGAGAACAGGGTCAAATCTTTGGCTAGCATCTCATGAGATATGGTAGGGCTGTGCAGGCAGCCTTATAGAAACACTTGGAAAGTTCATTGTTGCCCCTGTCTCAAGAAGGCAAAATTCATCTTCTGACTTAGCAGCCAAGGTTTGACTAAAAAAAATCATTTGCTAAGTCCAGCACAGTATGATACACTTCTAGGACCTTGGCCAAAGTATAGAAGATGATGACAAAATAGGGAATAGCTGCATAGCTGATGGGGGAGGGGGAGATAGGGCACTGCCTTATTCAATTCTTGGTAGTCCATGGTCATCTACCATGAACCATGTGGCTTTTTATTGGTCATACCAGGCTATTAGAAGCATTATGGACAGGGCATACAATATCTACTTGGTGTAGTTCTTAGATAGTTTCTCCTTTTTCTTTATGCTGTCAGCCCCAGGCAATTTATATTATTTGACAATTACCACTCTTCCTGGGGGTGGTAGATTTACTAGTTTCTAGTTGGTGTTTTCCCTCAGAAAAAAACCTCAGAGTTTAGTTTGATTACTCTAACAAGGAGGCAGGGTTCACTGATAGAGGGAATTGCAAATGAAAGTAGCAATGAGGTAGAACTCCTATTAGGAAGTCTAAAACCTAAAATTCAGAAAACACCAAATGCTGTCGAGGATGTGGAGCAAAGGAATTTTTATTCATTATTGATGGAAAAGTGCAACCACTTTGGAAGACAGTTTGGCAGTCTCTTACAAAGCTAAATAGTCTACTATACAATCCAGCAATTGTGCTTCTAGGTATTTATTCAAATGAGTTGAAAACATATGTCAGCACAAAAACCTGAACTTGAATGTTTATAGCAGCTTTATTCATAATTGTCAAAGAATAGAAGCAATCAAGATGCCTTAGATAGGTGAACAGATAAACTTGTACATTCATACAATGAAATATTATTCAGTGATAAAAAGAAATGAGCTATTGAGCCATGAAAATGCATAAGAAACTCTTAAATGCTTACTGCTAAATGAAAGAAGCCAGTCTGAAAGGACAATGTATTGTATAATTTCAACTATATGACATCCCAGTAGGGAGGAGAATGAAGAGGGAGGAATATGTAGAGCAGTGAATTATTTTAGGGCAGTGAATTATTCTGTATCATACTGTAAATGGTAGATATAAGACAGTATACATTTAGCAAAACCTGCAAAACTTGAGCAATGCCAAGAGCAAATCTTAATGTAAACTATGGTTTTTACTAATAATAATGTCTCAACATTGATTCATCAATTGTAACAAATGTAACATCCAAATATAACATCCTACTACAGTTTTAGTAGGATGTTACTAATAGGAGAAAGTCTGGGCAGAGAGAAAGGGAGTACATCAGGAACTCTCTACACTTTTTGTTCAATTTTTCTGTAGATGTAAAACCATTCGGAAAAATGAAGCTTATTAATAATATATTTCAAAGGAAAAAACAAAACCTCAAGAAGACCTAGACAAATAGAGGCCTATACCATGTTCATGGATTGGAAAACTCAATATTGTTAAGGTGGCAATTATGCAAAAATTGACCTATAAATTGAATACAATTTCAACTAAAAACAGCATTATTTTTATAGAAATTGACAAACTGGCATGAAAATTTATATAGAAATGCAAAAAACTAGATGATTCAAAAGAATTCTGAGGGAGAAACATAACATTGAAGGACTAACAATACTTGATTTCAAGACTAATTGAAAAGCTAGAACAATATTTTGTTTGCAGACAACGAAGATGGACAGCATTGTGTTCAAGGTCTGAAGTTGTATCTATCTACGTTAAGCTCAGAGTTAATGTAGACTCAGGTGAATTCTGCCCAAAGTGAAGGAAAGCAGAAGGAGCAACTTCCTTTTTGAATGTGGTTCTTATATCAAATAGTGCAGAATTAACAGGAACTGAGAAACACTCAATAACTGGACTATGTAGGTCTGGAGATACTCTCAGTGAGCATCATGGATATCAGCTACTAATACCCTGGCAGGATCCTTAATCTTCCTTCCATCCCTCATATCCTTTCATAAGTCTATTAAGATCTCCTTCTTCTCAAGCAGGCCCTGTTCTGAGGAAGAGATCTAACTCCTCCCACTTCCCTGCTACTGGGGTGTGCCCTGATACTTCCAACTTCACTGGAAGCGTCACAGAGACATGGGGTAAAGCTGGGTGGAGGGAAGCGATACATAGAGCACAGGGTGTGACTTCAGAGGCTAAGGTTTCAGTTTTTGCTCTGTTACAGTTTTTAATCTTCATGGCCTCTCATCATTAGGTTTCTATTTTTCATCTGGAAATTGGGGGAATTGGACCAGATGACTAGGAAATCAACTCTAATGTCCTAGGTTTCTATGATTCTATGGATAATTGAAGTGACATAACCAAATTATAAGTATTGTTTCATCAGCACTGCTGAAATTGTACAAGCCACACCTCACTATCTTGGCTGACCTTAAAAACACCTTGTTACAACTTGATAGAGATGCTTGAAGCAATTCTGAGCTGCATCTTACCTCTCTTACTGAGAATAAAGTGCTATTCTCTGATTATGAAGATTCCATGGTAAAGAATCAACTGTTTTTTCTGTGGTCATATCACTTTCAGAAGTATCTAAGGTGCTATTTTTAATGGCCACATTTCAAGGTCAACATTGTGCTTTCTAACTCATTATTTTTATATCATTCTTTATATTCTTCACAGACTCTTCTTATTCATGATCTAATTATTTCTTCATATTAAACATGGCAGAGGGGTAGAGCTAATATTTTTAATCCTCACTCATACACTGAAATTTAAATTAAGTGAAGGGACTCTGGGTCTTACATCTAGCTATCTAGCATGTAAGTAAAGTCCGTGAAGGCAGTAATTTTGGGTACGGGGAGGGAGATGGGGGCTGGTTTTATTTACTGATGTTTCCACGGTGCCTAGAACAGTGCCTGACAGAGTAGGTTAATAAACAGTTGTTGAATGAATAAATGAATGAATGAATCTGATTAGTGACGGAGTTGGGTCTAGAATTCTCTGAACCCTCAGCCATTGCTTCCTTAGTACTGACAAGAGTTGGTCTTTGTCCTCATGCCCCTCTTTTCTGAATGCAACTGTTGTCAGGTTTGTGGAAGCAAGGCCAGTGAGCCTTCTCCACGAAGAGGTATTGGGAACCCTTGCCTCACAGTGACAGAGGAAGGAAAGGAGGGCATTTATGGGGACACTCTCCAATTCCCCTAGGAGTCAGAGAAGAAGGTCCGCTGGGTGCCTCTATCCCGAGGGCGCTGGTTTCACTGTGGCAGCGGCGGCGGCGACTGCGGCGGCGGAGGGGGAGTTCTCTGGAGCCCCGTGTGGCTGGGGTTTGGCAGGCCTCCATCGGCTGCCACTCTCGCGGTCCCCGCCTGGCCGCGGACTGGTTGCGGTAGGAGGCGGGGCTGCCGCGCTCCCCCTTCCCGGACACTGCAGCTAGGGCACAGCCAAGCGGCCGGCTGGCGGCCGCGCTGGGAGGTGGGGCGGGGGCGGGGCGGCGGGCTCGGGAAGGCGGGGCCGGCGCCGGGAGGCGGGGCCGGGGCGGGGCGGCGGCATCGGGAGCCCGGGCCAAGGGCGGCGCTCAGACTGGGCTGGGCGCTCGGGCTGCGCGGGCTCTCGGCGGCCGCTGGGCAGCATCCTCCTCCTCCTCCTCTTCCTCCTCCTCCTTGCTTCCTTTTCTTTTCTTCCGCTTCTTTCTGTTCTCCTCCTCCTTTTCCTCCTTCCCCTGCCCCGTCTTCCCTTCTTCTCCGGAGGGCACAGTCCTCAGGTCCGTGAGCGCAGGCAGCCGCCACCGTGGGTGCATCCAGACCAGGTAAGAGAGCCATCGCCACCTCTGGTTCTATATAGGACGCCTTTTCTTTCTCTGCTTGGCTCTCTGCTTAGAGGGAGCCTCAGTCAGGAAAGGGGTGGGAATAGGGAGGGCGCTGTCTACGTTCTCTCTGCCTTGGAAGCCCGCACAGGTTGGCCGGCTATCCCGTCTCCCACCTGGCGGCAGCTTCAGGCCCGACCTCTCCAGGTGTCACCACGGAGCAGAGGAATTAGTGCTTCTGCCACCTGGGCTCTAGATTTGTAGAAGCGTGTGTGACCTTGTTAGGTACCACTTTGTAACCCCGGGAACTTAGGATACCCATACTGAGAGCTAATATTACCTGAGCTGTAGAAAGACGAGGAGTAGGTTATACAAAGATAAGGGGGGAAAAAGAATTCGAGGTGGAGTTTTTTTTTTTTTTTTTGGTCCATCTAGCTGCAGAGAACTGCACACTGACGAATGAGTGAGTTGGGAAAGCCTTGTCAATTTGATAGCATTTTCCTTGTAATTCTTCCAGAAACAGCTGGAAGAGGAAGATTGATAAATATAATTTTAGGAAAATGAAAAATCAATGTCTGGTCGTGTTGGAGGGTGGGACACGAAAAAAATGTCTGGATGAGCTTGAAGCTCCACAGTCTTTTTAAGCGATGGGGGTGAGAAAACTGCACCTACAGACCATCTATTCTTTTTCTTTTTAAAGGTTTTTGGGGGCTCTCATTGCCGAGTTTCGTCCTTCCCCAGCCTAGTCTTTTGTTTAAGGATGGAAATTTCAAGGAGTGTATGAAAGGAGCCAGGAGTGGGGAGGTGTTGTGTTTGTGTGTGTGTAGGGAGGGCGGGGGTAGTAAAGCAGATGGGGTCAGAAAAAAAGCATCTTTGAAAACTGCAATTGATGTTATACTGACTGGTGTCAGGGTTTCAGGATTTTTGTCAGAAAATAAAAAGCTTTCATTAGCAACAAGGCCGTTTATAACAATTGCTGTGTGCCATCTGCTGTAAGCCCTTTGCATAATGCTTCCAGGGTATAGACATTTAAAACTGACACAATGTGAAGGGTTTTTGTTTAAATGCATACACATACAAACTCACACACATGTGTGCACTTGGACACATCACACACACACATGCACATATGTAATACACTATATACACAATATTACAAAAGGGAGTAGCTACTTAAAAGACAAATTCTTTTAAATTTATCCTTAAGGGTTTGGGGATTATGGTGTGAATGAAATCTATAGTGCAAAACAAAAAAAATATTGTTGGGTGATACATAATTTTGAACGTGAGGCCGAAGGATTAATGGATGTTGGCAAGGAACTAACTCAAATGTTAAAGGTATAATTTATTTAAAAATGGTTGATCCAGAAGAAATGACTGCAAACTGAAATTGAGGTTTGCAGCCGCAGTGAGGCGATGGAGAACAAAGCCTTTTATGTGAGCCACATTATGCAAAATGTCCCATGCTTGAGCTTCAGGTACCAGCCCAGTATAAAGCATAGCTCTGTCACCCTGTCATTTCACTGTGGGCGATTATATTTTTTTTGGCAATGAAAATAGATTAAATAAATAAAAGCCCTTTAGAACGCCCACGAGGAAGATTACAGCCTTTCATCTGAATATGACACAAAACACCCATTTAACTGGGCGATAGGTGTATTTTGGTAGAAATCTTTATGAATTTGTAAATCCTGAGTGTTTCAATCAATCCTCTCCCCTTTATGCACAAAAAGCATCCTCCCTTCAAGAAGAGGTAAATGGCATTTTTTCTTTCAATAAAGAATATTATATTTGTGTGACTATTTTAGCATTAACTTTCTGGTAATTTTATTTGATTATCATAGGTTCGCATCTGTATTCATGATTTTTATGTTATCAGAGCTATTGTGCCTTTAAGATCACTTAAAGGTACATACTGCTTATCTGTGTATGATTTATTTAACTTTAATTTGTAATATTTCACAGTTTGCTGTAATACTGTTTAATTTCCAAAAGTTTTTAAAAATTTTACATGTAAGTAGAAAATTGTCTGAAATACATGCAACTGGAGATCTAAGCAATTTAAAAATTGAGCATCCTTTAAAAATTTTCTGATTACATTAGTTTTCATTTTCTTTGTGTCTCTCCTCTCTTATTTCCCCCACTCTTCTTGTCAAATAATCTGTTTTTTTCTGGCTGTGCTGCTTTAAGCTTCTAGTTGTGTCTAGACTACCAACAGCAGAGATAGTTGTCTCAGGAATTTTGAATGTAGGATTTGTTCATTCTCTGCAGCAACCCTCTCTCAGGATGGCTTGTTTACAGCACCTTCTCAGGGAGGAGAAAGAAAGAATGTGCTGAGAGAGCATGACCCAGTGAAACTGGCACAGCCATTACCTCATCATAGTATCTACTTCAGATTCATTGAGAGAGCAGACATCCTCTCAGTGGAAACCAAACACCAGGAGCACACCCATCTCTAGGCAGAAGCCCTTCTCTTCCCATAGCAGCCTCTACTAATTTTGCTTTGCTGAGGTTAAAGGGATATTTTCTCTTTTAAGTATTTCTTTTCAAGGATCTTGAACTTGGACAAAATATGCAGCCAGAAATGAAACTTGGCGCAGAATCCAAGCCTGAAGGAACTATTTCATTCCTTTACCCCTTTTGGCTTAAATCAATTTGCAAATTTTCTAAACATCAAAAGAGAGAAGGAAGAAAAATATTTGTTACTGTATTTTTGCATGTTTTCTTATGACACACGCATATTTTGTGTTCAGTTTTACTAGCAACTGTATAATAGGCAGGACTGCCGTGCTTTTGAGAACTATAGTTGTACCGTTGGGCTTGAGGATTAAATAGTTATGTTTGTTTAGATGTATACATAACTGTGTGCATCCCTAAATTATTCATCAATATCCTTGGGAGACAGACCATAGGAAACCAACGTGGAGATTTTAGTATTCAAGTTGATTATTCTGATTAATGAAGTCTTTTCAATTCTTAATTTCCTTATGACAGATTAAGATAAAGAATCTGAAATAACAGTTATAGTAGATGACAACACTACCCCCAGGTCAATACTGTACTCCTTGATGCTAACAGTAGTCATTAGGTAAGTCTTACTAGATGCACAAACCAGAACATTCTGAAACAGTCATAAGCTCTTTTGTCTCTGATACATGAGTTAAAGATGCTAGTAAGCTCTTTGAATCCTATCTGATTCTTTTAGATATATCAGTTCCTTTTGTTACTTTAATCTTCTCTATGCCTTTATTATTGCCATTGCCTTAACCTACTCATTCTGCATCTCTTATATGGGCAGTATTTTGATCATTCCACCAATTTTCCCCTCCCTTTACACCATTTATCTCACATTTGAGTGTTAGACTTCTCTATGACTATTACTAGTATTCTTTAACAGTTTTACTCTCAGTACAAATTAGCTTTTAGGAGAACATTTATTTCTATTTATTTATTACTCATCTATACATCCCCTATTAGAAATAATCATACTGGAGGCTATGTAATGAGATACCAAAAAAATAGAAGACATGGTCCCTGGCTTTAAGAAATTTACAAATCAAGTTAAAAGGTTTATTTCTTTTGTAAGAGGTGACATTCAAATGAGTAGTAGTTGTATTACAGATATGATACAGAGAGCAAGGGACTGTATTTGGACAGAGGCGATGTCCCCGCATCTTAAAGACAAGCTGTTATGCATAGTTATATAAATACCCGAATGTATACCTACCCTCTTTATTTTATATATATTTATATATTTTTAATTAGGGAATGATAAAATATAATTCATTGTGTGTCTGTATGTGTGTGTGTGTGTGTGTGTGTGTGTATACACTTATATAATGCAAATACTAACGGCCCCTCAATACTTCCATCAATCAGCTGTAGAAAGTCATGTCTTTAAATGCTCTACAGCACATAAAAATTCAAATTCATAGTTTTCTGAGAAGCAACTTTGGATATTTTGAATGAATTATCAGTCTCAGGAATTTATTCCAGTCCTCAAAAGCAGTTAGAAGTGGTAGACAAAGAACCAAAATTAAGGGGAAGGGTCTGTGGGAAGGATGGTGGGTGGATCGCAGTAGAGGAGATGAAGAACAAAAGCCAGGTCTCAACTGTAAATAGTTGTGGATTCAGGATGGAGAGGAGCCTGCATCTAAGTGGGTGGAGTCTTGTTTTTCTACCTCCTCATAATGTTTTGTTCATATACTTCATTACTTTGAACTAAGTCCGTAGGTGTTTCCTTGTAAAATTTATAAGGGATGCTTATTGGAAGCAAATCTGTAGTGAATCAAAAATTTTAAAACAATATGAACATAATTAATTGACTTTTTATGGAAAACACTTTGAATCTAATCTTTGAACTTAATCTTTCCTGTTCAAGAGAAATAAGCTTTCCTTTGAGTGATAGTATTTTACCTGTGATACTTTTTACTTACACATTTTAATGAAATTCTGTAAGAATTTAGACAAACTAAAGAGCTCAGGATTTCTTCTTTCAGTTGGTTAACTTATATTGTAGGTTTTGGGGAGAGTTTTAAACAATTTATTTTCCATTAAAATACACATTAAAACACACAAGTTTCTTTTTTTTTTTTTGCTTTTTGTTATGTTAATAAGTCTTTTAGAGAAAATAATTTTACTTATAAAGTCACACAGCTTGACTTTCCCCTTTTTTCTTTTCCTTTTTCCTTCTTTCCTTCCCCTAGCCCTTTTCCCTTTCTTTTCTTCTTTCCTTTCTTTGCTCCTTTTTTCAATTTGTGTTACCAAAAATCATTGATCATTAGAAAATGCAAATACTATATATATAGTCTGCTGTTTTTATTGAAATTTATTTCCCATTACACCTATATTTCTCATTTAACATGTAGTAGTCTTATGCTACCTTCTCTCCCTCCTCAGTACTCCATCCCTATCTTGGCTCTTTCTTTGATCATGCCTTTTATGTCCTTGAGCCTTGAATAATCTTTTCCTTGTACACCAGTCTTTGATCATGTTTCCTTTCTTTAGGAGGCCTTTCTGAATCAGGAAGAAAAGTTACGCCTTGTTATTTCCCATGATTTGAATCAAGTTTCCCCAGGTTCCCTTATCTTAAACATACATGCTCATCCCAACTGTGTCCTTACCAGCCTTCTTTAAATTAATTAAAAAAGAAAATCTATATGACTAATTGTTTCCAAAATGAAAAATTTGGTTAACTAACTGCTTTTTTGGTCAGTTTTCTCACCTGACACCAAGTGAAATGGTTCAGCTATTTTTATAAATTAAATTGACTAGTAAAGTCATTTTGTGTCAGTCAATGCATTGTCTTCATTTTATGCTAGTTAACTAACTCTGCAGATGTACACCTAATATTTTGAGTACCAACTAGTCAATGACCAATCAGAAAATGTCAAACTAAATTAATTCGGTTTTATATAAAATATTTCTAATTACATTGCTCTGAACAACATCATCATTAGCCATCTTGGATCCATTTCAAAATGATTATAAAACACAGTACTTGAATATCCATGAGCACATTTCATCATTTTATTGTCTAGGTCTATTACATTTAAAGCAAACTCAGAAGTAGATACACAAATCCTATTAATTTGAAGTCAACTAATCATGCCAATATCAACCTTTTACAGTAC
>CM052810.1:150510026-150624087 GCA_028533885.1 Nasua narica
ACTTTATGAAGGCAAATCTTTAAAAATAAGATAGTCTATGCTCTTCTTGGTTGTGGTTTACTGAATATGATAATCTGAAATTATATATGCCCTCTAAGAAATTAAAATAATACCTTTTAGTAAATGATTTTCCTTCTTGGGAAGGATTCACTCTCTGTCTTTCTTCCACTTGAATATCAGGCTAGTGAGCCATAGGTATTTCTAATATCATGACCCATAAATCATTCATTTATTTATTTAACAGATGGTTATTGGAAGGCAGCTATGCTCACCACTATACCACCAACAGATGGTTATTGGATGTCTAATAGCAGCAGGAATTTTTCTGAATGTGTAGGATATTGGGACATGCCATACAAATTCTCACCATCGTGGAGTCTAATAACAGGAGAAACTAACAAATGAATAAATGAATGAACATTTGAAACATGAAGAATTACTATAAGGAAGAAGAAACAAAAGCATACAATAGAGGTTATTTGAGACGAGGTAGGCTGCCTTTCGAGACTCAAGTAACGAGAAATAGCCATGGAAATACGGGGGAGAGGGGGTGCAGCAAGAATTTTCAAGTTGTGGGAACAGCATAAAAAAAGCTTTGAAGCAGGAAGAAGCCTGGTATATTTGAGAAACAAATACAAGGCCAGTGCCACTGGAGTTTAATGAACATGATGAAAAGTTGTAGGAGAGGAGATCAGCAGAAAGCAGCTACCAGGCCACACGAATCCTCTTGACCATGATTAGGGGTTTTTGACTTTTAGTGGACGTGTGTGCATTTTTATTTTATTTTGTTTTGTTTTATTTTTTATTTTATTTTATTATTTTATTTAATTTTATTATTTTTTCAGTGTTCCAAGATTCATTGTTTATGCACCACATCCAGTGCTCCATGCAATAGATGCCCTCCTTAATACGGTGCATTTTAATTTATAGTAGTAGAAGCAGAATTTTTCAAGAATCTCATGAAAACTTTCAGAGATTAATTATAGTTTCTAAATCCCTATAGACATATCTGTATCTTATTCACTAATGTGTTAAGTCACAAGAGAGAAATGATTTAGAAAGTCAGAAATCAATGGTGTGGATAAAATTAGACTTATGTTAACTTGATCTAATATACTGCTCTAAACAGAGGTACCCCAAATTGTGTCATTATCTTTATATACTGGGAAATTATATGTGTAAGTAATTTTAACCCCTTGTAGCCTTTTTGTACCTAAAACTAACCTTTAAAAAGCAAACCTGAGGGGTGCCTGGGTGGCTCAGTGGGTTAAGCCTCTGCCTTCGGCTCAGGTCATGATCTCAGGGTCGTGGGATAGAGCCCTGCATCGGGCTCTCTGCTCTGCAGGGAGCCTGCTTCCCTCTCTCTGCCTGCCTCTCTGCCTATTTGTGATCTCTCTCTCTCTCTCTCTGTCAAATGAATAAAAAAAGTCTTAAAAAAAAAAAAAAAAAGCAAACCTGAACAGAAAAGTACGGATATATATTTGAGAAAAACAGTCACAAAAATCATTCCAGTTTCAATATGATTGTGTTCTTTGGCTATTTCCCCAAGCAAATTTACTGGTAAACAAGGCCAGGTGCCAAGCAATGACCAACACAGTACTGAAATTTATAAATTAAATAATAGAGTAACACGTATTTTGCTTCTTGAAGGCAGTGGTTTAAATCTTCCGAGAATTTAGTAAGTGAACTGATCAAATTTCATGGTGATCTTGATCACCTGTGAGATTAATGATCCTGCATATATTGTTTATACTAAAATATTTAATGTACTTGTCAGATATTTGTAGACCTATTGCAGTGATCTATTGAACTTAGCATTAAACACAGTTTACCAGATATTTGATTGATTTTATTTCTGGCATACTTCAAGGCTGTTTACTTTTTTTCTAGGCATTCCTCAGTAGGAAACAGAACTATTAAATTTTTTTTATTCCTTCATGTAATGTTATTGACAGGACATTCTCAATATGTCTCACAGTGTAGGAGAACTTATTACTTTTATTTTATGGTAAAGAATTGAATCAATGCTGATTTTTCATTCTTTCCTCGACTCCCTTTTGTTTTGTCTTTAGGATTAATTAACTCATGTAAATTAATTTGGAACCATATGATAGAGTGGTATATCTATTTCCCAGATTGCAGGTACTCAGGTTAAATATTAAAAGTATGAATAACAGACCAAAAAATAATTCCAATATATATTAAATTAAATAGTGGTCTTGGAATTTTATTCAAATGTGGGCTTTTTAATATTGAGATATCACTAAC
Organism: Nasua narica; assembly: GCA_028533885.1. NCBI lineage: Eukaryota > Metazoa > Chordata > Mammalia > Carnivora > Procyonidae > Nasua > Nasua narica. The sequence continues at coordinate 150,512,295 of CM052810.1, forward strand.
CATCAAATAAAAAGGAAAATGTTATTTTAAAGGATTGATGATAGGCTTAAAAAGAAACAGTAATTTTCTTCTAAATGTACAACCATGCATATGCTCAGAGTATAAAATATATAGCATATTGCCCTCCTCTAACTGACATTGACTAGAGATGCAAGACATAAAACTAAAAAAGAATATAACGCACAATAAGATAAATGGTAAAGAATAGTATGGCCTATAAATGCTATGCAAATTCAGAGGGGGGAGATATAACACCATATGTGGAAGCTAAAGATTTCATGTGCGAAGCAGAATGTGGAGTGGGGCTGCATAAGTGGCTAGGTTTGGAAGAGTGCCCAGGTAGGATGGTAGTAAAACCAGATGCCCTGAGATGACAGTGAACAAAGTAAACCAGATTGCCTGCCATGGAGGACTCCTTTTGGAGAAAAGTGGGATTGGAAGGCAGTCTTGGATTTGTAGAGGTCCTTAAACACTGGGTTTAGTAGGAATTTTGGTTTTCTCATAAGGCTATTGGAGGAAGGGTGAAGGATTTTGACTTGGGGAGTGGTAGGAGGAATGTGATATCCTAAGATTAGCAAGACAAATTTGAGTGAGTACAGTGGCAGGTTTAGAATTTCTACATATGGAATAGCATAGGGACACCAATCTATTTAGAATGTGAGACCAAGAGATTTGTTTGAGGGCTAGGGTTTCAGACATTTTCATGAACCATTGAGAAAATAGCAATACCAATGAATGGAAGTAGAGGACGCTGATAGGGATGGAGTGAGGAATTCCAGCCTTATGACATCTTCCAGAAGACAGGTTTGAGGAAGCCAAAGGAGTTAGAAGCTGTGTAGAACTGTAGTCAGTGAGTAATATGAGCTTCTATTGGGGTTATGTCATGTGCATGCAAAATATATATTTTGAAAAGGACAATAGCTTTGGAAAACAGTGAAGAAATAAGGTCTAATTTCACTACAACTCTACTGATTTCTAGGCTACTTTGGAAATGGGCTGCATGACTTTACAAATTAATATAGTAAACCATTACTGAAAATCAAGGAAATGTGTGTATATCTAAGTAAACACAGATTTTTTTCCAAATATTACAAAAACATTTTTTGCTATTTATGTCTGATTTTAAATATTAGCATTCTAAAAATGTTTAATATCTTTATAACTATTATCCTATGGTAGGGGTTAGCAAGCTATTCTGTAAAAGGCCAGGTAGAAAACCTTTAGGCTTTGCAGGTCACATACACTCTCTGCTGCAGTTCCTCAGCTCTGTTGTGGTAGCAAGAAATGGGCCCTAAACAATATGTGAACAAATGGGTATTAAAGTGTTCTAATTAAACTTTATTTGCAAGTAAAGGTGATAGGCCCATTTGACCTATGGACTGTAGGTTACCAACTCCTAGCATATATTGTCCTGTTTGAACATGAATCTAGAATATGTCTTTGAAATTAGGCAATCATACTTGTAAGAGGTCACAAATACATGAAAATTATCTAAGGACAATAGTTACATATTTCCCTTTATGAAGACCCATGGGAAGAGTTTAGATTTCTCTCAAGTCAGAACGTAGTAGAACCTGTAGTACTAAACCACTGGATTAGTTTCACCATAGGCCCACGGGTTGTGTTGACATTTTTTTTTCTCGGCCTCTAGTAAACTCAGTATAAAATTGTGTGCCCTTTCCAATAACTCTTAGGAACTTACACATTTCACATACTAACTTGTCTGTGATTTATTTTCTTACTAGGGATTTCTTTTTGTCTTTATCTTTTGAATTCTTTTTTAGAACATGGTGAGGTATAAATAAGGCTACTTTATATTTTCATGAGAGAGCCACCTTTTTTTTTTTAAAGATTTTATTTATTTATTAGAGAGAGAGAGCACAAGCAAGGGGAGAGGGAGAGGAAGAAGGAAAAACAGACAGTCCCCTGCTAAACAAAGAGCCCGACATGGGACTCGATCCCAGGACCCTGGGATCATGACCTGAGCCAAAGGCAGACGCTTAAAGACTGAGCCACCCAGATACCCCACAACTCTATTAAATTGATTATCCTCACATTTAAATAAAACAGTGGGATGGTGTGTTGTTTCTGAAACTTTCACTGTATCTTTGGTCACAAATGCCTTTCAAATGATTTTTCTACCCTTAGGACTCAAGTGATTCTGGCAGGAAGCTGCTAAAACCCAAATATTTTCTCTCTTTTATGAGTACATGACCATGGAAATACACTGGGGATTAGAATTCAGATATTTAAATATTGTTCTCTTTCTCCCCAGAATGCTGCATGAGGTTTTCTCACTTCAAACTGAAATCTGGGACTCGCTGTATAAGAAACTATAAGTTTTAGGGTTTTTGTTTTACATGCTCTTTATGTGAAATCATACTGCTATCTTCTGATTTTATTTTTATTTCTTTATTTTTTTAAAGATTTAATTTATTTATTTGACAGAGAGAGAGATCACAAGTAGGCAGAAAGGCAGGCAGAGATAAAGGGGGAAGCAGGTTCCCCACTGAGCAGAGAGCCCAATTCAGGGCTCGATCCCATGACCCCGAGATCATGACCTGAGCTGAAGGCAGAGGCTTTAACCCACTGAGCTGCCCAGAAGCCCCTGTCTTCTAATTTTAATAATAAATAGGTCTTGTTAATACACTGGAATTAAATAGTTGTACAAATTTTGACTATCTCATTTAAAGTGAGAGGTTTTTAATTTGACTCTTCTAGAAATGGTACAATGGACAAGAGAGCTGTTTATGTGGGGCAGCTGGGCGGCTCAGTGGGTTAAAGGCTCTGCCTTCAGCTCAGGTCATGATCTCAGGGTCCTGGGATTGAGCCCCACATTGGGCTCTCTGCTCAGCAGGGAGCCTGCTTCCCTCTCTCTCTGCCTGCCTCTCTGCCTACTGGTGATCTCTCTCTCTCTCTGTCAAATAAATAAGTAAAATCTTTAAAAAAGGGAGAGAGAGAGATGTTTATGTGGCCATTAATCTTAAAAAAAAAGTGTTAACAATTACAGGCACCTCGATAATGACTCTCAGACCTACCAAAGGAGAGTGCCATAGGAAATGCCAGTGTGTACCTGTATCCACACACAGGATGTATTTAACACTGGAACAGTGTTTTGAATTTGGGATAACTATGTTATACAATTAGTTATAATATAATTTAATAATAGAACAAAAACTGACCCCTTGTGGGAATAATTTATACCAAACTTAACGAAAATTTCACTTTATACTTTAAAATGTAATGTACTTTTATTCTATCACTACTTAAATTAATAAAATTTAAAAGTTAAACACTTGAATTATACATGAATATGTACATGTATCATCACGTACATTGACTCATCATCAGTTTTTCTCCATGTCTGAAATGAGAGAGTTTTTCTCCATGTCTGAAGTGAAAGAATTTTTCTCCATGTCTGAAGTGAGAGAGGATAAGATGGAGAACAGAAGGTAGAATCATAGGTGATCACTCCAACTTTACTTTGCGTTGTTATTTCTGTGAGCCCATATTGCTGCTGTTTCATTTGTCATTGGTAGGACTACACACCTTATTACCTAATTCCACAACTTATCTGTGTTTGCCAAGGTCCACATTTATTAATACCTGTACTCCTTTGAGCAAGATGCCTAGTGTGTGTATGTGTGTGTGTGTGTGGGTGGGTGTGTGTATAAGATTTACAAAGGGCAACTTGTTTTAGCACAGACTCATAAAGGAAGTGCCCTCCAAAAAAAATCTACAAGCTCCTTGCCCCTTGTCTCATTATCTTTAAAATGAGGATGGCTGTCAGAGATCTCTCAAGTTTATGAGACTTGAATTTGTTGTTTTGTTTGAGTTTGTTTTGTTTTTACATCGAAGACTCTGGAAGTCAACTTAGAGGTGACCTTAGGACAATAATTTCTTGTTTCTCAGGAAGTAAAATAGGGTGAACGAAATGCTTTACATGGCACAATTACAGTTCCAAAGAAAAAGGCAATGACAGAATTACCATATATTAGACATGTCTGTCATCCACTGGTTATATCAGCCAGTTCTTGAACAGCTGGAAATGAAGGAACTGTAGCCCTTTTGGATATAAGTCTAAGCAGTTTACATTTAAAGTCAATATTAAGTCATGCCATGGGTTGATACTGGGATATACAACATGAAGAGGCATGGGCATTGCGCTGAATTTATTTGGAGGAGGATGTAAATGAAAATAATGTTTTACAGAACTCTTACTTATTTTATTGTTTGGTATGGTTGACACAGTAACTTTTTCACGAAGAATCAAAAACTTTCTATTATATTGTACTTTGATTTATCTTTCTAGCTCATTGTATGTAGGCTGTAAACATTTTCATAGAGTAGTTCACTTTTTAAATTTTTTTTTAAGATTTTATTTATTTACTTGACAGAGAGAGAGCACAAGTAGGCAGAGAGGCAGACAGAGAGAGGGGGAAGCAGGCTCCCTGCTGAGCGGAGAGCCCAATGCGGGGCTCCATCCCAGGACCCTGAGATCATGACCTGAGCCAAATGCAGAGGCTTTAACCCACTGAGCCAGCCAGGCACCCCCACTTTTTAAATATCTTTGAGAAATTCAGTAATCTCATTATTAGAATAGAGAATGTGGTATCTTAGTCACTATATAATTTTTATTTTCTTTTTTGTACAGTACCTACAAGGTATCCCTACTGCCAAGAAAATTATTTGGATGAAGGGAGTGGTCAACATGTTTGAATGAAGGAATGGTTTTAGAGAAAGTAGTTGAGAATTCCAAAAAACTTAACACAACTTATTTAGTACTATACCAAAAAGGAAATAATGGCTCTCTTTTGGGGTAGTAATATTTTAAGAAATTGACTCCATCCCCTTCTCTTAAAAAGAAAAAAAAATCCATTTTTCTAAAATCTCTGTATTTACCTTTGTTTAAGATGCAGAAAGCATTATTACTCTGCACTCCTATTAAGATCCTGGGAAAGTTATTGAGTCTCTGGGCCTCTGTTTTCTAATCACAAAATGAAGGAATGGGTATAATTGTCTCCAAGACCACTTTGCACTCTATGGTGAATTGAAAGGACATTGCATTAATTCCCACTTTTGCACAATAGTTTGTCATGTTAGCTAGCTATTTCCCCAGCAAAGATTTCAGTGATTGAAGTGCTGTACAGATAAGTTCTTCATTTATTTTGTTTGTTTGTTTGTTTATTTAAGGGAAGGCAGAATGTCACTAAGGAAGGTTGGCATTATGAGGTACATTTCAAACTATCTATTGTGGGCACTTACTTTATATTCAGCAAATGCTTATTGAGAACCAGTTGGGAGTCCCCTACTGTGATGAGTCATGTTAGCAGTATGAAGAAGAAAACAAGACTGCATCCTTACTCTCCAGGAACTTAAAGAGTAGAGGAAGACAAACATGTCCTGTCCTTTGGATAACTAAACAAGCTATAAATGAACACTTATCACATCATTAATTTACCTGTCTAAAAGTATTTGGAGGAGGAAATATGTATGTGTTAGCTTTAATAGGAACCATGTCATAGTATGGTAATATGTTAAAATGAGTAGTACAAGTAATGTGAGCTGTTGGAAAGATGGGACTGAGATAAGGCTTTAGGGAAAGATGCATGTAACTACACATTTGGCAGATATTTGCCCTCGTATAGCTGGTGTGCATTAAAAAAAAAAAAGAATTGTTTTTGAAAAAGTAATTTTGCAATAGAAAGAAAATAAAAATGTTTATTCACTAATATATATGGTACATGTTTTTTTTCTTTGTATAATGAATCTTAATCCGTCAAACTTATTATGAAAGGAATATTTCTCATAACTCCTTTAAATTTCTTGTTATTTCTAGATCTATAAATATCCAGTTAAACTCTCTGAGAATGGCTTCTTCTTCAGATGTAAGTCCTTTGGAAAACAAGATGCTTCGGAAAGGATGGAAAGGAGGAGGAAGTGTGCCCAAAGGATTTATTGTAGCATTTTTCAAAGCATAGGCCAGCTGTTGTGGAACTAGAATTAAAATGTAAATTATCAAAGGGAGATAATGAGAGCCATTCCTTTCAGACAATGCCCAGTGTAATCAGAGTAAGAAAAGGGTTTGGGGAAATTTTCTACTAAGCCCGAGTCACGGATGATGAACTGAAAGGCTGGGAGGGAAGTGATTTACAAGAAACTAACTGGCTACAACCCGTGGATTGTCTAGTACTCTGGACAGTTGAATTCATTGAGGAACAGACCTTCAGTTCTGCTGGGACTAAATCCAAATCACAAGATAACTGCACAGAATTGAGAAAGTCACTACATCAGTACCATAGGAGGACTGTAAATTGAATTACAGTGCTGGCATGAGATGCATTTCAATTTACGTGGTTTTATGAATCAAAACAGAAGTCTTCGCATACAATGCAACAGTCAGTGCCACAAGAGAACAAAATAGAGAGATTAAGCGTGAGCTTGGTCAGGATTTTCTTTGTAAATCAGAGGACAAAAACCCGTGATAGTTTTCAAATCCAAGGATTTTCACAAATAAATTTGTTTTTATTTTATTTTTTGTTCAAATGTAAGTCCTTCAGAAAAGCTACACAAATCATACAAGTATATGTCCATTCAAACTGACCTTCTGATCCTAATATTTAATGTCACTGTTAGACATGATTCTATAATGAAGAAATCAAATGTCAAAGAGAAAAAAAATGGGAAATATATTGATTTATATTTGAGTTTTATACAAACTGTGAAAGTGAAGGAGTAAAAGAACTTTAAACTCTAAGATTTTGGGGAATAGGGGCTTTATATATATTTTTTACAACATAGTGATCAATGATTTTGTCTTTTATATGACCATAAAGTTTACATGGGCTAGTGAACAATTTCTATAGTGTCCAAACAGCTAAAGATCAGATCAAAGTTAATGCCTGAAATAAATAAGGGTTTTGATTAGCAAATTAATTACCAGCTTAAATTTTAGCACCTACCCTCCCCCACTACTTCCCCCAACCCAGTGTTTTGTTTGGATCCATGATTCTTTTTTTATATGTACTCTGGCTGGTTGATCTGTTCCCTTTTCAGAGCTTTAACAACCTCCTGTGTTCTCACAGCTCTCTAATCTGTGTCCAGCTTGGGTTTCTTCTCTTGAGAGTTAGATTCATATACCCCACTTGGTGGTTCCCATTGCGATCTGTGGGCACCTGAAACTCAGTATGTTCATAATGAAACTTAATTTCAGCATCCATCCTACATTCTTCTTAGTGTCCCTGTTATAGATAATGGGATTGCTCCAAGTCAGAAACCAAAGGTCATTCTAGACTTCTCTACTCTCACTGAATTGGTTTTCCACCTTTTATCTATAATAGAGCAATTAATTTCCCTGCCTCCAATCTTTTCCTATTAAATTCAGTCTTTATATGAACTAGAATGAGCTTTCTAAACTGTGTATCTAACTATATATCTCTTTAAAATACTGAATCCATTGTCTTTTTAACATAGCTTCTAAAGCCATGCACATCTCTAAATTCCCTATCTCTTCAATCTTAGTTGTCAGCTACTCCCTCTATATTTTTGGCCACCCTTAGAACTGCCAGACTATGGTAGTTCTTTACATATTACCTGCTATGTTCTTCCCATTACAGTTTTTTTTTTTTCTCCATCACTAACTGCTTTTCAGCTTTCAAAACCAGATCAGTTTTTTTATTTCTCTCCCAATGGATATCTATGCTTCTTGAAGGAATGATCATATTCACCTTTGTAAACCCAGTAACTAGCAGAGTGCTTGCCATATACTACACACTTAGTAATTATTTGTTGAACGAAACAATGCTGTATTTAACTTTTGCTACTAATTGCTTAGATTAAGTGGGTACTTGGCTTATACATTGAGTTTCCATCCAGGGAACTAACTTCAGTCAAATACTTTGGTTTACCAAGTCATTTTATCATACTTCTTGATCTGTGCTTCTAATCTCTTTTCCACCTACTCCCAAAGAGCACTTGTTTTATTTTTCCACCCAGCCCTGGGTAAACTAAAGGCTCTGAGCCTCAGTTTCTTCACCCTAGACAGTTCTTTTTTTTCCAAAAGGTTCTTATGAGAATTAACTATGATAGAGAGCCTTTGTGAAAATGGTGGCACAGTGTCAAACACAGCATTGGAGCTCAATAAATATTTAGTGATTTTTCAGAAAAAATGACTCAATGCTTTCAGAAATGTTAAACATTGCTATTGGAAAATAAGAATGTTTAACTGCTAATAGGAGAGAGGTGAGCTAAAATTCTCAGCTATTGAAGGACCATGCTATGGGTCTGACTACATATTTGGCATGATTTTGAATTCTTTATGCTGAGTTTTGAGGAACAATTGAATTTTGAGGAAGAATTATTGAGTTTTGAGGAAGAATTATTGTAACAATATCCTTTGTATAATAATTAAATATTTTATTTAAGTGACAATGATACTAACATTTATAAGGTCAGCAAGGATCCTAATATGCTTGAAATTTATATTGTTTTGCTTAGGTTAATTTAGCTTAATGGCAATGAATGATTTACTAAATAGATTAATCATTAAAACCAGCAAAGTAATCAGAAGCTTAGCATATCTGTCTCAAGTCAGTGCAGGAAATTAGGACCTCCTACTTTAAGTCTTTCCTGGGGACTAAAATATTAAATTTATATGTCTATGACATTTAATATTTCTTATATTTGCTCAAGGTCTAATTATGATGTTCAGTCTCAATGAATAAAAAGTTAATAATTTATGCCTAAATAATATATAGTGAATGTTTCTGCAGTACTAATTAGTATCTTGTAATTAAAAGTCTTGAGTTACATCTCTATAGGGCTATCAGGTCAAATATGAACATATATTCTAATTAAATCCAGTGAGTCAGTATTATGTATGGGGTGTCAAAGCTATTGGTTTAAAATTAGAACTTAAACTGGGTTGATACTTTGAATCAAGATCTTAAGTAAGTTTTTGGTTGCAGCTTCACAAAATTACTTTAAAATTGTTAGGGAAATGTAAAAATTAAAGTATAATTCAAAGTAACTTCTAGAGGGGTATGTGAGTTATTTATTTAACTTGGAATTTGATTATAATTGTTTTTCAAACTGAGTCATCATTGAGACTTAGCTTACTATTGAAATATCCTTTGAAGAAATGTGAAAAAAAAATCCACTTGGTTTCTATATTAAATTTTTTTTTAATTGGGAGCAATTTTTAAAATAATGTGTATTTAAATTTTAAAACATTTTGTAAAATTCCACACTTTCAAAAATGTGTGGTTGTTACATTTACAAAAGCATTAGTCAATATTCTATGATGATGGAGAGATTTCCAGCTTTACTTTGAAGACATGGTTCATCATTTTAGTTTGAATATAACATTGTTTTTGCCTGATTCTGTAGTCAGTAAATCTCCCAGGAACTATTTAGTTTAAAATCCTTTGGATTTAGAAAATAGTGTTTCTGGATCATTCAGATTTGTGTTTATAATCTAAGAATATTTAGATTATGATACCTACTCACATAATATCTAGTTAGCTTACTTAAAAATGGCTCCCATATTTAAGAAATTTTAGAAATTACTAAAAAGCACAATCCTATTCTAACACATCTGATGAGCAGTAGGGATACTAACATCATTGTTGTCTTTCTGCTCTCAGGAGCCATTATTATGACCACGTTAAAAAAATGACTATGAGATGCACAATGTAAGTCTGCTTAGGCAATGACAATAGCAAATATCACATGAAAATAAAGACTGTGTCATGATCACTGTTCAGAATAGATTGACAGAGTGGTTTTACTGTTTGGGTTTCCTTAAAACCCTAAAGCTATGTGGCACAGATTTTTCAGCAAAGAAATTGCAACACATTTAAAATATGTAGCCAAAAATGTATGTGGGGCCAAGACAAAAGCTGGTTATTTGGATTTTTCAAGCCAAAGCAAAAATCATTCAGAACACAAGATCCTGCTAGGTACATCATCTGCATTAAGAGAATAAGATGTCATTTTTTATGTAACATCTTAACTATGATGGCTTATTAAATATGATGTAGAAAATCATGTTCTACCAGCAGGAGTAAATTTGGGAATAATAATCAGAAGCATTGGCAAACCATTCAACCACCCACATTTTCCAAGAAAATTACTCATAATTGCAATCTTGCATTGAGGTATTATTAAACAGAATGTTTTAATAATATGTGGTTTGAACTCAACAAGGAAACATAGAAGGCTTTTTTTTTTGTCTACAGATCATAAAACATACTGTAAACTAAATGAAATAAAAGCCCCATGTTTTTGACAATCAAAACCTAAGTACCTGTGCTTCCTGTCTATTATAGAATGCCATAAAAAAATCAATGTTCCATAACAAGACTCATCTGCAAGATGCCAAACAACCACATATTGGAAACTATTTGGATTTGGAAGATAACTTTGAAATTGTTCAGGGGTGCCTGGGTGGCCCAACCAGCTGAGCATCCAACTCTTGATTTCAGCTCAGGTCACAATCTCAGGGTAAAAAGATGGAGCATGGAGCCCGGAATCTGCTTATGATTCTCTCCCTCTCCTCTTGTGCCTCCCCTATCCTGCTTACACATGTGCTCTTTCTCTTGAATAAATACATTTTAAAAATTAAAAAAATAAATTGTTCAATTTAATATCATAGCATAGTTATAAGCTTGATGTGTGTTTAGGAAAAGTAAAATTATTAAAGAAAAGTATTACTTTTCATATAGTTTCTCACTTTTTGTTAACCATAGTTCTTTTCATTGACTTTTCATAGTTCTTTTCATAGTTCTTTTCAAATGTTAAATACGGAAGTAAAGGAAACTGGTAGATTGGTGGTCCTGGCATTGGATAGCTGGTTTCTTTAGATTTATGTAGGCCTATAGTCAACAATTTGACTGTAGTTATGTCCAGGGGTCTGCCTTGGATTTTTCTTCCTTTGATTTAGCTTTAATATTATATTGTATATTTTATGTATATTTTTTGTTGTAAAGGAAAGGCCTCAAGAATAGCTTGGACATATTTACCCTTCTTGGAACCACCACCCATCTTGGTTTTTTAAAAAATAGAGCTGCTACATTAAATTATTTGGAAATATTGGATATTTAATGAATAAAAATGAAACACATTTTAATTTTGCAGTGGTAGAAAGTTCCTGATGTAGAACTACCTAAATATGAATGAACCAAGGTAAACAATTTTATAGTCACAACAAAAACATCTAAAATCACTTTATTAAAACGGGCGGTTCTAGCTGTTTTATCTCTCTACCCCAGCTTGAATAAAGACTTGGTGTTCTCAGATCATGGGAATTGTTTTTTTCTCTGTGGAATCAGTAATGGAGAGAGCTAAACAGTCTGCCACCTCATACCTTCTGCTACTCTCTTTGTAAATTCTGCAGATTTGGAAGCCTGTGGCCTTCTATTGAGATTTAATTAGCTCATGCCAAGTTCATTACAGAGAGCTGTATTCTGTTTTCCAAGACTTCAAAGGTTTGACAGTCACTTGGATAGCAGATATTTATCCAGATCCTACCTATAGAGATACTCTGAGTATTTTAATATTACTTAGGTCCTCTAAGACCAGCAGTTCTTTTCTGTGGCAAAGTTCCAGCTCACCATGGCCAGCATCTACTTTTCCCTTTTTGGAATGAATGTTTAGGTAAATAACTGGAGGAATGCAGTGGGACACCAGGGTAGCTGCCTGGCTTCTACATGGACCTCAGATTCTGACGTTTCTCAGTGCCTAGATGAAGACCCCTTTGTATCCAACTCCAAGTGATATTGAAGTGTGGCTTTTGAGTAGCTCACAAGCTTTCAAGTTTGATGATAAGGCAAGTGGCCATATCTGTGGTACTGCAAAATACTCGCCCACCAGTATAACTTGAACCACTGATGCTTTGGAAGCCATGTCCCCTTAAACTGCTGTGTCATGTAGGTCTCTTTGAGCTCAGCATTCCAAGTTTTCAGCTTTAATATGGTTAAAATGTAGCATGGTACATAACCTCAAGCTCTAGAAATCTTTTTGCAAGGATCTTAGTAACTCTCTTATTTGTATGAAGAAATTCTTGCTAAAAATTCGAGTGGTTAACAAAAGAAGCAATTCCATTTAGTCTAGAGAGTCTCAAGGGACATTCTTACTTGCTGTTGGAGAAGACAGCCAGGTAATTCTTGATACTATCCTTAGGGATTTTGTTGAACCTCAACCATCACTTAATAACCCTTAAGAGAGTTGTTATTGATCCTCTTAAGTTTGAGAGACTTGTACTGTCAGTGCTTCCAAATAAGAAACAGAGTACCAGCTATGTCTTGATCACTCAGAATATAGTGGACGATATTCTGTACCCTAGCTCAGAGAGTGCAAACCATCCTCTCGCATGGCTTCCAAACACGAATTCTAACTAATGCCTACTATTACTATTTCCCAAGGATTAATAGAACAACATCTCTAGATCACATACTCCAGAATGTTAACTGGTTGTGTTAATTTGTTGTGACTACTGTAACAAATTATTGCAGACGTGGTGCAATAGAAATTTATTTTCTCACCATTCTGTAGGCTAGAATTCTTAAATTAAAATCTCTAAGCTCTAGGAGAGATTCTGTTCAGTGCCTTTTTCAGCTTCTGTCAGCTGTTGGTGTTCCTTACCTTGGGCTACCTCACTTCAATCTTTGCCTCCATTTCATATGGCCTTTTCCTTTGTCTCTTGAATCTCCTGGGTGTGTCTCTTAGAAGGATACTTGTCATTGGATTTAGGGTCTACATGATGATATCTTTATCTCAAGAGCTCTAACTTACATCTTCAAAAATTCTTTTTTAAAAATATGGTAACATCCAAAGGTTCTAGGGATTAGGGAGTGGATTTATCTTTTGGGGCTACCATTTAGTCCATTACACTGGTCCTTCTGAAAAATGTGATAGCCACTACCTAGCATTGGAGCTAATGGCTGTGATTTTTGAACTACAGAGATGTGGCGGCACCAAAGCCCACTTTCATAATGTCGTTATTAGAGTCCCACAACTAACCAGAATAAGTCTTAAACCTACTTCCATTAGGTCTACTCTGATTTAGTATCTGATTTTGTTCTGGGGATTAGATACAGAGTTACCCAAGTTCAGCACCTTGGCTTAAAGAGACAACTGGACCCCCAACCATTGGACTATAAATTCTGTGAGTCTTATTTACTACTGTATCACCTAGTATATTGGCTGGATCATAGTAGGTGCTTAGCATATAGTGTTTTTTTGTTTGTTTGTTTCATTTTGTTTTTAATGAAAGAAGGAACAATAGGGTCAGAAAATTATTTCAGGTCCAACAGAAGGAACAGAACAGAAGGAAGGAACAAATGGTCATGCTCTTTATTCCAGAAGTATAGAAATACTTTTGAGGAGGACTGAGAAAGAAAACCAGATGTTCAGAAAATGTCCTTCCCTCTTCTCTTTCTATAACCAAGTCCTATGTTTTCATTCCAAGTCCAGTTTCTTCAATCAAGCCTTCCCATCTTCAGTCTACATCAGTGATCTCAAAATCCTTTGATAGAATACCCCATTACTAAAACAGTATTGAACATCCTGCCTAATACATATTAATTTGTTTACTATATCTTAAAAAGTTTTATAGGTTAGAACTATGTTATATAATTATAAAAATAGAAAATAAAGAAGGTGAGTTAAGCATGGAATAAAAAATCATGTTCCCTGGCAAATCAAAATGCTTTATTAACCTCTCAAGAAAAATATAATTTAAGTGAGTTTCATCATTAATGATATCGAATATAAATCTGTATTATAAATGATCTTGATTTCCAATTTTTTGGCTGACTTCTTGTCAGATGTGTGTAGACTTCCATTGTCTTTATCTAAAAAGATACATTGATATACGTTGTCATAAGCTGAGAACAATGAACGAGTGGGACCTTCTCTTTCTCCCTTTATTAGGGACCATGTATCCATCTGCTGGACATCTCATTTAGTTGTGGTAACATGTGACATTTGACATCTAGACAAAGTGAAAGCTCTCACATCAATTTATATATTAAACATTCACAACATTTAATTTCATTTTCCACCTTAAGAAAAAAATTAGAAATGGAATATCTAACATTTACTTCCTATGCTACAATAGAGACTACATATTTTTGCTATATGACTGAGTACTTGAATATCTAAAACTTTTCATTATCTGCCTTTGCTCAAGCATATTCATATGTTCCTCAGAACATTTTTAATGAAGATGATCATGTCTTACACTGCAGTATCCTACATATCACCCAAAAGCATCTTGTAAATAGTAAATGCCCTGTTTAATTAGGGGCTACAATGAATCAGAAAGTCCTATTGCTCTATGATTTTTTGATTCATTTAAAATAACTTTTTATTTATTTATTTTTACTTTTATCCTTCTTTAAAATTAAAAAAAACTTATTAACATATAATGTATTATTAGCTTCAGGGGTACAGGTCTGTAAATCATCAGTCTTACACAATTCACAGCACTCACCATAGCACATACCCTCCCCAATGTCCATAACTCAACCACTCTATCCCTAAACTACGCCCCCCACTCCCCAGCAACCCTCAGTTTGTTTCCTGAGATTAAGAGTCTGTTATGGTTTGTCTCCCTCCCCGGTCCCATCTTATTTCATTTTTTCCCTCCCTTCCCTGATGACCCCCCACCTCTCCTCTCTAATTTCTCATATCAGAAAGATCATATGATAATTATCTTTCTCTGATTGACTTATTTCACTTAGCATAATATCCTCTAGTTCCATCCACATCATTGCAAATGACAAGATTTCATTTTTTGCTGGCTGTGTAATATTCCATCGTATATATGTACCACATCTTCTTTATCCATTCATCTGTTGATAGACATCTAGGTTCTTTACATAGTTTGGCTATTGTGGACATTGCTGCTATAAATATCTGGGCGCGCGTGCCCCTTCGGATCACCACATTTGTATCTTTAGGGTAAATATCCAGTAGTGCGATTGGTAGGTCATAGGGTAGCTCTATTTTCAACTTTTTGAGGAAACTCCATACTGTCTAGAGTGGCTATACCAGCTTGCATTCCCACCAACAGTGTAGGAGGGTTCCCTTTTCTCTGCATCCTTGCTAACATCTGTCATTTCCTGACTTGTTAATTTTAGCTGTTCTGCCTGGTGTGAGGTGGTGTCTCACTGTGATTTTGATGTATTTCCCTGATGCTGAGTGACGTTAAATGACTTTAACAGTCAGAATCTAATACAGATCACCTCAATGTAGCTTATTGAAGTGGACAGTCTAGTAGAGCATATAGAATTTTTTTTAAAGATTTTATTTATTTGATAGAGAGAGAGAGAGATTACAAGTAGGCAAGGAGGCAGGCAGGGAGAGAGGAAGAAGCAGGCTCCCTGCTGAGCAGAGAGCCCAATGTGAGGCTTGATCCCAGGACCCTGAGATCATGACCTGAGCTGAATGTAGAGGATTTAACCCACTGAACCACCCAGGTGTCCCCCAAATTGTTTTCAATTGTATTGCAAACTATAGGCTATTGTATAATAGCTATAATTATTAGAATTTCAAAGTTATTTTATGAAAGTTTTCTTTTTTTCAAAACTATTAGCAAGTTTGAGTTTCATCTTTTATTTCTCTTGCCAAGTATGTAATACAGTATCCTTTAGACTGGTAACCTGAGGGATATAATTCAAATCCACATAATTTGAATCTAAACAGTTGAGTTACTTGTTCATGGATACTGACATAATATACCCCTTGATACTGAAGGTTCTTTAAAATGAGGTTGGGCCATCTCACAGACAAAACAAAGTCTATAGAAGTTTCTACATTTACTCTTCATTCTCACTATCTGCCCATCTCAGCCCTGGTGAGGGAAGTAAGTGTGATTCTCAGGAGCTACCCCAGGCATGTTCCTGTGTCTCTGGCTTCCTGTCAGATTTAGCCAATGGGAAGCAAGAAAGACAATCAGCTGGTGGGAGAAGGAGGCGACTCTCTCCCCTTTCCCAACTGCGATTCCCAAGAGACTTCTCTCTATTGTAGATAGGGCAGGCCCCCTTTGATGGCCCTCGCTTTTGTAGAGTGTAGTTATGCTGTTCCCTCTGCTCACTCCCTAGTGCCAGAGGTGATAACAGCTTCTTGCTTTTCTAGGTCCTGGTTGCTGCAACATCCTTGGTTGATTTCCTTAACTTTATCCACATCTCTGTAAATGATCCCCTCACCAGAGCCCCACTTTTCTAATCGAACCATGACGGATACATATGCTAAGCAAGGTTGGAGGGTTTAACACAGATCTTCAGCAGACTTGCTGCCGGGTGTATGTAGGCACAGCTGTAGGAGGCTAAGAATAGCTCTGTCTGCAGCATCTTTTTTTTTTTTTTTCTTCTGAAAATCTTTTGCAGTTCTGACTCCATTTTGGGGGGCTCAGTAAGGACTTTATCTTTTGGTACCAGCTTTTTCTCTTGCAATTGAATCCTCTCCCTACTCTCAAAAAGAACCTGATATTAGTCAGCAGTTACCCTTGTTACTTGACCACACACTATTTTAAAATAGAATTTTGGAGAAATGTACCTTTTCAATCTTCTCGCTCTCAATGTAGCATCCATTATTTTCAAACTTCTCTCCCTCATTTTATATAGAAAAACCATATTGATTATTAATGGAATGCAGCTCTGAATTCATGTGGAAGTATTTGAGGACCCAAAAGAACATTTTGAAATCAAAATAGGTCTTTAGCCTTGACAGTAAACTTGATCATTTCTTTGAGTTTAGGAATAGGAAAAAGTATGAAGTGACAGTCTAGGTATCTCTTTCCTCTAGGGGTGGACCTGTGATCTCTAGAAGCAGAGTAGGGGAAGGGTTGACCTATATGCAAATACTAAAGACCTATTTCTAGGAGCTATTTGGTTTCCTCAGCTTCTTCAAGGAGATAAAACCCACTTTCACCTAATCTCTTGGCATATCCTTCTTTCAAGAAAGGTGTTCCATCAGGAACTCTCCTCTCCTTTTTTGAGAAAAGATCAATTTCCTTCTTTTACTCCTAGGACCTTCTTATATATTTTGAATTTTCTCACATGCCTAGAAAAATAATCATAGTATTTTAGTAACCCTATATGATATCCTGAGGCATAGCCTTAGGCACCCCTTTTCTTTCTGCCTCTGATAATGACATTTCTGATAAAGTACATCTTTGTAATTAAACTTTGTTAATTGGATTAGAATAAAACCATATTAAAGCATTGATCCAAATTTTAGTGTTCTTGATAACAATTTGTTTGGTGCCTGTAGTACACAGTCTTATTTGTTATGATGTTCCTCCTTCCTTTCAGTTAGCCTGCAGACACACCTTGGTACCAGCTAAGAATTTTCTATGTAAGTTGAAACGTGGAGGGAGGCAGAAGGGAATACTTTTAATATCCCACCTAAACCTTTTGCTGCAGCCTTAAGCATTCTTTTGTTTTGTAATCAAAGGGGATATACTTGGTTGGCCACTGTCCTCTTTACAAATACTATTGATCTTTTTTCATGTATACAAATAATAATTTATGTCTCCATTTTTCCCTTTGCATTATAAAAGATTTTGAGAATATTTCACCCTACTCTTTAATTTTCTCCTCATATTCTTATTCTCTTATTCCTCATAATTTTGTTGTTTTCTTTGTTCCTTTCAGTGTTTTCTCCTGCTCATCTATATTTTGAATGTAGAAGAGCCAAAAAATGAATTCTGTAGCTTATGTAAAAACATGTTTCAGACAGTGGAAGTGTGCCTTATGGTCTTTGTGTTTTATACTCTGTTATTATGTCTAAGAATGGCAATATAATTATAGAGATGTTGTTGTTTCTTTAGTGAATTATCTGAACCCCCGCAAATTTCTCTGCTTTAATAATGCATAATCAGCCATTATCCATCTTGTATTTATGCTTTTGTTTAAGAAATTAATGACAAGCTGGCCATAATAGTAATAATTTGGCACTCTGCTTGGCGCATTCAATCCTCTATTAGTCAGATTTCATATATTAAAAAACAAACTCTATCTCCCAAAGAAATAAAATGTCAGACTGTGATCACTTAATATAAAAATATTTTAAGATTAGAATGTACAGTTTCAATAAACAACAATACAATGTAACAGTTTAAGGTGGGCTAGAAGAGGGTTGGTTACATATAAATACCTATGATGGTTACTGATTGTATTTGTTTTCCAAAAGAGTAAACCAAATCATCCCAAACGTTTATGTGCCCATCTTACATCGAAAGTCTTCCAGATAAAGATTCCATACATTCTTTTAGTAAACCAAATTTCTTTCTTTTTTTTTTTTTTTAAATATTTTTATTTATTTATTTGTCAGAGAGAGAGAGAGAGAGCACAAGCAGGCAGAGTGGCAGGCAGAGGCAGAGGGAGAAGCAGGCTCCCTGCTGAGCAAGGAGCCCGATGCAGGACTCGATCCCAGGACCCTGGGATCATGACCTGAGCCGAAGGCAGCTGCTTAACCAACTGAGCCACCCAGGCGTCCCTAGTAAACCAAATTTCTTATTTAGATTTCTTTTTCATATCAATAATTTTGTTTTCCAACCAAAGACTCCCTTGTTCTCCTTTGTTCATATCATGGAAAACAGTGTTCATGAGTAATTACCTTGTGGGCTTTAATAGCAATACACAGATGTATAGACTACAAAGAATCACCCTTCTCCTGCCATCAAAAAAAGGAGGGTAAGTTTAATGCCATTAGCCCAGCCAGTAGTGAGTAAAAAGGTCAATCCTAACTTCAGAAGATAGGTATTCTATATTCATTCTCCTTTATGGTGTGAGGCAGGATTGTGTTCATCAAAAAATAGTATGTTAGAAAATCATTAATATGTTCAGCGAAAGCTGAATATCTTAACAAGTTCCATACATAGTAAAATAAAAGTCTATTTTAAAATATGCAAGATGTAATGTGTAATAGAATATAATATGTAAATATATGATCATAGGTAATATTTATGTATTATACTGAGTACAAGCATGTGGCCTGTACTCGTCCTGTGTGTGTGTGTGTGTGTGTGTGTGTAGAAGAATCTTGTTAATAGGTACTATTATTAATCTTATCTTACAAATGAGGAAACTGAGATGAAGGAGATATTAAATAATTTGTCAAGGTCACACAGGTAATTAGTAGTAAAGTTACAATTTTATTTCATAATCTTAACAATTACAACCAACTTTCTCCTGTAAAATTGTTCTCTTTCATGTGGTTTTGAGTTCAGGATATTTTTGTGTTCATCCTTGATTTCTTGATATAATTTCCTTAATAGATTTCTATATTTTTGTGCTTCAAAGGAATGTTTAGTTTACTTTGGTAGTATTTTTACTTTTATGAAATTATTCTATATTATCTCTGGCATTGTGCCCTTATCAACTGTCACATTTTAAAGGTACATTAAAATACAATGGATTAACAAGTTGTCTTTGAAAATGCTCAGGCTCTCTGCTCAGTGATGTCAGTACAAGTCTGTACTTACAGTAACCAAAGGAAGGGTAAATTTATTTACTGTTATTCCATATTGACTGTTCCTTATCATGATCCCCAAATGATTGAAATATAGATGCATCTTTAGGAAGATTTCCTGACATAGTGCAAAAAATATCAGTGCTTTATATTTCTCTAAGATATAGAGCAAAATAAAAATTGCTGCTTCATATCCCTAATATACTTAGGGCTGGATGACCCTGACGTATAAATAGTTTAAAGAAAACTTCTAGTAATGTTTAGAAGATCCACTTAGAAATCCAGAGCCTGAAGAATGGTTGGCTCAGTTGTGGTGATTCAGAATAACTGGATTTCTTAGTTTTGTTGGTTAATCATTCACCTGGCTCTGAACTTGACTGATCTACATGGTCCTTGTGAGTACTACCACTTTAGTGCTACTACCACTGCTTCAACTGCTACTACTATTATACCATTCCTGTGAAAAGTTCCTTAGGTTTCCTGAATGCCAGGTATATTATTAAGCACTAAATCTATACCATTTCACTTAATTCTCATAATGATCTAATCAGGTTAGTTTACCCTAGTTTATTGTCAGATTCTTAGTATCAAGGTTAAAACTGGTGGGGCCCCTGGGTGGCTTAGTGGGTTAAAACCCCTGCCTTCAGCTCAGGTCATGATCTCAGGGTCCTGGGATCGAGCCCCTCATCGGGCTCTCTGCTTAGCAGGGAGCCTGCTTCTCCTTCTCTCTCTGCTTGCCTCTCTGCCTACTTGTGATCTTTCTCTATCTCTCTCTGTCAACTAAATAAATAAAATCTTTAAAAAATATAAAAAAGGTTAAAACAGGTACGTTTTTAATCTAAGGCACCATCACTCAAGTTTCCAGATACTAGGTCAGTCTCATGCCTCTGAGTACTTTTCAGCTGTCCTCTTCTATGTCGTAGGGCTCATCTGAGATGCTCAGTGGTGAGTGGCTACTTTGATGGAGGGAACTGAGAGCATATAAGACCTTTCAGTGTAGCCTAGGAATTATAATCTCATGCTCAAAAAATTGAAGAATGGCAGGATTGTGAAGGACTTTATTTTACTAAAGGAAATTAGTGTTTGAAATGGAAAAAATGGTCACATTGTAGAAATTTTAGAAGAAAATTGGTAGCTCTCCCTCCACATTCACACACAACCCACATGGATCAAAGAAGAAAGCAGATGAATCATTTTAAAAAGAATCCTATCTCTGTCAGTAGATGACCATCTTAATCACAATATTTATTTAGCACTTTGTTGTATAAAAGAGTATTTCACACACATTACTTCGTTAAATCATTGCAACCTGTTCTAAAGTGGTGGTTATTACTTTATTGGTTTTACAGATGAAGACACCGAGTCTCAGAGAGAATGAATCTTGAAGAGGATGAATGGTTTATGGCAGCTGCCCAGATTGGCTTTCCCATGGGTACTGCCACTTCTGTTTTGCACTTCACTGGGTCTTGTAAGATCTTCTAAATTACCCCCTCAGCTAGTGTCTGGAGGTACCTGTTAACCTGAGTATCTCGGCTAGCAGGCCGTGAACCAACAGCTAGGAAATGACTGCATATGTGCAGTCATGATGCCCTATGTCATCACCCAGTTTTGGAGGCAAGATGATGTAATACAACAAACTGACGAGGGCTACAAAAATTTTTTCAATTGGGCTACTAAGGTTTAGTGAAGAGAATGCTGAATTCAGGGATACAGATGCTTCAACTCCAACTCTCCTACTTAGGAATGCTGTGACTCAAGCATTTAACTTATTCTCTTAAGCATTAAATTTCTCATCCATTAAAAAGGATAAAAATGGACACCTGGGTGGCTCAGTTAGTTAAGCAACTGCCTTTGGCTCAGGTCATGATCCCGGAGTCCCGGGATCAAGTCCCACATCGGGCTTCTAGCTCCACGAGAAGTCTGCTTCTCCTTCTGGCCTTCTCCCCTCTCATGCTCACTGACTCTCTCTCTCTCTCTCTCTCAAATAAATAAGTAAAATCTTAAAAAAAAAAAAAGGACAAGAATATCCACTCAGTATACTTTATAGGATTGTTGAGAAGACCACAAACTCAATGCAGCATATGAAAGTTCTTTGAAAATGATAAGATGCCTGAGAAGTGTTCTGAGGGTGAAGAATGATGTAGGGGTAGAGGTTAGGCCAGGTTGTGTCCTACTGAGGCCTGAGTTTCATTGCCACCTTCTTGAGTTAGGATGGTCCAAAGTAAATTATGAACCATGTTCCACAATATACCAATGTGCATCTCAACCATTTAAATGAATTGCAGCTACAAAAGAAGTCATCTTCCTGGCATGCTTTTTCTTGATTTTGTTGAGACTGGCAAATGTGTCTTGTTGTTAAATTTAAAAAGGTCACACTGTGTAACCACTATTGGTTATCAGTATGTCCAAAGCATTAGGATAATAATACAAATAAACAGGTACAATTTTTCTCTCTGACAGAAGTCCCTGCTGTTAAAATGTCAGCAATCCCATTTAATAAAGTAGAATCATTATAAAGGGCTTGGCTTAACTCCCAGAACAGGAGGTTCCCCAGTGAGAAACCACCTGTTAGCAAAGTCTTCATCTCTTTGTTGGGAGTTACAGAAGAATATAAATTATCCAGAGAAAGTAACACGAAGTTTCCAGAGGAAAATTACGTCCTCCAAACAATTCAAAGACTGTATAGTTATACCTCTATTACTTGAAAGGATGCTTTCCAACTATACCCTCTGTTGACTGAAACATTTTTTTTAAGAGGGGAAAAGAGAGATGTAGGGGAAGGGGAAGAAGGAAAGGAATAGAGAGAATCTTAAGCAGGCTCCACACCCAGCATGGAGCTTGACACAGGGCTAGATCTCATGACCCTGAGATGATAACCTGAGTTGAAATCAAGAGTCAGTCGCTTAACTGACTGAGCTACCCAGGCGCCTCTTGATTGAAAATTTTTAAGAAGAGGTAGAAATCATTTTGAAGCAAAGGAAATGGAAATAGAGGTATAGAGTGATGTCAACCAAAATATAGTCCTTGCAAAATCATTCAGTAACTAGAATTCATTCACACTCACACTCAGGGATCATACACGCCCATTTAGAGAAAAGGTTGAGATGGGCTAAATGAATGGGTGACTGAATTTGAATAATGAAGCAAGTGGGAGTTGGGAATCCTGAAAGATATTTTGAATCACAAATTTCCTCCAAGGTCTATCTTATTTACTTCCAATCAGAATAATAATTCATATGGGTAGAGCTCCAAATTTCATATGCTATACCTTCATATCAAAAGTCCCATAAAGGTATCTGATACATTCATTGCTCCCTCCACCTGTCTGAAAAGCAGTAGAGGATACTGGCTAAGAGCATAGCTTCTAGAGTAGCTTTGGGTAAGTTACTGAACCTCTATATCTTAGTTTCTTCACATGTCAAGCAGGGATAGTGCTTACACCTATTGGATAGGGCCGTTGGGAAGATTACACAATTTAATGTATGTAAAATTCTTAGAATAGCTAAGGGTAATGGTATCTGACAAATACTTATTGAACAAAGTGGAA
Source organism: Nasua narica (assembly GCA_028533885.1). Taxonomy (NCBI): domain Eukaryota; kingdom Metazoa; phylum Chordata; class Mammalia; order Carnivora; family Procyonidae; genus Nasua; species Nasua narica. The sequence continues at coordinate 150,535,321 of CM052810.1, forward strand.
TGACATACAAATTTATATCAAGCTGTCGCTACTTGTGAAATTCATTTTACCTCCATAAGACATTTTTGTTTTCTAGTATTCTATGCAGTGATTCAGAGAATGAGAAAGTCAGACTGCTTGTGTTTAAGTTATGACTTTAGTCTATTAGCTGTAATCTTGGGTAAATTACTTATGTCTTATGCTTCTGTCTCATATGTAAAATGCGGACGATAAGAATGATAGAGGTACTCAGAGGTAGGTAATGAGTAAATGAGGTAAGACATGGAAAGCCCTAGATCAGTGTCTGGCACATGCTAAGTATTCATCCAATGCTAGCTATCATTACTATCAATTCTTCTGCAGTTTCTTCTCTCTTTAACTCTCTGAGACTACCAGATACTCCCCTAGGATCTCTCCCTTCCCAAATGTTTAAGACCAAACCTGGTCTAAATTGGAAGACGGAGGAGCATCTTGAAGTCATCACTCTATGTTGCAGTATTGCATCATCCTGTCCTCCAGGCAGAGCCTGATCTTGTTGGCTTACATGACTAGCTTTCTATTCTGATTCTTTTGACTTGGTTTCTACTCTAGCATTCCGATGATACTCCCTGGACTCTCTTGCCTCCAAGGTCCTTTATTTCTGCCCTGCAGGACAGTCACATAATTGAAATTCATTGCCAGATTTCTCTCATGTTCACTGCCTGGGGCTTCTGGATGCTTCTCATGTCTACAAGATTGCACTGGATGTTCTGTTGATTTTGGATTATTACATTTAACCATTCAGTGGAACCTCTGGTTAGTACCTGAAACCCTCCCATCTCTGTGAAGAATACATCCAGGTCTTAAGACCCTCCTTATCTGCTTTACCCAGTAAACATAGCCTCAATGAGCAAATAAGACCTATTTCTAGATTGATATTCTATGATTTCAACTACCCTTATTAAAAAATGAATACTTGAATATACACATAAGTAGACCAGATTTTCTCAACTCAGTATTTAATTCTCTTTTTTGGAAATTATATCTCAGGGTTTGTAAAGTGGCTTGTTTTTACTTATGAGTACAAGTATGATATTTCAGTGTGTTTAGTTTGTGCCCAATTTCCTCAATAACTTCTGGAATTATAATTTTAATGAAGTTAAAGATACATAAAATAGATGAGAGAAATTGGCCATCATAATATATGGAAATCACTAATACATGACTAATGTTGTTCTCAGTGACAGTTTACATCAAGCTATACCTATCCAGAGGAAGACAATGTGGGTGGTTTGAAAAAGAACAAACTGGTTCTTTTGGGTGTGGATACTGGTTTCATAAAGGGAATATTGGTTTGCCCTAGAAAATCTTTGCAATGCAATAAATTGAGTGACTCAGGTGTCTCAAGCTGGGGGAGAAAAAGTTCTCTTAGTAGCTGAGATCTGGGTAAATTGTGAAGGAATAACTTCTTTTTACCCTTTCTATATACTGTTTTTCTTTTTTCACTTTTTAACTAATTTAATAACAAATTTCCTTTTACCTGCTTGTGGTAAATAGAATTGCTTAAATGAGTGATTGAGAAGTAGAAACTTTAAAGATACTAGTTCTACCAGAAAGGAAAAAAACAGATAAAAAAACTCATCATAATGCTCCAGAAAATTTGTTTATTAAATGAACTTAATTATCGTTCCTAGAAAAGCGTTCATAATCATTCAAAGTAAAAATAAAGCATTTGTCAAAAAATGTGTACTGTTCAAAATTCACCTCAAGTGGCTATTAAATTTGAATGTAAATACCATGTGTTAAAATTATATAAAATTTAAAATTTAACTCCTCAATTGCATTATTTCAAGTGCTCCATAGCCACATATATCCAGTGGTTTACTATATTTGACAATCTGTCCAACAGAGCTTTCAATACTGGATCATGGGAGAAAGTTCAGCTGTACATCACTGATTTAAATAATTCCCAGGCTTATGATCCTGACTTCATAGATTCTTAGTTTAATGTTTTGTTGTTTTATTCTTTGGTCCCTGATCCTCTGGTCTTCCAGCCTCTTCTTTTGCCACTTTGTAGCTACCTGAATTGAACCTCCTTATGCGATCATTGATCTTTTTTATTCTACATCTCCCCCACCTTACACCTTATGCCCCAGGATTGCCCCTTTTCCTCTGGTTGCTTTCCGTCTTAGAATTTGGTCCAGATACAACCCTGGAAACCTCGCTTGTTCTTCTCTCTCTAGTTTAGTGACCCTTAAAGTCTCAGAGTCTCAAAAGCACGTTGTATTTATTTTTATTTTATGAGTCATCATGCTTGTCAAAACTGTTGTGTGATTCCTCTCCCATCTTGAGTTGCTTTATAGAAAATCCTGGTAACATATGAATTTTACTTCTGTTTAATTTTGAGCAACCATTACACTTTTGATTCTAATTTTCTTTTTAAGAATAAATGAAGAAAGGGAAAACTGGTGTTTGGATATAGAAAAGAGAAGTAAAGTCAATGGCAGTGGTTAGATTTTTCAAGAGGACTCATTGGACAAGACCAAGAGAAATACAGGAAGCAAAAACTGGCTTCAAAATTGCGCTCTGGTGGTATCCTTGAAGAAAAGATGAAAAGCACAGGGACTTTGTAAGGAACTCAACATCGGAAGAGATAATGCCATGGAATCCAAATAGTGGGCCAGAGGTTTGAAAAAAAAAAAAAAAACTTTGTTATTACAATTAGGTTATATACAGGTAACCAAAAACCTTTGCAAGCACACATGCTATTTTGTATCTCTGAGAGCTCAGTAGACCCGAGGATCTGGGATCCAATAGACCGAAGAAGTTGATTCCTGGTCAAGAAACCAGAGAAGTGAGGCATCTGGGTAACTCTGCCAATAAAGCGCCGACTCTTGATTTTGGCTCAGGTCATGATCTCAGGGTCCTGAGATTGAGCCCCACCTTGGGCTCTGTGCTGGTCCTGGTGCTTGCTTAAGATTCTTTCTCTTTTCCTCTCCCTCTGCCACCCTGCCCTCTCCGCCCCGCACACGGGCTCTCACTCTGTCTCTCTCAAAAACAAAAACAAAAAAACAGAGAAGCACTAACCAATTGGAAGACCACACCATGCCTCTTACTTTGAATGTTCTCTTCCACAAATGTTTTGCTGATTATTGCTAATTACAAATTATTATTAATATGAAATGAAGTCACTGATCTAGTATTTTGCTAGTGTTTTGTCTATAGTTGCATGGTTTAATAAACATAAATATATTTTAAATAGATGACTTAAATTTTCCGACCCTGTTTCTCTCAACTTAGTTTTAAGATCTTCAGCTATAAATCACCTTCGCATAGTGGCTTTTGGGAATCCAAGTTCTTTCAACTTATGTGTAATTATCTGCTTATTTGCTTGCTCTTTTATTAACTCCCTATACACTCACATGTGTATACACACACACCACACCCACACACACATACACACACACTGGTAAGAAATTAAAAAAAAACAATGTGTCTTTTATCTCTATATTCTTAACATCTATCTCATAATGGTTATATAATAGAAGGAGAAAAAGCAGAGAGAGGTGGATGAAAGGATGGAGAAAGTGGTTTTTATACTAAGTCCTTATATAGCTATTCTATAACTATAAATGTGCTCTTCACTTAGTAATATGGTATTTTAAAATTAGTTCTGTTAAGTTGTACTAGGACCATTATGTTTTATTTCATAGAAGATAATGAAAATCAATCTCTTACCATTTCTTAACTTTTATTGTCTCACAAAAGACATCCTTTTAACAAAGAATCCCTTTAGTGCTTTATGATGCACTTGTAAGGTCTGACTTCCCCAGCCACTAGATACCCTGAGAACGTTTTTCTTTTTCTGGTCTCTCTCTGAGGAGAAAAGAGCTTCTAACCTATTCTTTCTTTTTGGATTTTTATGAGATGCACTTATAGTATATTTAAAGTGGAAATCTTAAAAATGTATGTACCAAAATACTGATGCCCCTGGTTCACATATGGGAAAACTGGCATCCTGAAAGATAAGTCAGTTGCACGGGATCAGAGAGAAAAAATAGGATTATTTCAAAGACACTAGAGGTAAAACCCAGATTAGATTTAGAGTATCCAGTTACCTCAAGGGGCATCATCTACTACAAGACCATTTTTTTATTATTATTAAAAGAAAGAATTGAACTAATCTGTAATAGTTGTTTAGTCCCTTTCCCTGCTTTATCTTTACAGAGGCTTTTTTATTGAAAGTTTGAATGTTTGTAAAATATTATTGTTAGTTGTCAAATTAGAGACTAGATTTAGTGAAGTAAATAAAATTATTGATGTAGGGATTGCTTGCTGTTAAATTATTTCTTGGTCCCTAGATTGAGATTTTGATGTTTACAAACATCTCCCTCATTGAGACATCCGATTCTTGACATGATCAGTATTATAGGTGCTCAAATCATACTTTACCCTATTCATGTCGTGTCATAAAATTTCTATTCCAGGCTGAATGCATTTTATCATAAGAATGGACTATGACCATTCTCCTGCTGTTGGACACTTCAGTTATTTCCAAAGGTCATGGGTTAATAAAGTCATAGAGCTAGAAGGGGTTAGAGAAGATTTAATCCAGCTCCTTTCCTTTTATAATTAGATTTTGTAATTAGAACTAGGGTCTAGGGAGGTTAATTGACTTAGGGATTATTTTATTTTCTTTAGAAAAAATGTGAGTTATGTAATTCCAAAAATATTTTTTTCTTTTAAAAAAAGTAGTGAAAGAAAAATAAACTAAATCAGTCAAGGCACTTTCAAAATAGAATAAAAAATATGGATGAGTAATCTATCATTGGGGTGACTAATATATCATTTGCTATAAATATTTTCTTCACATTTTAAAAGGCAAAATATAGTCATATAACATAACTTTTATAGTCGCTATCACTGTAAGAAAGGGACACACAAAATATGGCACTGAGTGAAAATCAGAAAATGAGTTTCTACTCTGCTTTCTTCAAACTGAGCTAATTACGTGTCTATAAAGAGAGCGCATGTTGTAAAATAAACTTGGTTTTTAAAATTCTTTCCATTCTAATAATCTGAGTTATTGTAAGGAACAATAATACTTTTTCCACTTTAGGACATAACTATTTGGCCTTTAACTTATATTTCATTTCCTTATATAGTGTTTACAACACTATAATTTATGGTTTCCATGTCAGTCTAAATGGTAGTTTATTTGGTAAATGCCCTTAGGTCTTAGATATATGTCAGTTCTTGAGAGTTTTGCCTTTTCCTCTTCTAATGGTGTCTAAAGTTGTGATTTTTTAAGAATAGGTATATCAATGGGCTATGCTGCATTTTCCAAGAGCAGTGTGATGGTGAAGTTAAGCCTCTTCAAAGCTCAAGGCCTAGATCTTTCTCATGGCTAGACCTGGTTAAGACCACTGGACAAGGGATGAAAAAGAATCAGGAATGTTGACACTTAATTTAGGCTACGAAGAACATTTCCTTGCCAAATTACCTGAAGCTAAGATTTAATGTATGAATTTAAGTATCATCAAATTTTGAACAGGCTGATCCCTATAAAAGTCTCATAATACTTCTCAGGAAATGCTATTTAGTCCTAGGACTACTACAGATTTTGTCTCAGTTTTTTATATAGTTATATTTGAGAATAAAATGAGATTCTATCAAGTATTAGTGCCTGCCTTTGCCATCTAATATAATGGGATCTCCAGTATTAGCTCCTGATTCAGAGATCATCTGCAAATCACTGTCTATACCTTTCACATTCCTTTTTTCAAACTGACTTTAACTCATCTTGACCACTTATTCTAGACTGACATTTTCCCCCTAAAATAACATTTTAGGAAATGTGACCCTGGACTAGTTACTTAACCTCTCCATGACTTAGTTTCCTTATCTGTGAAATGAGACTCTGAATAATACCTTTACTATAGTGTTGTGAAGATTGCCTAAGAGTGCCTGGCCCATGATAAATGCTCAGTATATAGGTACATTTTTCAGGGACCTACTCGGTGCCAGACACTTTATATATACCATTAGAGTTTATCTCATGGCATTAATACCCATTTTATAGATGAAGAAATATGGACTTCGAAATGGTAATTTAATGGAGGTTTAATGAAGCAAGAGTTCAAGCCAGAATCCTCTGACGGATTCCATTATCTAAGGGCTATATATTTCTTCCTCCATGAAAACCTTAAAGAAAGGAGTTGTATTTTTTTCAGAAATAGTAGGGTTGAAAAGAACTTGTTTCACCCATGACATGATAATAAGCTAAGAAAGGAGTATATCAAATACCTGCTGTCTTCAAAATAAAAGACTTACCTGGTATGTTGCTGGGTGAGAGGGACTGAAGGCCTGAATAGTATGTGAGATCTGAGTGTGTTGGTCCATGGACTTAGACCTCCTCTCCCTGCCCCACCTTCCTGAATTCCAGCTACCAGTTGACATTTTTCCATGTTCCACCAGAACTTCAAGCTCAGTATGTACCCATGAGAACTCACCACCTCCTCCAAACTCTTCTACTTATCTTCTTTCTGCTAGTTTTATTGAGGACACTAAACATCCACCCTGTCATCCAGACTGATGGAGCAGAACCTTTCCCTCACGTCTGTATTTATTCATTCAAGTTTTGTCATTTCTACTTTTGCTATCTTACTTTCCACTTTTATTTCCACCCTACTTGTTCTTCAGGCCTTCCGTCCCTCTAATAAAAGTATCGCAACTTCTCAGCGTGCCTGGATAGCTCAGTCAGGTGAGCGTCAGACTCTTGGTTTCAGCTCAGGTCATGATCTCATAGGTCATGGGATCCAGCCCTACCTTGGGCTCCACAATCAGCAGGGAGCCTGCCTGAGATTTCCTCCCTTTGCCCCTCCCCCCACTCTCCCTCTTTCTCTCTCTCTAAAATAAGTAAATAAATCTTTTAATAGAAAATGTATCACAACTTCTTTACCAGAGTGTGTGTGTTCAGTTTCTACCACCAGCAATTTGTCTTATATACTCCTACCAGAGAAGACTTTCTAAATTCCTTCCTCAACTCTGTCCCTCTCCTGAAAGTCATTTCCAATGTCTGTCAGTTCTTGAAAAATAAATTCTAACTTCCAACAACATACCAGTGAGGACCACTTATAATTTTGCAAACATAAGATTATTTTTAGTTTATCTCTCACTCCTCCTTTTCATGGACCCTCATCTACATCCTACCTAGACTAATACCATCTTCCACCCTTCCTTCTCCTTTACATTCTTCTCATCAGACTTTTTCTATGCCTCTCTTTCTCTCTTTCTTTCTTTTGTGCCATTTTATTCCCCTTTTCTCAGCCAAAATCTCATATGGATCTTATTACTAAAGCACTTGATGTATTTCCTGCATTTCCCCTGGGGGTAAGAGTCATTCTCTCTCCCTTTCAGGACAGAAGAGGCACGATTACATGGCCTCTGGAAGCTGATTGCCAGGGCTCATTCTCTGCCCTTCCAGTTATGAGCCACAAGACCTGTGTTATTTCTTAACACCGTTGTATCTCGGTTATCACGTTGTAAAATGGGGACAGTAATAGTACCTATCTCCTTGATTGTTTTGAGGATTATATGAAGTGAAAAGCGCTTAGAATGGTGTGTGGCTCACAGGAAGCCCTATAAAATTTGTTAAATGAAAGAAGTAAGAATTGACTGTAGCAACTGGTTTATACTTCCTTTATGACAGTGATGACATTTTATTGACATGCGTGATGCATGTCTTACCTCAGTCTATGCCACCCCCAATTTGAGAATGGGATTTTTGCTTCTATCATTGTATATGTACATAATGAATGGGGTTTGGTACTTGATCCTCGAAAGAGTGAACTTTTATCTTCATTCTCATTAGAATTGTTTTAAGATTTGGGCCAGCCTTATCTGGTTATTAGTTGTCATAGCTCTCTGAGTAAGCTAATTGAGTTTTTAAGAAAACTGAAAAGTTAAAATCCTCCCTGGGACTTTTCAGTTTAGTATTTTTTAAGGACATAAAACCTTAGAGTCAGTTGATTAAGAGTTTATCCCTTCAGTCCTCAACCTCACAGGTTTTATGGTTCTTGTGTTTTTACAAACTGTACCGACAGATAATGATATGGTACCTTAGCCAAAGGGTTTTACAGATTGTTTCTAATTAAGCCATGGGGATGTCTTTGATCTGAGTATGTATTACCCTTACTTAGTAGGTGAGGAAACAGGAAGCAGAGGCACAGGGCAACCAAGCAATGTGGATGGGACTTAGAGCCATCTGACTCCTCCAGTGCCGGCGGCTGCCAACATGTGGGAACATTTCTCTGCTGCTCTGAACTTCTAGGATATGTTACTTCCGAATGTTCTAGGGTAATATCCAAGATGATAGTCTCAGGACCACACTGTGAACCACAGAATGCATCAGATCATGGAATTTTCTTAATAAGAATCAGAGAGTTGGAAGAGATCTTGGATACCATCTGGTTCAATTCCTAATGTATGAATCCTCTTTAAACTAATTTATTACCTGAGCTCATTCAGCCCTTATTTGAATACCTCCAATGTTAAGGAACTCATTATCTCTTAAGACAGCTTTTCTGAATTTTTCTAGAAAGAGCTTCTTCGTATCAAGTCATGGCTCATCTTGCAATTTGCTCATTTTGTAAGTTCTTTCTCTTCTTCCATAGGAAGGCTGTTCCAGGATGAGAAGACAGATATGGTGCCCCACCTCTGGGTCTTCTTCTCTAAGCTGAATATCCTTAGTTCTTTCGTGGGTTTCTAATGTGACCCAATTTTTCATATTTTACCTAAACACAAAAACCTCCTTTTTTGACGATTCTTAAGTAAGTGTATGTACAGTAGACTTTTCTTAGCTGGCAATTAATGCGTTCTCTCTTCTTTTCCTCTCCATCTTCTTAGGAAAAGAAAAAGCAGTGGTAGGCTCATTCCACTCTTATCCTTTCTCTGCTTTCCTATTGCACCTGCTGCTTCCTCCTTTCACACTCAACCTCTTTGTCTCTTTGTTTCTATTTCCTTCTCTTACCCCTCGCCCCCAACCCCCATGCAGGCACACTTCAGTACCTTGGTTCCTACCCAGGCTAAGAATTGCCTAAGCAAATTACCTCATGTTTGCAGACTGATATTGTAGAGATAATTTGCCTTTCAGCTGCACACATTAGGATTTGAATTCCAGCATTGCCATTTACTAGCTATGTTACCGTAACTCACTGCATTTCCATTTCTTCACCTGCAAAATGCAAAATTAAATTCTTCTCTCACTGGCAAGTAGTGACTATTAAATGAAATAGTAAATGGGAGAGTGCCTGGCTTGTAATAAGTTTTTAAGAGCTGTTGGTTTCCGTTCCAGTGTGGGTCTACATTCTCGAGAGCCCACCTACCAGTTTTATTATGGTTTGCTGCATCAAACACATATGTTTGCTCTCAGACCTGAGTCATCCATATTTTTTTAATATAGCACATCTTCAGTGTTCAGAATTAGTATGGCATGTTTGAATTTAAACACTTGTAATTGGAAGAAGTGAAAATCCAAACAATGCTTTGGGCGAGGCAAGTGAAGTGCAGGAGAAGATGATCATTGGAAACAGCTTGTCATGTAGATGAGCAATGCCCCCTTGGCACTGTTTTAAAAGCAAAAAAAATTACATATGGCAAAGTGCTTTTGTATATTTATCTAGTCGGGCATATTATTAACGTGTCTTCTTCAGCAGTTTGAGTTTGTGCTATGTTGTAATTACACATACTTTCCACCCTTTGTAGACTTCTCTTCTGCCCTATTTAGAGAAGAAAGTCAGTTCAAACATTTTTTCCTTCAATAATTCCCCTTCCCCTCCATGTTTGTGTGCTCGTGCACACGTGTTTACCCCTTAAAGCAGATAATGTCACTGAACCACAGTGGGTAATAGAGAAACCTAATCAGGATGAGACCCTGTCTTTCTCATCAACAGCTTCTCAACCTCAGCTCCAGCAACACTCTTGGTTGTTCTGTCTCCATTGTGACTCCCATACATGGTCTGCTTTCGGTTCCAAGGTTGGGCAGACTGCTCTTCAGTCTGGTCCATCTTCTTCTGAGATCAGACACCTGGATGCCAAAAGTGAATACCGAAAGAGAACCTCTTCCTAAGGGCCAGAACCACCTGCACAGAGCATTGGGAACTCTGGATTTAAAAAGTCCAAAAAGCTTTTCTGGCTTTACAAAGTCCAACAGAAGCTCATGCAAATTAGATACTGCACATTTTCATTGCTATGTTAAAAAGATGAATAACTCAAATGTTATGGTTAGAAGACGTTTCAAAGTGAACTGTGTTGCTGTCCCCACCCCCACTTCATCCTCATGATTTTCCATTAGGTTAATATACTAGACATGTTATGAAAAACAGTCAAATACATATTATGTGGACTTAGGTTTGTAATATTCACTTGGAGCCCTCCTGGGATATCACTCCTGATGCCTCTCAGAGCAAATGTGTGTCTGGGCCATTAGCCAGGGATTTAAATCGGCAACTAGGTGTATGAAGGAGGAAATGGATCCTTTAGAATTGTTGCAGGTATATTAACAATGTGCTGAAAAGTACAGTCAAGGTTCTTGACTTCCATGAGATCAGAGTGCTAATGGGTAGAACCAGTCCTGAGTTACACTGGACTTGAGAAGTAACCCTCCTTAGGCTTAAGGCTAGGTGATTCTCAGGAAAAGCCAAAGCTTGTGGTTCATGCCTTTTGTTTCCAAAAGATTGAAAGACATAATTTACCAAATTACTGACAAAGGCATCAACAATTAAGTGGCTCTTCCTGATGAAATAAAGAGAAGTTAAACCTTAATTACTAATGACTTTTTGCCCCTAAAACCTTGAGGGAGGAAGGGAAAGAAAAAAAGCAGAGAATTATGTAACACAGTTATGAATGGTTCAGACAACTCAATTGAAAATTATTGTGGAGCTATCTTCTAGTCCAGTGTTGTTTTACAGAAACAAAAATTGGTGGATTGGCCACTGTCAAGCAAAAATGTGTTCCAGGTTATTTTTATGTATATATGTATTTTTATATTGATTGGATTCTCCCATCATTGGATGAAGACCTTTGCTGGCTAGTGTTGCAATCTGAGCTCCAGGAGCAGGGTGTTTCTCTCTGGCTAACTCAAGGCAGACCCTCCTCCAGTGTCACCGAACACAGCCCCTACCTCTGCTTCCCACCTGGAATTTCCCACCTGGGACTGTGGTGTGTTTGCCCTGGTCTGGCTCCACCGCCTAATATCATCACTGGGACCACGTTTTGTTCATCTGTGAACTCCACGTGTTTTATAAGTGATTCACAAGCTCTTGGTGTTCAATAATTAGTTTTCGCTGAGAAACATAAATAATCTACTTAGCTACATATAGAAGATTTATTTATTTATAAGTAGAAATGGTTTTTTTTTTCCTTCATTCCTCTGAGTATTTTAATGTAGATTAACTAATTAATGAAAATCCATTTGTTAGAGTTAGGGACTTGAGGAAATAGGCTGCATATAGCAGGACTTGGGAGGTAGAAGGAGCCATAGTAACATATGTTCAAGGATTCTGCATTAATCGAGCACGTTTTCATCAAGGGACATGCATGACCCTACTATGATCTATCACTCCCAAATGTCTGGATCTTAATTTTAAATTTTGTAGTTGGGGCTAGAGATAGACCTAGAGATACAATAATGCAGTTGCCTACTTTTATAAGATAGTTTTGACCTATAAGAAAAAGGTACAAGAATTCTTAATAGAGCCCTCTGAAGTGTGTGAGACTAGTTTATAATGTATTTAATAAAGGGTTGAGATATGAAGCAACTATAATAAATTAGAACATATCAGAGAACAAAACAAAATTATGAATTACTCTCTTAAAACTAACTTGTCAGATGATTAAACACACACTCACACACACATATGCCACAGTATTTTATAGCACGTATTTTTTTAAAAGTAGTATTGCATATTTCCTTTTAAGATTTAACTGGGAGAAAATATTGGTATTTCCAGCATATTGCATTTTTTCCATACATAACACAGCCCTCCTCAAGAGTGCCCTCCTTAATTCCCATCACCTATTTCACTCATCCCCCTTTGTTCTCTATAGTTAAGAGTTTGTTTCTTGGTTTGTCTCTCTCTCTCTTTTTTTTCCCTTTTTTTGTTTGTCTTGTTTCTTAAATTTTACATATGAATGAAATATGGTGTTTGTCTTTTTCTGACTGATTTATTTCATTCAGCATAATACTCTTTAGTTTGCAAATGGCAAGATTTCAATCTTTTTATTGCTGAATAATATTCCTGTGTGTGTGTGAGTGTGTGTGTATATCACATCTTTTTTATCCCTTCATTTATCAGTGGATACTTGGACTGCTTCCATAATTTGACTATTGTAAATAATGTTGCCATAAACATAGGGGCACATGTATCCCTTTCAATTAGTTTTTTGGGTTGTTTTGTTTGTTTGTTTTGTATTTTGGGGGTAAAGTACTCCGTAGTGTTGTTACTGGATCCTAGAGTCATTCTATTTTTAACATTTTGAGGAACCTCCATATTCTTTTCCATAGTGGCTGCATCACTTTGCATACCCAACAGTGCAAGAGGATTCCTTTATCTCCACATTTATGCCAATACTTGTTTCTTGTGTTTTTGATTTTTCGCCATTCTTTTTTTTTTTTTTAAGATTTTATTTATTTGAGAGAGAGAGAGAGTGAACAAGCAAGAGGGAGGGGCAGAGGCAGAGGGAGAAGCTTAACTCCTCGCTGAACAGGGAACCCAATGCTGGTCTTGATCCCAGGACCCTGAGATCACAACCTGAGCTGAAGGCAGAGGCCCAACCCACTGAGCCACCGAGGCACCCCTGATTTTAGCCATTCTGGCAGGTGTGAGATGATATCTCATTGTAGTTTTCATTTGCATTTCCCTGATGAATGATGTTGAGCATCTTTTCATGTATCTGTTGGCCATCTGGATGTCTTCTTTGGAGAAATATTTGTTTATGTCTTCTGTCCATTTTTAATTTGATTGTTTTTTGGGTGTTGAGTTTTATAAGTTTTCTATATAGTGTGGATACTAAACCTTTGTCAAATATGTCATTGAGTTTTATAAGTTTTCTATGTAGTGTGGATACTAAACCTTTGTCAAATATGTCATTTGCAAATATCTTCTCCCATGCCATAAATTGCCTTTTAGTTTTGTTTATTATTTCCTTTGCTGTGCAGAAGCTTTTTATTTTGATGTCATCATAATAGTTTATTTTTGCTCTTGTTTCCCTTGCCTCAGGAGATATATGTAAAAAATGTTGCTATGGCTGATGTCAGAGACATTACTGTCTGAGCTCTCTTCTGGGATTTTTATGGTTTCAGGTCTCACATTTAGATCTTTAATCCATTTTGGGTTTATATTTGTGTGTAGTGTAAAGAAGTGGTCTAGTTTCATTCTTTTGCGTGTTGCTATCCAGTTTTCCCAACACCATTTATTAAAGACACTATCTTTTTCCTATTGCATATTCTTTCCTGCTTTGTCAAAGATTGACCACATAATTATGGGTTTATTTCTGAGTTTTCTGTTCTGTCCCATTGACCTACGTGTCTATTTCTATGCTAATACCATACTGTTTTGATTACTACAGCTTTGTAATGTAACTTGAAGTCTGAAATTGTGATATCTCCAGCTTTGCTTTGCTTTTTCAAAATTGCTTGGGCCATTTGGGGTCTTTTGTGGTTCCATATACAATTTAAGATTGTTTGTTCTAGTTTTGTGAAAAATGTTATTGGTATTATGATAGTGATTGCATTAAATGTGTAGATTGCTTTGGGTAGTGTAGATATTTTAATAATATTTGTCCTTCCAGTCCATGAGCATGGAATGTCTTTCCATTGCTTTGTGTTGTCTTCAATTTCTTTCATCAATATTTTATAGTTTTCAGAGTACAGTTCTTTCACCTCTTTAGTTAGGTTTATTCTGAGATATCTTATTGTTTTTGGTGCAGTTGTAAATAGGATTTTCTTATTTTTCTTTCTGCTGCTTCATTATTAGTGTTTAGAAATGCAACAGATTGCTGCACATTGATTTCGTATCTTGTGACTTTACTGAATTCATTGATCAGTTCTAGTAGTTTTTCCAGCTTACTGTATTTATTCACCCCATGCAATCCTTGCCCTACTATTTCTCTGCAGCTTCACCAGTTGAGGGTGCACCACCCCCTACTTTACTCACATTTCACAAACCTGATTCATAGTGTTTTATGACATTGAACCAATCTAGGGAGGCAAGTTTAGAAGTGAGTACTCATTACCTTAGATGCACTCTATAATGGTTAACCCAAGGGGACCTTGAGATACGGGCATTCTACCAGGAGACGAACCAAAGCAATTTTGGTTACAACTGACTTGTGGTTTGATCTTTGCAGATGTACTTAACTTTGATCTAGGTTTTAGGAAGTCACTGCAATTCAGTAGAGCCAAATGTGGTAAGTGCCTGAAGACAATGACATTATGCATATGTTTTGTCAGCGGGCTTTTTTTTCTTGGTCAGAAAGGGAAATTATGAGTCCCTCATATAATTCGTGTGTTACAGGATGGTAGAAAGGCAATCACACAGCTTTAAAAATAGTTATTCAATTATTCCAGTAACCTAGGAAAAAAACATAATCTCTAGGAGAAGGATTCTCAATATTGGTTTCTGACAAATGGTTTTCCATTTTATTTAGTATGTTATGTTCAGTATTCCTTAATTTGGAGATCAGAATTACTATGAGAAAGAGAGAGGGGAGCTGTGTATTTTATGTATGGTATTACAAAAGTATTATACATTTTATATGTTACATATATACTAGGAATTATGTCATTACAAAAATATACATATATATTACAAAAATTAAATGTGCATGTAAATGAAAATGGCAACTTAAGTAAATCACAAAATACTAGGAAAAATAACAGTGCTTCTTGGAGGCTGAAATGGGTGATTTTCAGATGAAATATTAAGTAATTTTTACTTCACAGGGAGTAAAATCCATGGAGATTTTTATTCCAGCCTTACATAGATATATATAGTTTATTCTTTAAAAGATTTTATTTATTTAGGGGACAAGCAGAGGGAGAGGGACAAGCAGCTCTGTGCCCAGTGCAGAGCCAGACATGGGGCTTGATCTCACAACCCCGAGTTCATGACCTGAGTGTAAATCAAGAGTCAGACAGACACTCAACTGATTGAACCACCCAGGCACCCAGATATATATATAGTTTAAACCTATAAACAGGCATGAAGAGAACATAGATCATTTTTTCAATTTAACCAATAGCATTTCTGAATCCAGTTTTGTCATGATTTATCCTCTTCTTTCTAACAGGGATAATTACAAATATAATTTAAAATAGACATTTTTTGCAAGTGATAGCTTTTTACTATATGATAGTAGTAGAAACATTTAGAATCCATTTAGTAGAAAGCACATTTCTCCCTACCTAATAATTTTCTATGTATATAAAGAGGAGTGAGTTTAGCACTGTTCCTTATCTTGGTCCTGTAGACTGGAAAGTTGATTGATAGTTATATATATCCTTAAACACCAATGTAGTTTTGAGAAAGCAGTTTGCTAACATCATGGAATTTGCATAAAGGTGGTAACATCGGGGCGCCTGGGTGGCTCAGTTGGTTGAGCAACTGCCTTCGGCTCAGGTCATGATCCCGGAGTCCCGGGATTGAGTCCCATATCGGACTCCCGGCTCTGCGGGAAGTCTGCTTCTCCCTCTGACCTTCTCCCCTCTCATTCTCAGTCTCTCGCTCTCTAATAAATAAATAAAAATCTTTTTTTAAAAAAAACAAAAAAGGTGGTAACATCGTACACTGTGCTTATAATATATGCACATGTCATAGACAGATCACAAGTCAGGGAGTATAAAACCACCTTCTAATCAGTTCTTAAAAATACATATTTGTAAGATTTTGTGTTTTTTTTTAATGTAAAAAGTATAAATTATAGAAAGAATTTTATTATCTGTTTAATTTAAGCCAGTGTATACAGCTCAACTACAAGTGTTCCTTCTTATTCCCAGTCCAGTGTAGTTGTCTTGAGGGCACGATATTTTATAACATTTGGGGAAAATAATATTATTTAGCAATAAATGCTTATTTTTTAAATATATTTTTTATTTACTTAAGAGAGAGATTGAGAGCATGAACGGGAGGCGGGGAGGGGCAGAGGGAGAGGGAGCCCACTGAGCAGGGACCCTGATGTGGGGCTCAATCCCAGAACCCCAAGATCTTGACTCGTGTGGAATGCAGATACTTAACTGACTGAGGCACTCACGTGCACGTGCAGCGATAAATGTTTCATATTCTTATTTAATCCAAGGGTATATTTGAGAGGAGAGGGCTCGCAAAACTTATAACCAGAAATTATGTTGAATAGTTAAGTACAACTTAGGGGTCAAATCAATATTGTTATGTTCTAACGGAAGCAACCATCCTTCTGGTTTTATATGTATCCATATGAACAACAACCACCACACTTTTTTGAACTATAGTTTTTATCTTCTATTTATGTATCAATTCTGAATAAGTATCAACCTTTGTATGTATGCATTCTCCTTTTAACACATTTTTTACATTAATGCTATGTAATTATCTCAAAGTACATAGACTGTAAATATTCTAAGTATCTAAGCTCAAGAAACATGAATAGGGTGGATCACAATGCAGCAGTTCTTCTGGATCCTTCCATGAAGACTAAGAAAATTGTAAGCAAGAACTAACATGAAGTCATTCAGTACGTGCTGGGTTTTTATTAGACAAAACTTTCTCTTCTTCAAAATAGGAAGACGTTTTCAATGGTAAAGTGATTTTATCCTTTTAGATTGAATATATTTTAGGGCACCTGAGTGGCTCAGTCGTTAAGCGTCTGCCTTCGGCTCAGGTCATGATCCCAGGGTCCTGGGATCGAGTCCCACATCAGGCTCCCTGCTCTTCGGGAAACCTGCTTCTCCCTCTCCCTCTGCTGCTCTCCCTGCTTGTGTTTCCTCTATCGCTGTGTCTCTCCCTGTAAAATAAACAAATAAAATCTTCAAAAAAAATTGAATACATTTATTACAGTTAGAACTTTGCGTGTCAAGAAACAAATTTTCTTATCTTCCAAGATAGAAGAAAAAGCCTATGGAAGAAGCACACGTTTAGAAAGTACTGTTACGAATTTTAAGCTCAGGCCTTCTCCAAGAACATAATTGTAGATCCTAATTTTGGAAATAAGAGTCCCATCCATCTCAAAGTGGTAACAGTCAGTTAGGAATAAGATCCATTGACCTCTGACTTAAGATTGTCTCTCTTACTTCGGAATTAAGCATCTCAGGAAGCAGATGCTGAAGAAAGAGGCTCATTTACAGAAGAAAGTAAAATAGGCAAATTGCAGTAATCTTTCCAGAATTTTTTTTTTTCTCTTAGACTTATAATTCAGGCCATAATTTAGGAACTATATTGCTGCTTACCACTGGCTATCTTGAAAGTGAAACATACTATCCTGGTCAGAGCCCCATTTCCCTAATGGTGATTAGAACTGGGCTGAGAGCCCAATGTAATAAAAACAGTCTCAGAGCTTTTTCACTAAACAGTCTGGGAAGAGCAACATTGGAGGTTTTATTTCTTGAAAAATACACAACGTCCATATGATTAAATGCCCTTCAGTTTCTTTTCCACCGCAAGCTGCACCCTCAGGCCTTAAGGGTGCCAAAAATTGTGCCAGCTCTTCTCTTAACCCATCACCTCAATATTGCTCTTGAATCTGTCTTGATACCGAGCCTTTTAATTTTTCTTTATTACAATTCACCTTTCTTATACTAAATGAAGTGTCTTCCCTCATTTGAGAAAAGTGAACTCGTTGGAGGAAAAAAAGTAAAAACAAAGATTTTTCATTCCGCATGTATCAGGGCAAATCCTTTTTCCTGTCTTATGAATTTAGTGAAGTGTTCAAAAACTTTGCCGCAAAGATTGGCTGGGCTATTTTTCTTTTTAAATGAGGCCAAGTCTTGTTGGCACCCATGACGAAGACCATACTGTGCAAGGGGCAGGTTGCCAGCAGGTTTAACATTCAAGTCCAGGCTTTCACAGTGTCTGCTCTAAGCTACTTCAAGATTCACGCAGGAAAGCCACCTTGCAGGCCAGTGGTATATGTTCTGCACAAGTATTCTTTTCCCTGCTTTTCATGTGGTCGCATTGGAAATCAAGTGATCACTTGCTTTCTCTCATACAAAAAAAAAAAAAGAAGGATGGAATTGGGGCAGCTGGGTGAGAGGTACAGGATAACCTGTGCCACTTTTACAACTTGTGAGGCTTAAACTATTTAAAAATCAAAAAAAAATTTTTTTATTCTAAAAGGGGCAACCAGAACAACTATATATGGAAGAATCAAACTGTAATATATAAGTATGGCTCTATCTTAAGAAAATCAGTTAAAGAAGGCAGCAATATGAAGTAAAACACAGGTTTTTGTTTTTTTTTTTCCTTTATATGGCTTTAGGTACATGTGTGAGGCTTACACTATGCCTAAAACCCTTTACTACTAGCGCACTTAGTGGAGGGGGGAGTAGAAGAGTATTAGGTTATTCTTTAACCCAAGCAAAGTGGTTATTTAATAATAAATGGAAATTTAAGTCTGTCCCTGTCTCTATGTAGGTTTCCTCTGCTTCTTTTGACCTCTCTTTCCTCCTTCCCTCTACTCTGACAGTTCTGACATTAAAAATATTGCTGGATTACTCTAATTCTATTGCATTAGAGAAGTACCAGTCAGGCTAAGGTTTTATAGAGCCTGGTTTGGATCAGTTAGGGGCGGGGAGAAAAAAAATGAAAAAAAAAAAATCACGGTAAATGTATCCTTATTGCTACAAACATCAGTTACTGTTAGGTTGGGAGCCCGGTTTTGGAAATCAAGCAGCACAGATTCAAATCCAGATCATCCTCCTGACGTGTGATCCATGTGACGTTCAGTGCCTAATATCCTTATCTTTAAAAGGGGGTGGCCACGATATTATCTACATGTTAAGTGCATTAAGAGGATTGTGTGAGTTAGTACGTGTGTGTGGGTGTGTGTGTGTGTTTAACATAGAATATCGGTGAGTATTAGCTTATTTTTCTAACTACAGGCTAATGTTTAGTACTGCCAAGTCTTCAAAAATGTTTCTGGATATTTGAAGTATAATTTACAACACCTCATCTGAGCAGAATAGAAAGTATGAACAGTAAAAGATTGTTGTGTTGTGGACTCAGCACATCCTAGCTACTTAGGCTCTCCTACTGAACAGTCCACTTTCCAAATGTATGTTAGACAGGCTCATGTAAATAATTTAGTTTCTGCTGGTGTTTATCATACATTATTAAAAAACCAACATGCAGTGGCTGCTGCCTTCCATTCACTAGAAGGTCCTGCATTGTTACTTTGCTCCTATGTTTCCCATTTCTCCTCCAGGTATAATATGTAAATGTAAATTTTTAAAATGGATATTCTGGATATATCTTAAATTTAAAGGAGCTGCCCATATTTCAACCGGCCAATCTCACTGTAACTAAATGGGATGCGATTTGAGAGGTTGCGTAGACTCTTCACGATTTGAGACAACTTTGTAAAGAAGTGTCCAGCATTTACCCAGTCTCACAGTTTTACTGACCTCTCTTCACTTAAGCAGTTTTATTTGAGAAGAAATTAATAAAGCATTCTGTATAATGAATACAATGAATATTAATATCTAATGTCCTAGCATATGTTGATTCATTTTCAAGTTACAAAATTAAGTGATTTTTTTTTCCCCTTGAAATCATTTAGGAAATTTGCCACAGAGTAGGGAGGCTCCCAACAATTAACATGTCCAGAAAAAGAAGTCATAAATTGAGCCATAATGTCCGATGACTGAGTCTGAGGTGGGGTTGGACTGTGTAAGGTCAACCCCATATAAAGCATATAAAATTGATTTGTCCCCAGAAAGGTGAAGTTAGCTCCAGGTGAAGAGGTGTTTTACCAACATACATATACATGAAAGTCCCTGCTATAGGTCCCTTAACTATGAAGCGAGATTGTCTTTAAGTTTTGAAAATAAAATATAATGGCAGATTTTTATTCAGAACATAGAGCTTGGATATGTTTTTGTTTGAAATCTATCCTTTCCATTGTTATTAAGCATGTATTGGCTCACCATATAATATAAATTAAAGGACAACTAGTCTGCATGAATTTCTTATTCTTATGGAGTTTATGAGATTACAGTTTTTTTTTCTGAGTTAAAATATACAAAAATCCGATTCTTTTTCTTTTTCTTTTCTTTTTTTTTTTTTTACAAAATAAGGTTTTCTTATGCATATGAATAAACTCATTTAACTTTGGAACTTTAAAAAAAAATAGGGCATCCTACAAGGAAACACATAGCAAAAACACATTACAAAAGTAATTTGTCTCAAAGATAAAGGTGGAATCAGTCTTGGCACCTTGTCTATTTATACTTAAAAACTAATAGCTGGAGTGCCATTATAAGAATTGGTTATATCTCTTAGTTCTCTTATTCAGGTGTAACTCTCCCAAACTGGAATGCTATGCTTGCCTTGTATCACCTAGATCACAGTACACCCAGCCCTGCACAGTGTAGACACACAGAAAAATTTGCCTAAGTGAATGTGTCAGTATGTTAATTGTGCTGATTTAAGGAAGCCATAATAATCATGAGTAGTTAAGGTTTATATTAAGTGAAATAATTAATGTCACCATCAGAAATCTAATGTCAGCCTCACTAACTTCAGTGTTAGTACCTACTAGCCTGTAGGAGTCAGCCTTATTAAAACCTAGGTGAACCCTTTCCCATTTGATTGGCAATACGTGTTCAGTTTAGTATATTATTGGCAAATATAAATATCAGTCTCGAAATGTAAGCTGTTTGCATAAGCATGTTGCAGATTTAAAAAAAATTCATTTGTTGGGTCCCTATTATGTGCCAAATTTTCTGATATGCTCTGAACGTATATTATGTCATATAATCCTCAAAGAAATCTGGGAAATAGACATTCTTATCCCCATTCTAAAGATGAAAAAACTGAGGCTTATACATTTTTAAACACTAATTGGTAGAAGAAAATGGTAAGACTCAAACACATTCCCTGGGTTCTTTCCTTTGTACCAGCGACCTTAAATTTTTGTTTCTATAAGATTAAAAATTTTTTGTAGTAATGCAATATGAATACTAATGTAACACATGATAGTTGTATGACTAAAATGAACTATCTACCTTTATAGAAGGATAGGCTGTTTTTACGAAAATAGTGCCACCTTAAACAGGTTATAACTATCTTGTTATTGCTACAACTGCCTACCAATTAAGTAAGAGTGGATTTTAATATTCTCATTTTAATATTTAGAAACAAAGGCACAAAGTTAAATGTTAAGTTCATAAAGCAACATATTTAGAAATAAAGCCATGAAGGTGTCCTTAAGGCTTTATAAAATCTAAATTATTGATAACACGCTAATGACTATAAACACGATCTGAAATTCTGTTTTTAGAATATTTTTCTTTATGTGAAATTTTGTACTGTGACCACAGAAAAAATATTTTCTAAAAATTATTTTTGTTTATATTTTTATTATTGATATAATGCACATTCATTAAAGAAAACTTAAAAATACAGAAAAGTGAGATAGATCTAAAAGAAGAGAAAAATCCCAGCCTTGAAATAAATACCTTGTTTGAATGTTGACTTTATCACTAGTATTTGTACCAAGATTCAATGGCACATTTACCCCTTGTTAAAAAAAGTCATTTTTGAAATTACTTGTTATATTTTGTTGATACAGTCTACTTATTATGGTTCCTGTTTATGTACAAGAAGAAATGCATTTTGATACTTGAGGCCAAAATGTTGTAATTCACTGGTCAATTTGCCTCTTGGCAATGTCAGAGTTTGTAGTAATCTTTTGAAAAATTTCCAAGTCACACCAGCATGTTTTGCCCTAGGAGAGCACATATCATTTACTTCTGTCCATCCTTTCATCCTGGAGGACTTTAAATAGAATGTGTGGACCCTGGAAAGGTGGGTGACACCTGGGATAGATTTTTGTAGAGGCCTCGGAGCCTTCCAGAAGATTGATTATGCAGCATTTTCTGCCAGCTTCACCCCAGTTATCATCCTATCAGGAAATTTGGTGCTGGACCTCATTGTGTTTCTGATAACTCAGATGACTTTAGGACATTCCCTTAATCTCTTAAAGTTTGATTCTATTTTTCAAATATATGGGGAACGACCCTGATACCCTCTAACTCTCCTAAAGAAAGAAAAATTCATTTGCATTTGAAAAAAAAATAGTAATTTAAACTCTTGTGGGAACCATTTGTGTTGAGTGTTTAAAACAGCCAAATGAGGGTGCCTGGGTGGCTCAGTTGGTTGAGCAACTGCCTTCGGCTCAGGTCATGATCCCGGAGTCACGGGATCGAGTCCCATATCGGACTCCCGGCTCTGCGGGAAGTTGGCTTCTCCCTCTGACCTTCTCCCCTCTCATTCTCAGTCTCTCGCTCTCTAATAAATAAATAAAAATCTTTAAAAAAAAAAAAAGATAAACCTTTAAAAAAAAACAACAGCCAAATGACTTTCTCTGAGTTCAGGTGGACCCTCAGGCTGCCTTCTTACTTCACTGAACATTTCCTGACGGGCAGTTGGGAGTTGATGGTACAGCACGAGGAAGTCGAGGCCGTTTCTTGGAGGCATCATTCTACTGAATCTTATCTTTCTCAACAAATTCGCTTGGGAATGAATTATTGCAAGGCAGGAAATACTAATTCTGTGCTTTTATTCTGCCTTTTTAGCACCTTTGGCCTTCTTGATCTGGGATTGGTTACAAAATAATGCCTGTTTGATTGTTTAAATATCACTGGTTAGCTATAAGCTATAATAATAAAACATCTGTGTGAAAGAACTTAGTTCGGAAAAGCACCTGGAAACTAGCAGATGGAAACACAATAACAATCATGTAGCATGACTGCAATTCTGACACTCATGCAGCAACAGAAGTTGGTGATCCGGTTCCCTGTTACCGACAGGGAGAGGCCCGTTGACTTTCTCTACTCTTACTGAGTATGTATCGTTAGCTGTGCTGTGGCACTAGGTCCATCAAGCACCGCGTGCTCCAAGAAGTGACAGGGTGACCAGCTGTCCGGGCTGCTGCTGGCTGTCTTCACATGAGTCACATGGGGCAGCCTGTTAGTGCTGCTGCCTGACTGCTGTCAAAGTTTATTTCCCTCTCTGCTAACTGGTTGAAGATGTCTGTACCCACAAAAATTTTGAGTCGTGTATTGTAGGTAATTTTGTGCCTGGCCCAAGCTTGAAGAGTTAGTTTATTATGAATGGATGATATAGAACCTACCATCTGTAATTTTTTTTTTATGTCAAAAGTTTGGAAATGAAACACATGTTATTATTTGGAAATAGTTCAGTGCATGAGTGTATCAAAAATTGGGTCATTTGTTTTCCTTTGTCTCTCGCTTGTTTTTTTTTCTTGCGTGACATTTGACATTTTGGCAAGCTAACAATGGAGGATAACCCATTACTAGAGATTGCCTTTCATTGGGAAGCAGGTAAAATGCCTGGAAATGAGTCAGAGCCAAGTAAATCTAGGTCACAGAGGTATCTTAGTTTACAGGATTAAGCAACACTATATGTGTGGAAGAACTCTTAAAGTCTACAGCTGTAAGGTGTTAGTTTAAGTGTTGGCCCCAACACTACTAAAACCCCACACTAGTTCACAAACTGCATTTCTGGTGCATTTTGAAAATGCACATGACTGCGTTGCATTTGCGCTTTCCAACTTGGGGACAGTTGAAAGCCAGGGATCTGCTGGTTGAAATGTTCCCCTCTGAAGGGCAGCAGGTGAGAGTCTAGCTTTCTTGCTGCAATAAATGCCATTTCAGCTTCTACTTCTTGCTGCCGAAATTGGATGGTAGAGAAGGCCCCCAACGACAATTCATGCACTCATCTCTTACCTTGCTTTGTTTTCTTCATAGAAATCACCACTGTCTTACATATTTGTGTTCTCATAGTGGAATGCAAGCCCCCAAAGGGCAGGAACCTTCTTGATAACTTATTGGTCACCATGATATACGAGTGCCTAGAAAAGTGGCTGCCATAAAGCAGGTATTCAGAAATCATTAAGTAGAAGAGTGAATAACTAATTCCCAAGTGTATGCCATTTGCTTGGTAAGATATTCGTACAATAATAGAACAGTGAAGCTGTGTCTTGGGTCACTGTCAGGCTTTATACATTCTATTTAGCGATGCAACACTACTTCAATTATACTAAGGATTAGATAGACCACAGTAAGAATTTAACCATCCTTTGTAATATTTTCTTTATAGTTTTAAATAAATCATTAAGGAAATTATAGAGTGCTTACATGTGAAATATAGGGAAAATATGTATAGCTAATTTAAGTTATTTTCATTCCACTATAATGCTTTTCTGTTCAGTGCCACTCTGGGGGAAAATTAAAGGTTTAGCCCCTGATTAGTTCAGATGAGGGTTGGCAGGAGTCTGAGAAAGTACTTAATATTTAACATTGGTAACAGCAGATCTGTTTCCTATATTAGTGCTTTTAGACTTATAGGAAACCCTAACTTTTGCTGCAGCTACATTTGTCCCAGCTATAGGATTTCCCATTATTATGTATAAATTCTAACCTTTTTTGGTCCTTTGTATTTAACATGATGAAATACAATAAGAACATTAAAATGGATGAAAATTTTCTTTGTAATAATAGTTCTCAAGTTAGTCCTTTTATACCTCTTTTGGGTATTTGCAATTCTTTGTTAAATTAATTAAATTGTGCTGGAACTGAGTTATAATAACAACGTATGTAGGAGTTAAGTGTACCTGGATTCACCCGGGAGAAAACCAGTGACTCAGAGAAGGAGGTTCAGAAATGTGTGGAATGCTTCAATTTGGCTTGTTAGTGCCTTACTAGAGTTTTCAGGAAATTAGAGCTTTGGGTAACAGATTTACTTGTTTAAGGATTGCCTGTAACTACACATTCTTTTGAAATCCAAGTTTCACCAAGATGACAAAATGACCTGTTGGTTGGCCTAGGAGAATGTGTACTTTCTGAACTGGGGAAAATCAAGGTTGTGACTTTAATCCTGAAGAATACCGTGATGCTATGGGCACCTGGGTGGCTCATTTCATTGAGCATCTGACTCTTGGTTTCTGCTCAGGTCATGATCTAGTGGTTGTGAGATTGAGCCCTATCTCGGGCTCCCCATCCAGCATGGAGTCTGCTTCAGATTCTCTCTCTCCCTGTCCCTCTGCCCCATCCTCCCCTTGTGTGCTTGTGCTCTCTCTCTCTCAAATAAATAAATACAATCTTAAGAAAGAGATATCTTGATGTTAGACACAAGCAACATTTCTCCTTCTCAATGAGTGTCTCAGGTGTTTTCCACATGTTTCCAACCCTCAGCTGTATATCTAAGTACTAATGACAAGGTTCTCCATTAAGGATTTTGAATAATTAATAATGCATTCACTTTACTGTTAAACCCTTTCAAAGGAGATCTTGGATTTTAAAGACTAATGGTTTGAGTGAACTGATAGATTTTCATCCTGGAAAAAAGTAAGCTTACTGGCTTTTGCAGATTCTGTTGTCACTCAAGTGTACCACCTCACTAAAAATAAATACAGCATTATTCAGATACATTTTAACTCTCAAATAACTCATGCCTCTTACTGCTGTGTTTCATCATAAGCCTTGACTAGGTTAATTTCTTAAACTATATGCCTAACTTAAACTATATGCTTAAACTATATATGCCTAACATTAATAAAATAAAAATTATAAAGAAAGAAAAAAAACCCAAAGACTCTTGGATGAGAATATATAAGGCCTTTTTCCTATAGACCTTTGAGGTATTGTCAGCAAAAAGTTCCTTAAAAAATTAATGATGCCATCTCCCCAATTTTTGTCCCAATGAAAATACTTAGAGAAAGAACTACAGGAGATTAGGCTCTATTTCAAAAATTTGTTATTTTTTAAAATTAACATATAATGTATTATTTGTTTCAGGGATACAGGTCTGTGAATCATCAGTCTTACACAATTCACAGCACTCACCATAGCACATACCCTCCCCAATGTCCATCACCCAGCCACCCTAATCGCTACCCCCCTGCCCCGCCGCACCCCTCCTGCCTCCAGCATTACTCAGTTTGTTTCCTGAGATTGTCTCTTATGGTTTGTCTCCCTCCCTGGTCCCATCTTGTTTTATTTTCTCTCCCTTCCCCCGACGAACCCCTGCCCTGCCTTTCAAATTCCTCATATCAGAGAGATCATATGATAATTGTCTTTCTCTGATTGACGTATTTCACTTGGCATAATACTCTCTAGTTCTGTCCACGTTGTTGCAAATAGCAAGATTTCAGGTGTTTTGATGGCTGCCTAGTATTCCACTGTATTTTTTAATAGTTTTTTTTAAAGCATGCTTACCCTCACTATTTCTGCCTGAATTTGAATATTCTAGAATATCATAAGGAACCACCCAGGAAGAACCATTCGTATCCTAATTTAAAACAAGAGATGAAGGAATATGCCTAAATATAAATATACACAGGCCCTATACCCAAATATGTATAGGTGTTTCACTTTGTCTCTGACTTCTATTGTTATTTCTTTGCCTTAATAAATGATCTTCGTGTAATGTCAATTAATAGGAATCTTTATCCATCGGTTCTGGATATTTAATCTTTATAAGCTTAGTTTCCTCCTGGAAGTAATAATAGTATCTGCTGTATTTGGCCTTGTGAGGATTAAATGGCTAGTATATGTGGCACATTTTATACAATGCCCGAGTTATATAAACACTTAATGATCATTTCCTATTATTGCTGCTATTTGGTATGAAAAATACTACAATAGTTTCCAAAAAACAAATTCTGTGACTGAAATGTTTGAAAGTTATTCACTTTAAATGAGTTGTTATTATCCAGTTGCTGTATCACCCAGTCATTCTTTTGTTCTGTGTTGTGACAGTAGATGGGTGGATTAGACACATGTAACCAGCCCTCTTTAGTTGTAACCTCTATTTGCCATCATTCTTACAGCAGCTACAGCAAACATGTCCCGAGTACAGAACATTCCATTAAGAGCCGTACAGAGTGCCTAGCTTCCTACGATGTTTTTATATGAATATACAAAGTCTAGAGGTGAAATTAGTTGGAGTGTCCATGACTCACCCCTTTTTCCGGAGAGTGACTCATTCCACAGTTATAGATAGATCCTGACTTTATGCTATGTACCACACTAAGTGCTTGAGATACAAACATGGATTTGCTGGGTCACTGACCCAGAGCAGCCCACAGTCTCTGTAGAATACAACATTCATTAAGAACAATATGGGTTTACATGTGGTCAGGACTCTATTAATGTTATATCTACCTATCAAGGGAATGATTAAATATGCAATAATGTGGGCTGGCTAGACAATCTAAGTCTGTGATTTGGAACACACACACACATACTTTCTGATTTTATATTGATAGGTGTTAGCGTAATTATGTCACTACTGGTTTCATTCCTTTTTGTTCTATTTTAGCGTTAAGTAAAACTTCATTCTTTTTCCATATCGCATAGATCATACTCTCTACGAATAGGTTAGTTGTCTGATAAATACCTTTCCTTGATTATCCTGCTGGAAACTCAGACTTAATGTGTCTAAAAAAGCCCCATCACCCTCTATTCCTGCTCAGTAACCTGCTCCTCTCTCAGCCTTATCCCTGTTTCCAAGAATGGCACCATCTTTCTGGGAGTTGGTCTCAGAACTCTTTTGGCTCCTTTTCTCTGCCCTGGGCCTTTCACGGCTGACCAATTCCTAAGTCCCACACTTTACAGACAATGCTATGGACTGAATTCATCCCCTCAAAAGTCATATATTGAAACCCTAACCCCACAGTGGTTGTGTGTAAGACATACGGCTATTAGGAGGTAGATAATGTTAAATACGGTCATAAAAGTGGGGCCCTCATTGGACAGTGGCCATATAAGTGCACAGTGAGAAGGTAGCTGTATATATACAAGCCAGGAGGAGGACTCTTAGCAGAATCAGACCAAGCCAGCACCCTGATCTCAGACTTCCAGCCCCCAGAACTTGAGCAAATGCATTCCTATTGTTTAAGTCATCCTATCTATGGCATCTTGTAATGGCAGCCTGAGCTAAGACGCTTGCCCTGTGCAGTAGTTGAGTATTCTTCCCCCTCTGCATTGGCACTGTCTCTACCTGAGTTGACTCTTCATTATCATTCACTTAGACTTCTGTAGGAGACACCTAAATGCTTGATTCTTCTTTAATCTCTTCTCATCTCTGATCCAATCTACACAGTATTGCCAGATTTGGTTACTTAATTGTGCCCTTCTTGAATTTAAAACCTTTAGTAGTTCACTTTAGCATACAAAATTAAATATATTTAATTATGTAACCTCCTCAGCTTGTCATTCAAGGTTATTACCCTGATAGAGACCCAACCTAGCCTTTCACCCAATTAGTGTTTTTCTTGTGTACTATATTCCAGTCCGGTAGGACTGCAGGTGTTTGTACAGACAGCCCCTGGGGTTAGCTTCTTTCATTACTTTGTTTCAGCTGAGTCCATTGTCTGCGTCGGTCTCCTCCCCATTGGATCTCCACTTATCAAAATCCTTTACCTCCTTTAAGGCCCAAGTCAAACTCATACCCTCTGTGAATCCTTATCTATATAATAGGATTTCGTAGTGGTTTTTTTTTTCTTCTTTGATCTTCTGTAACTCTTTGCTATTATTTCTCTGTGACAGCAGGCATATTCTGCTTTGTATCATAGCCTTTGTCTTTTGGCTGTTCATAACCACCCCCATCCCAACACATTCTAACTAAGCTCTTTGATGGCAAAGAACTTTGGATCCCTGAAATACTAAACAAGGCTATTAAAAGAGAGAGAGAGAGAGAGCCCACAGAACTCTATATTTTAAAAAAAAAAAGATTGTAAACAATTAAAAAGCACTTCAGTTATTTTTTAATAGAATTGATTTTTAATTGGTCTTGCAACTGCAGTATTTCCTACATTTGTATCTGTAAGTTGAAACTCAAGCGGTAACTTTTCTATTACTCAAGCAGCAAGTTTCTGTAAATTGAGACTCATGGGTCACTTTAAGAAGGGAAAAGCGAAGAAGAAAAAAAAAAGGAAAAAGCGCAGCAAGCGTGAAAAGTGCTTTTTCAATTGACAATGAACCTTGATCTTCTAATAGCTAAAATATGCTATTTTCAGCTTTTATTTTGCGTGAGGTGGGAAAAAGCATACTTCACCCTGATATAGAGTTTATAATTTGATCTCATCATCACAATATGGTTTGTGATGTAGAGACGCACACAATATGTAGGCATTTTGTATAGACCGACACAATATGTAGGCATGAGATCATTTCTTATTGGAAAAGGTGAGGGTTGGGGGGGGAAGCTTTAGCAGTTAACTCTCGAGATTATTTTCTGACATTTCCCCTACCTTTTAGTTGTGAAGCAAAAAGAGGGAGAAGTGATGCTTTTATATGCTGATAAGTTAAGCTGCCTGGAAGCAGATGCTGAATCCTATTGAAAAGAATTTCATTTGAGTTATGCTTAGGGCATTGTTTAGCGGAATACTTCACAAAGAGTCTTGACCTGTGTGTTTGAAATGGCAGCTGTTCCGCAGTGAAGATTGAGCCTGAGGGCAACATAAATCTTCACTGTTCTGTGCCTATTTGCTCAGTAAGTGGGTTGAATGGGAAAAAAAAAAAAAGTCTAGAGAGTTATTTACAAAGCAGCTGCTCTTGCTGCAAATGGACCTGTTCACCTTAAGATAAGAAAAGCAAGCAAACAAAAATCCTAAGGAGCCCAAGCAAGCGTAAGTCCACCAGGTAAAAAAATGAGCACCTATTCTTCCTCAGAACTCTGCTTCCATGAAATATTTTTGATGCAAGTCAGGTGGGACAAGGATGGGATTTTTTTTTTCTTATTTCTGCCAAAAGGGGAATTTTCAGCGATTCCTTTAAATTTGGCAAAACGTCAGAAGAGCACAACGCTAAACACCTTAATGCATTTGACAAATATTTATATTTTTCTGTGTGCTCAACCCCTTGCTAAGTCTACGAGTTAAACTACAAGTTTCATATAGCTAAGCTAGCATTGATATTTTAAATAAAGTGTGTATTTGGCTCATGCTATACTGAAAAGAAAATAAGCTAGAATTTTTGGGAGGCAGGGCTGGCTTGTGGGGGAGGACAGTGGTGGCAGCGAGTCAGAATTTCTCCCCACGTATGGAACAAACACATAAAGCAGCCTCGTTCCTGTATCACAAAGCCTAACTTTTTGAAATGTTCCGTCAGTATCATTTTGCTTTTACTATGAAAGTATGTATATATTTGAAAGTACATGTAGAAAAGATAAAATCCAACAAAAAATAAAATCCAAGCTATTGGATAAAATCCAATATTAAAAGAAGATTAACGATAGCAGGATACTGATCTAGTATGTTAAAAACGTCTTAGCAAGAAGTTCATAAGTGGCCAAATGGTAAATTGAGGCTTTAGAGCTGCAGACAAGGAATTGCACAGGTTTAGGGAGTCTTGGCTTGGCTTCAGGTAACTAGGGAACCATGTTTTCTTAGGGAATGATGACTGGTAATCAACATGGTTAAAATGTACATATACGCTGCGTGCCCTCTACTTGTTGTCTTTCATTTCTAGTATTCATATGTACTATCTCAGCCCCCTCTTGCACACACAGTAGGATACTCACACATGCACACATACATATATAGCACACATAGCCACACATACAGTCACTCAGTGTCGTAGAACTCTGTTGTTCCTGCTTTTCCCGTATTTTTCTTCTTATTTTAGGAAAATTGTTCTCCTTTCTCTCCTCTCTCCTTGACTAGTTTTTTTTCTTCATTTAATCTCGCCCACTTTCTTTTTTCTTTAAATGTGTGGAGCAAAAACGAAACAAAACAAAACAAAAAAATTATGCTTAAGAGCAAGTGTCCCAAACTTCCTCAAGTTTAAGGTATTAAGGTATTCTGAGCATCCTGGTAATTTTTTTCATGGTGCCCCATAGACCAAACAAAATACTTCACAGCTCCATTTAATTAGTAAAATAAGTATGTATGCACTAACAACTAAGCGGCCTTTTAAAAATAAATACATGAAAATTGAAAGAAAAATCCTTTTCCTTCGTACTTAGAAACCCACAATTACTTACAAATGGTGTGTGTGTGTTTGCCTCTGAGTACAACCGAGCCCTCAAACCTGGGAGTCAGATTGGATGTTGTCACCCTCATTTCTTTCTTTTTTTTTTTGTCACCCTCATTTCTTAATCCACATTGGTTTTAATGCAATATTTGCTTTTATATTACACACGTGATCAAAAATCCAACTTTGCAAAATTATCAGATCATTGAAACAAATGTAGCATAATCTGATATTAGACTCTGATATTGAAACCGTGTATTACTTCAAGTAATTTGGGTTGTGCCTGACGGATGTTGCTGTGTTTTTTCATGTGCTGAAAGCATTTATCGTTCTGTGAATTTCCAATTTCCAATTGTCCTGGGATGCCATGCATGGCACACAGTCTGGGAGCTGGTGGCTTTACAGAAAAAGAGTAATATTTGTATCAAAGTAAAATAAAGTCAAGTGCTCGAAGTGGAAGTAGACATATTAAAATCATCAATCTCAAAAATCCATCAAACTGTTCCCCCATTTTTTTCATCTTCACAAATGTATCCACCTATCATTTTATTCTTGTATAATAAAGTTCACTTTTTGAAGCACCTACCCTTAAGATTAAAAAGCAGGAATTTTACTTCCGATCCAATTTTTTGATTTACTGGTTTACTAGTATTTCCTTTTTATTGTCTTTTAATAAAACTCTATATATTTAAGGTGGGTAACATGATGCTCAGCTAGAGCGAAATAATTAGGATAGGCAAGTAAATTAACATAACTCAATGGGGAGTGTATGAGTATTATTTTAGACTATTCTTTTCATTAAATAATTACCCTTTACAGTTCATTTAGCTTTTGGATTTAACCTAGGAGTCTAATAATGAACCATTATTTGAACAATGTCATTTGAACAATGTCACATGGAACATATTCTAACTTCTAACTAGTTAATTCACAAACACACTTTTGGAAACTAACTTTTTTTTTTTAATTGGAAATTTATCCATAGATATTCCCTGCAGCAAGTCAAGAATTTTACTCTACGTCATTTCAGTTATTTTCTTTACTAACTGTCCAAAAGACAGTTTGACTTTGGCATAGAAGTTTTGGGTTTGCTTTTGTCCTTGGTAGACCTTCTTTGTACTTCATTGGACAGTGTGCTTCTCGGTATAATTTAGTGGCAAGGGTTACGTGTAAGAAAGCAGCGAGAAGGTGGATAGGTTGCCATCGGAATTGTCTTGTTTGACTTTTGTTGCCTTTAAACAGATTGTTGATCCTGGACTAAAAATCTACAGACTGTTAGATCACATTAAGGATCCAAATGCACTAGTTGTTATTATTTTCAATTAAGCATCTTTAGAGAGAAATGGGAGTACACTGAGTACAGAAGTTGTTTAAAAAATTTCTTTTGCTGATGTTTTAGAAGACAGGAAAAAGCATTGTTCTATTTTACATAAAAACTGCTGAAGATAAAAATGGGACGTCATCTGCGCATTTAATGGATCTTGTTAGATGAGAGCTAGAAAATAATCTGAAGTTTTGTAACTACGTAACCTCCCCTTGTAAATATATGTGGTGTCGCCTGTACAGTTTTTTCTTCTTTAGTAAAATAAAAGATTGAATCATTCAATTGATTAAATTTACAGGATGGTTTTCTGTTTATCTTTCAGACTTTGTTGATCTGATCCAAGGCATCTCGCGACTGCTGGCTGGAATTAAGGTTAGTGGTGTGTTTATATTGATGATGAATAGCTGTGAAATAAAATAGAAGCATCTTGGGCCTTTGGGCAGCTTGTGGGTCAGATAACTTGCAGAGTGTGGTGTAGAAAGCTGAAACTTAGTGAGAAATGGATACCTTTCAGACTTGGGGCACTTAACACACATTTTCTTGAACAGCATTTGCTTTCCTAGTTCCTATAATTTCGGTAGTTATCAATTATTTTTTCATTTGTTTTACCTGTCTTACTAGCTGAATTTTGATCAAATACAAAGATCCAATTATAATATATTCATTTAATAAATACACATATCAAAAGAATGTCTTCTTTGTAAGGCCAGCTAACATTTTAAAGAATGGTCAGCTTCCTGGGGCCCCTGGGTAGTGCAGTCGGTTTGGTATCCAACTCCTGCTTTTAGCTCAGGCCATGATCTGGGGCCTTGAGATCAAGCCCCGAGTCAGGTGCTATGCTCAGCGGGGAGTCTACTTGAAATTCTCTCTCCCTGTCCCTCTGCCCCTCCCCACCCTCCCTAAAATAATAAACAAATACATCTTTAAAAAAAAAAAAAAGGAAAGGGGCGCCTGGGTGGCTCAGTGGGTTAAAGCCTCTGCCTTCGGCTCAGGTCATGATCTCAGGGTCCTGGCATCAAGCCCCGCATCGGGCTCTCTGCTAGGCAGAGAGCCTGCTTCCCCCTCTCCCTCTGCCTGCCTTTCTGCCTACTTGTGATCTCTCTCTCTCTCTCTCTCTCTGTCAAATAAATAAATAAATAAATAAATGTAAAGAAAAGTGGTGAGCTTCCTGAATTTGAAGGGAAACACTTGAAGCCAATGGTTTGGTAGCCTCATTTCCTAAGGATGGTAGCAGTGAAACATTGCTTACCAGTTGCAAATTTCAATTAAATGGCAAAAATGCTAAGATGTCATTCCTTTTGTTCTACTTTCCTCTTAGTGGGTTTCATGGGAGACTCAAAACCAGCTTAACTGAGTTTAGAATAGTAACAGAGCATTAGGGGGCACTCACAACAGTGGGCTTTGAAATTTCATTTATCTCTTCTATGTTCTTCTCTAGAATATGTATTCAGATCTTAAAACAAAAGAAAAAGCTAATCCATGAATGGAATGAGGGCTTTCATTGCTCATGTAAAAACAAAATGCCAGGTGTTGCTAAATTTTTTTGTATAGGGCTTTGATTAATAATTAACATAAAGAAAAACATTGGCTTTTTCATTTATGTTTACATTAATAAGGAATTTAGCCTTCAGAGCCCATATTTACCCTTCAAATTGCAGTGTCTAGCACATAGCAGGCACACAGTAAATATGTACCCTTCCTGGCTTCAAATTCTGACCTTGCTCTCCCATCCCCAATATGCGTGCGTGCACACAACGCTCACACACACACACACACACACCTGTTTTTTTCTCTTTTTCATTTTGCCTGGCTTTCTTTCATATCCACTACTCAGTACATTCTGTGGAAATCTGCATATATTTAAACATGGAATTTTTTGTAAGACTGAACTTTTTGCTATTCCTCTTTCCCTACTAGCTCCATCCCTCTGCCAAGCAGAAATAATAAGGAGGATGAGATTTCTGGCAAAATATAAGTCTTTAAATCAGGAATATTTTCGTACACAAGATTAACTTTGAACTGTTACTTTTTCCTTTTACTTAAAAGTAAATCACATTTTGTCCCTCTTCCTTTATGGATTTTGTTTTATGGTTGGTATGGTCAACATGGCAGCTTGAAATCTTATCTCTTTTTGGGCACTTTTCAGAAGGAAGAAAAAAAAAATAAAAAGCATGTAAAAAGAAAAAAATAAGAGATTTTGTTAAATTTAGGAAAAAAAAACCAATTAAGAATAACAGGCAAACTTGTCTGATCCACTCCCCAACCTCCATGTGGAGAGTTACTTTCATGGGAAAGTGAACATAATTTAAGTGTGTTCAGTCTAGTTGTGAAGTCAGAATGACTTACGTATTTCAAAATAAATGTATCAATACATAAAATATATGTAGAAATGGAAATATATTTAAACCTCTCCTATTGCTAGGTTCCCGCGTGTATATGTGTGGTTCAGCACAACTGGTATTGTTTTCCTTTTCAACTGAGAATAAATTAAATTTGATATAGTTTTCTTTTTTTTTTAAATTTTTTTATTTATTTATATGAGATAGAGACAGTGAGAGAGAGCATGAGAGGGGAGAATGTCAGAGGGAGAAGCAGACTCCCCGTGGAGCTGGGAGCCCTATGTGGGACTCAATCCCAGGACTCTGGGATCATGACCTGAGCTGAAGGCAGTTGCTTAACCAACTGAGCCACCCAGGTGCCCTTGATATAGTTTTCTAAATCATATTTTGGGAAAGTAGCTAGATATAGCAGGGCTTTTTTGGGGGGGTAAGATTTTATTTATTTATTTGACAGAGAGAAAGAGATCACAAGTAGGCAGAGAGGCAGGCAGAGAGAGAGAGGGAAGCAGGCTTCCTGCTGAGCAGAGAGCTTGATGTGGGGCTCCATCCCAGGGTCCTGGGATTGTGACCTGAGCAGAAGGCAGAGGCTTAACCCACTGAGCCACCCAGACGCCCCTATAGCAAGGCTTCTAAAAAATATATGAATTCATCAGAAACAGCCAGAATCTCAACATAGAATAAAATATATAATGAAAATTACCATTCTTTTCTAAACTAGAGCTAAGTTCTTTTACTTCAGGGAATAAAAAAGCTTTCCCGCATAGAAAAGATTCTTCTTAATGTCAGCTGAGCAAAAGAACTAGTGTTGCTAGGTAAAAGCAAGCTTCAGAGAGGGATATATAAAATGGGGTGTCAGAAATGTCCTTGCACTTCTGCAGACCAAAGGAAACCATCAACAAAATGAAAAGGCAACCTACTTGAATGGTAAAAAAATATTTGCAAATCATACATTTGATAAGGAATCCAAAATATGTAAATAACTCAGACAACTCAATGGCAGAAGCTCAATCTGATTAAAAAATGGATAGAAGACTAAATAAGACATTTTTTTTCAAAGAAGACATACCTATGGCCTATAGACACATGAAAAGATGTTCAACATCACTAGTCATCAGGGAAACGCAAATCAAAACCACAGTGAAATATCACCTCATGCCTGTTAGAATGACTAGTACTTAAAAGACAAAAAATAAAAAAATAAAAATAATAAGTGTTGGCAAGACTGTGTAGAAAAGGAAACCCTTGTGCACTGTTGGTAGGAATGTAAATTGGTGCAGCCACTATGGAAAACAGTGAAACAAAATAGTTAACAGTTCTTCAAAAAGTTAAAAATGGAACGACCATATCATCCTACAATTGCACTTTTGGGTATTTATCAGAGGAAAATGAAAACACTAACTCAAAAAGATATATGAACCCTCATGTTCATTGCTGCATTATTTAAAAAAGCGAAGATATGGAAACAACCTCAGTGTCTATTGATGGATGAATAAAGAAAATGTGGTGTGTGTGTACAAAATGGAATATTATTTAACCATAGAAAAGAATGAAATCTTGCCATTTGTGACAATATAGATGAAACTTGAGGGCATTATGCTAAGTGATAATAACTCTGAGAAAGATAACTATCATCTGATCTCACTTATATATGAAATCTAAAAAAAGAAAAGAAAAAGGAAAGAAAAATTAAAAAAACAACCAAAGTTCATAGATACAGAGAACAGATGGGCGGCTGCCAAGGCTGCCAATGGGGGAGGGGGTGGGCGAAAGGGGTGATGGGAGGCAAGACGTACAAACTTCCAGTATTTAAAAAAAAAAGTCATGGGGACGTAATATACAACATGGTAATAACTGTAGTTAAGAATACCATATTGCATATTTGAAAGTTGCAGAGATAGTAGATCTTAAAAGTTCTCATCAGAAGAAAAAATTTTGTAACTATGTAGGATGACAGATTTAACTAGACTTTTAGTGGTGATCATTTTGCAATCTCTGTGAGTATTGAATCATATTATATGCCAGAAAGTAATGTAATACTGTATGTCAATTATACCTCAATAAAAATTTTTAAAAAAGAAATGTCCTTGCAATATTTTATCAAATTCCAAGATGTTTTCTCTCATTAAACTATGTAAAATAAAAAATATGCCATAGTTAATTTGGCAGATATTTCTTCTTTCTTCCTATCAAATGAAATATGTCTTACAATGAATTGTATCTTAGGTTCTATGAAATACAGTATTACTGAATTTAGATTAGGAAAAAACAATTCCTTAAAGTTATTACAAAAAAGGAATCAGAGTGAAGTTCAGAAATAGAAAGTCTAATTTGATACTGATGTTTGAAAACATCTGACCCCACACTTTTTACTGACAAAAAAATATGTATTGATTTTTCCAATTTATTTTTTTCCTCTTCATTATTAATACCACTACTAGTATTTTGGTATGTTTCCTTCTACTTTTTGTCTAACTCTGTTTTCACAAAATCAAAGTTAAACTTTATGTTCTGTATCTGCGGGTTACTTGAAAATGTGATTTTAATGACTATGTGATATTTTATCCTATAGATATGCTATAATTTTTTTTCACTGTCTTACCTAGTTTTGGACATTCAGACTATTTCCAGTATCTCATTGTTTCAACCTGGACCTGGACCTTTCTCCTAATTCTAGTCTACGACCTCTGCCTCAAATTCTGGTGTGTTCTATATGTTTCCATACTGCTGAGCTGTTAGCCATTAAGTTCTTTGATGTCAGCGTCTTATCTATAAAATAGGAACCACGATTACCTATACTTCACTTAAAGATTAAATGAGTATATGTGCTGCCGAAGCGAACACACTTAAAGATTAAATGAGGTAATGCATAGTTATGAATCTTAAATAGAGAGGATTCCAAATCACTTTTAAAACCTCTATCAAGGGGCACCTAGGTGGCTCAGTGGGTTAAAGCTCTGCCTTCAGCTCAGGTCATGATCTCAGGGTCCTGGGATTGGCCCCCACCTTGGGCTCTCTGCTTGGCCGGGAGCCTGATTCCCCTTCTCTCTCTGCCTGCCTCTCTGCCTTTTTGGGATCTCTCTGTGTATCAAATAAATGCATAAAATCTTAAAAAAAAAATAAAAATCTCTATCAAAAGCCTTTTTTTCCCCTAGGTATTATGTGAGTAGTAACTTCTGGTGCTTTTTTTAAGACAGAGAATAAAACTAGTAAAGATCTTTAAATTATTGTCATAAAACAAAATATATAAATGAAGGAAACCAGAAGTTTTATATATATATATATATAAACTGACATTTATATGTATTTTAAGCTGACCAGAAAGTAATTTCTCTATGCTCTGCTGAATTATAATATATCTTTTGTTCAAGATACTATTAACAAGCTAAGTGGCATATTGCAAAATTGAGCAGACTTTCACTTAAGAAAAATAGTGTAGAAAATGTATAAAAAATAATATAATAGGAGTGGGGAGAGAGGGGTGCTCTTATGTATTCTGAGTGAGCTTTGTACTTTGAGCTTTGCAGAGTCTTTGAGCGACTACATTGTCAACCTTCAGTACCACCTCAGGGAGAAACCATATTTCCCCTCTCACTTGCTTCGCTTTGTTTCACACATTCCTCACAACATTTGCTCTTTATGTTATGATTAGTTCTGGACATTTCTTATCTCTCTTGCTAAGTCATAGCAACTGAGGTCTTTGCCATTTTTTTTTTATACCCTAGTTAGGCCTTTTAGGTGTGGACGCCCAGGAAATGCTTAATTTATGAATTATAAAGATTAGAAGCCACAATGAACAATTTTGTTACGTATCTGTAAACTAAATATACAGCTAAATATATATATATGGATGTGTATGTGTATATATATGTTCTAATGATTATTAATCGCTATATTTTCTTCACTGGTGATGGAAAAATTTGAGCAAAAAAGCAAGGACTTTGAACAAATCACCAAAAGACATTTGAAACAGTAATAATCATTAGGTTTAATTTGAGGGACTTAAAAAAGTAAAGGTATGAGAAAGGTCATTGTTTTGTCATTCTGCTTTACTCTTCCTTATTAGCATAATATCTTAATAGTATAAATACAGTTATGGATGAAGACTTACCCAGAATTCTAATTATTGGAAATGACATGTGATAAAGTGACTTTGAGATTCCAGAAAGTTTGTAAAGTGCCTAATTATTTGCTTACCACTTTAACGAGAGATACCAAACTTCTAGAATCACATTTCAAACTGGAAAGACCAGTTGGTTCTAGGGAAAATTTGCTTTCTCCTCAGTAGCTAGCTTTCCAAACTCTGAAGCATCATAAATACTTATTTCTTCCTTTGTATAAAAAAGTAATCCTTTCCCATCACAAACATTGAAATCATAAAACAAGCTTGTGACATGATTTGGAATGGGAGAGGTGGGGGGCAGGCTGAAGGTGACAGATGTAGGGGAGGAAAACTTTCGCCTTTTTTCTTCTAGGTTCTTTGGCTAGCCTAATAATTAAATTGACATAAGACAGACTAACAAGAGAAAAACAAAATCAGTTTTGTACGGGAGTTCATAAAAATATGAGACTCGGAGAAGTGACCAAAGCAGGCAGCTTTTATACCTTTTAGACAAAGAAACAATAAATTTGTGAAAAATTGACAAGATAAAGAAGTTTAGGCTTGGGGGTAGTAAATTAAGTTAGGAAGTAACAAGGTTTGTTTATACAGCCTTCTGGACTCTGAATTCCCTCTCTCTGGTGATAAGGATGTCTCTTTACCTCCTGGTACAGGGAGAGTACCTTTCATAAAGAAGATTTATTTCCTGCTTTCAGGAGGACGATGGAGGGTCAGAGTGAATTTCTTGCACTGGCTGTTCCTTAAGCAACATGTATTTAAAAGAATCAATATGCCAAAGTGACAAATTTTAGGGTAGACTGCCCAGAAGCTAATCAGAGGCAAACTTGTTATCACTTCTCAATCTCCTCATACAATCTAGTGAAATACCTTAGTAAAATGTGTCCAAAATTACTTCTTTATTTTGACAAAGTCTTGACATAGTGAGGAAATAGGCTTGTTGATGCCACAGAGGACAAACAGAAAAATACAACTTGCTGGAACTCTATCAAGTAACTGCTAATGAGTCTATTTTTTCCATGTTGAAAAAAAAAAATTCTAGCTGAGACTTTTTTTTCTTAACTAAATGTTTACGGTATCAAATGGCTACAAAATACAGGCTATGTTTTCATATAAACCCCTTGCTTCTGAAATCAATCCTGTGGATTTAATTCACTGATCAGCTAATTTTTATTCTTTTCCTGAATTCATGGGAAAGAAAGAATGCTGTTCCCAAGAATAGCACAGCTGATGTTTTTGCAGATTATTTATATCATTAAAGAATACCATGACTTTAATTTGGGCCTATATCTTATTAGGGAAGCATGGAGGATTTAAAAACATAAGAAGTACATTTTCTTCTTATGTAAGCAGTCCATTCATTTAGAAATCCTTTATTTCTTTTATAGCCTATTTATTGCAAAGTAATGACTTTGTATTATGGAAAGGGGATATGCTTTCTTCTTCCTCAGCTTCTAAAGCCATAGTTATTTAGTTGCATTAGTTATTCGTCTAAGAATAGAAAATCATCAGTTGCATAGCAGAAAAAAGGAATGTAACACATAATACACACAAGTTCGGTAGCTACATAGATATGTATACTAGTGTTGGATAGATTTGCTAATGAATAATATAAGGGCTTTGCTTTTGGTCATACTTAATGGGCCATTCCTGTTAAAGAAGGTATGATTATCTGCCTTTTCTGAACCAATTCCCTACAGTTATTTAGCAATATAAAAATGTTAGTTGAAAAACCAAGTAGACTTGGTTTCATTCCAATATTATTCAATGTCTTGTGACCATCAACTTATGTTGTTTCAGTCTTTGCTTTGTTTACTTTTCTTTCCATGATTTTAATCTTATTAGTAAAGAGCTGAATAAAAACAAAACACTTATCTCTTCCCCCTTCTGTCTTATAGTAAAGAGTTGTATGTCTGTCACATAAAGTTTACAGTTCTAAAGTAGATCAAGCATATTAGCTAGTTTTTAGAATATAAATAGATATTTAAAACCTTAGATATTATCATCTCATGTGTAGAGAAATTTAATCATGAAGTAGACACAATTTTTATATAAGATTATTTCTGTGTAAAATGTTATAGTTCTTAAAAATAAAGAGAAGTCTTTTGGGGGATAAAAATAAGTATAAAAATATACATTCACCCAAATGTAATTACTTGCTTATAATATGTAAGTATACACCATTTAGTGGTGGCTTCATTTATTAGATATTAATCCTCAGAGTGAAAAGTAAGAGTGAATTTGATATCTGTTGCCTGAAGATGTTTTAATTATAGAGTGTAATACCTTTTCAGTCTCATCCTTAAATCTATTGCTTTGTTCAGGCTAAGCTATTATATATAGGTGTTTAAGTATAGTGCGATCACCTTTTCTTGTATTTCATACAAATATTACATAACATAAAATATATGTTACATGTTAATAATTACATAAAGTACCTTAAAATATCTTATAGTATTTAAATAACTGTGCATCAACTATAAACATAAAGCCCCCAGAGAAGTTACCTGAATAGTATTTATTTCCTTTATTAAACATCATTCTGCTTCCTCCACCACACCTGGAATTGCTGGGGGTTTTGTTTGTTTGGTTTTTGGTTTTTGGTTTTTTTTTTACACTGCAGAGACTGAATAAATATTTGTTAATTTTTTGATTTTCCTGTATCTAGTTTCACTCTGGATTAAACATAGTATCATCTCTACTTCTATGTCATGGTTTGCTCATCCATATTTTGACCGCTTCATTATTTATCTCACAAAGACCACACAGATTCTGTTCTCGATACTTATTTGTTTATTTCATCATTTTGTTCTCTCGTGTATGGTGTCCAACACAGCTAATCAAATACTGTCCCCTTTTCTTGGATTCAAGAGTGATCGGCTAAGGTACCCGAGGAGGAAGTACATCACTTCATAGGGCAGGATGATGATGAGGGGTGGGGGAAGCAAGAAATGTGTCCAAGGAAGAGAAGAGTCTATGTAGGGGAAAAAAAAAAAACCCCAGTGACAGGTAGATGCCTGATAGCCACATGGAAATTTTTAAAAAAGAAAAGATGGGGGGTAATGAAATAG
Organism: Nasua narica; assembly: GCA_028533885.1. Lineage (NCBI taxonomy): Eukaryota > Metazoa > Chordata > Mammalia > Carnivora > Procyonidae > Nasua > Nasua narica. Next base: position 150,577,379 of record CM052810.1, read on the forward strand.
CCCAGATGATAACTCTTTTTACCTGGTTTAGACATATGTCTTTAAATGGTGAATAGTTATTTGTATTAAAGTCTTTGCATATGTGAAGTAAGCCTACATGAGAGGATACAGTTCAGTGGAACAGAATAGTTATTAATAAGTCAAATATTGAGAATACACTTGCAGTTCAGTTGAGTGCTAGGTCCTGTGGATGCTTTGGAAGTATTAAAAGTGGTTCCTTTGTTCTTTGGTAGCTTGCAGTCAAGTTAAGCTAAGGGAAAGCTAAAACATATAAATAGTAACTAACACATGGTAATACAATCAAATACTAAGTACAGACATAATTTTCTAGAGAGATCTAGAGAAGATATAATTCACTGTGATTACAGAGATCTCATTTTAAAAAAGGAATTTCAGTTGGATTTAAAGGTGAATAGGATTTAAATAGGCAAAATAGAGAGTGAGATGTAGAAAAAGAAAGGCATTTCTTCAAAGAGTTCTATAGAAACCAAGGCACAGAGAAGTTACCAAAGACTGAGAAATTAGCAAAACTGGAACAGAAGCTGTAGCACAGGTTTACTTTGAACCTGGATTTTAACTCATCCCTCTCTTCTATCTCAGCCTTCCTTTTTTTTTTTTCCTTTCTGTCCACAAATATTTATTGAACTATGTCAAATGACAGAAATAATACAATTTAGTCCCAACTTTGATGTCTTCTGTTCAAGGGGAAACAATCCTTGAACTGGGGGAATTCAGTGCCTCACCAGCAGCAGAACAATGTTCCTGAAGGGTTTGGTTAACAGTGAATTTTATAGAGCATTAGACGAGGCAATGCAGAAATGGCATGATAAGCTAGGAGGCTGAGGATTTCTTTATAAGCAGGTTTTATCATCTAGGGTAAGGTATGCTAGCCAAAGCTGGGTTGGACAATTGTGACTGGTAGATGTTAGGATTCCTGGATAGTTGTTTCCCAAAAGTGCAGGCTGACTTAAGTTGAGATTTGTGACCTGGGCTGGGCATAGCCTTTATCTATCTACTTTTATGTGTATCTAATTTTTTTAAACTCTGAACGGAAATTCAATCCCTCATTAGAGCTTTCATGCTCTTTTTGTGCACAAAAAATAGTTACATAAATGAAAATATTAATGTGAATGTTCCTAGAGCTTCTATTAAGGAAGTTAACATTTGTGTGTTAGATTTTGTGAAAAAATATATAAAAATATTAATATCTCAACACATGGGAAGTATGGGAACTAATGTTCCCACTGACATTCATGCTATCTGGATTTATTTTGGTATTAATGTTACCAAGCTCGTTTATAATTAAAATGAAGTAGTAAAATTAAGTACTATAACTCTTTATTAAATTTCACATGAGAAATTTGGGACTTCACCATTTAAATTATTTGTGAAATTACCTAAAAGGGCTCCACTACAGGGAGAAGGGTTAATTGGAATTGAAATTGTTGGGGAAATATAATTAAAAACAAACTTCTCCCAACACAGAAATCCTTTCCACAAAGGTAGTAGGGAGAGAAAAAAAATAAAATAAAACAAAACTTCTATTATCGAATAAGCATTAAGCTAGAATGTGATGCACATCACAGGCAATCCACTAAGAGCCAAAGACCGAAAGAAATTTCACCCTTTTTTAGAGTCAAGCAGATAAAACCCATTACTACATGCTTTCAAGAGAAATGATAATTAATCCTTCAGTAAGAGTACTAAATTTACGTGGTAATTGGGGTGACCATCTGTGTTAGCTAATTGGTTTTCTTCAGGGGAGAGAAAAACTTCTCATAACCTTTATGACAGTTTTACAGTTTGGAGCATGAAGTCCACCAAAGTTAGACTCCTCATTTCCCACAGAAATTGGCAGAAGGGGAAGCTCCCTCCCTCCATGTTTGCATTTTAAAAAGATGGCTCCCAGGCCCTTGAAGAAACATTCCGGAATGTGAGAGAGGCCTGAAGCTTAATTAGTCATTATAAAGATTTACATACATTTGAAAAGGGGAGTGAAAGAAATTCTAAAAGATAAAGGAGAGGGATGAAGTCTAGCCCTATTTTCGACCGGCAGAATTAAGCCCTTTATTTTTCATTTGTATTTGCCCTTACAGTGAATTAAATAATTATTTCTTTAAAAAAGTAGTCAATGGATGGTTTTGGTCCTCCAAATGTACTGCTAATATATCTAAAACAAAGAAAAAAAATAAGCTTTAAAGGTGGAAAGATTAAGTAAAATCACTTCTTCCTCATTCATTGTAACCTGTTGCCAGGTAAATTAGTGGGGCCCTACTGCTGAGATTTGGCCTTTGGAAGGGAAGGTTCAGGCCTCTGCAGAGGGTGGAATGGACAATATAAAAAATAAACTACTCCTTTAAGTGTGTTTGAGATTAGACACTCAAAGCTTTCTGGTGCATTTAATTTAAACTTTCTCAACTGGTAGACCTCTGGTGCTTGTTCAAATGCTAATGTTTGGCCTTCTGCTTTTTTAAAGCAATGCAAGCTGGAGGTCATGTGACCCTAATTACTGTAGCTATGAGCTTTCTGGGAGTAATCTCTCTGGTTGCACCCAGAGTGAGCATCTGCTGATGATAAATCGATCCGCAGTTAGTATGCTAAAACCTGGTTTTCAGGTATTCGCTTCTTATTATGTACATATACAGAGCTAAAACCCATATGCTCTAATAAGAGCATTCTTTTTCCACACAGGTTGTTTTTTTCCTTAAAAATTTTCTTTAAATTTAGTTGGAACAGTTGAACACAAATGCCTATTTGTGTGTTTGAACATATTAGCATTCTACAGAAGAACATGGAGAAAACTCTAATAATGACTAATAATGAAGCAGCATCCTTCACCTACACATATTTTAGTTCTCTGTGCAGAGAAAATAATGTCACAAGGGCTTAATCTTTCCAGCAGAAGTATTATCTCATATCATTTTATTCTGTTTTGTTTTACTAATTTGGGGGTGAAAGCCTAACTTCTATTCATAAGGGTGTATATTTAAGGGGAAATTCTCCAGTCAGCATAAGGCTTCTGAGAGTCATTCTTTAACAAGGGAAATTATTTTCCCATGTAAGTAAGGCCATTTCCTTCTCAACGGGTTATAGTTCCCTAGGACAGTTTTTTAGCAGTATTGTTTACCTTGTTCCCTGTAACTTATGCTTTTCAGACTATAGTGGACTCAGTTTTAAATTTCATCACATATTATTGGATTATTTTTACCCTGGCCCTTACGAAATGTTAACCTTTGAGCAAAACTCTGTTCATGATGAATTGTTATCTTATTGAGGTAATGTTATTTACAACAATTTGATTAAACATAATGCATGGCATCCTCATTTAAAAATCCCTCATAGTGTCAACTTGCCTCCAATGTCAGGTTTAGAGCTTATAATTTCTATTTTAGTGTTGAGCCTAATAATAAAGCTTATTTCCAGTCTGTGTAAAATGACACATAGGAAATTACTGATCCATGAAACAGATGCCTTTTGTGAGTACCATTATGTGGCAAAAAGTACACTAGTTATAGGGAAGGAAAACTAAATTTCCCTTTACCCTTCTAGGTTCTCAGCTGAGACTCCTGTAATAAAAGAGATTAACAAGAGAAAAACAAATTTAAATTAATTTTGTATATCAGGGGCCCCAAAGATAGGAGATCCAAAGAAGTGGTCAAAGCAGGCAACTTTTAGGCCTTTTAGACAAAGACACAATACATTCTTGAAGAGTTGCGGAGACAAAGAAGTTTGGGCTTTGGTAGCAAATGAATGAAGTAGCAAGATTTGTTTTTATAGGCTTCTTGGCCCAGAAATCCCTATCCATGGCCATAAGGATGCCTTCTATCCTGCAAGAGTAGGGAGGGCACCCTTCACAGGGGGGATTTTACTTCCTGCTTTCATGGGCCCAGAGAAGGATCAACTTGTCCTTCTTACATCAGCTGTTTCTTAAATAATTTTAATTTCAAAATAATCGATATTTTAAATTTCAAAATAATTAATTTAAAATAATTTAAAATAATTAGTTTAATTTAAAAATAATTTTAATTTCAAAATAATCAATATGCCACATTTTGGGGTGGCCTACCCTGAACCCCAGCAAGGGGAACGATACAAGTAAAGTTTTGCTTTCTCATATTTAGGCGTTAACTCGAGCAGCCTTTGAAGTACATACCTGTACTCCATAGCATATTTATGTGGTATATCCACATGCAATATGGAGTTTGTTAAATAATTTGTCTTCATCTATTAACAAGTTAAAAATGCATCTATTGATGGCTTTTAAAGGCTTTTTTTGTGCATGTGACAGCACCTGTCAAGTTTCCCTCCCACCCCTTTTTTTGTCGTTACTAGGAAACGACACAATTTATTCTTAAGGAAAAAAGGATATCTGATTGGATCATGACCTTTTCCTCCTACCTTCATCTGTCTGTCTTTGTTCTCCCACCTTGCTTCTTGTAAACTCATTAATCTTATTTTTTTTTCTTAAGATTTTATTTATTTGACAGAGACCGAGACACCAAAAGAGAGAGAACCCAAGCAAGGGGAGAAGGAGAAGGAGAGGCAGAAGCAGGCTTCCTGACGAGCAGGGAGCCCTATGCTGGGCTCGATCCCAGGACCCTGGGACCATGATGTGAGCCTAAGGCAGAGGCTTAACCCACTGAGTCACCCAGACGCCCCTGATCTTCATCTTTTTTTTTTTTTTAAATCTACTTCAGTTGTAAGGATTAATATCTTTCTTTTCTAACTTTTCAGAGAAAGAACAGTAAAGAGATTTGACCACATTAGAAGTCTGTCAGGTGGGACTCTGTCTTTTAAAGATAACATTAGAAGCACGAAGCACATTGATGTTCCATCTGAACTGATAAAGCAGGAAATTGGGATCTTGAGATCAAAAGTTTAAGCTTTACTTAAAAATCATATAGCATATTTTAGAGAAGCTTTACATGCTCAATTGCTAAATTGAATAATTACAGTTTCATAAGTATCAGAGCCCCTTGATATTTTTTCAATAAAGTGATAGATGAAGTATTTGATAATATAGTTCAGTTATAAGACTTCCTGTAAGTAAAATCATGAATCACACAAAAATTTTTTGACAGATGGTATATTTAGAGATTTGGTTCAGATATGTTGTCATCATAAATATAATTCAAATGAGAGGTTGCTCACTTTTTAATTTTATATATTTTTTTATTTAATTTTTTCAGTGTTCCAAGATTCATTGTTCATACACCATACCCAATGCTCCATGCAATACGTGCTCTCCTCAATACCCACCACCAGGCTCACCCAACCCCATCCCCTCCCCTCCAAAACCCTTAGTTTGTTTCTCAGAGTCTATTTTTATTTTTTTAATATTTTATTTATTTGAGAGAGAAAGAGTGAGAGAGAGAGAGAGGGCATAAACCATAAGCAGCAGGAGGGGCAGAGGAAGAGGGAGAAGCAGTCTCCCAACTAAGCAGAGTGCCCCATATAGGGCATCATCCCAGGACCCCCAGGAATCATAACCTGAGCCAAAGGCTGACACTTAACCAACTGCCTGAGCCACTGAGGCACCCTAGTCTGCTCCCTTTTAGAGAAGTGGCAAAACCTGTGGTGAGCATCTCCTCATTTAGATACAGAACCATACAGCTCATCTCAGCATCTTTTCTACCAGTGCTCCTGTCCAAATGGTGGTGCTCCTTTCATTTCACCGATTGGATCTCATCTGTGGTATGAGAGAAGATATCTAAAGAAGGGTGTAACATAGACACTAAGAGCTAATCAGAGAAGGAAGGCATGGCCGCGCATGCACAAGGCAGAAGTCAGGAGCACTGTAAACATGGCCAGAGCAAAAATGATTTCTTCTGCCACGAAATAGCGTTTTGAACTCCAGAAGTAGGGGAAGAAGAATGAACTGGCAGAAGTCTCACAGATGTAGGTGAATGATACTAAATCATGTCGCTAAAGTAGGCTGACAAATCTTAAATCTTAGATTGAGGAAAATATTGTCTTAGAGGGTGTTTCAAGAAATGTTTGTGACAAGTACTTCTCAAAATAACTTGAAAGTACTGTGAATGTATTTTATGTTTTGGAGTCGCTGAGGATTTATTTATTTATTTTTTAAGGCTTTTATATTTCTTTGAGAGAGAGAAGGAGAGCACGAAGGGAGAGGGGGAAGGAGAAGCAGAATCTCTGCTGAGCAGAGAACCCGATGTGGGGCTCCATCCCAGGACCCTGAGATCATGACCTGAGACAAAGTCAGACACTTAACTGAGTCATCCAGGCACCCCACTGATTGAGGGTTTAAATCAATATATAAAATAAGTTTCAAAACTATTAATATGTGTAAGAGGCTTACACATATTACAGTTGTGGGGCACCTGTGTGGCTCAGTCTTTAAGTGTCTGCATTGGGGTCAGGTCATGATCCCACGGTCCTGGGATAGAGCCCCACCTTGGGCTTCCTGCTCAGTAGGGAGTCTGCTTCTCCCTCTCCCACTCCCCCTGCTTGTGTTCTCTCCCTCTCTCTCTTTGTCTCTCTCTGTCAAATAAATAAGTAAATAAAATCTTTAAAAAAAAAAAAAGGCTTACAGTGTGTCTCCCAATGAAAGGGGTGTGACCTGAACTCCCAATCCAGGAAATTGTTATTAGCAGAGTCATTAATTAGGGTCTTTCTAAAAGTTCTTGCTTGGAAGTTTGTTTTTGCCTATTCAACTTTGGTCAAATCTTAAATATTCCTCATTCAGGGAAAGTGATAGTTGATGCTACCCCCTCAGAAATAGAAGTGTTCCACTCAGACATATTACAGTTTATGGACAGGAAACACAAAACAATAAACCAGAGATATCAAGTCAGTGCAGCCCACAATTACAGGTGATGTAAGAAGAGTAGTCATGACTCTAATGAATTTATAGTTGTTTCCTGTTTATCTATGGATGCCCAAATCTGGTTTTTGGATATGGTATATTGCATGCTTATGCAAAGGCTGGTAAGACACAAATTAAATTCTAATATTTGCATTCACCTGGAATTAGTTCCAGTGAATGTTTGCTACCTCCACTCCCTTTATTTTCCATGTTTCTGTTGTGATTATGTGCTTACATATCAGTTTCTCAGGGAAGCCTTCCCTCCACTGGGCCAGATATCTCAACTATACATTCTGAGAACACCCTGGCTTTCATCTATCATGGCACTTCACTTTATTTGCGTTGCTTAGTCAACCTTCATTTTTCTTATTCATTAGATTTTAAGTTCTTTGAAGGCAGAGACCATGTATGCCTGGTCATTACCCTCCTGCTGTAACCTTGCACCCTGCCTGATAGAGGTTTTGTATTAGGTACACTTATGCTCACTGTCCCTTATTGGGTTGCTGGTTTCTATTATTCCCAGTGCCTTGTGTGCTCCTCTCAACTGCTAGATCCCTTTCCAATCACTTTCTTTGGGCTGCCCTATTCCTGGGCCTTCTGCATGTTGGAGCTGGGTCTCCCTGCCAGATGCCCCTTCCTGCTCCTCCTGACCTTTGGATGTCCTTCCTTCTTTCCCTCTGGAAGCTCCTGTCATACTCAGCAGTGAATCAACCTGCAACAAAGTGGCCCTTACAGAGCTTGGTGAATAAAACAAAGTCTCTGGGGACAGGAATCCGCAGACCTGTTTAGCTCCATTTGGCTTTTTATTCATTGATTTATTTTTTTGCCAGGTGGTCTGAATCAAGGATGGAAGTGCCCTACATTTCCAGATCTATTTCCTACAGATTCCGTGTAAAGCACTTATAGTGCTGTTTATATTTTAAGCGTAACTTTATAAAACTCTATTTTGAAAAGCGATGACTAACTATGGAAATACATAAAAAGAAAGTTAGCGGAAATGAAAAGTCCCCTTTAAATCTGTTTGTCAAGGGTTCTCTCATTTAGAAAACACAAAAACTATGTTGCTTGCCTCCCTTGATGGCTTGTGCCAGTGTTATTTCTTCCATTTGCTAAAGATGCAAAATTTAGTTGGGCTTATTAAAACAGTTGAATATATCAAAGGCCTACATAACGTGGTGTGAGTAAATGTTGTTTCACAGCTTATTTTAGTACCTAGAATGGTTGGCATGGCAACGTTGAGAAGGCATTTTAGATGCTCGATACATAAGAATTTTCATTTTGAAAGTCCTCGTTGTCTTATTTATTCCTATGTAGAATCAATTTTAATGCTTACTTTATCTAACTTTAGAAATACTTTCTATAAACAGAAACAATTTCTTTAGTGAAATTTTTTAAAGAAATATATTATTTTATTAGAGAATAATAAAAGGGTAGGCAGGGCCAGGGGGATAATCTTCAAGAACTAAGGTATTTAATCCATTGGATACACATATAGACAGTGTAATCATATAGAAATAATTCAGATGCAGGTTCCAACACTTACTAGCTATTCAACAATTGCTATACTAATAACCTCAAAAAATTGATATGATAGGAATCAAAGGAAATAAATGAGGTGACACATGTAATGTACGTAGGAGAGTGTCTTGAATGAAGTACACGTTCATCAACTTTCAGTCTTATGTTTATGAAATACAAGGAAAGCGGGTAAAAGAAAAACTCCACAAAATACTTTGATTCAGAAACCTTTTCATTAGCCGTTCTTTTTTTCCGTCCTTTTGCCCGAATGTTGTGAAATGTTGGTTATAAAATGTCTCCAGACCTTCATTAATTTATATGTGCATAAACTTCTGTGGATTAAAACAAAGTGTGAAAAAAGTTCCATATCAGTTATTTTTTCAATTCAATACCATTGTGTTCTGTTACTAACTGCAGTTCTCTTACCTCATTATAGTGACTGTCAGTGTCCCTGGAGATCCAGGGTTTGATTCTTGCCTCTTCTGCTAAGCAGCTGTATGACCTTGAATAGCAAACTTTAACTCTCGGGCCCTGGGTTTTCTTATATATAAATTAGCTGGAGATAAGCCATATGGTTTCTAATGTCTATATATTCCAGCTTTTTAATACTGTGACTGTTATCAACCTTGCTGTCAGGACAAGGTCTGAATTTTTGGACACCGTATTTTTCTTGACACCACACACTAAACTCACATATGACTTTGGACATTACATATTAAAGATTATTTTTCATCCTTCACAGCCCTGAATCTGCCATTCCTGCAATGCCCAAAGGCTATCCAACTCCTAAAAAAACAACTTTAAATAAATAGGCAACTAATTTTTTAAACTTAGAATCATATTTGGCAAGTTTCAGGATACCGGTTTTCCAAAATCCCTAGCAAATAAATTACAGTTATTTCTAGATCTATTTTTAAAAACACAGATACTAATTTTCCATATCCATATTTAGAATTGGTATTTCTTAGGCCTGAAACAGTTAATAAACAATTGGTATATTTTATACCATAATATATGGTATATAAGGAAGTTATATATGAGGAAGTTACAGTGAGAGAACAGCCCAAAGGAGACACTTTCTCAGATTATAAAATTTGGCAGTGTGAGGACAACTATTAGTTCATGGAAGGCTAATCTGTAGGCAGTGACTATTGTTGAGATGAGGAAGGTTCTAATAGAGCATGTTCATTCCTAAATGGACTGACCCTTGGAGTGACTTAAGTTAGGAACCAAGATAATTTTGCCTTTGGAAAGGGTATGGCATAATCATATAGACCCTCTTCCTCAACAACTTCGACCTTTCTAACTAAAGCTTGACTAGGCTACCTTTCTAACTAAAGCTTGACTAGGTATCCCCAGAGCAATCTTGGGAAGATGAACTTTGGAAATTCAAGCATTCATATGGAATTCTGTGTACTTCAAGACTACATATGGAATACTGGAATACTGTGTACTTCAAGCTTTGTCCAAACTTAGTTTATATATTAATTTACAATTTCTTTTTTTTTCCCCCTTCCCAAAAAAAGTCTGGGGGAAAAAAAATTCTTCAATATAGTAACCAATTAGTTCCATTTCCTGTAATATTTCTTTTCTTGTGGTTGCTGGCTTCTAGCCAATTCTATTTTTGCATTTATTTTCTCCACTACATTTTTTTCTCAGTAGAAGAATTTTTGTGTTTTTCATTTTGTCAAAATGGAATTCTTCCCACGTCATGTCATGATTTTGATATTTTCAAAGCGTAAAAAGCGATACAGAGGAGATGTCCACATACTTAAACATACCATGGACTTTGAAATGCAGTCTGATAAGTCAGAACATATTCTCAACCCTCAGTGGATGGGGCTTGCCCGATCAATTTTTTCCTGTGTCCTGTGCTCTTGAGTCTAACAGTCAGCTTGATGCAGCTGTGGTCTAAAAGAGGAAGTGACCTCATGAGAATGCAGAAAACTAAGAGATATAATAATAATACACAAAGACAAACAGCTTATTTAACTGAGTGCCTGAGAATTCTCAAAGTGGAGGGAAATCCAATTCAAAGAATATGCAGATAAGTGTCCACATATGAATTCATGGAGAAAGACGCTGAAGTGAGACTTTTCCTGGTGTTTGGTTTGGTTTGGTTTGGTCTGGTTTATTTCTTTCTGTTTTTTTTTTTTTTAAGGAGGGGCCAGAGTAGGGGGTAGTATGTGTTTAGAGCACGCTAGATATATTGGGGTGAGCTACATGAGCATTTGCAGTTCAGGCTGTAAGTATTTATAAATTTAAAAAGCCTTTGCTCCTGCCTGGGAGCAAATTCTTCTGTCCTTCTCTGTCTACACTATATGTTGAAAAATAACCAAGAAGTTGCTGTAGAAATCATAGAATTTTCCTCCTAATTGAACTATCTGTGCTAGATCCTTTCAGAAGCATTGGCTGACCTCAATCCTATTTTCTGCCATTCTGAAAGTGAAAGAAGGAAATGTTGCTGTAATAAAAACTATAACTAAAGGGGCGCCTGGGTGGCTCAGTGGGTTAAAGCCTCGGCTTTCAGCTCAGGTTCTGGTCTCAGGGTCCTGGGATCGAGCCCCACATCAGGCTCTCTGCTCAGCGGGGAGCCTGCTTCCCCCTCTGTCTCTGCCTACTTGTGATCTCTCTCTGCGTCAAATAAATAAATAAAATATTAAAAAAAAAAACTATAACTAAATCAAACAGTATTCCTGTTTTCTGATCTTGGTCATTGCCGTGTTGGAAAATTTTTGTTTCAGACCTGGAATATAAAATAAAGAGGTGCAAACCTCTTTCCTAAGCCTGATTGTCCACCACACATCTGTGGATAGGGTATAGTTCAGAATCCGTAAAGCTGAAAGACCACAGAACCAACAGATACTTTCTCTTCTCTCCCAGACCTACTTAAACTAGATCCGTGAATATATGAATGCAGTAGACCTCTAGGCCGGAGGGCTCCCATGAATTCTACACCTTCACTATCTTTATACTAACCCTGGCATCTGGGGGATAAGTCATTGCTAAAGTTACAGGTTGGAATTGTCTCAGTTTCTTGCCACAGCTCTTATGTCTGATATCTGGTAGGCATCCGTCCCACATCACCCTGAGTGAAAAACGAACACTTAACGCCAACCTACATTACCCTGTATTTTTCTCTCCACAGCACTTATATAGTGTAGAAATATTTGGTATTCTTCTTAATGTATTTGTATAATTATTTATTTCCTCTAAGTAGAATGTTCATAAGAGCAGGAGCATTTTCTCTTTTGATCCCTGATGAATCCCTAACTCCCGGGGGGTCTAGTTTTTATTACATAGTAGATGCTCACTGAATATTTGTTGAATAAAGAAATCTAGTTGTTTTTGCCATGTACCCGCTGAGGTCCACTGGTCTTTGTTCTTGCCCTGCATATGCATGCACTCTCCCCCTCTGCTCTTTCTCTCCACTTTCCACAATTCCCATCGTCCGTACTAGCTTGCTTCACTACAATGAGGTTACACACTCGATTTTTTCTTTTTCTTTTTTTTAATTAAAGTATAGTTGACACACAATGTTCCATTAGTTTCAGGTGTACAACTTAGTGATTTGACAAGTTATATATTATGTTCACTGTAAGTGTAGCTATAATTTGTCCCATTACATCATTATTATAATATCATTGACTATATTCCTTATGCTGTGCCTTTTATTCCCATGACTTATTTATTCCCTAACTGGAGGTTACACACCTGATTAGGGAACCATCTTCTAGATTTTTCTCAGGTGCTTAGTGTGCCATCATATGTGGCTATGTTCTCCTAGAAGTGAAGATTGAGCTCACTCTTTGCCTTCCTTAATATTCTTCCTTTAGGTATGACAGTGGTTCTCAAATATATTCCCTAGACCAGCAGCATCAGCTGGTCCCGGGAACTTACTGGAAATGCATATTTCTTTCATGGGGCCCCACCCAAGATCTAGTGAGTCAGAAATGCCTAGATGCAGCCCAACAACCTGTTTTATCAAGCCCTCCATATGATCATATGATTCTGATGCTAACATCTGAGAGTCAGTGGTAGGACACATGTTGCATCCCTGACATTGTTTTTAACTTTCTAAAAAACCCTGTAATTTCTCTGGTTTCACTTCTTTAGGGAATCCAACAAGGGCTCATTATACTCACTTCTCTATCTAGATAAATACTGGGGATTAAAATTTATTTATTAGATTGTGGGCATGCTAGAGAGGATCTCTTAAATTATGTGTCTTTGTAGAATTTTACTTTGCAGTGTGGAAGCTACCTTTTTTTTTTTAAGAAAATAGTCAAAATCAAGTTTCTAGAAGACTTGACTATAATTCTCAATCCTTTGTTATATGTTTACTTCCTCCATTCTCCAACCCACCCCTTAAAGGACCGATGTAACTTCAACCCCAGAACCTGCTAGAGATGAGCCACTGTTCTTCCAGGAAAATATTCAAAATAACTGATTGGGTGTAAGACTAAAAAATAAAATATTTTAGGGGCACCTGGGAGGCTCAGTCAATTAAGCAAATATCTGCCTTCAGCTCTGGTCATGATCCCAGGGTCCTGGAATCAAGCCCCGTATGCAGCTCCCTGCTCAGCGAGGAGTCTACCTCTCCCTCTCCCTGCCTCCTGCTTGTGCTCTCTTTCTCTCTCTCTCTCAAATAAATAAATAAAATCTTAAAAGAAATAAATAAAATATTTAGAACAGGAAACATTACCAGATATTATACATTTTTCTTTTAGAAATCCTACGTATTTGTTTTAGAGAAAGATAAGAATGATTACCCATTTTTAAATGTTTATGTGCAAAATCTGCTTAGTTTATAAAACCATATGATATTGCACATATTTTTTGGCTAAAACTGCTTCTACCATCTATGGGAAGATATTTCAGATGCCACATTTCACTCTTAATTTGATTATAGTTTGATTAATGTACTGAGAATTCAGTTTTACAAGCTTTGTTTCCAGTCCCCAGACCTCTTCACTGTGGCTAAAAGAGCACCAGGATTTAGGGCTGTCTCTCAAAAAAGGAACTGGAAATGTAGCTGAACTCATGTCATCTTCTCACCAGCAGAAATATGTATTCATATTTCTCCTTAATCATTTTTTTTACACATTTAAAAGCAGAATCACATCTTTAGCCTCTCTTTATGAGGAAGACGTTTTAATTATGGTTCCTTAATAATCTTTGTGTCTTAACTCAGAATAAGGGACTGCTTTTTGTCCTTCAAAATGGAGTTTTCCTGGTCTAGATGAGAACTAAGGAAGGCTGTAGTTAGGAAAGGGGGGATATGGATGAAGCAGCAACAGGTGTCAAAGGTGCAATATTAGAGCAACCAGGGCATTGCATTTTGAAGGGACTTAAGCAAGTGTTGGAAAACTGGAATTGTGGTGTTGTCATGATTATATCTAATTAGCAGAGCATTCAGTTCAAATCAACTTGTAGCCAATGCATTGTAAGTGAAATTCTTAGCAAATGATGGTATGTGTGCTCTGAAGAAGAGGTAGTGTTTGAAGTTATGGAATGAGGGGCGTTGCCTGGTGTGAGGGAGTCAAATCATAGACATTGAGTCCATTACAATAGGTCTTAAGAAAAAATATAGCTCCATAACCAGGAATGTTATTTATTTGTGTATTCAGTCTTACAATGACAAACAATCCCTTAAAGTCCATTTTTTAATTGCTCTAAAAGTAGAATTCCATTTGAAAAAAGTAGGAGGCAAGCAGATTCATCAACCCCTAAAGGGTATCAGCAAGATGAAAAATGCTCTAGGGAGAAGCAATAAATACTTTAAACAAATATGTATATTTTTGTATGTGTTACTAAGTGCCTAAAAGCTATTTATTTCTCATTTTAACTATAAACTTTAATTGCACTCTTGTCTATCCTAGACCAGTTACTCACTTCTGGACTGCTGAAGTAATTTGTTAGGATTACATTTGGCTTAAGTTTTCTTCCATTTTTCTTTTCAATCAGTGACTGAAGAAGGAAATGAATCCAACAATTCTATGAATGTTAAGAGCAGAGTTTTTCTTAGGTATTTTTAATTTTGACTAGATCCAGGGGAGAATGGAAAAAAAAAACCTGGAAAAATATTTGTCAGTATAGTTTTAAATTTTTACAATTTGCTATCTTAACTAAAGTCTCAAATTTGAAATAACAGTAACTTAAGCCAATCTAAGTTTGTCATAGTGCTCCATCCTCATCAAGGACTCAGATGTCCTCTCTGTTTTTGCCTTGCCATCCTCCCCTGTATCTTAGAAAGCACAAAGAGGAAAGAACAGAAGAAGGTCATGGTCCTACCTTGTATCCATATTTCTTATAGTCAAACACATCTTTTGTTCTAAATTTCCACTGACCAGCACTTGGTTATTGGTCATACCTTGTTATTGAGATGAAATGTTTCTTTGGAATAAATATGTGCCCGACTAACATTTGAGGATTCTTTTTCTGAAAGGAAGGAGAGACTGGATAATGGAGGACAGTTTGTAGCCTCTGCCACACTAGAATTATCTCTCTTTATTTTGTTAATCAGAGGAGGAAGTGCAGATTATTAGGGCTGCCATGAATAGTTGTTGATCAGTTACACAATTATAGGACAAATATCAAGAGGAAATTAAAAATCTTCTGCAAATTGTATAATTTGAGACTTTAACATTGCCTGCTATTTATGAGATTAAGCATTTTTCTCAGCTTGAATTAAACCATAAATCCTAGTATTTGTGTTGATAAGAGAACAAACATTTATGAAGTTTCAAGTAGCATGCTAGGTTCCTGATATATGTTATCATTTTTTTTCTTTATAATCATCCAGTAATTTTTTAATGATTTTATTTATTTTTTTTGAAAGAGAGAGAGAGGGAGAATGAGAGAGAGAAAGCATGAGAGGAGGTCGGGTGAGAGGGAGAAGACTCCCTGCTGAGCAGGTAGTCTGATGCGGGACTCAGTCCAGGGACTTCAGGATCATGACCTAGTCTGATGCAGGACTCAGTCCAGGGACTTCAGGATCATGACCTGAGCCAAAGGCAGTTGCACAAACAACTGAGCCACCCAGGCGCCCCAGTATTTTTTCTTAAAACCATCCGATAATTCACTTTCTTTTGTAGTCGAAGGATCTGAGAATTAGGAAGAATTAACTTGCTCAAAATCACATAGATAATGAAAAAATGGAGTTAGATTTTTACCCATAGCCATGTGATCACAAAATAGATGTCTTCTCCATTACTTTTCTGTGTCCCAGGAGCTCCTCAGTATCACTGGCATGGTATTCAATTTGCTTCATATATCTTTAGGTCCTCCTTATTAAGGGTAATAACCTGTAGCTAATGATTGAATAAATGAAATGCTAAATCCACTATTTTTGCGGATACCACGAAATATTTCTTTCATTTGCAGACTGTCCAAAGCTAGCTAGTGCCTTTGTTATGTTTAATTTCTGACCAAATCCAAGTAATGACTAAAATTTTATTGAGCAAATTAGGCGGTGTGATAAGTGGGAAATTCCAAATACTCCTTTTCTTCATAAGAAAAACAAAGGAGAGAAAGAAATAGATTATTTGTTCTCTGTTCTTATTGCATCTGAGTCTTTTCATGTTGTGTGTTCATTTTGTCCATATTCTGTATCCCAAAACATCTGCGCCTCCTTCCCAGAAGTTTGGGTTTTTTTTTTTTTTCATCATTTAATAGCATGGCTTTTAAAGCCATTTAATTTAGACACTAGCATGTCTAGTATCATTTAGTGGTTATTATATTTGAGGGCTACAGAAAGTAAAATGCAAATAATCCTTTTATGAGCCTGAAACAGACTTTTGTGAAATAAGTTATAAATTAATTAAAGGTGTATTTGCTATACTTATGCATATTAGCCTTATGAATATTGAGATAAATTGAATAATATTTTGCTCCAATACTCTTGAGATGTTTATTGGTTGACTAATGTGACTAATTTGTCAGTATGGTTTCAAGTGGTTTTTAAAATTTAAGTTATCTTGATTAATTTGAATTAAAAAATTTTGAATTTTAAGAAAATTTGAATAAGTTCAAATAATAAAATTTGCAGTATCTGGATCATTGGGTTGAACTAATTTTGTAGTAAATTCCTTTTTCTGTTCTTAATGCTAAATTTCTAAGTGAGTTTATCCAGGTACAAACAATTTCAGTTATTAAGTAAATTAGGATATTCTTAGTCACTAACCTTAGGAACCTAAGGGTAAGATATTACTGAGAAAAAGTGTCTTTAAACAATGTCATTCCTTTCTAAAATATCTATGTTGATTGTTTCCTTCCTTTGCTCATTGGAAAATAGGATCCCTAGGTATGAGTTCAACTCTCACACGATCTAGGGTTTACTTATTTTATACAAGCTCTTCATTAGCATAACCATTTTCTATATCATCATGACTAAATTTTACGGAGTAATAAACTCTTGCCATGTGTTGTTTCATTGAATCCTTGTAAGAGTTCTAAGAGCTAGGTATTATTATTATCCCCATTTTAAAGATGACCTAACTGAGATTTAGCAAAGAGAGACAATTTAGCCATGGTCTTGCAGAGTATAACCGCCTGGGCCTAGATCCAGGTAGAGGCAACTCAGAGCTTACCATCTAGACCATGTGCAAGGCCTCAAAAACCAACTCACAGATTCTTAAATCTGGAACTGGCCATGTTTAGATGACCCACCTTCAGTGCTTTCTCACTAAATCTTCTATCTTCGTTTTAGCTGGTGCCCTGGAATTCTGGGTTACAAATGGATGTGGACCAAACCTACAGGCTATTTGCATTTGCCATTTGACTCCGTGGGTTGGTTGTTTTAGCTGACCCAAGAAGCTTGAAGATTTTCACTGGTAAATTAATATACCTTACAAATGAGGCTTCACCTGCTCTCCGATAAACGCACGAAGTAGCTCAGGTCTGCCCACCACTCACCTTCCCCTACACACACCACTTTTCAGATCTTTTTTTTTTTCCTTTCAAGAATTCCATCCTGCCTTCTGTGCTCAATGCCCCGTTTTTACCACTTCAAAAACAAATCTTGTAAAATAAGTGCGACTTTGCTTTCACATTATTCTTCCCTACAGCCCCCATCTTCCTAGTCAAGATATATTTTTAAATATTTTTTTTCTGGTTTTCTAATTGTCCTGTTCTCACTATGGAAATTTTAGAAAAGTACAGAACAGTATCAAGAAAAAGAAAGACGCAGAGAGCCCATGACTATACCACCCAGATGCTGCTACAGTATGCATTTTGGCAAATTTCCTTCTAGTCTTCTTGTGTTGTATGAAAAATTTCTAAGGCATGAGGAATTATTTTGTTAATAGGATACAGCCCTGTAAAAACAAAGGATTCATTGTCAGAGCTTGCTTCCAGTTCAGATTAGACAAAAGTTTCTGGTCATTTTAGGGGGTCACTAAGGACCCAAATTGGTTTGTGCTGGGGAAATTGATGTAATGCCACCCTCCAGGAGAGGGCCAGAGAGTTGCTCACAGGTCAAGACTATTCCTTGACACCTGTGGGGTGAGTTCTCTAAGGTGAGTTCTACCTTATCAGCAGGGTAAGGATAGCTGGTTCAGGTAGCAAAAGTCTTTCTAGGAATTGTAAGCAGTGACCTAGTCCAGCTAGAGGGAATAGAAGCTGAGTGCTGGCAGAAGGAGCCAGGGGATCCCAAGAGCCCTGGGTTCCTAAGGGCCAGTCAGCAGCCTGGCTGCCCCAAGGGACTATGCAAAATACCAAGATGACCTGCCAAAATGTGTGCAGTCTCCTCCACCTTAAAGCATAGGGTGACGAGATTATTTCTGAGCCTTACAAGTAACTGATGTGAGACCTTTTGTTAGTTTGCCATTAATAACAGCTAACATTTCTTGAGTATGTGTCCAGCACTGGCTAATCTATTTCATGTCCTGATGTTATCTCATTGAGCCCTTACAAGTCAGTCACTGTTAGGATCTCCATGTTACAGATAAGGAGTCAGAGGCCTTGAAAAGTTGATGGCTTTGCCTAAGGCCATTTGAATAAATAGAGGAATAGAAATTACAGCCCAGGGATTGTCTGACTTCAGAGTTCTTACTCTTAGTGACCACATAGTCTGTGATTTAGCCATTTGTCTGGGGTTTATGGTGGAATTCTAATCTACTAGAAGAAATTGTTGCATTGCATATGTGTGCAGTGGGAGGCAGTATTTTCTAGAGGTCTCAAAGTAATGTACAAAGATAACATTGCTTGGCCCTTCCAAATTACTTAATATAACCTGATCTATAAATATGTCAGATATTCAAACTATCTCCTGACTTTGAAGTATCCTGGCCTTTTTATTCTTTCTGGTTTCTCGATTCTATCAGCTTTTTTCTTTTTTTCTTTTTTTTTTTTTAGCTGTACCTCAATTTTATTTAGATAGGAGATAGAATCATATGACAAGAATATCTTTCTCAATTGCCACAAATTCTACAAGACTCACAATTTAATATTTAAGTGGTGTTCTGAAATAACACTGTTATAATAGTAGTGTTAAAACTCTGAAATAACAGCAGTGTTAAAGCTACTCTGTAGTGACATGCGGAAATGTCCATGAGATCATAAGGTCATGAACCCTCCCTTGCATTTTATTGACTGGATTACTTATTTATTCTGTTACATGGAATACTCTTGTGTTTTATTTTTTTAAATAGTTTTTTTGGGGAATATAATTCACATACCGTCTATTTCATTCGTTTAAAGTATACAATAAAATGGTTTTTAGTTTACTGGCAGATATGTGAAACCATCACCTCAATCAACTTTAGAATATTTTCATGACGTCATGAAGAAATCCTGAACCCTTTAGCTATCACCGTCTAACCTGCCCTCCACCCTCAGCCCTAAGCAGCCATTAATCTACTTTCTGTCGCTATGTATGTCTCTATTCTGGATTTTCATATGAATGGAGTCATATAATATGTGGAGTTTTGTAACTTACTTCTTCCATTTAATATAACATTTCCAAGTTCATCCAAGTTGTAGCATATACCCAACTGTTCTTTGTATTATATTTTTCTCTAAGGATTTTCACCCTTGATGCCATGAAAATGTGACTCCCTATTTACTCTTGAAAATATCCCTGGATATCCATATAATTTCCAAGGAGCATTTAGTATCCTAAATTTTGCAGTCAAGACAGGTCTTGGCTCATGCAAAGAAAGCTTCAAAAACTCTTTACTACTTCAGAGATGTCCATGCCCTTCTCAATACTTCTTCATCCATCATAAATGTATTTTTCAGCCATGTATGCTTGGTTCAAAGCATTCTTCCCCTACAGTCTTGTAAATTATCTTTTATCACAGAGGAAAACTAATCAATGACTTTGAATTGGAGTAAAGAGAAAGCTGTGAAGCCAATAATGAGAATGCACTATAGTCAGTACATTTTGGGGAGGATTGTAGTTTAGCCTCCATTAATAAAATTGCAGAGCAGGGTAAAACTGGTGATACATAATGTATTTTTTCATATGACTTTTAAAGTTTTCTCAGTTATACAACATTGTGTATTGTATGTGAGTTGTATGTATTATTATATTGTATGCATTGTTTTTAAGGTATTCTCACTTATACCAAATTAAATATAATTGTTTCATAAAACTAATATAGAAGGTAGTATAATTTAAGATTTTTACTTACTCTGTTCCTCATTGTCTTTTCCGATAAGCTGACCTATTATGTAATAGTAACTGAACTGGGATTACGTTTTGTACATCTTTGTTCCAGTCATTTGTACATTTGTAAATTTAGAATGAATTTTATCAAAAACCTCTAGAAAATTAGCTTTTTAAAAACTTTCTTAGAATGAGACCGTTTATAGGCAAAAATAAATTCTAATAAATCGGCATTTCAATTATTTTGCTTTTTATTTCAGCACTGTCTCAGATTGAGCCGGCTGAGGTTTTTGTTTGTTTGTTTGTTTGTTTTAAGATTGTATTTATTTATTTGAGAGAGAGACAGAGCACAAGCAGGTGGAGTGATAGAAGGAGAGGGAGAAGCAGGCTTCCCACTGAGCAGGGAGCCCCATGCAGGGCTCCGTCCCCGGCGTCATGACCTGAGCTGAAGGCAGACACTTAACCAACAGAGCCACCCAGGTACCCCTGAGGCAGCTGAATTTTGAAATCATTCTCCTAAATATTTGTTAACCACCTGATCCGTGCCATAAAATGGACTAGGTATTTTCAGGTGTATCTCAATTATTTATGACATCTGCAAATGTAAAATACACAGGCAAAATGATGTTACATTTTCATAGTATTATTGTTTTAGCTATCTTTGTATTTCCTGCCAATGACTTTAATGGATTTACCAATATGATGCATTTTGAGTTTGAGCTGACATCAGGAAAGCCAGGTGATTTGATGTGCAGTTCTAGGGCCAGTCATGGATTCAGATACAAATCAAATTATGTACCTGTAAAAAAAAACAAACAAACATTTTAAATACTGGTGATATAAGTTTGTTCTGGGAAAATGTTAGATCTGTCAGTCAACTCCTAACTCATTAAATGTTTTTTGCTCTAGCTACAAATGATCTCTTCAGACTATTTAGAATGGATTCAGAACTTCTAGAATTGACACCATACAGTTGAAATCTTTGGCCGAGCTACAAAGTGGTTTTGATTCTAATATACTTGGGTTCATAATAGTAACTCTGGGAATTATTTCATGCCTTCAAAATTGTTGACCTCCTCTTTTTAATAGCCCTGGAATCATATTTTTATATCTGTTCAAGGAATATGAAGCAATATTAAGACAGTGAATATTGGGGTGCCTGAGTGGCTCAGTCATTAAGCGTCTGTCCTCAGCTCAGGTCCATGGTCCCAGGGTCCTGGGATCAAGCCCCACAGTGGGCTCCCCGCTCAGTGGGAAGCCTGCTTCTCCCTCTCCCACTCTCCCTGTTTGTATTTCCTCTCTTGCTCACTCTCTTTCTCTGTCAAATAAATAAATAATATCTAAAAATAATAATAAAAGCCTGAATATTATTGACATATTAGCTTAAAAATTGCATTCTTCAGGCACGTTTTCATAAGGACAATACTTAACTTTAAGAATATGAACATATTTCAGAGCATAAATTTAGTTTCTTATTAATCTAGAGAAATTTTAAAAGATGATACCTTTTTTTTTATAAACCCATTACAAGTCCATGCATTGAACTGGGCAGAAGAAACATACATTCATGCCTATCCAGGATGGAAGTTTTTATCTTCACCTTTTGTTTCCATTTCCATTCAGTTGGGGTGCACCAAAGCAGTGTTTGCTTTGAATATGTTTAGTAATATGTGTGCATATACTCAAGGCAGCGCACAACAGGGCTTGTATTTTGTAGGGTTTTTTCCTACATGATCAAACAATAGTGACCCAGAGTAAATAGTAAATATAGTAGCCTGATGACATCAAGAGCAAATATATTTTGAAAAATTTTTAAGTGTCCTAATGAGGATTAAGGAGTGTACCTGTGATGAGCACCAGGTAATGCATGGAAGTGCTGAATTACTCTATTTTACACCTGAAACTAATGTTACACTGTATGTAAACTAAATGGACTATAAATAAATATAAATAAAAACTTTATAAAAGGGGACTCCTGAGTGGCTCAGTCAGTTAAGCATCAGACTCTTGATATCAGCAAAGTCATGATCTCAGAGTTGCGATCTCAGGGTCATGATCTCAGGGTTGAGAGATCGAGCCCTGAATTGGGCTCCTTGGTCAGCACAGAGTCTGCTTAAGATTCTCTGTCTCTGCCCATCTCCGCACTCACACTTTCTCTCTCTCTCAATTAATTTTTGTTAAAACTTAAAAAAAAATCTTAATTTCTTAAACACAAAAAAAGAAAATTTTTTATGTGTCCCTGAAATTTATTAGATGTTTTACTTTATTGAGGACTATTATTTGATAGCCCTAGACATCAGTTTTATCAATGATGTGAACTTGAAAATGCACTTCACTGGCATGTCATGAGAATGAAAAGGCCTTAGGTTAATGTTGACCTTATAAAGTGCCTAGCTTCCTATGAATTATTAATTTTTTAATGGAGACAATACCCAGGAATGCATTACATAAATACAAATCCTCAAATTTAGCCTTTTTACTTTCCTTAAAATTTTCTCTAACTTTTCCTCAAGCTAACAGGCACAGAAAGTGGTTACTACATATTTCTTATACTCTCTGAGCTCACTCTCAGTGACAGATTCTGGGCCAAATTCACTATTCTAAATTAATGTGGCTTTTGTATGTCTTGGGCAAGCAAACAAATATGTCTTCCTTGAGTTTGTCAATAACAAATTTACACTACTCCTCATCACTAACACAGAAAAGTAGATTGTTAAATTTTTAAATTTAAAATTTTTGACATATATTATTAAATGTAACCATGATTAGATTATGATATTCCATGACTTAAATGATATTAGTAGTAAGTGATTTCTTTTCAGAAAAAGTCGACAACAATAATGAGGATCAGAAAATCATAGAATAAGACAACCAATGAAGTCTTCAGTTCTGAAATTAAGACCAATTTTTTGGATATTGTTTGGGGAAAAGAGTCCTTTAGGAACAATAAGATCACAAAATTTCTTCTATATTTAATATTCAAATGAACATCTCAGCATAAAGACCAATATATTGTTTTCCTTAGATACTCAGAGTGGAGAATATTAATTTTTTTCTGCAGAAGATCCTAGCTACTTTAAATGACTAGTCCAGATATTCTGATTCATGTCTTAAATTAGATCACATGAGTGGCTGAATCATGAAGGAATGAATATGAATATAGAATTAATTAGGCCCAATAATTCATTATAAACCGAGTATGTTCACATCTATTACAGAGACATTGTTCAGTTAATTCTAAATAAGATATTTGCTCTGGTCTTTATACTCAGCACTCTTTAAGAAAAGAAATAATTCATAAATTTTATGGTAACCCCCAAAGTATTAATAATCCTGGACAACTGTAGGACCAGCAGGTCAAATGAACATGAAGTTGAACTAAAATTTAAGAATATCATCAGTTGCCAAAATGATATTGATCTCTGCTTTAAACATCAGGATCCAACACAAAATGTATCATTTTGACAATTTGTTGAAAATCCAGTTTTACAGGTATAGCCTTGAGTTAAAAATTAATTAAGCTATTAAAATATACCTGATTTTTAAAGAAGGAAAGGTCTGATTATTTTTCCATAACTAACTTAATAACAACAGTGATATTCTTTGTTATATACTCTAACACGTATCTATTTAAGAGTTGGTTGACTTCTTTCTTACTGAGCAGGCATTAGGGTATTTAACAATAGATTTGATTAAACCAATGTGATCTGTTCTGGGAAAGAAATACTTATTTCTTCAGCATCTCAGTTTCATAATTTTTTTTATTAACTACAGAGGCAGAAAGGGATAATATGGAAATTTACTATGTATTTTAATACAGAGTATACTGGACATTTACATTCATCTTTTCCAATGTGTATCATATTTCTCCCAAACCAATTTATCACCAGTTCCATTTACACCCAAAGACACATACACAGACAAGAGGTCTGGCACACTGATTTGTCAATATTTTTTGGATTGAATTGTTTTGGATTGAACTATTTTTTGGATTGAATTTTTTGGATTGAACTTGCTCAAAAAAAAAGTAGCTAACATTAAGGATACTTCATTATTATTTTTTGCCAAAAAGGATTTGAAGAGCTTGTTGGCATGTGAGTCAATGATTTAAAACAGCAAAAATATCAGTTGTGGTATTCTTTCATCCTAATATCTGTCACCACAAAGATCATGAATCCAAAATAGCAACTACTCCACTATTGTTTTCCTTCTCTCCTCTAAGCATTACTTTCAAGTGTGGCTCATTTATCTCGTCTTTTCATAAATTGAATTAACCACTTGTAAAGTATCCAATGGAGACAATATTTGTAGGCACAAATCCAAAATACCAAAGTGCCCTTAACAAAAATTGGCTAGCAGGTTTGTGTGTAAGACACAGCCAGAGATGATCTGTGTTCGTGATCAAAATATTCTATAATGATGCTCAAATGAGGTGAACCAACTTGAATCTGACTGACTATGACCTTGGGCAAGTTACTTAACCTTGCTGAACCAGATACTTGTCTGGTATCTATTACTGTATTATTACCTGAAGATTAGAAATAAAATCATGTGCAGAGTATTTGGCACAGATGCCAAACATCAAATATAGTTGATGTCATTATCATTTCAATGCTTCTTAATACTCTGTGAGCAGCAGAAGGGAAAGGACATTAAACTCTTATTAGTAATGCAGTTGCCTTATAAATCTGAGCCAGGATAGGGGAAATAAGTAAAATATTCAAGAATATCAGCAAGAATCTTCATTGTGAGTCGTAGATCTATTAGCATCACTCCAAAGTTATTTCAGACCTTTGAAAGGACTTGGCTTAATTACAAACTAATCAAGAAATACTAATAGAATAACTGGTAGTTTCTCAATATTGTGCTCAGAAATGATGTGGGTATAGTGCAGGCTGATAAACAATGCCATTACCCTCAAAGCCATTGAAATACAAGGAGACAAAACTAATATACCTACAGAAATAGTACACAATATACTCACACCAGTAATTAGTTTCTGAAATGCATTATCTTAGAAATCATATGATTTGTTTTTTATGGAGTTCCATGAGAGTTTTGGTTCATTTAACCATTATATCTAAATATAATCTCAGTATGGAAACAACTAGAATTATTTTTTCATTATGCTTCTTTTTGACCTGTTAGTTTATACATGAACTTCCCTAGGTATAAATTAATTCAAATTATATTGAAAAACATGTCATTTCTTCTAGTGACTCATTATTTAATTGAACTTGGATATGCATTAGTTTTCAGCCCTAAAATTTGGCATAGAGGTTGCTAGTTTATCTTGAAAAAAAGTAAAGCTTCACTTGAGCTTTAATTTAATTCAGAATGTATGAGGGGATTTTTGAATAAAGATTTTCTAGAATTTAAGAAACTTAATTAGGATAAAGAATATAGTAAGCAGAAATCTGTACTTTATAGAAGTTATGAAGTCTTAATTATTCATCATAACTACCATTTATTGATTGATATCTCTGGGCAGAGACTCTAAAGTTTTTTATACCTGCTCTCAATTCTTCTCTACGGTCCTGCAAGGTAGGTGGTGTAGTTATCCTATAAGGCAGCGGAGGGCCAGAGAGATTAAAGAACTGGCCTAAGAACATACAGATTATAAGTCATGAAACTTTTCAGGCTTATGTAATTCCAGTACCAGATGTATTTCACTTTACCCTTCTGCAATATACTGTACTTTTTTTTCAAAGATTTTATTTATTTATTTGAGAGAGAGAACGAGCATTGAGGAGGAGCAATGGGAGAGGGAGAAGTAAGCTCCATGCTGAACAGGGAGCCTGATGAAGGACTCGATCCCAGGACCCTGGGATCATGACCTGAACTGAAGGCAGACGCTCAACAGACTGAGCCACCCAGATGCTGCTATATTGCACTTAATTAACTTTTTCTTAAAAGCAAACCTGAAATTTGTAACATAGAGTAGATTGGTTTCAATGGATTATTTTGGAAGAGAATAGTTTGATATTTTAGCCATATATTTTGGAATATGGTCTCAAAATTTGCAAATAAAAATATATCTAGTAAAAATAAAGATATAAGGTAACACTTGTATCATTTAATAAAATAAAATTTCAAGAGACAGTCCTTTTTGGTGTCAGATATGAATAAACTTTACATATAAATTATGTTACAGAGGACACTTAAGCACTTTTAAGCACTTTAAGCACTTTTTAAGATGTGCTTAAAAAATACAACTTTTTTGTGCTTGATTAGTGCTACCGTAGTCTAACATGTTGGATAAAATAACATTTAAAGAACATTTAAAGCTATTTTGCATCTGTTTTGATATTTTAGGATTATTTCAGGTTTCTTTAGATGCCACACATATTTTAAAGATTTTAAGGGTGGTTTAGAAAGATACATTTTTTTCTCTCAATACATTTCTGTGTAGAGAACAGAGCATTGAAATCTTGGCTTTAAAACTTCATGAAAATGTCGTATCAAGTTTTATTTTGTAGTTGTTTAAAAATAATAATTGTGTCATAAATATATGAGGCTTCCCTCCCTAAAAGCTTTCATTCGCTTTGTATCCTTTTTTTATCCTTCATTTTCCTTTCTCTTTTTTCCCCCCTCTGCCCCAACAATATCAAAATAATCCTGAAAACAACAAAAATAGCAAAATGTCATTGGAAAGAATCTTTACGGCAGTGGAGAAAGAAGAGTAACAGTTTTTCACCTTGACTATGGAAGGGCGGATTATATGTGGGCTTTATTTATAGGAGCATAAGGGCTTGAAAATAACTAAGTTATTATTTTACATCTATCATTTGGATCTGGCTTGTTCTGGCTTCTACTGATGTGTCTTATCTTCACGAATCGCTGTTCAGGTCAGCCCAGCAGAATAGAACCTTGAGTAAGTCATTCACTTCCAAAGCCACACTTCCTTTTATATAAAATAAGTGTGCTTCATCATAGGCTTTTTTTTCTTTCTTTCTTTCTTAGAATTAAAAGAGATAATTCATAATCCATGGAAAGTTCTGACACTCGGTAAATTCTAATATATATCAGTTATTATTTTCTGAGAAATACTTGCTTTGCTGAGTAGAAACAGATGTATGAAATCACACTCACGGACTGCTCACTCTGAGATTCCTGAGCCATTAAAAAAAAATACATACTAACCCAATAAATGTAATTAAATTCTATATGTAGTCAGCATTGAAAACCATCAATATTTTTATGTGTGCCTTAAAATACAATTATGGCAGGCCACCTCATGTGGGGTTGCTCAGTCAGTTGGGTGTCTGCCTTTAACCCAGGTCATGATCTCATGGTCCTGGGATGGAGTCCCATGTTGGGCTCCCCACTCAGTGGGGAGTCTGCTTCTCTCTCTCCCTCTGCCACTCCCTGTCTGTGTTCACTCTCTCTCTCAAATAAATAAAATCTTAAAATAAAATAAAATAAAATACAATTGTGGCAAGTACTTGATTTTTCAAGGCTTCAGGAAGTAGGGTCTAAATTGCATCAGCTTTTGTTAAAGTGGAATATTCTTCCTCTGGCCATTTCACTGCTCATTAAAGTATCTATCAGAGCATGAGCAGTGGAAATGGTAGCAGATAAAATAGAATCCAAACTATTTTTGCCACTTTTTAAGGAAGAACACTGCTGTTAATTTTTTAAGATTTCAGCTATGGGATAATGATAAGAGTTTTCTTTTTTGGGTGGGTGGGGTGATCTGGCAGTGATTGGATTTTTTATACATTTAAATTAGGTTATTTATACTCTACCAATTACTGAAAGTAGTGAGTTTTCTGCAATGTGCTGAACCTTAATTTACACTTTACCATCTGTCTATGCCTTAAGGATTTAATAGATTCTTCCCTATAGTATCCTCTTATAAATCTACCTTTGTAAAGGCATCTACTTTTGTAAAGTTACCTAACCTGCACTATTGGGTCTCTAAATCAAAGAAACAAGTCCCAGTAAAATTCAAAAGTCATGGAATTAATATTTTTTAATGCCGATTTTTAAAAAAATTTCACAGTGTAGAGCTTGGAATAAAAATCAGTTGACCTGGTAGCAACAATATTATGGGAACAATGCAAATGACAGGACTGTAACATTATTAGTCAAGTCACATGGTTAGTAAATACCCTATTAAACAGAGAGTTTGTTTTCTGTTTAAATTGATCATGGCTTTTCTTTTGTAAAAGATGACTTTAAAAAATCAAATTAAAACCTTCCTTATTACTTATTTACAGCACACAAACACTGCTGCATTTGTGTTTAGGCTTTGATATAATTTAAACTCTTAATTAAAAAGGAAAGAAGGTAGGTGAAGTTCAGAAACTTTTTGTGAACATAAAACTGAATAGTTATGCTTTCAGTTGAATGTGAGGAAGTGAATAGTACTGAATTAAATCTACATGTAACAATAGATGATATTTAACAAGCTTCATTTAGAATATGCAATTTTTTGGTAATTTATAGTCCCATTCATTTTACATGTGTATGGGTGTTTGTATATTACGTAAATACCTGTATGAGTGTGTATATGTATATGTGTGTGTGTGTATACCTATAAGCATGCATGTAGGTACACATTGTATATGGATATATATACATTGGTATACATATATATTCAATTACATGACTGGATATATATGTATCTATTTGTGTGGGAGAGTATCTTTAATACTATATCTGAAAAGTCAAATGATTATGTAGTTCTGCATTATCAGTGTCATCATAGAGACAAAAGCATGGTCTATGGAATCAGATAAAGCTGAATTTCAATTGTGTCTGCCCCTCACTGCTTATATTATTTTTTCATCTTTTTGAGCCTCAACTGCCTCACCTATAAATTAATGTATGTCAGAAAGAGGAGCTGTGAAAAGTAAATAAGGCAGTACGAAATATGTCAAGCACATATAAGAGTTAGTTGACTTGCCCCTAGGAATGGAAAGACAAAATTTGTTTGTCTCAAAAGGACATACGTTGTTAAAAATGAGATAAAGAATATGATATGCTTGGCTTCCAAAACCATGTGGTTAGCCCAAATTAGAAAGCATTTTTGTAACATTGTTATGTAACAATTCTCCATATAATCCAGACTTTACAAGAATTAAGTAACTACAACTCTTTCCCCTTTATTTTTTACTGGTTTTGTCTTTGAGTAGAACAGGAAGATTGACTAAATATGAAATTATGAATTTACATAGTTCAGTTGTTAGAAAAATGCTTCAAAGATGGAACACACACTTTAACTTTCTAGCAAGTCAATAAATACAAGAAATCAAAGGAAAGTTTGATACATATTTGGAAAGAAGGTACTTAAAATGCTCACTCTATCTGTCCAGCTGGGAAAAATCACCCAATTATACATATCCTAAGTTGTGGTTTTGTTTTAGATACTATAAACTAGTATAATTGCATCTTCTCTTTCTAAATAACTCATGTTGGCTGCTGCCAGGGTTGTGTGAAGAGACGCTCCCAGAAGCAGGACCCTTAAGCAAAGGTGCATTTGGAGCAATATCTTTGGAGGTTCTGGTACTCTCTTCCCCCCACCCAATCTGCATGTAAAGCCACTTCCTGCAAAAAAGAAAACCAGCACAATATTCATTTTAATGAAACACAGTATGTTTGCTCCACCAATGTGAAAGTCCCCAGTCCCCTTCCTACTCAGTTTTTAAATTTCTTACACGTTGTAATTTCATAGTCATCACCACTTTCAAAGTGAATGATCTTCAAATAATGACATTTAATTTATAGTAATGCTTAAAATGCCAGCAGATTTTAAACCTTAAAGTTCTAAAGAAGAAAAAAAAATGATGTTGGTAATAAAAATAGTCATATTTCATGTGAATATGAGGGTTCTGGAGTCACATCACCTGCGTTCAAATTCCTGCTGTTAAAACTTATTTGCGGTCTGTCTTTGGACACGTTACTTAACTTCTCTGTGCTTGAGTTCCCTCTGTCATATGAGGAAAATAAAACCATTGACCTCATAGTGGTTCTAAGAATTTGTAAAGATTAAATGAGAAATCCATGTAAAACACTTAGCACAGTGAAGTTAAAATAAGTATCAGTTGTTGCTCTAATTTCCATTATTATTATTATTAATAAATGTGATTTCATATTGCATGGAAATAAAATTGTACATGTGCTTGAAGGCAAGAATTCTTTCACATTTTTGATACTAGAATATAGTCAGTCTTTTTACTAAAAATGATATTCATTGTGCAACAGTCTTTACATGCAAGAAAGGAATGAAATAAGAACACAAGGCTTCTCCTTTTCCCATTTTTTTACTCAAACAGTGAAGCTTTATATAGCACTTTTTCTCATTAAAACACCAGAAATAAATTGACTGCTGTTTATTATCTGGACACAAAATGTCCTGATTGCTTCAGTTCATCTATGCATGTAAATTATTCAAGATCCCAAAGTAAATCAGACTTCAGGATCCGAGCATCAGTAGGAAAATATTTCCTGAGTGAGTAATTTAAATGTACATTATTGTAATAACAACCTGTAAGGCAGCCCTACAAGGAGACAAATTCAGCTTTGGTAGGGAAAGTGAAGTATTCCACAAATCTTGTATGGATGGATGGATGGATGGATGGATGGATTTATTTATTTATTACAAATCTTGTATTTGTATCTCGGTATAATTGACCAGTGCTTAGAAGGACAATCAAGATGACGATCTGTCTGAGAAGGCTTTGTACTTTTTTATTTGTCCTCTTTCTGGAGGACAAGGACATAGGTCACCAGACCTAATTCCTTTCATATATATGTAATTTTGGTAAACAATTAGCAGAGTTAATGCTCTTGGCTGAGTCCACACATAACTTTATGTATCATTTCAGCAAATATGGGACAAGAAGCTTTTCAAATGTCATAGAAATGATACAAGTACAGAAATCTATCTGCCAAAAATGCAGTCAATTGTTCACTGATATCATGAGATACCTGGGATCCTTATATCTTTTTACACCTTTCTGGATCTTGATAATGTTGACTTCTTTTCAATCATACTTTTTGCCTCATGCTCATAAAATGGCTGCTATACCTTCAGGTCTAATATCGGTATTCCAGGCAAGAAAAAAGAATGATAAAGGCTTTTTCCTCCTGAGGATTTGTATTTTGATTTAGGACCAAAGGCTCTTTTCAGGATATTTTCCCTTTTACTTATTTTTCTCCCACTCGAAACCAATCACTGACTAAGGAAAATTGCTATTGAATAGATAATGATGGTATCTGCACATTTGATTTGACCAATGAGGAAATCAGTCTTTTCTCCAGAGCAGACTGACAGAAGTCTCACAGGCAGCTGCAGAGAAAATTTAGCTGATTCTGGTGACTTCACCCTTCCACACCATAACCCTCCATAAAGCAGTCAAGTGTTCATTGAAATCCTCTCTGGAACTGTGTTCTTATTCCTGAAATCCAATTTTAATGACCTTTAAGGGAAAACTAGAAACACATTGTTTATTGATAAATAAATGACTATACTTGATGTCTGGAAAAAAACACTTTTTAGAGAGACATTTCTTAGATCTTTAGAGAAACAGATGTAGATTTAAATCTGTCAGAAAATTTCTTGAAGCGTATTGTTTTCTTTGTAGCTACTGTATATTCTACTGCCTGCTATTTTCATGGTAACAATCACAAGTTGGATGCTCTTTTTAGCTATAACGGGATGATACTGAATAGAGCAGCTGATAGCTATTTTACAAGAAAATTTAGCAATTGCTTTGCGGTAATGGATATTTGGTTTGTGGCGCATCCGTTTCAGTTTCTGCCTTGTTAAACGCTTTAAAAGCAGCTCCAGTTTACTTAGCTTCTCTTTCTGACCCTCTGGGAACCAGAGGTTTTATGCATCTTTACAACTTATGGTGAATAAAGCCAAGCTGATCTTAATTGCATATTTTACCCATTGACACTTTATGGAGAAGGTTACCTGGATACTTTTTAATAACTTTTTATTTTATTGTGCTTTCAATGATGGAAAAATGCCGATTCATTATAACACAAAGTTCCAACATAATCTGTTTGTAGATTGTCCCCAAAAATTTTTTAAAGGAATTTTGAGTGGTTTTAGAGAAAGAAAGCAATATTTGGTTCATTCCATTATTGTCAATTCTCATGGAAGCTATAGTGGTGCATCAGTAAACTCTATTTTACATTAGAAATGTTTAGAGTGTGGTTGCTCTTGGAATAAGATACTTATTTAACAAAGTGCTGTATTTAAAAACAGCATCCCTAGTCTCCCTCTCCTCTGAGACTATCAAACCATACTCAAAACAGTAAAGCAGTGCACAACATCTATTTGATGGAAAAGTCGATGGGAAGGGATTCCATATGCTTGTGATTATAGCAAACAAATAGATCATGCTTTATAAAGTAAAGTGTACCCTAAGTTTCAACAGGAAACTGTCATGAGTGCTAAGTTAAAAATGTATTATTAGGTCCACTTAGAAAAGTTCATTAAAAGATTCAAAGAAAGGGGCGCCTGGGTGGCTCAGTAGGTTAAAACCCCTGCCTTCGGCTCAGGTCATGATCTCAGGGTCCTGGGATCTAGCCCTGCATCAGGCTCACTGCTGAGCAGTGAGCCTGCTCCCCCCCCCACCTGCCTGCCTCTTGCCTATTTGTGATCTCTTTCTCTCTCTGTCAAATGAATAAATAAAATCTTAAAAAAAAAAGATTCAAAGAAGTTGGAAGTTTGTTGAATTTTCTTCTACAAAAAACATTTGACTTCTCTGAGTTTAGTTCCTACATAGTATTTCTTAATTTCCAAGCCAGAGTTAATCAGATATAGCTAGAACCTTTGGGAAATGCAAGAGACAATTTTTAGATGATTAATAAGTAATCAAGATTAGTTGTTGCAGTTAACTCAAGGCTGTAACATTTGCAATGTTCAGAAGACCCAAGAATAGAGGTGTTTTTGTCGAGGATAAAATATTTCTGGAAACACTTCCTACCAGTCACAGTTCTCAAAATGTACTCTTGTTTGATCGAATATAATTAAGTAATACAACTTCTCAGAGTTTAGTCATCTCAGGTGCCCCTAAATGAGTGCTAAATTGTGTATACGTTGCATGAGGGATTTTAATGTAGGTAGACTTCTAGTCACATTGAGAAGGTCACTCTGATCCTTCTCCTGTACCTTCTGGTAGCATATTTTATTTGTTTTGTTTGAACCAAAACAGAATCAGAAGAAGATATATGATGATGATGCTGTTTAATCTCAAACCATCAAGAACATCCTATAAAGGATTCCAAGTTATATACCTCTAATGTTTGGTCTAGGAAGGAAAGATTTGATTGGGTGCAAAGTTAAAGGGCTAGGTCGAAAAAAATATAATCCATCCTTTTTTTATTAGTGGAAAAATAGAGAGCTAAAACAAAGGAGTTTAGCCAGCATTAGATAGAAATAGATTGTCTGTGCATATGTTAGAAAGCGTCATCTGGGTAAGAAAAGGTGCTGTCCTGGGGCTCCTGGGTGGCTCAGTTGTTAAGCATCTGCCTTCTGCTTGGGTCATGATCCAGAGTCCTGGGATGGAGCCCCGCATTGGGCTCCCTGCTTAGCAGGATGCCAGCTTCTCCTTCTCCCACTCCCCCTGCTTGTGTTCCCCCCTCTCTCTCTTTGTCAAATAAATAAATAAAATCTTAAAAAAGAAGGAAGGAAGGAAGGAAGGAAGGAAGGAAGGAAGGAAGGAAGGAAGGAAGGAAGGAAAGAAGGAAGGAAGGAAAGAAGGAAGGAAGGAAGGAAAGAAAGACAGAAAGAAAGAAAGAAAAGGTGCTGTCCTAACAGTGCACCTCTTCCTTGCTGTTGATTTTTGATCAGTTATTGTTCCTCGTTTCATCTGTCAATTTTTATTTTATTCCTTTGAAAAGTGGCCTACATAAAATGTTGTCTTTTAGAAACCTTCTCCTATATTGCATTATTCACCCTGGAAAGCTCATTGTGTTCCCTCGATTAGGTAAACTTCGTCATTATTGAGACTGTTTTTGTTTGGAGTGTGCTCACCATGCTCTTGCCTGGAGCCCGAAGTGCTCCAGTGTATCTGTTCTCTTAGAACACGTTTTGATAAGTTTGCTATATGCAGAGTTAATGTGGGTGAAATGCTTAGCACTATTTATTTCCAAGATTTTTTTTCCTGATTTAGATGAGGATTTCAATTTTAAAGATTGGCAGTCTGGTAGAAAGAACTTCTGTGGCTTGAGCAACTGTACATGCGCTGAAAGCATCTCTCTGTGGAAGCCGTAAATGATGTCCTTTCTAGTGAAACCAGAGGCTGGTGTGGCCCTATTCAGAAAGAAAGGGGACAAACTGTATTGGGAGGATAGGATGTACTATTACTTTGGCCACATCAAACTATGTATTTCGCAGGATGATCATATGAAGTAGCGATTTATTGAGTCTAGGCCACTTAATTTCCCCCAGGCTTTACCGTGAGCAGATAGCAGAACCCAATTTTTTTTTTTTAATTTTATTTATTTATTTATTAGGAAAGAGAGAGTGAGAGAGAACGTGAGAAGGGAGAAGGTCAGAGTGAGAAGCGGACTCCCCATGGAGCTGGGAGTCCGATGTGGGACTCGATCCGGGGACTCCGGGATCATGACCTGAGCCGAAGGCAGCCGCTCAACCAACTGCGCCACCCAGGCGCCCCTGCAGAACCCAATTTTAAACTCAACACTCATCCCAAAGCCATGCCCTGCTCAGCGTCCCGTGCCACCGGCAAAATTAAATGGCTCTAAGTGTCTAAGTACACTTTTGGATCCAATGAATTATTTCTGTTATAGAATCATGGCCCAGGAAGTTTCTTCTGCAACAAAAAGGGGCATACATGTTTATTAAGAGCATATATTCTAATTTTGTCTCCACTGTGAACTTAACAGATAGGAACTTTT
Organism: Nasua narica; assembly: GCA_028533885.1. Classification (NCBI taxonomy): domain Eukaryota; kingdom Metazoa; phylum Chordata; class Mammalia; order Carnivora; family Procyonidae; genus Nasua; species Nasua narica. Next base: position 150,612,217 of record CM052810.1, read on the forward strand.
ATAAATAAAAAATATTTAGGATAAAATAAGATTTAATTATAGACACACTTAGCCCTTTTTGCTGTTTCTAATTTTCTGTGAAGTTGCCAAACCCTGACCTGTTGGGAACAAAAATGTCTCCGTGGCCATTTGGAAACTTCGCTTAAAACAACTTCCTGCACCCGTTCCGTCGACTTCTATTTTTAAGGCTACAGGCAGACTTAGCACGGTGCCAAGGACGTAAAATACGTAAATAATGTTGAATTTATGCTCCTAATAACATCAGAATTTAGAATGAAGGAAGCAGGCCAGCAGTTCTAACCTTCGTCTCAGTGTGTGTCATCAGGCATTTTTCTATATGGTCTCTTCTTTTAAAAATCTTCTATGTAGGACCAAAGCTTGCTTTTACAGTACTTTTAAAATTAACTCAAATGAAAATTAGTTAAGCTTGGAAGATTTTTGAAAAATCTAACAAATACTATTTGAGAGCGTGGAGTCATTATCACAAAACAGAGTTAAGACATGAAACCGCGAGAACAACACACATTTCTTTCTCGGACACAATGTGGTATAGGGAGAAGCATCTTGGACTGGAAATCATGCAACACAGGTCCTGGCAGCTTTCTCCAGAAACTAGGAGTTTGAGTTTATTAATTGGTGTGTGGGAGGAGGACAGTTCCCGGGCTCAGCACCTTTATAAGATTCTCTTGAAGAATATGTACAATAACGTACAGGAAACGGCTTGATAAACGGTAGGATGACGTCCAGGTGTAAGTGACCACTCTGATTATCATCGCTGCCATTAACACCACCACCTAATAGTCACGGCGCCAGTAACTGGAACCACTCCTTTGAAGTTCAAGTCTTTTCGAGCAATTTTTCCTGTCTTTGTGCCTCTAATTTTTTTTTAGTTGTCATTACCACTTTTATTAATTTGTCTTCTTCTGTAAGTGAGGTATTTGGGAAGTTACCACTGCCTAAAGAAGGGAAGAATTTGTCCAAAGAAGGAAGACTCTTAAACTTTTGAGGGTCAATAGCGTGCTGGCAAGCTGACTTTCAAGGGGAAGGTGGGGATAGCAGGAAAATAAGCCCCAATTTGTCAAAGTAATGGGTTTCTGTGTGTAAAGCCTCCCCCTGTGGCTGATTCCAAGCTGCCATCAGGATGTCACTGGCCACAGAGTTGGGAAGAGAAGCCCATCGCTGGCTCTTGCAAGCAGGGAGGAGCTGGGTCCAGCATACTACAAGGGCCTGGGATCGCGAGCGTGTGTTCAGGGTGACAGCCTTGAGGCACCTGTTTTCCTGTAGAACATACTGAGAGCAAAGGCATGGAGAGAAATGCACAGTTTGACTTCAGTTCGTGATCTTTTGGCTCTTTGACTCACTACAACATCTATTTCTGGTGTCTAATGAAGCATTTAAAATTCAGTCTCTTGGGTATTTATATCTAAATTCTCTCCACTAGACCCTGGCTTGCCTCATCCTTGGAGCCCATGGCGGCCAGGTTGTCTCCAGGAAGAGTCCTCTGGTCTTATTCTGTCCTCTCCAAATTAAGCCCACCACTCTGGCTGCAAGTGTCCTACATTCTAGCAATGTATACCGTGTTCCCCTCCCTTCCCCTTCTCCTTGAGCGCATATGATTCAGGCACATAGAACCCTGGTACCATCATGAGTTCATGTTTATGCTGCCATGGTAGGCTACCGGGCAGCAGAGTGAAGATGAATGAAAGTCTAAAAGCATATTCTAGGGTGAAATTTTTCAATTTATTTTAATAACAGGTAAACTGAGACCACAGGTTTTCAACAAGCAGTAACTGATTTTATGTATTCATATATAACCTCAGAAATGTATTTAATATTTGCTTGATAAGTTTTGTGTGGGAATATTGGGACTATTTGCTTTGGGTGCTCCTGGTTCGTATCAGTCTGCACACACATATACACACACATTTTTTTTTAATTTATTTACTTATTCTCAGCCTTCTTTCAGAAAGGGCTTGAAGTGTTAGAACTTAAAGTTGTCCATTGAATGGGCAAAAACAATTATACAGCCTTGGTTCACAGGGCTCCTAACTGCAAAAGTAGAAAATAGCATGTGATCTGTACAAGAAAACAGCAAAAGGGTGTTTGCTGCCCATTGCATCGTGATTATTCTTTTTTTTTTAAGATTTTATTTATTTATTTTGACAGAGAGAGAGATCACAAGTAGGCAGAGAGAGAGGAGGAAGCAGGTTCCCTGCTGAGCAGAGAGCTCGATGTGGGGCTCAATCCCAGGACCCTGAGATCATGACCTGTGCTGAAGGCAGAGGCTTTAACCCACTGAGCCACCCAGGTGCCCCTATCGTGATTATTCTTAATTTTTTGATATTATGTCTGTTTTTTTCCAAGTTTTATTTATTTACGTAATCTCCACACCCAACGTGGGGCTTGAACTTATGGCCCCAGGATCGAGAGTCACATGCTCCTCTGACTGAGCCAGGCTGGTGCCCTATTATGTCTATTTTTGTTTGAATCTGTGTTATTGCTTTGAATTCAACCATGGCTATTTATTTGATAGAAAGCATCTGATAAACAAAGATTTCCTTTAAAAAAAATGCCTATGGGGTGCCTGGCTGGCTCTCAGTCTGAAGCATGTGACTCTTGATCACAGGATTGGGAGTTTGAGTCGCACATTGGGTGTAGAGATTACTAAAACAAAAATAAACTTTTAAAAAATGCGTATATTCTGAGAAAGTTAAGATGCCAGTAAACATCCATTCGGTTCAGTTATTGATTTATTTTTAATACTCCAGGTAGAATTTGCTGTGGAGGAGCGTTTTAATGGACTCTGAAAACTAGACAATTTTGTATAATAGAAATTCAGGGAGGTTAAAAAGACCTGAGGGTTTTTTTGTTGAGATTTGAACTTATGGTTGGGCTAGAGATAAAGTAAACTAGACATTGAGAGCATGGACAACCACAGGAAAAGTTTTATTTTATTTTTTTTAATAACAAAGATGCTTATCAGTACGAAAAGTCAAAACAAACTCAGGTTTATTTCTTCATTTACAATTCAAGTTTCTTTCTTTGAGTCATCCATTCAGCATTTGCGAAGCCCTAGGCTGGCTCCCCCAAAGCACTTTCATCTCAAGTCTGTCCTATGAGTCAACCACATTATGAGTAAAATAGATTTCTGTGGGCAGCCGGGAAACCCAAGTAATAGCTAATATTCTTCATAAACTGGGGAATGCCGATATTCCACTCCCATCCTTCACTCAAGAATAAATTTAAGAATCTCATCACATTATGAACTTCCACCATTTGTAACACATGTCAGTTGTAAGCAGGCAGGGTTTAGCGGGTATGTTCTATCTTATTAATGGTGTTAATTCTGGGAAAGCTAGACTTTGTAATTAAGAAGAAATTGAAAATATGGAATTATTTTTAAAAATTCTTTCTTTAATGATTTTTGTTTCTATTCATTGTTTGTGGGGGAGGGGCAAGTGACTTAATTTTCTGTGCTTCTGTTTCAATATCTGTGAAATGGAGATAATTATAGTACCTGTCTCCTAAATTTGTAAGCAAGGTATCCTCTGCTGTTTGAAAGTTCATGTTACACCACTTCACTTTTATGAAAAGACCTACATCAGTGCCTGTTTTTGCTAACCTAAAGAAATCTAAAGAGGATTTTTGTGCCAAGCTCTTCCCCAGGAGTTGCACTGAGCATCTCAGCATCAGGCCACTGTAGCTTTGAACTGTGTCTTTTTTTTTTTTTTTAAGATTTTTATTTATTTATTTGACAGAGGGAGAGAGATCACAAGCAGGCAGAGAGGCAGGCAGGCGGAGAGAGAGAGAGAGGGAAGCAGGCTTCCTGCTGAGCAGAGATCCCCATGCGGGGCTCAACCCCAGGACCATGAGATCATGACCTGAGCCGAAGGCAGAGGCTTTAACCCACTGAGCCCCCCAGATGCCCCTGAACTGTCTTGATTCATTTATGCATCCATTGGTAAGATGTGTCCTAAGGTATCAGAAAAGCCTAAGAGAGGTTATTTTAGGGGTCTGAGAACACTCAAAAAATGTTTTCATATAAATTAATAGTAATGGCTTCTTCACTTTATGACATTTTGGCTGACAAAGGGTTTCATAGAAATGCTCTACTTTTAAATAGGGTGGGAAACTTGTGTTTTCTGAGCTTTAAGGGCAGAGCACAATGTCTGGCACATAGTAAGTACAACAATTGTGCCCTCTGCTGCTTAAGAGAGAAACATAGGAACTAAAACATGGTGCCAAATCTCAGCCTGATACACCTCTAGACCCCCCACCCCCCCCGCCGTCTTTCTCTTTTTTCTCTTCTCTCTCTCCCTCCCTCTCTCTCACACACGCACATACACATGCACATAAAAAGCAACATAACCTGGCTCATTAAAACAAGAGAACCACGCAGTGGAAGAAACAATCAAAATGGAAAAGAGTATCTCAGCAAGAGACATATAAGCATTGCAGCCTGTGTTGGCATATCAAATCCATGATTGCTCTAACCTGCCTTCTAAACATTCTTCAAAGCAAGTATTATAAGCGACATACAAAAAGTTATGCCTCTAGTGTTGACTTTTTTAAATTCTTAAGCAATGCAACAGAAAACAAAATAAGAATAAAAGTGTAATGCTAGTTATTTTCCTAAAGGAAATACAGTTAGTTGTTCTATGTGTAGATTAGAACTATAGATTATTCAAATCAAGAAAGAAACTGTGGGGCGCTGTAGTTGAGGGCCTCTAGCTGAGAAAATGAATGTTATTTGAATCATCTAGTTTAACAGGAGATATTTTTTCTTTTGAACTATTAAAAATAATTTGACATTTCAATATGATAAAGAATATCTACAAAAAACATGCACTTAACATTATAGTTAACGGTGATAAACTTGAAGCTTTTCAACTAAGATCAGGTATAAGGCATGAATGCCCCCTCCCATCACTCCCTGTCAGTATTATACTGGAAGTCTTAGATACTGCAGTAAGCTAAAACAAGAAAATAAAGGTGCACAGATTGAAAAGGAAGAAATAAAGCTGTCTTTATTCAGATGAAATGATTGTCCATGTAGAAAATCCAAAGAAATTGACAAAAATCTCCTATACTAATAAGTGATTATAGCAAGGTTGCAAGATATAAGGTTAAAATGAAACAAGATGGGACCAGGGAGGAAGACAAATCATAAGAGACTCTTAATCTCAGGAAACAAACCGAGGGTTGCTGGGGGTGGGGAGGGAGGGATAGGGTGGTTGATTATGGACATTGGGGAGGATATGTGCTGTGAATTGTGTAAGACTGATGATTCACATACCTGTACCCCTGAAACAAATAATACATTATATGCTAATAAAAAATAATTTAAAAAATAAAAAAATATAAGGTTAATATATATAAGTCAGTTGGTTTCCTATACTATGTATCAACCATGAACAAGTGCAGTTCGAAATTAAAAACACAATACCATATACCAATTTACCAATATGTTACATTAGCACACACAAAAAGAAATACTAGGGTGCTTGGGTGGCTCAGTAGGTTAAGCATCTACATTTAACTAAGGTCATGATCCCAGGGTCCTGGGATTGAGCCCACTTTGGGCTTCCTGCTCAGCAGGAGCTTGCTTCTCCCTCTCCCCCCATGTCTGCTCTCTCTTGCTATCTCTGTCACTCTCTCTCTCAAGTAAATAAAATTTAGAAAAAAAAGAGAAATATTTAGGTTTAAATCTAACAAAATATATATGAGATCCATATGAGGAAAATTGTAAATTCTGATCAAAGATATTGAAGGAGAACTAAATAAATGGAGAGCTCCTGGATAGGAAGATTTAACGTTGTCAAGATGTCAGTTCTTCCCAACCTATAGATTCAGTGCAATTCCAATCAAAATCCCAGCAAGTTATTCTGTGGATATTGACAGACTGATTCTGAAGTTTATATGGAGAAGCAAAAGATCCAGAATAGTCAACACAATATTGACGGAGACCGAAGTTGGAAGATTAAAACTACCCAATTTTAAGTCTTACTATAAAGCTACAATAATCAAGACAGTGTGGTTTTGGCAAGAGAATAGACAAACAGCTCAATGGAACAGAATGGAAAGCCTAGAAATAGACTCACATAAATGTAGTTACTGATCTTTGACAAAGAAGCAAAGGCGATATCATGGAACAAAAATAGTCTTTTTGAGAAATGGTGTGGAACAACTGGGCATGCAAAAAAAAAAAATCTAAACATAGACTTTACACACTTCACAAAAATTAAGTCAAAAATTATCACAGACCTAAATGTAAAATGCAAACCCATAAAACTTCTAGAAGATAACAGAGGAGAAAACTTTGATGACCTTGGGTGTGGCGATGCCTTTTTAGATGAAACTCCTATGGCTTGATCCATGAAAGAAATAGTGGATAAGCTGGACTCCATTAAAGTTAAAAACTTCTGTTCTACAACGGATAATGTCAAGAGAATGAGAAGGCAAGCCACAGAATTGGAGAAAATATTTACAAAACACACATTTGATAAAAGACTATTATCGAAAATACAAAAAGAACTCTGAAAACTCAATAATAAGGGGGAAAAAAAGTGTGCCTAGGTGGCTCAGTTGGTGAAGCATCTGCCTTCGGCTCCAGTTGCGATCCCAGGGTCCTGGGATCTAGCCCTGCATCAGGCTCCTTGCACAGTGGGGACCCTGCTCCTCCCTTTCCCTCTGCCTGCTTTTCTCTCTCTCTCTCTCTTTCTCTTTCTGTCAAATAAGTAAATAAAAAAATCTTAAAAGAAAAAAAAAACAATTAAAAAGTGGGGCAAAGACCTTAACAGACACTTTTCCAAAAAAGATCTACAGATGGTAAATAAGCATTTGAAAAGATGTTCCATATCTTATATTATCAGAGAAATGCAAATTAAAACAATGAGATTCTACTACACACCTCTTAGAATGGCCAAAATCCAGAACCTTGACAACACCAAATACTGGTGAGCATGTGGAGAAACAGAAACCCTCATTCACTGCTTATAGAAGTGCAAAGTAGTACAGCCACTTTGGAAGGCAATTTGGAGGTTTGTTACAAAATTAAACATACTTTTATTAAACAATACAGCGGTCATACTCCTTGGCATTTCCCCAAAGAAGTGGAAAACTTATGTCTACACAAAACCCTGCCTGTGGAAGTTTATAGAAGCTTTATTTATAATTACCTAAATGTGGAAGCCACCAAGATGTCTTTTAGGAGGTGAAAGGGTAAATGAACTGTGGTGCACCCAGTGAATGGAATATTATTCAGTGCTAAAAGAAATGATCTGTCAAGCCATGGAAAGACATGGAAGAAACTTCAACTTAAATGCCTATTACTAAGTAAATGGAGCCAATCTAAAAAGGCTGTATGTGTATGGTAGGATTTCAACTATCTGACATTCTGGAGAAGGCAAAACTATAGAGGCAGTAAAAAGATGTGATAGCCAAGAGTTAGGGGATGGAGGGAGTGACTAGGTGGAGCACAGAGGATTTTTAGGGCAGTGAAAATCCTTTGTATGATACCATAATGATAGATACATGTCATTATACATTTGTCCAAACTCGTAGACTGTACAACATTAAGAGGCGAGCCATAATATAAACTATGGATTTGGGGTCATTGTGATAATGTCAGTAAAGTTGCATTAATTCTAACAAATATACCGTTCTAGTAGGGGATATGGATAATGGGGAAGGCTATCATGTGTGGGGGCAGGGAATATATAGGAAATCTCAATACCTTCCCCTCAATTTTACTGTGAACCTAAAAATGCTCTAAAAAAATAAAGTCTTAATTTTAAAAATTAACCTAATTAAGAAGTAAATAACCCCTAGTAGACTTTGAAAAATTTATGATCTCACATTTACCCTCAATTCAAAATACATTCAATAAAATACTGTTGAGGCTCACATGAATCTTTAAATCCTGTGATTTCTAATTCCAGTTTTGGGAGCTAACAACAGACTTATGGAATTTTCTTACTCACATAACATGACTAAGCTGGCCATATTAAGAGTACTAAAACTTCAGTTCCGTACTGATGGCAAAATAATGTCTGTGTTACCTGTCTCATAAGAAGAGAAGACTGTTGTCCAGTTCTTCACAGATAATATAAAGGTAGATAGCAGGAAAATAATTATTTTCTTTCTATTTAACCTGCCATGTTCAAACCCAGTCATGGAGTATAATCATGCCCAAGAGTGAATTTTGTATGAAAGCTTTCATTCCATACAGTTACTATCCAACTCGAGGCTCAAGTATTGCTGTAAGGCTCACCCAGTTTTCTTACAAGTCAGTTCATAAACACCAAAAAGTAGTCTGTAAAATGAGTTCCTTGTCCTGGCATCTTGAGACCACCTGGATCTAACGGGGCCTGGGGACTGAGAATAAGCCAGGTGGTTTTCAGTTTAGATTAGGTCTCCTTTTATTTGGCAGGTAAAGATAAGGAGTTGAGGTGACCTAGAGCTGAAAAACCCAGGAACAGTGTGTGAGAATGGGAAAAGCTTAGAACTTGGCCTCAGGAGACTGCGGTTAGAATGCAGCTCATCCTCTTCTGTGCTCTCATGGCTCCATGGGAGAAACTCTTGAAGCGCTTACCACATGGAGCTCTAAACAATTTTTATATACCCTTCTTCACCATTCTATTGTGAGCTATTTGAAACATAAGCAGTATCTTTACTTCTTAACCTTTAATTTTGAATAATTTTACAGCTACAGAAAAATTGAAAGAATGGCACAATATATGTGTATATATATATTTTAGTAGATTCACTAACATGGTGCCATGTTATGACCAGACATTCTCACAACCACAGTACCATTATCAAAGCCCAGAAGTTTAACTTATTCGATAACATTATCTACTATACCATCATATTCAAATTTCCCCAGTTGTTTCCAAAATGTCTTTTCTGACATTTTTTTAATCCAAGAGACAATTAAGTTTGCCATGTCTCTTTAGTTTTCTTTAATATAGAGCCCTTATTTTTTTTCTTTCATGACATTATTTCTGGAATTCCAGATCAGGTGACTTGTGGAATATCACAGGATGAATTTTTTGTTTGCTTCCTCATGATTGGGCTTAGAATATGTATTTCAGGAGGGAAACAGGTAATATTGAGACTTCCTAGCAGTTAATTATAAAAATACCTTTCTCAGTCTGTAATGAAGAAGGAAACTGGTGGTAATACTTGGATGCCATGGGAATATCCTATTTTCTAACAACATTTCACCCAGAATTTAGTATGCATTCATGATTCTTGCCGTTGTCCCTTATGTATTGGGGATATGATGGTGATTTGAAAAAAAAAAATCATTCTTCTTGCTCTTTATAGCTAGTGTTCTTTTCTAAAAAAAATAAAATAAAATAAATAAAAGACTTTCACCACTCTTCTACTTTAGGGTTCTCTCCCTTCTCTCTCCCTTCCTGTTTCTCTCCCTTCCTGGCCTCTCTCTTTCTCTTTTTCCCTTCCTCAATCTTTTCCTCCCTCACTTGTTAGAGGATCTCTATAGACTCATGGATTTTCTTTGATTCAATGTCTTATAATCTTAGTGCCGTCATTATTATATTTGATGCCTAAAATAACTCAAATTTGGCCACTGGGAGCCCCTCTGAGAGGCAGTGGTGTCCTTTTGACAAGCCCCATTAATCCTTCAGCTGTTCTCTGCTTTCTGACACAACAAGATGTCCAGGGACTCTTTTGTACTTTCCCTGCTGCAGACCTGGGGATAGCCACTTTATTGCAAGAAATTTGGGTGCCTTTTAGTAAAAAATGGTATTTAGAAAAGAAGACTAGGATGTCATTGCTTTTAGGACAAAATGAAGTAATTGAAGTAAGACTACGTAGTAAAATATAAAGCTCTATACTATCATGACTATTCTTAGTGTCACTAACAAGCATTCAGCTTACTGGGAGCAATGCTAAAAAGCAGAACCCTGAGTTTCTCTGTGCTTAGAGAATAATTAGGAAAGAAAGGACACCTATGAAGAGGAAGGAGAAATAAGCCAGCTTTGTCAGATAAAATGTGAATCCTTATCTCACAGCTCTAAGACAGTATATAAAACAGAAGAAAAGATTGGACTGTAGTTCACCTTTTCCCCAAGTTGCTTATTTAATATTTCAGAGAGAAAAGCATAAAGCATTTTATTTTGTGGGTCAATTGTAATCTTCTTAAAAAATGAAATAGTCATTTGAAAAATGATGAAATATAAATGCGTGATTTCTACTTTTACCATTACTATTTTATTTAGTACGTTCTAAAACAACAGTGTAATTTAAAGAATTCTGAATTTTTCAAATTGCAAATATCTAACTTCCTTTATTTTTCCCAGCAAATAGTATCACCCATTCACATTTAAGGAGTTAGCGTTGTGGCATCTTTGAGTTTCTTTGTGGGCAAATTGATTGTTGAAGGTTTTGCTTCCTGTGACTTTATTATAAATAAAAAGCATACCTAATTGTCTATATAATTTCACTGTTAAGATTCACACTAGGAATATCATTTGATTTAATTTCCAGGCTTTCCTGCTTGTACTGCATCTCTCAAATTAAAACTTGTTTTTTATGGCATGTCCCTATGAGACCATAGATTATGATAAATCGGACAAAGGACAGAGATTGGTAAACAGGTGATGCTTAGCATCTCATTAATTCCCTGGAAGGAAAGCAAAATAGTCCAGATGTCCAGGAAACAGCAATTCTTTTCTTTTTAACTGCCAGGACTAGGGTGGCAAAGGGAGGGATGAGGATGGAGTAAGGAAGACACACTACAGAGACCCAGTGGTTTCACAAGTCCTTTTTTCATAGGAAGCCAGGCTAACAATGGAGAGGAACAGAAGACGTGTGATTGTATGCTCTACACTAGAATGACCTTTATTTTTCTATTTGTGGTTTTGTATAAAACTCAAAGAAGGGATGTTGAATGCCTATGTGTGTGTTTGGGCAGACTGGGCTAAGCAAGGAGGGTCACTGGGTTTGATAGTGCTCTGTTTCAGCTGTGTGAAGAATTCATTATTTTCCAATACTGAACAAAAAGGGGTATTGCTACAAAGAATATAAAACATATGCAGAAAGATTTTAGGCTCTTGGAGAATCTCATACCAGATTGTCTAGTTCATGAAAGTTCTTCAGTTTACTGGTAGTTTGTCCATGGATAAGTTATTTAACCTTTCTGCCTCAACTCGTTACCTATAAGATGGAGGTAATAAAAGGACCTTCCTTTACGGTCCTATTTTATGTGCAAAGTGCTTAATATAATGTAGGCAAATACTCAGCACCCAACAAGCATTAGCTCTTATTGTTATTACTTACATATATCAAAATAGAAATACTATGAAAATAATATCACTTCTTAGCAGTATTTGAAAATTTTTAAATAATCCAGTCAACAAATAGATCACTCAATCTTCAAATCAATTTCCTGACTTTATTTTGCGATTGATTTATTTAACTTCTTTTCTTAGAGGTGTAATATTTTTAGACTTTTAATGCCTCTCATTACCTAGGTCTGCCAGTTCCATACAAGACATACTGATCAAGTACCCACTGTGGTTGGCACTCTTATTAGATGCCAAGGATACAAAAATATAATGTGCTACTTGTCCTGAAGTGGCTAACTCTGGTGGGGCCAGACATTATATAAATTCAGGAATGTTATTTGGCTTGGTAACTACTACTACAAGATACAATGGAGGTATAAATTCAGGAAAAGTAAGGAATTTTTTGTACTTTAGAGTCACGACGGATGAGCAGATGTTCCCCAAAATTAACAAAGCTGCAATGAACTTTCCAAAATGAAAATATAAAATAATTTTGCTTACTGACCAAAAGTGTTTTTAAGAAAGTGTGCTTTTTAACTTTAAAGCAATCAACAAA
>CM052810.1:150624587-150705160 GCA_028533885.1 Nasua narica
AAAAAAAGTCTCTCCTTATTATCTATAGACACCCATGGGGACAAGACCTTTCAAAGGCCATGAGAATCCAGTTTGGGACTAAGAACATCTGCTCCGTGTCCTCCCTATCCCATTTAGAGTGGTTTTCTGGATCATAGTAGAATCCTTTGGCTTTCCTCAAGCTAAATTTTGGTGGACCTGGAATGCACAAGCTCTGAAATCAGTCTGAAGCTTTGCAGACCATGTTCAAGTTAAAGAACTTTTAGGCCAACTCCCTTGTGGGTGCTGGCTGTGCTGTCCCCAAATTCTCAATAGAGGTTTCTTAATCAAGGTAAAACCCTGTGAAAGCTAAAGTCATGTTGTGCTTTCATCTGACATAAGCGTGTCTAACTTTATGTTTGCTTCGCAGTTGAAAGAATAAGCTTTTTTCTGGGGCTCCAAATTCACAAGCATCAAGTACAAAACTTGCATTAGTTGATAGAATTATGACAAGATTGTTGAAAGCAACATTATAATTTTATGAGCAATATTTGTAGATTTTATTTAAAGTTTATGTCATAACTACAATCTTGGAATCCTCTCTCTGTCTTCATTCGGCCCTTAACAATGTGAAACAAAAGAGTTAATTTTAAAATGTTCTTGATTAGAGCAATATTTTCTTCTGGATATACCTATTATTACTGATTATAGCTTATGAAGAAGAAATACTAAAAACCCCTGTTGGTTTCATTGGCACAAGAGACAAATACTTTTGCATTTGGTAAGCAAACAACTTTTCTTTCTTTCCTTCTTCCTTCCTTCCTTCCTTCCTTCCTTCCTTCCTTTCTTCCTTTCTTCCTTCTTTCCTTCCCTCCCTCCCTCCCTCCCTCCCTTCCATCCTTTTTTCTTTTCTTCCTCTCTCTCTCACTCTCTTTTTTCTTTCTTTCTTCTTTCTCTCTTGTCCTCTGTGGTAGTGTGTTTTCAAAATGTACTCCATGAACCGATGGCACCAGAATCACCTGGGGTGTTACACAAATACACAATGGACTCTCAGGCCACCTCTAGACTTGTGAAGCGACATGCAATGGTGAAACCCAGCATTTTAGCACAGATCTGTGGAGTCCAGAAAAAATGGTGGGAGCCATGGCCATGTTCTCTGCTTTCACAGCTTCTGCCCCATAGATGATATTGGGAGGAGTGATGGCAGGATCTCACTTCATAACCATTCTCAAGGTTTCACAACCTTTTGTTGTTGTTGTTGCTGCTGCTGGTGGTGGTGGTGGTGTTTTGAACCACAGGTGCAAAGAATTGAGCTCATGATCTTCATTTTTGGGGACACATGATCATCAGAACAGGAAACTTTCTTTTCTTTATTCACATTATTTAAATTTTTTCTTTTTATCTCTGATCTCCACTTCCATTTGCCTCCCCGAAATACCCTCATTGCAACATGCCTGATGCATATCTGTCTAGATAGAGATGCCGTTCTGTTTATGCCTTTTTCATTCAATAATTTTGTATGTTCATTTATTCCAAAGCTTCTCACAGCTGTTCGGGACTCCAGGATTCCCCGTACCTCCTTTGACTGTCCATGCCCCTCACTGTGAGCACCTCCATTGTCTTCAACTCTTGTGGCGTCATGAACGATGAGTTCAGCCACCTCACAGAGGTTCACCACTTGACCCGTTCACTTGAAGTCAGGCCCCAAGAATACTCTCACCATTTCTCTTTATCTGCTATTAAATATCTGTTATTAAATATCTGTTATTAAATCCAACTTTAAAATTTGTTTTTCATTGATGGTGTCCTAACAAGCTAGATAGATAACATGGGTTGGAAGGAATTGAAAATTCAGTGGAAATTGTCTTTAAATTGCTCTGTAGGATAAGTTATATCTGAATTTCCTTTAATCATCTATTTCCAGCTGTGATTTATAAGTTCTTTAAAAAAATCATATCATAACAACAAAGCTGTTTTCTTTTTCTCACATTTGTCATACAATCTTGTGATCTTTCGCTTTGGGGACTTTAGTTCTCTGTTTACTAACTCTAAGTTACCTAGAAAGTGTAAGAGAAAGTCACAAATCCATTCTCACTCATACAAAACAGGTGTCCTATGATAGAGGTCATCATTTCTCAATGAAATATGCAACATTAACACAAAGGTCACAATTTAAGATTGTTTTCACTCATTTAACTATGTGCGGCATCAGGGACTCTTGATCAGAATACTATCTTTGAATCTCTTCTTTGGCTGCACAGAGATTAAAAATAAAGTTTTTCTGAGCAAAGACATTTTATGTAAGTAATCAAGCATTTAACCTAAAGAAGAATGCAGTCAACCAGTCAATAATGATGAAATACTCTTTGTTTTTTACTCTCCCTCACTCAGAGACTGCTGACCATTCACCTCTAGGCCATAGGCATATTGAGGGTGACATTTTCTCTTTCCAAGATAATCCTCATGAGAGGATACACTTAATTTATGCTATTGATGGGACAGCTTCTGAACTGAATGGATTTGCATATCATCAATACATGTAAGTCCTGAGTAGAGGGCTAGCCATCCAAATTAAAATATTCCCTGTCAAGGACGTGCTGTGTCCAGCAAATTCTGGAGTAATGCTGATTGCAGGTGGTTGGTGAATATTGATGCTGTTCAAGATTTATAAGGGTGCATTGGAAGGCAGATGAAACTTAAGATTTCTTTGGAACAATGTCCCTGTTTAAAACTACTCTTGTTTGGATCCAGCTGGGCATTCAGTAATGCCAGCCACTGAATAAGATCTTTCAAGTGCCTCAGCCTGCCTCACCTGTCAGACAGGCTCACTGATTTATAAATGAGACCCTGTTTGCTTCCAAAGCTCTTGTTCTTCCAACTCTTCTCTACCCTTCTTCCCTATTCTTACTTTTCCTTCTGATTTGAGTGTCTCAGCACTCCTAGCACATGTCACCAGTTTTTATTTACTTTTTTCCTTCAGGTGATGCACAAATAGCACCGGGTCAATCTTAGCATTCCTATGCTATTTTATTACCTTGTCCTCCCCTTCTCCCCCCTTTCCAAATTTTTTTCCCTGTTGTAAAGTAAGTCTCTCCTTTGTTGCACTTGGCTTTTAATGGAATGTCCTGACCGCCAATTTTTCAAAGGTTTCCCTTTTTGCATTCTTCATGTACTTAACACAGGTTCTCCTTCCCCTTCTCTCATCAGCCACTCAATCAATCCTACATTCTACTGAGCACTTCCAAATTAACATATAAATTCTGAGAGAGTTATAATCAGCCATTGCCATTTAGAAAAACCTGTCATTGAGGTACTACCTGCTCTTTTCTGATGTGGCATCTATGTGCTCTTGGGTGTCTCAGCAGAAGGTATCTGTAAGCTGGGCATTCTATTCCCTGGTCTTTATTTCCTTGGTTTTACTGAGTTTGAAATAAATAGATAACATGCTGAATTATTATATACAATGACCACAATAGCTCTATGTTTTTCTTCCCATTTCCAATTCCATTTTTTTTTCCTGAGTCAACACCCGAGAAACAAATTATTTATTCTGCACCAGTGTAAAAAATAATCTACCAGATATCATAGAAAGAAAATGCCATAAAAAACATCAAGTCTTCCCTCAACTAAAATGAAACCAAAGACTTAGGTAGAGAAAAGTTTGCCTAAATATGATTACTTAAATATTTTCCTGTTTTCTTGACCATCCATGCTCCCCATGAGTTTGGGGTCAAAGGAGAAGGAAGTGTTGGAAAGGGCTAGCCAAAGCATGGGGAGTGGAAGAGAAGGAGAAAGCACACAACAAGAGTGTGGCAGTTTAAGAAAAAAAGTTAGTATTCTTAGGGATGTGGAAATTTCTCTCCCAGACAGATTCATTGGCTCAGATACTTAGAATGGCCGCTTTTGCAAAGAGCATGTTTTTGCAATCCATTTGAAAAATAAGTCACAGTAGATGGATAATATCTAGAAAAAAATTGAGTTTTACCCCAAAATATTAAATAAAACACTTTTATTTCTTTAATTATATGTTAGTTATTAGAAGCAAAGGGGGGAAAGCCACAGAACTATGGAAAATGATAGTATAAATATAATGCAATTTCATTGTCATATGGAATTCTTCCCACATGAACTCTTTCTAGCCAATTTGATGGCTACTGTTGAGAAGAAATGTCCATATGTAGACATGGGTCATGTCTAATATTTCCTTTTAATTTATAAACCAGTATATCTTTTATTTAGAGTCTTTTGTAGTCAAGAAATCTGATGGTGGGATGAAACATAAAAGTATTCCCACTCTCCATTCCAGTTCCCCTTTCTTTTTACAAGGGTTTTTGTATTCATAATCTAATTCTAATTAGAATTCTCTAATTCTAATCAATAGGAGGATTTAGTACTTTAGTGCACCTTTAGGAACAGCATTGGATTTATTCTAAATATTCAAAGTTTGTGTTGTCCCACCAAATTGTTTTATTTAAACTATGTTCAAATAACTACTTGCATCATTAGTTAATTCTCTTTTCTTGTCTCTGATGTACCCTTGGTAAAAGACTAGAGAAAGAGGAATGGTAGACTAAGAAACTGTATATGTATTTCCTGGTGGCTGTAATCTCAGGGTAAATTCTCCCCTAAACAGCAGAGAGAATATGTTTGGATTTCATAAGTTTTTGGAGTGTGGACTTGAGCTATTCACAAAATACATTTTTTAAATATACATTTTCAGAAATCACTCCACATATGACATTGCATTTATTAAACCATCATAGTAGATGTTTTATGATTTGACCTGGAAATATTTAACACTGAAAGAAAATGCTATAAGAGCTTGTAGAATATAAACCTTTTCAGAATAATCTGGTACTAATGTTAAGGTTAAAGACTGCCTAATTCAAATGGATTGGTCTCTCAAGAATTGCTAGCACTCCAATTTTACAAAGTTGCCAAGTATTGAAGGAATGGAAAAGGTTTAGAATATTGAGATAACAATCTTGAAAGCTTGGAAAACAATGAACAACATAATTCCTTTTAGCATTTTTCAAAAAGAAATCAGGATTTTAGAACCAATGTCATGCAATGCAGCATTTGATTTTTGCCTTTGTGCCATTATTTATTCTTCAATTAAATCATAATGGTCCCATTTTGTAGAGACATTCAATAAAATGAAGGTTCATTTCCTGCTTCCAGGAGGATTGGCCAAGAAATTCATAACTCCTGAAGATGATTCTGCTTGACAGTCTGTTAAATGAAAATTTCATTGAGTGAGAATGCCTCAACACTAAATTCCATCATTTTCTTCCATAGTTTCCCATTTCTGTAATTATGGATTCCTTATAAGCCGGTTGTATGTAGTGAAAGAAAGCAGTTTGTATCAACTTTTAGGTGATTGGAAAGCTAAAGATAAACATGCAAGTTATAACTAAAGATTCACAAGCATGTAAAAAAAAATGCTGGAAGAATTTTTGTCAAAATAAATAAACACATAGGTAACTATTTGTGAACATCTAAAGAGAGAGATGTACCTAAAATGGCTATAAATGTGTCATAGATGAAAAGCTTAAAACTTGTATATTTAAATAGCTAACCAAGACACAAAAATAAATAAAATAATTACACCATGTGTTTTGTCAAGTGATTTCTGAAACTAGTGATTTCTATAGATTTTGTCAACTGTTTCAACTCAGACTTCAGATTTCTTAGGAGATAATTCATGCTTTTTATATGAGTTTTATTGTTGTAATTTTAATCATTCGTTCATGCATACATTAGTTCAATGAATATTCATCGTGTGCCAGTTATGTACCAAGCCCAGTTCTAAGTACCTGGGGATACTAGTGAACAAATGAGGAGGCAAACAGTTTTGCCTTTCTGGAGCTTACAAATGAATTAGGAGACTGAAAATGAAAAATAAGCACAAAAAATAAGTTATATAGTACATTAGAAAATTATTAGTATTCTGCCAAATAAGATAAAGGATATTGAGAATTGGCATTGCAGATTGCAAGGGACAAGTTAAACCTCACTGAGAAGATAATATTTGAGGAAAGACTTGGTGGAGGTGATGAGTTATTTTAAAGAAAACTGTCCCACACCTAGAGTTTAACTGTAAATTAATTCAAGTTAATTTAAATAAGACATGCATTTGCATACGATATTGATATAATGTTTTCTGATGTAAATTTTAAGATCAACCATGGTATTCAGTTATTCCTACCTTGATATAATAAAATGAAGGTAGTAATTGACTATGTAGGACAGGTATTTTACTTTTATAATCTATACTTCTAAGACATAGGTTAATTTCCACAGGGGGTTTAAACTCCTGTTGAAATAAACTCAATACTCAAAACTCAATACTAAAAAACACAATAAACTCAAACTGTCAAACAATGAAGTTCTGAAGTTCTTCAAAAACACATGAGCATAAATCCCATGCATGTCACTCTTCCAAGATTAGACCACATAGTTAATAAAATTACAGTGTCTTCCTTAACTATAGGAAAGCTTGTGTTCATACATACACATCATTTATGGATGAACTGATGAAAACTGAAATAATTTGGAAAGCAAAAATGTTTATTTCTAATATTATCTCTTTTATGCACACTTAGACTAATAGTCTGTCTTTAAAGTACGTGCCCTAGAAAAATGGAAAATTGTTAATTCTTTAATTTTCTCCTCTCTTCTGATGACACCTTAGAATTGTTAGGCTGAATTACAAACTAATTAACTCAGAAGTCCAGGGATTGAATTTCTGCTTCACCACTTACCAGCTGTATGCTTGGCGTGTAACTAAATCTAATTAGGGCTATTTCCTCAACTGTAAAGTGGAAGTTCATAACTCTGAATTGTTGAATAAAACAATGTGTTGAAAGAAGTTGGCACATTATAGGTACTTAATCATTTATATTAAAATTGTGTCTTATGCAATTGGTCAGTATTAGAATAAATGAATATAAATAACCTATGACCGGCCCAAGGCCATATATAATATCAGTCATTATAGTATCATGGTGATTTTGTTTTCTTTGGTATCATGGTGATTCTGAGAGGCAGAGGGCCTCGTGGCACTGTGTGGTTGGAGTGTTCTGGAAGCCTTCATAAAAGAGGGCAGGACGTTAAATGGACCAAAAAGGAAGTGTAAGATTTGGATTGGAAGCAAAGAAGTAGACAATTTTGAAGTAAACTGGTGATTATGATGGCATCAGGGAGCAAGGCATTTGTATGAAAGGGACAGCATAGAAAGCACCTTAATTATCCACATTTTTGTCATCATAGTGTAGTTCAGTGTGTATTGGTATAGACAAGTATTTCACATGTTGCTAAATTTCTAAGGTATACATTTTACTATAGGGTTTTTTATTTCACTGTTTCCTTTGTATCTATTAAAAAACCCATGTGAAATGTCTTCTCCTGGGGCACCTAGGTGGCTCAGTCAGTTAAGCATGTGACTCATGATGTCAGCTCTGGTCACAATCTCAGGGTCATAAGATCAAGGCCTGAATCAGGCTTTGTGCTCAGTATTGGAGTCTGCTTGAGATTCTTTCTCCTTCTCCTTCTGCCCCTCCCCCCATTTGTGCTTTCCCTTTCTGTCTTTCTCTCTCTCTCTCTGAAATAAGTAAATAAATCTTTTTTTAAAAAAATGCTCTCTCCATTCTAAGGAATATATCCCCTCACAGCTTGTTTATTTAACAAACACATAACCCTCACAGGGCCTTCACTTATGCAGCCACGATTACACACTTGCATATGTATGTTCAGACCAGAACCTTTTTGCAGAATGTTCACTCTAGATCCTAAAATGAGTTGCTATAAACAAAGAGTTTCTAAACCAATGGCATCATAGTATTTTATTGTTATTTTTGTTTTGTTTGTGTGGTTTTTTTTAAGATTGTATTTATTTATTTGACAGAGAGAGACACAGCGAGAAAGGGAACACAAGTAGGGGGAGTGGGAGAGAGAGAAGCAGGCTTCCCACTGAGCAGGGAGCCCCGAGCAGGGGCCCCATCCCAAGACCCTGGGATCATGACCTGAGCCCAAGGCAGCTGCTTAATGACTGAGCCATCCAGGTGCCCTATTTTATTGTTATTATTATTATGATGGAGGTATACTATACCTTAATATAGCACATACATCTCAATTGTACACCCCCCAACATGTCTCTGCCACCCACGTCAAGAAGGCATTGTACTTCTTCTTAGTCAATACTGCCCTTTTTATTAATCCCCATAGACCTAAACACTATTCTGACTTCTATTTCTGAACATTAGTTTTGTCTGTTCCTGAATTTCGTATGAATGGAGTAATACAGTATGTATTCTTTTGTGTCTCTTTCTTTTACTTATCATTATGCCTGTGAGATTCATCTATAGAGTTTCATGGAACAGTAATTCTTTTTCATTCTATTTTTTTCAGTGTGCTAATCCATTTTGTGAATATACCATAATACCTTCTGCTATTGATGAGCATTTGAGTGGTTTCCAATTTCATGATATTATGAATAAAGCTAAGAACAGTTTTTTGACAATGTGTTTAGGTAAACATATGTACTCTGTTCTCCTGGGTATAAACCTAGAAGTGGAATTACTGGCTGATAAGGTAGATATACATTTTACTTTACTAGAAATTGCCAAAGAGTTTTCAGAAGTGTTCACACTCATTTGTACTACCGCCAGCCATGTGTGAGAGTTTCAGCCGTTCTGCCATTATAGCTTTCTTTTTAACATCTGGAGAGTGTTTTATTCCCAACTTAGTTCTTCGAGTGTAATGAGATTATGACTTGATGAATGGAACCTGCAATTGTTTTTCAGAATTGCAGTTCACATCACACCGTTTTTTAAAAAGAAGTTCAGTTCAGTTTACTTCGGTGAAAGTCTGTGAGCAGAATAGAACTTTGGGCACTGTCATTTCCTAACCCTTGCTGGTAATGGCATACACAACCTAAATATGGCCTGGGAGCTAGCTATTTTTACTAAATTGCAGCCAAACTGTAGTTTGAGTGTTGACAGTAAGAAAAACTTCTCTCTGTCTCTCCTTCTGTATTTTCATCATCTTTTTGGCTTCACCTTATGGAGTGAAACAAGGGCAGTAGTGGAATAAAGAAAAACAAAAGTGGGATGGCTGGGCAGCTCGGTTGGTTGGGTGGCTGTCTTCCGCTCAGGTGATGATCTCAGGGTCCTGGGATTAAGATCCACATTGGGCTCCCCACTCAGTGGGGAGGCTGCTTCTCCCTCTCCTTCTGCTCCTTCCCCTGCTCATGCTCTCTTTCTCTCTCTTTCAAATAAAATCTTCAAAAAAAAGAAAAAAGAAAAACAAAAGTGTATTATTTTTGAAACTACCTGTGAAAAATTTCCTGTGAAATATCAATACTTCTGAGGTTAAAAATGGTGCATAACCCAAAAATAATTTGAAATGTATTTTGTACTTACGTTTGGATAAGAATATAACTGAATTTTAGGGGGAAAAAAAATCACCACACAAAGATTTAAAATGAAATCGTGAAGCCAAGCTCTGATCATGATGACTCAGGAGGATTAAAGCATGATACAAGAACAATTGGGAAGTAGTCAGTTATCTTGCCTTACTCCTCACCCTCCTTGCTTAGAATACATTCATCCTTCCCACTGATTAGACAAGTCTAATCAGAATCACAGTGAAGATGGCAAAGATGACAATAGGTGACCCTTATGTCTCTTTTTTTCTTTATAAACATACCTCATTTCTGATTCATTCTTTATCTAAATGCAGTGGAAATATTGAATATCTTGGTTTAAAATATTTTTCTACTGGGTAATATGTGTAAGAGATAGTTTAAATATAATTAGATATAGGCAAATGATTAGAGGACTGGAGGCCTGGACAATAACAATCTATCTTCAAATTTTAAATAAGTAAAAATCCAGTTCAGTAGCATGGAATACCTAGTGCAAATTAATGAAAGATAAGGTACACAACAAACTAATGAATATAGTTCATCCTCTTTAATCATAACAAGAATTTGGGGCAGGAGTCAAGTGATTTAAAGGTTTTATTGGGGGAAGCAGATTCTTGTCCATCTATATTTTTCCATTACCTGCTCTCAAAATCCTATGTATGAGTTTCTCAAGACTTTGCTTGTTTATTTTTTATAAAGAATAATTCAGTCTTATTTATGTTAATAATTTTTGTAGTTTATCTCAAAAAACAAAAGAAAACTATGTGAGTAATTTATATAAATTTATCCTTTTGGTGCTTGGTGATTGTCTTTTAACTCCCGGCAGTTGTTATTCATCCCATAAATCAGTTATCCCATAGAGCCTATGTCTTTCCCTGGTGATATTACATTGAATCTATTTGCCCATACATATTAGAATATGAGATCTAGAGACTTACTATTGAATTTGTCTAAGAATTGAAGAAAAATTTCTAGAAGATTTTCAGATCTCCAGTGAATCATAGAGCCTCACGGCCTTAAAAGATATCAATAGTTTTTGGGTCTATGCTTCTCATAATTTTAATATTCTGGACGGTGCCACAGATTGGATTTGAAACTTGTCATATTTTAATTAGTGGCCATCAAAGACTTATCCTTGCCTGGAGACTGGGACATTTTGTACCGTTCACTCTATTCCATTCTGCTTCCTTTTATAACTTCATGGGGTATTAAGTTGAACCACAAGAAATTGCCATTTTATATGTAAAAAGTAATGGAATTTCAACATTTCATATAATTCAGACTGATAGGCTTGTTGCGACATTTTTCTTTGTTCTTTTTTGTGTTTGACCACAGTATACTTTTTTTTTTTTCATTAACAAATGTTTATTGAATCTTTATGTTAGGAACTGGGACCCTTACTAGTAATATATCTTCTTCTCTTAAGCACCTTTACAGTCCTCTTGAAGGGATAAGCAAGTAAAGCATCAATTAACCGTAACTACCTAGGCTTTGTGAGCCGTTTAATTACCTTTGATTAGCGTGAGCTCAATCTGCAGACAACACACCCAAGGTTTCTAGATAACTGCTTATATTTAAAATGACAAATTTAAGAATATAACGTAAAAATATAATTATTATTTCTATTATATTTAATTATTATCTCTATTAATTTTTAAGTGCAAAATATAGTAATTATAGTCAATTTATAAAAAGCCACTTCAGGTGTGCCTTGGCTGGCTTAGTCGGTAGAGCATGTGAATCTCAATCTTGGGGTTATGGGTTTGAGCCCCATGGTGGGTGTGGAGATTACTTAAAAATAAAATCTTAAACTTTTTAAAATTAAATAAAAAGCTACTTCTAAGCAGTCTGACCACAAGGCAATATTGATTTTTTAACTATTCTCATTTTATTTAAATAATCTAAAGATTAAATGTTAGCATATTTAAAACCAATACAAGTTTTATTTATTAAATAAGCTTTTAGCATTCTTAGCATTTAAGAGCTGATAGTCCCATGCTAGGTACTTTTCAGAATTCAAAGAAAGCAAGAGACAAGTCCCTGTTTTAAATAAATATATATCTTTTAATGGAAATAACAAAAAAATGTTGATTCCATGGGAAAATGTGATTTATAATATAAATAAAATACAATATGCATAAGAAAACTGAATATATAGAGCAAGGAAATCAATATGAAACACAAGACAAAGCTTGTCTTGTGCTTAAATGCTTCAATTCATTCACTAATGTGATTTGCATATTTGCTCATTCAAAAAAACATTTTGAATGCTATTATGTTCCCAGCCACTGTTTTGGGTGCTTTGGATACACCAGCATCCCAAGCATGTAAAGATGGTTTCCCTCACAGATCTAGCACAGGGAGGCAGGTAATAAATACTAAGCATAATAAATACAAGTCTGAGGTGTGATGGAAAGTGGTCAGTGTGGTGGAAAGGGAGAGAAGGAGCAGGGATGAAGGGTGTTGGGAGGGACATGGCTGTAGTTTTCATTATGGGAGTCAGGAAGGCCTTGGCTAGAAGATGATTCTATGACCAAAGGCTTCAAGGAAGTAAGGAAGAAATACCACCATTATTTCTTCCTAAAGAACTTTAAGAGTGACACACAAATACACAGGCCAGGATATTTAGGGAGTAAAACTACGAATCTTCCAGAAGAGCCGGGGGGCTAAACTAACTGAATTTGGGAATATATGTGTTAAATCACATTCTTAAAGATCAGACTCTAAGATGCAGCAGATTATAACACAGGGGCAGAGACATAGTGTGTCATCAAAGTGAGAGAAAGAAGTATCAGCTTAGATTCCTCTTTACTTCTATGGCCCCTCCACTATAATTAAAGGTCCTATAGAAGGAAATTTTTTTCCCCACACCTAAAACCTATCAAGTGTTCGAAATATACATATGTGTGTCATCAAAGTTGGTTAGATGAACTGACGAATGGCACTAAGCCAAGGTCTAGAATATTGTCAAAGAGAAAAAGGATAAGGAAAGCAGTACAATTTAGGCTCATAAGCATAAATATAAAAAAACATAAAAAATGGTAAAAGGCTCTCAATTATCTGCCATTTTGTATTCTTAGAAAGTAATTAAAGGGAAGAATTATATAGTACTTATTATACAATGGATATGTTAAAGTAATAGTTCCTTCTACCTACAAATGAAAAGAAAAAAATAAGAAAAGAAAAAGATTTTACTAACTCATTCTCAATGACAAAGCAGGTATTCTCAAATAATGACTCCTAAAAAGTATTAAATATTTTTGAAGCTGTACTATTTTTTAGACTGTCCAGGACCATTATGTGCGCTTTAGGAGATTCTGACAAAATATGATTTATGTTTCAAGAAATGACATCACTTGTCATCATTTTTTGTGTTCAAAAATGAACAACATATTAATGTTTTGCTTTGAAAAATAACTTTAGTGTCCAAATCACTGAAGAAAAATATATATTTAACAAAGAGATTGTATTTAAGGAATGCTTTTTGGAAGAGAAGAATCCTAACCAGTATGTAAGATTAACTGAAATATAAAATATCTTGTAGTTTTACTGGGTAATCATATTTTTAAATGTGATTTCTTTATTTGATAGTTGACACACTGGGGGCAGAGAAGCGCAGTGGTGGCACCAACTGTATTTTAGGCATCAGAAAAGTCAATCTGATCCTACCTATGGATGAGTTAACCTAAAAGCAATGAGTCATAACTACTGAATAGTGAAAGAACATTTAAGGAAGGAAATAAACAGTGCATCAAGGTCAAAATCCTAATCACAATTTTTGCTGATTCAGAAAGATTTTAACCAATATGGCGCCCCCCAGTGGTTGTTTTTGAGTGAATGATCGGTTTTTTTTTTTTTTTTTAACCTGGACTCCCAGTTTTCCAGTTTCATTATTTTGGGTAACCTCATGAAACTTCAGACTCTCTATTAACTAGGAGGAACCTTGGGAGGACAGCTCAGTTTTCCCGATTTTCATACTTGCAGAAAGAACGATGCCAGGGATGATAGAGTGCCTAGCATATGATGATTAAGTTCAGGCTCGACAAGATAGGATCACAAAAGGGCCATCATGCTCAATTCGCCTAATTGCTGGGCTAGAAATGAAAGAAAAGCAGTGACATAATTACCCCAGATTCTTCAGACCTCCTATACAGTGCAGCACAGATATTAAGCAAGGCTAGTCTCAGAATTACTGGAACATATTTTAAAGATGAAGATCCCTGCTTTAACAAATAAAGGAAGGCTCACGAAATCAAAGACAAAGGACGGTTTTGGAATCGTTTTTGTCTGGAGAGCGGGAGGGAGCACAGAAAGAAAATCGCTTGCTGAAAGAAAGCAGGGCACCTAAGTCAGGAAATGGAAATGATGGGTCTGCTGGATCTCCAGCCAGCTTTGTGACCTTGGCCAGATTCCCTGGGCCTCAGCTTTCTCACCTATGACACAAAGGGTGTGGACTCAGCTGAGTGGTGTCCCTGAATCTGGGATATGGACAGAGGCAAGGAGAAGTAGGAACCATCTCATACAAAAGAGCCATAATTTGAATATTTATGAAAGCAAAATTAGCTTGTGATCAAAAAGTGGAGAAGAAAGGTGGCTAATGGAGAATGTAAATTCATCTTAATGCATTCAAAATAGTGTAAAACTGATAGACACAGTTCTTTCCAGAAGACAAAAAAATGAAGCATATCACTCTACATTTCCTCCCCTGGAGTCTCCTTCCCTTTTCTCTATCATCACCTTATTTTTCTGAGTACTTTCTGTTTCCGGTAACCATGGTGATGCTCGATCCCAGCAACCTTCTTCACACCGGGCCCTTTTGGTATACATACATTGAATTTTGCTCCATTCACTGATGCAGGAAGCTAACAATGCTGTAAAAATTACTTTATTTATTAACATTTTTCCCAGCCCTTCTGTCTGGGCAATAAATTCAGGGAATTATTCCACATTTAACCTCCCTGCATAAGGGGCACTATGAAACAGGGATATTCAACTGTTAATTTCAGTTGCTAACATAAAGGGGGTACTGATTATGCTAGATTCAATTCCCTACCGTGGCCCTCAGGGACTATAAGGTCTCCCAGTACCCAAGTTCATAGCCACCTCCTTTTGCTTCTGTCTGTAAACGGAATAAAATAGATTGCCCTCAGAAATCACACATCAACCCTGGTTTCCTAATCCTCTTTGTTTTTTGCTGCATTCTCCCTTGTAAGGGAAACATTGCCAAGTGTGTAATTATCACAGTTACAAGGGGATTGAATTTTCCCTAAGAAAATACAAATAAATCTACGCATTTTTCTATTGGGCACGGTTATTTTGGAATATAAGCAAACAATAAGTAAACAAACAATCTTGGATATTCAGTTTTTAAAATAACGTCATGAGCAGCCAGTGACAGAACATCAGACAATCTCTGATGTCATTAATGTAGATAATAAATATTCCCATAAGCTACCATTTATCATGTCCGGTTTGTGGGGCCGGATTTATTTGTAATCCTATATGTTGCCGGGAAACTCTCTTTTTAAGCAGTGTGTGTGTGTGTGTGTGTGTGTGTGTGTCTGGCATTAACACAAAGGAGACCAGATGATGACATTCATAGGCTTATAGACTCGACTCCTGGGGACACACTTGGATGGAGGCAATTAAAATGCCTGTCAGGCATTTGATACCAGAAGCCCCTACGGTAAACCGCTAAATCATAAGCCAGGGCTGCATCTTATTGTCAGTGAATGATGGCGGAGCTGGGTGACTTGTCATCATTCTCGAAAATTCTGAGGCTAGTGAGCTCTCTCTCCCTCTCCCACTCGCCTTATTTTCCTTTTCACCACTGCGGGGACTTTTTCTAATTTGCAGCTTCCCTTTCCCCGACACACACAGAGAGGAGCTGGTGGCTTGCAGACTGCGTCTGTCTGGAGCTAGAAAACTAGAGCCAGCCAGTAGAGATAATGCTCCGGGAGAAGGATTCTGCAGCAATCCTCAAAGGCTAGACTTGGGGGGTATCGCTCCATAGGCACTGGTAATGTTTCGGTATTTTTTAAATTTTATTTTCTTTTAACTTTTAATCCATTTTTCAAAGGATTTGCTTTATGTGATCTCAAAGTAAAATGCCTTAGAATTCATTACCGAGCTTCCTAAAAATTCAAGTGCTGCATTATATGTACTACAGATCTCAAGACATAGATTTATTATCGGGATTGTAAAGAATGCATTTGCTTACTGGTGAGTTACGATTTTCGATGTTCAGTTAACAAATCTGTATATGTATTTTTTTTCCTTTTGTTTTGTTTCGGTAGATTCTTCAGCTTGTTGTCTCTAACCGAAGAAACATTGATTGGGAACTACTCATTCAGAAAATTAAAAAGGTACCACGTTTTGTTTGGATGTTTAAATGAGGGGAAATCAGGGAGGATTTGAAATGTTTTTATTTAAATTAATCTCTCTATGGTTGGTCTTTGATCCTTAAGCCTACGTTGATCATTGTCTATAGCATGTATAATTTCCCATGCAGAGAATGCCGTTATCCAAGGCTGTTTTGATTATAAGACATCTAAGGAATTATATCTTTTGCCTGGGTTGCAAGTTGTGAACAAATATCAATGTCTGGCTTATTTTTGGATTTTTATTATTGTAGCAGCTAAAAAAAAAAATGTCCAAAATTCTCTATCTCAATGAAAATTCAGTCATTTAAATTTAACAGAAATATACTAAAGTAATGATTTTGTCTGAGGGAATCTTACTAATAAGTTATGTTTTTAAATGGGTAAATGAAATGGCTTGCCCTTCCCAGGTAGAAGGAGCGCTAGAGATGAGAGCCTAGGAATGACTCAGTATTGTTGGGTTTTGTGAATAAAATATTGTAACTTCTTCACTGATGCTTTAGTCTTTAGCACCATATTTAAAGGCTGAGGTTGTTAGTTATTAAAAGAACTGATTTTACATATGCTTTATTGGCATAAGAAAGTAATCCTTCCTCTTGTCATGGAAGCAGTTGAATCCATTGATCCTGGGCCTTCTGCCTTACATGAAAAACATTAATTTTCAAATTCATTATCAGGATGTGTATTGATTAGAGATGGCCGTTATGAGTATTATCTTTTGTTTAATTCTTTAAGATTATCTTCGTCTTCAACATATATTCATGTCAATAAAAGCTATATTTGTAATTTGCCTTCAAAAAATGGAAGACATTTTCTGCCTCACTGAGGAGATCAATAGCATCTTCTAAATCTTTCTTCGGCATTCATATAGCATTTCCTCTCAAGCTTACCAGCCCAAAATATTTTATGCAGCGAGGTTAGTTTTTTTTTTTTTTAAATGTACTTTGGAAATAGTTAATGTTCAACAACTGATCCTGAAATACCAGAAGTCTGTGAGTGTGCACCTGTGAGTGTGAATGTTTGTACCAGTTGAAGGAGACGAATGCATTGTCCTTGTTTAATTCTCTCTGCAGTGTGTAATTATGAGAACCTTAATTTATTCATTCCACAAGCACTTCCTAAGAGCCTGGCTGCTGTTGGTAGTTATTGTGGGAGAGAGGGAAGGGGCAGATGCCACTGTCACCACCCTTCCAGAGTGTGGGCAGTACCACATAATATTTTTGCACAAGAGAATGAATTCATTAAAATAAATCAGTGTGCTCTAAAAAAGGAAACTGCTTTTATTTAAGATATTGAACAAAGTCGAATAGACTAGTCTCAGAGATACATGAAATATATTGCATTTTTTTTCCCTTCGCAATTACTCCGTGGAATCAGGTCTGAAATCCCCCAGATAGAACTTACTATTCCTCCTGGATATTGTAAAGCCCTTGGAACTATCCTCTCCTTTAGTTTCCACTCAGAGTAGGTGAATACATTTCATATTTTGTGAAAAAAAATCTATTCGGTATTTTCCCATCTAACCAAATCCACACGGTGTATATTTTATGTGAGAAGCTGTTTTCTAATCCTCAGGCACATTTAGCAACTCATTGTCTTAATATAGAATGTTGGGATGTTTACATGAATTGGAAAACAATGATGTTATTATCTAACCACTAAAAAAATGTATTCAATGTTTTGTTAATAGGAACTAATCTGCTCTGTTGAGATTCATCTGGGTTTGGAGAAGTGGCATATTAGCTTACCAAAAGTCTCTTGGTACCTAAATTTTCTAGGATCATTTTAAATTTATCTAGGAGTGTGTTGACAGATTTTGTGTAATAAAACAATTAATTGAAATGACTATTATGGCGTCAAATCAGAATTGAATTTGACTTTTGGACTATGAGTGAGTCAGAGATCTATATCACAGTTTTTGCTAATCAAACTCGTTTTGACATTGGTTAATTATTTCACTGATTTTTCACTCATATCTTCAGCACATAAAATTATGTCTGGACCACAGTTGGAGTTCAACAAATATTTATTTAATTATTTGGTACGTAAATGATTCATCAGCATTTTCCCCCAGTACTTTTTTGTTCTTGTTTTTCATGGGATTGCACACTGTAAAACAGACATTTGGTACTTTTTTTCTAGCTACCCCAAATATTCATTATATGTCTTTAATTAATAATAATTAATTAGATAATTAATACCAGGTAGAAAATCAGGCAAACCATGTGTGGAAATTTCCCCAAGCTATATAGAAAAGGATTTTTCCAGTTTTAGGTTGAGATAGAAAGAATTTTCGAAGTGTCTCTTTTCACTTTCATCAGCAGGGGAAAGAAGCCAAACTGCAGCATGAGTTTTGCTTTATGGATGCTTCCTAAATACTACTTCCAAGCTTGATATTGTTTATTGCTTTTCGTGTCTTTGGCCAAGATTTTGCTGCAGCAGAGGGGAGGAGGCCTTCTCTCTCTCTCTCTCTTTCCCTCTCTCTCTCCCTTCCTCTCTCTCCTTCTGTAACACTAGAAATGATGTCATAGTCTCCTTAAATGCTTTGTTGCTCATTATGGACTAGTATGACATCATTTCATAATG
Organism: Nasua narica; assembly: GCA_028533885.1. Taxonomy (NCBI): domain Eukaryota; kingdom Metazoa; phylum Chordata; class Mammalia; order Carnivora; family Procyonidae; genus Nasua; species Nasua narica. The sequence goes on from CM052810.1 coordinate 150,642,939, forward strand.
TATAAGGAAACTTCTAGAGTCATAATAGTTTTAGAGAACGCTATTTTTTCTTATTGCCATTTATTTTTATTAATACAACTATAATTTTTTGTTATTAACTATGTGCTAGATAATATCCTAAGCCCTTAACATATGTTATCTTATTTTAACTCTCTCTACAATCCTGGGAGTTGGGTATGGTCTCCATTTTATAGATGAATGAATGGAGATTCCAACTGGGCAATCAACACAAGTCTGGCCCCAAATCCTTCAGTATTAACCACAACATACTGCATTTTTTTCCTAGCAGATTTTTTGGGCTCATAGCCATTGCCTTAATATTTTATTTATGCAAGCGATATATGCTGAAATAAGGTTAAAACAGTACGCCTGCAGATACTTGTTTTATATACTTAAGTTAGGAGTAAATATATCCTCAAATATACATAACGTATTCAAACCCTGATATCAATTTTATATTTTTAATACATATTTTATATTTAAACTGAAGAACTTTATTCTTTTTTTAAAGAACTTTATTCTTTAAGGAGAAATATCAGAGATGAATTGGGAAGTTTTAAAATAAATTAATTCATGAAGTGCTCCTGTGTCATTATGAAGATGTACTATGAAATTGCATAATCTGTATAAAAAAATTAGCCCGAGAATTCAAGTACTAAATAGCATAAACTGATGCCATGTTTTGCACCTTTTTTTTTTAATTGGAATAACAGCAGAAGTTTCAAATGACCGAAAAGACATAAACAAGCAGGGAACGGTATGCAATGTGCATACTGTATAGTGTGCAGATACCACATTCAACCTTAAATACAACTAACTGAGCCACAAAAATAACTGAGGACACTAACAGTTACACAAATGGGTATTAAGATGCTCTACTTGCAAAGACATATATAGAACAGAACACTTAGGGAGCTCTGTTGGGGGCAGCAGAACAAAACAAAGGAGTAGCCTCAAGGTGCATTGGTACCATAAGAGACACGTGAATAATTTCTTAAGGGACTTCAATGCAGGCCAGGATTACTAACAATTGAGAAGAGACTCAACAGGAAGTGTTTCAGGGAGGAGGAGTCTTTTGAGGTGGAGGTTAGAGATGAAAAGAAGTATTTAAGGGAGAGATAATGCATGGATGAGCTCCAGGAAGAATCAACATTAGCAAAGAGGCCAAAGAAAGTGAACGTGCATGGCAAGTATAGACTCATCTCATTTATATTCTAGAGCACAGGGCCGAAGAAGGGGGTTCTTAGAAGGTAAGAATGGAAATAGTATTCAGTTGTATCATGAAATGGCTAGTATTCTACCCTTTTGAACTACAAAATAAGAATTCATGCAGTTCAACCCACTACATAAGAAAAGAGACCTTAAATGGCAACTTGAGGAAATTGTTCAGCATTTGATGAGAAACTATGGGGTGAATAGCAGACCACTCTGACCTAAACTGAGTTTTCAGTTAACTTACTTTATAGCTCTGTGTGAGGTGGAATGATGGGTGAGAGTTTGTTGAAGAAGACATCACTTTGGAAGCTCTAATAGGATAATCCAGGAAATAATAACGGCTCAAAGAGGGTGTTGCCAGTGGGCATAAAAGAAGGGGTCATGAAAATGAAAGATGTTTCTGAGCTCAAAATCATAAGCAGAGTATAGCAACTGCTTGATTGGTAGAAGGAATGAAAAACAGGACTCAGTGCTGACTCTAACATTTGAATTGGATAGCTGAAAAAATGAGGGGATAAAGGTAGCTAAAAGCTGCTTGAGGAAAGAGACTCTCTTTCATTTGTCTTGCATCCCAGTCTCTTGCAGACTGCTTAGTACATAGTGGACAGCCAACAAATGCTGACCGAATAAGGAAGGGAATAAAAAGTCAAGGGACAGGTTTAGGCTACACTAGGCTGAATCTGGAGGCAGACTGGTCTGGTAGATGGCAGATCGCATTGGGCTGACACTGAGAAGAGAACCTAGGGAGAGAGGATATAGATGACATTCTCAAGAGAGAAGAGAAGAGGGCCAGAGAGAATACTCTTGGTAGCACCCACTTTGAAGATGTAGGATAAGGGACAGGAATTGACAAAGTTAAAGGAAGAACTTTTTTTAAAAAAGATTTTATTGATTTATTTACTTGACAGAGAGAGAGAGAGGGATCACAAGTAGGCAAAGAGGCAGGCAGAGAGAGAGGGGGAAGCAGGCTCCCCGCTGAGCAGAGAGCCCGATGCGGGGCTCGATCCCAGGACCCTGAGATCATGACCTGAGCCAAAGGCAGAGGCTTTAACCCACTGAGCCACCCAGGCGCCCCTACTTTCTTTTTTTTAAGCAGTGAAAAAAAGAGGACAGGTGAAGTAATAAAAAATAAGGCTAAAATTCAAATTCTGCAGAGAAGTTGAAGAAAGAGAATAAGTAAAAGACTGCTCAATATATTATTTACTTCAGTGGTGTTTTCTGTTATAAAAACAATAAATCCACATTTTGTAAAATGTGTCAAATTTAGAAGAGTGTAAAGGAAGGAAATAATAGCCATCCATAATTATACAAGCTAAACTATGGTTAGCACTCTATCTGTTTAGCTTCCTTCCATCTATTGCATTTAAATTTACACAACTGGGATCAAAACAATACAATTTGAATTCTGCCCCTTTTTTTCCACTCAGAGTATCTTAAACATCTCAAAATATTTTTCCACCTGTGTAATATTCTTTTATGAAGACATTGGGTGTGTTTCTTTCCTCTTGTTTCCCAATTTTTTACTATCATCTTCATGCTGTAATGGAATGGAATATTTTACTCTCCCACGATATTTCACATTATTTCCAAGGGCTATTTCCTAACAACAGAATCACCGTATTTTCTATTGTCAAATTTTTGGTTAAATATAATTTGATGGTTTCTTTTTAAAAAAAAATTTTTAAAGATTTTAAAGAGAGGGAGAGCATGCAAGTAGGCAGAACAGCAGGCAGAGGGAGAGAGAGAAGTAGGCTCTACGCTGAGCAGGGAGCCCAATGGGGGACTCGACCCCAGGACCCTAGGATCTTGACTTGAGGCAAAGGCAACTGCTTAACTGACTGAGCCACCCGGGCACCCCAATTGATGGTTTCAAAATTAGCCTCACCTTTCCTCCATCCAAGGGAATATAGGATGACGTTTGCACCTGCTGGGTGCCAGCCTCTGTGACAGGCACTTTAATTATCACAGTGACTCCGTACATTCTGTTATCTCCACTTCACCGGAGGAACAGAGACTGAGACAGGGGCGCAAGTTTCAGGGCTACTTTTGAATCCGGGTCTGACTCAGAACCAGTCAAACTGTGGCGACAGAAGCAAATTCTTGGGAAGTGAATGAGTCAATAAGGATATGAAAGCAATAGGAAAACACATTTCAGAGGTCTAGGATTCAGTGCCCTGCAGTAGGACTTTACTGTTAGTAACCTGAGAAGTCCTAACCTGAAGGAAGGGCGCATAGAGGGGGTTGTTAGGTATGTATGCAGAAGAAGAACAACATTATAGAAAAGTTCCTGAAAGAAAGGAGACAATGCAGACAAGGATTTAGGCTTAGCAAACAAAATTCATCTTTGCTATAGATAAAAGCAAGAGAAAAGACAGAGTTTTCTAGTGATAAAGAAAAGATATGGGTGGGTGGGGGGGTGGGGGGGGCTACCTATCATCTGGACTTCATCTCAGACTAGGGGGAAATCCACTTATTCATTCAGTGACTATTTATTAAACACAAATTCCACACCCTTTTCCTGCCCTGATGGAACTTTTTTTCTGGGGGGTGGGGGAATAATCAGTGGGTGAACAAATAAAATTAAAAGATTACTCAGGCAGCTGGGCAGGCAATGGATGATTAGGTGGTAAGAGCAGACCCTGGGAGATCAGCTCCTCAATAAGGCAGAGAAGAATACACCGGGGATCCCATTAAAATGCCCTGAGAGCCTCCATTTTAACAAGGTCCTAGGAAGTGTTGATACTGCTAGACCGTGTGCCACACCTTGATCCACGAGAGGTTAGGAGGCATATATCCAGGCAAGAAAAATTAGAAAGGATTGGCACAGTCGTTATGAACAAGTCAAATGGAAACTCTTCCTTCCATGCGCAACACTGCATAATTTCGCGCCTCTTTGATGGTGAGAGAGAGAATTGTCTCTTTCCTTCTGACCTTTTTGAATTCCAGCCAGTTGTTTTATGAAAGATCCATCAAACAAGCCCTAATGAGCTACTGGCATTTCAATCTTTCTGCCTATGCTCCATGTTTATTATGCCGTATAGTGAACTCTCGTGGCTCAGGTTTGGGGGAGTGTTTCCATATAACACTCCGGGAGTTTCTTAACTGCAGCCCTGTTTCCCTGCTTCGTGATTTCTTTGAACTTCTAACCTCCTCTCTGCCTGGGTGTTCAGCACAGTGCCAGCCTGCTAAGTTTTCTACCCCCTGCCCCCAACACCTGACATCCCTCTGGTCCTGCTGTGCTTAGTGACAAAGCTTCTGGGTGTCTACATCTCATCTTCTTGCCACCCACTTCGTCATACAGGCCTTGGGGGACTCCACTTCAAGGCACAGGGGACTCCTGAGTATTGACGATAGTCTCTGATTTAAGGATACATTTTTTCCAACAAAATCATTTCTCTTTGGTGGAATGTTTTGGTTGGTGGCAGCAACCTGCATTCCTCTGAGGAAAGAATGTGTGTGTTTGCAGACGATTAGAGTGTTCAAAGGGGCTCAGGGTTCACAGGAAGCCTTGACAGACTGGAGGGATATTATTTTTCTGCCTCCATCACGAGGCTCTTAGTCCTCTACAGACGCAAGAACTTATGAGCATCTACCTATTTGAGTCCTCCCCCATCACACTTTGCAGCTATAAAATATCTAAGAAAATAAGCAATCAAATAAATATGGCATACTCATCCATCAGGAAACACCTTAACTGCATAGCAAACATTTGTGATATTCTCACACTTTTTAGCATGTCTCCTTTGTTTAAACGGCTGCTTCTATCTAGATAGAAGCCATGCCCATGACCAGATCTATGGTCTTCGTTACCATAATTTTGTCATTTGGTGTTTACTTAAACAGCCAAGTAGATGTGTCATTAGAAATTTTGAATTTAAAATTCCAGTGAAATACTAGTTTGCATATAAACAGAAGTCAACTTAAATTGATTGCCATATTTCTTCAAGGAGAACACTTAGGAAGGCACTAGAGGAAAGAAGTCAGGTCACGGTGTCTTTACATTCACTATGCTGTCTACTTAGAAATGCCCTTGATGCATGTGCCACGTTGAAGCTAAGAAAATGAGTATTGTACAAGGGTGTGTATGTGTGTATATGTGTGTGTGTGTGTTATTGTAGTCTTTCTAGTGGACAGCACTGGTCTTTGCATAGTCAAACTGGAATTGGTAAAATACCTAGAATTCAAATACCATACCTATGCTTTTTTGACATTTATTCAATAGTTAAGAGCCTCAGAGTAGCACAGAATAACCTCTGGTCTTCCTGACAAGTTCTCCTTTTCTCTCAAAAAAAAAAAAAAGTTTGAATCAATCCCCTTTTTTTGTGGATTCCATTTGGGTCTGCCTCAGATGGTTCAAATTAACCTTCCTTCAGATTCTCTCCTAGTGTTAATGACTTTGGATTATGACTATTTAAAGCAGCCGGATGTTCATTGATCCACATCTGGCAATTGTTAAAACAAAGCTACTCTATTTAACACTTACAGCCAACATATATTTCTTTACAATGAGTAGGAACTTAAGGGATGATGTTTCTTTTCAGGAAAATCTTATGTGAACAACATTTCTATTTTGTGTTCTTTAAAAGTATCTTCTTGCTCATTGTAGGATTTTTCACCTGGTAAGATTTCCTGGTTGTATATACAGAATAAGATACAACATGTAGGCATTAAGGATTCTCTCAGTGCCTAAGAGTAGCTAATTAGCATGATTTTGAGCATAACTACAGGTGAATCTGTGATATGGCGGAATCTTAAAAAATAAATAACTACACTGAAATACTACAGAAATCCCTTAAATAATTGACTTTTAAGATTACATTGGTAGTGGAGGAAATATGACATCCAACATTGAAAAAATTTTGAAAAGATACAAGAACTCATAGTCCTGAGTGAGTCAAATAACTGGTCAGACTGCTACACTTTTCCTCTAAAAGATGGTGGATAGTTCGATAGGTCAAAGGGAAGTAATAAATGTAATATATAGTTTAATGTATGCATGCATTTTTAGTTGTTTCTTATGTTATGCTCACAAAAAGTCCAAGATATCAACTTTGATTTATAAAATTATTGAAATAATCCAACCAGTGAAGAAGTAGCATTTAGACTTTAAGAAGAAAATAATTTCTGTACCACTTTTTAAGTCATACAAAGCATATGACCTCCCAAAGCTCACAGCAATCTCTGGAATGGGAATGGCAGATCTTATTGTTATATTTATTACAGATGAGAAAACTGAAGTTTGAAGAATGCAAATGACCTACCCAAGTCCCTCCATAGGAAACGGTAAATCTTTGGCTCATATCCTTGTTCTGACTCTAAAGCTTTTACTTTCTACTAATATGCAGCCAAAGCAGATAAATGAGTGTATTGTCCCAAATATGGAATATTTTAATAATGCACTGACTTGATTGCTGAAATAAAGAACATATTCCAGAGTAGCCCTGGCCTGTGTTATTGTTCTGCTTTCCCAAAAGACTCTTGGCTTTAGAGTTCTGGATCAGTGTGGCATGGAGCTCAGTAAATACTAGTAAAAATAGCTGTTGTAACTGAAATGGCTTTACACTTTTCAGTAGGAAAAGGAGATCAGACTAAATATATCACAGAAAATATAATCTTAATGATTTAAAAAAGCAGTTGACAGAGAGATTAAGAAGAATCCATTGTTTTAAGTTTCACAGCACTTCAAGCAAGCGGGAAATAACTCAGCAAGAATCTAGAATCACAAAGAAAATGATTACAGCTTCAGAAAATCAGATCTATGGAGCATCTCTGATTTGCCTATTTTTAGGATAATTATAAGAGCTTATAAAGGATAAGCTGGAAGCTATGGATCCCAGTTCTGATCTCAGCTGTACAAGGGGAAAGGTAACATATGTAAAGAAAATTATGACCTCGGAGACCACTGAGTAGAGTCAGGGCTGAAATTAGGTGTCTCCAGGCAGCCAGCTATAGGCATGGGTCCACTGAGGACATTGTCATTGCAGTGACCTATCTCTTTCCCAAACTCTTCTTTCCATCATCTTCATCCAGGCCCTCATTATAGCTGCCAGGGTTGCTGAAATGCTTTTATCTTGTCTTCCTGCCCCAAATGCCATCATCCCATAAATCTCCTAGACAAACTGTTAATACAAACTCCTCTTTGGCTCTTGTTTGCGCTCTCGAGTTGCACTGGCCAATAAATATGGAGGCAGCTAGCCACATGCAACTATTTAAATCTAAATTAATTAAAATGAAAATAATTGAAATTTCACCTCCGTAGGCATACTAACCACACTTCAGTGCTCCATAGCCACATTATTTTTTATAGAAACATTACCTATTACAATCTATTTCCGTTATGACATAATCGTCAGTGGAGAGGGCAGGTCTGGAGCATAACCACACCCTCACCCAAGCATCCAAGGCCTACACTGACCTCTCCTTATCCCTGACTACCTTTGGCACACACTCTCCACTCCACACATTTTTCTCCTCCTCTTCCTCATCACCATTACTACAATTTTAATTAAAATATGAATAACCCTTATTTATTTAGTCCATATTATGTGCTAAGTACATATATTTTCAGAAGAAGCAGCAGGGGTGGAGGAATAAGAAAAAGAAGAACTCTATAGAGTGTTTTTTTTTAATCCCCATTTCACAGAAGAGGTTTAATGGAGTCAAGTATATTTCCCAAAGATAAAGAGGTTATTATTAGTGGAGCTCAAAGAAAAGCTCAGGTCTATTGGGCCCCATAACCATAGCGTTTTACCCTGTACCAATGATTCTTAACCAGGGACAATTTGCCCCTTCTGCTAGGGGTCATTTGGAAATGACCATTTGAAATTATATCTTTTTAACTCAGAGAAACTTTCCTCTGGCTTACTTTTTCTTGTTATCCCTGCCTCTGTTCTATATTTAGGAGAGTCCTATTGATAAATGTTGGGCCTACTGGACTGATCTGTTTTAGCTCCTTTTTGACATATTTTCAAAATCCCTTTTTCACTTTTTCTACATTCAGGTTTTTTCCTCTTATCAGCTGAATTATTATTCACCTCTAGCCCTGCCAATTATTTTTAATTAATTTGTGAACTACTTATTTGAGGAAATCATATATTAATTTCCAGGAACGTTTTCTTATCCTCCAATCAATACTTTTCTAAAATTCATTTTTGTAAGAATGTTCATTTTATTTTTATTTCTTTTTTTTTTAGGAAGTTCATTTTAAAGTATGCACTATTCTTTGAAATCTCTCTGAGAAGGATAATTGTAAGTTCCCTTGTTCCCTGAATCATCTTTATCTCCTCAGGAGTTACTTAAAAAAATTTTTTTTTCCTTGTTCATGTTGCTGGTTTTTCTCAAATGTCTTGATGTGAGGATTTGGTGGGTTTTGTTTTTATGTTTGAAGGACTAGGCTGAGGATGATAGGTAGCTGCTGTAAGTTTCTTCTGTGATCAGAAAGATCTGTACCTCCACTCGCCATGAAAGCTGCCTGCAGGTGCTGGGTAAGTGGGCAGAGTCTGTCAGGAAGCAGGTATCCCAGAAGGAGCACGGAGAAGCACCTGGCAAGGGAGCAGGGAAGGACCCCTACGATTGTTTCAGTTCTGCATAGATTTAGCTATACTAGACCTGCTTCCCAGAGGAAGCACTTTGTTTCATTAAAGCCTAGTTCTTGCTTTCACCGTCAGGAAGCTTTTGCTTTTGCTCCTTCTGTCACTAAAAACGTAGCAAAGGGAAAGAAGAATAGAAAGGGTCCCAATTGTTCTGAATATGTTTCTTTTTTTTTAAGACTTTTAAAATGTATTTATTTTAGAGAGAGTATGTGTGAGCAGGGGGAACTGACGGAGGGAGAGGGAGAGAGAGAATCTCAAGCAGACGCTCTGAGCTTGGAACCAATGTGGGCTGGATCTCACGATCCTGAGATCACGACCTGAACCGAAATCAAGAGTCAGACGCTTAACTGACTGAGCCACCCAGGTGCCCCTGAATACATTTCTTAATGAATTGCTATGATTATCTCACAGCCTCCTTGGACCCTGTATTTGGGGTTTCTCCAGGTTTTCTTGCGATGGACCGCTGTTAACTTGGGCCTCCTTGCAGCAGTTTCTTCTTTCTTTCTCAATCTATATTCTGACTTCTAGGTTATCTTCAAAATCCTAATTTTTTGTTAGGGTTACATTATTTTTCAACATTTTTATTACTTTATTAATAATTAGGAGAAAGGAGAAGTGTGTGTGTGTGTGTTAACTTCTTCACTACCAATCATACATAATCTTCTTTACTTTGAATTTTTATAGCATCGATCTGAGTTTGTAGTCTTTTACACTTATTATTCCAGTGTTCTATCTTTCTTATTTACTAGCTGGTTGGAAAAATTAACTCCCTTTCCTGGGCCTTTTGTTTTCTGTAAAATAAAGATCAGATCTGATTTTCAGGGTTGAGATGGAACATGAGAATGTATGAATGTATGTTGAAAGCTGTACTGTAGAATATAAATGTAAGCTCTCTTCATATACAAGGTCCAGAGTAATAAATAATGCAAACGTGGAGAATAGCCATTGTTATAAGAAAACCCTTTCCCTATGCATTAGGAAGTGCAAGTGATGCCAACTGGACACTAGAATAAAACTCAGTGTGCGATGCAAAAGAACCAGAAATTATGTGTTAATAGCAATCATAAAATAAGCAGTTGTTCATGGATATATTTTACACCTAATGGAAAACCAAACACAAAAGTGTACCAAGAATGTGCTTGATGTACTATAGCTCAATTAAATAGGAAGTTTTGGTTTGGCAAAGAACATATGACTTAATGTTGTGTGATTGATCCCTTTTGCTTGGAAAAATTACGAATGTGAATATTTATGATACCAATGAGTATAATTTAGTGTTGCTAATTAGCTGCCCCCAACATATCACTGATTTAAGATGGCTTCAGTTACTTGAAGGTTTTTTTGCTCTGTCAGTCAAGACATGAAGTACCAGTAAAAGGAAAATAAAGAAAATGAGAATAATAGTAAAAGGGCTTAATTGTAAAAGTTGAAGAAATGGTAACAGAGAATTAAATGTAGAAAGGAAGGTAAGAGTCCCAACAGCCTTTGATTTCAACCTACTGGGAACCATTTGTGGGAAACTGATGAAAGGAGTATTTTCCCTAAATTATTAGTAAACCTAGCATCTTGGGGCGCCTGGGTGGCTCAGTGGGTTAAAGCCTCTGCCTTCAGCTCAGGTCATGATCTCAGGGTCCTGGGATCCTGAGATCTGAGCCCTGCATTGGGCTCTCTGCTGGGCAGGTAGCCTGCTTCTCCCTCTCTCTCTGCCTGCCTCTCTGCCTACTTGTGATCTCTCCCCCTCTCCCCCTCCGTCAAATCAATCAATCAATCAATCAATCTTTAAAACAACAATAACAATAAAAAAAAAACACCTACCATCTTATGGATAGCCTTTATTCTTAGAAACAAACAACACATCAAACAGACAAAAAAAAAATAAATCAATGTGAATGTATGCTGAGTGATGCAGCTATGATTCACTCTCTGGCTGCTATTAATTCTCATTTTCTGCATGCACTTATTACATTCTGAGGTTGAATGTCTGTAGAGGATAAGGCACCAGCCACAGTTAAATGTTAATGGATCCAGTGACATAATTTAAATTCAAGGCTTCATCCAAAGGAATGTGAATAAAATGCATTTGTTTGGCTTTTTATGGCCACTATTAAAAGTAAAGGAAATGAAACCATAAACAGCTACGCTCAAATATTGGCATAGCTGAGGCTGCTTTGTAGCAGTAGAGAGCCGTATTTATTGATGGGGGAAGTTCTGTTTAACTTACTCAGTCTATCTCAATTACCACTGAGGTTAAAAAAAAATGTACTTGGCGACTTAGGCAAAAGGTACGATGCTAATTCAAAGTTAGTTCATTCCAATGTATTTTAATTTTCTGTTGTTGTAAAGGGCCAGTATAATTCATTAGCGTTATTTTTTCCTACTTCATCTCTAAGGCCCTAGCCCATGGTTAATGTGGTACCAATTACTTTTGCCCCCATTGTTGATTATCTCTTTCTTCCTCAATAATGATAGGACGCCTGCTCTTTGGAGGTTTTGTGGACACATGGACAGTCAGAATAAGATCCAGAATTCCAGCCTCCCTGGCAACTAGGTGGAGCCTATGTGACTAATTTTCAGCCAATAAGATATGAACTAAAGTTGTGTGTGAAACTGACATTAACTCCTTCCTTAAAAGGAAGAAGTGCCCTCTTTATCACTCTTTCTTCCTTTCAGCTGGTAGAAAGGAATTCAGACTCGATGGCTAGAATTTCTTCAGTCATGTTGAATATGATATAACCTTGTAATGAATTTCCATTTCGTGGAAGCCACTGTTATTTGGAGTTCTTCCATGATTTACATCCTACCCTAGTCATCATTTGTGTAACAACTTTGCAAGTTTATAGTTACTTTCAAAGGCTCTGAAATGTCATCTTATTAAGTGTCATTGTTCTTTATATAGATAACATTTATATTAAAATTGTTACTTAAAGGGGCACTTAGCTGGCTCAGTTGGTAGAGCCCACCACTCTTGATCTCAAGTTTATGAGTTTAAGCCCCGCTTTAGGTGTAGAGCTTACTTTAAAAAAAAAAAAAGAAAGAAAGAAAAAGTTACCTAAAATATGCTAGTCCAATCAGTTACCAAGTCCTGTTAATTCTACATCCTGGATGTTTTTCAAAATCATCCAGTTCACCCATATCCCCAAGGACTGTGTTAGTTTCCCATCCCCTCTGATCTTGACCCCAGTAATAGCTGCCTGTGTCAACTCTTGACCCACACAAGCCATTATACACATAGTCACTGGACCTAACTTTTAAAAATACAATCTAATCATGATATTTCTGTGTTTAAAGCCATAGAATTCCTAATAAAGTCAAGAATTTGGCTTCTCTGGCTAACTCTCCAGACCCATCCTGGTTTTATTACCTGGGGGCTATTACACGTATTTTTCTTCTCCTTGCCTGGAACACTCTATACCTCACCCCTCCTGCTTTACTCCCACTTATTTAAGTCCCGTTCATTGGTTAGACCTGAGATTTCCCAGGTAAGACTTCTCTCAGCCTCTGGTCTCATAGGTCTGCTCATTACACATTCTCAAAGCTCTCTGCATTTCTTTCATTTGTACTTATCGTTGTATGCATGTTTCCTCCACGAGACTGGAATCTCCATGACTGTGTGCCTCATTCCTAACCAGAATCCCAGAACCTATTGAGGGGACTGGGACAGTAGGTGCTCAAACAACAATGTTGACTAACAGACTGATCCTTTATTCTTTTCTCTTTCCCTAAAAAGCATATCTGATATCTCATCCAAAGTTCAACTTAGCAAAATCCCATCCATCCTCTGGATCATCAAAACCATGTATGAGTTCTCTCCTTTTAATTAGATATTTACTTTGCCCACCCCTTTCTATGACTTTATTTTTTTTGAGAACAGTTTTAAGTTTACAACAAAATTGAAAGTACGGAAATTTCCCATATACCCACTTCCTCCACATATGCACAGCCTCTCCCAGGATCAGCATCAGTCACCAGAATGGTACATTTTCCATCAGAAATGATCCCTGACCATCATAATTCACCCAAAGTCCATAGCTTACCTTAGGATGCACTCTTGGTGTGCATCAGTGGGTTTGACAAACGCATAATGACATGTATCTGAGACTGTAATATCGTGTTGTCACTGCCTTTAAAATCTTCTATGCTCCACCTCTCCATCCTCCCCTATCAATACTTACTTTTCTTGTAACCACATGCTAGACTTTAATTACAGTTATTTGTTAACAGAATTATAAATTTTGGAGGGAACACTTCTAGAAAATATAAAGTCCTTTAAAAATTTTTTTTAAAAAATAATAACAACCTCAATTTAAAAAGCTGTTTCTTATAATGCCTTCATCCCAACCCAGTAGGTATTTCTGGAGGCTGTGGCTATTACTGCCTTTTGTAAGCAGAATGTCTGGCACACTAAAGACATTTAACAAACTCTGTTACAATGTAGTGAAATAAGTACAGACTTTGAAGTTAGATGCCCTTGGGTTCAAAGCCAGGCCGTGCTTCTCATCAGCTGTGAGAAATTGGGAATTTATCAAGCCTCAGTTGTATAAAACAGGAAGGACAATACCAACGTGATTAGGCTTTGCAGGAGTTAAAAAAGGTAATTTACATAATGGGAGCCCTGTAATTGGTAGCGATTATTATGACTTTCCAAGTTTTCATTTCTCCATCCTCTTCGCAACAGACAAGGCAGATGCTTGACTCTTTTCTTTATGTTGTTTGGAAGCTGGGGGATATAAGTTTGACAAAGACAAAACCTAATGTTAATAAAAAACGACCTATGGGAGAAATGTTGAAGGCACTGTACAGTTTTGCTTATCGTGCCCCTTTTCTCCTTTCTGCCCACTTTACTGCCGTAGATAAGTAAATAAACAAACAGGTGAAAAGCAGCAAGGCAAAAGATGAAATTATGTTAAATCATCTGAGTCTGCGGAAAGGCCTGGAAATTATATACATGCTAAATTACACCACCTGAGGCCACTCTGATCTCTGGAGAGAAGCTGGCTTGGGGAGATGTTAAGAGTTCAGCTGTCTCCCCTGAGGTTTATCTGCAATGCAGATTTTTTTCTGAGCCTTTCCCAGCTATTTCAGCCTCCAGACCGACCAGCTGCTCTCAGCCCGCCCAGCTGGCTTAATAGGATTTGTCTTCTCTACAGCCTGCTTCCAGGGATGTCTGCCACCAGAACATGTCCTGGATAAATGTTTTCTCTCTCAACTTAACATCAAAATCCCTACCAATCCCCAAAGTTACAAAGGTCCAATATTGCCTGGCTCCAAGAAAGGTAAATTTAGTGAGGAATTATTTTCCGCACTATATATATATATATATCTATATATATATATATATATCTCCAAAGTCCCTATTGCAGAATAAAGAGCAGTGTAGCTGGGACCCTGTCTGCATACCACCTTGCAGAGCTGGTGTAGCTGGGACCCTGGGGGTGAGCTTGGAGGCACCCGCCTGGAATTTGCAGGCTTGACGCCATCCCCCCTCCCCCAGGTGTTAGTGCTGTTCAGCTATCTGATTTCATATGCTCTGTTCGTCCCTCACGTCCCTCTCAGCAGGACTTGACAAATCAGTTGAGCCAGGATTTTGACTATAGCACCTGTCCTGCAGGTTAAAGTGATGCTTTCTTCATGTGCACAGATTCGTGCTCAGGATTTAATGACTGAGCAAGCCTATTGTTGAGAGGCAGATAGCTCTGATCAGCTCAGGCTGGGGTTTCTCTTGCTGACAGCTGTGTACTCTGGCCAGTAACTCTGGAGGGAGAAGCTTCTCACCAGTAAATGTCAATAATCCTTACTTCAAAACTGTGAGAAACAAATGTCACATAGATTATGAAATACTTCGCAAGATTGTCAAGTACTAAATACATCTTCATTTTTAAATGTAGATACAAACATTTTGTGTGTAGATACAAACACATAGTATCTACACATAAAAATTAGAGGGTCAAACAGACCAGTACAATTGGTACTTGGAGGTGGTAAATAATAGTGGCTGGTATTCCAGTTATTTTTATTTATAGTTAGTGATAAACACTACTTATAGATAGGCGATTAATCTTTTCTAGTTTTTCCTTGTTTTTCTCTTTAGTCGTAATAATGGAGGGAATTATTTTCAGAACATTTCATGAAGAAGTGTCTCAGTCATTCTACATCTCACATGAAAAAAATAATTTTCCCTTTAGACTTAACTTTAACCATATTTCATTTTTCTGGGAAATGAGTTTTTTGTATGCAGAGGGAAAATTTGTTTATCTTCATGCGATATTTAATAATCTTTGCTATTTAAAACATTGTTTTTTTAATTTTTATTTTTTAAAGATTTTATTTATTTATTTGACAGATCACAAGTAGGCAGAGAGAGGAGGAGAAGCAGGCTCCCTGCTGAGCAGAGAGCCTGATGCAGGGCTCGATCCTAGGACCCTAAGATCATGACCTGAGCTGAAGGCAGAGGCTTTAACCCACTGAGCCACCCAGGCGCCCCTAAAACATTGTTTTTTTTTTTTAAAAAAAAAGGTAAATAGCTACTCCTTATTTAGAAAGAGATTGAACTCTTATGAATTATGCCCAAAATGCAGTAGACTTGGAAGTCAATATGCTATAAAAGTTTGCTCCTGGGAGTTTTTATTTCTTCAGTGTTTGTTCCCCATGTGTCGCTAGTGACCTACCAAGTGTGTAAATGAGAAGACTGCTGATTGATTCTGGTTTCATCAATATTAATTCCTGAGTCTACTAGAAAACGGTTCTAGGAAGGTCAAATTACATTTGGCTGGCAACGTATTTTTCTGCTAAAGAGGACTTGTAGACAAGAAAGGATAAAGGGTATTCAGCATCTAAGTCTCCTTAAAGGAGTACTAATATTTTAAAAATAAATCTTAAAGATTTACACTTTATATCTACAAATTAAATTTAAATTGTAGGGACACCTGGGTGGCTCAGTCGGTTAAGCCGCTGCCTTCGGCTCAGGTCATGATCCCAGGGTCCTGGGATTGAGTGCCGCATTGGGCTCCCTGCTCGGCAGGGATCCTGCTTCTCTCTCTGCCTGCCGCTCCCCCTGCTTGTGCTTGCTTTCTCTCTATCTCTGACAAATAAATAATAAAAATCTTTAAAAAAAATAAATTTAAATTGTAAAACAGACTACTTGACAACATTTGAGGAAAGAGGTAGTTTACTTGTGTGACATGCACTAAGTCTCCTAAACTTTAAGATTCAACTTCATAAATTCCTTTTGTCACAGACATGTGGTGTGAAAAAAATCAAACTAATATATACAACATCTGACTCAAGCATATAATGTTGTTGTTGTTGTTTTTCTAAACTAGTTGTTTGGCTTTTGAATTTTATCTAGTTAAAAAAGGCAATTGACCAATATGCCTTACCTTCAGTTGAGCTCAAGCGAGGCTCAACTATTTGCTTTTTATATTCCCTCAACATGAAGCAAATCCACTCTCAGTTAAAAAGAAAAAAGTTGACAGATTTCACTCACTGTTGGGGTTAAAAATATAATTGATTTTTTTTTTTAAGATTTTATTTGAGAGAGAAAGCACCAGTGGTGCAGAGGGGCAGAAGGAGAGGGAGAAACAGACTCCCTGCTGAGCAGGGAGCTCACCATGGGGCTCCTCCCAGGACTCTGAGATCATGACCTGAGCCGAAGGCAGACACCCAATGGACTGAGCCACCAGGTGCCCCTATAATTAACTTTTAAAGCAAATATAAAAGCTATTAGGGTTTTTCCCCCCTCAAATACATTTAGAGAGAATTAGCAAAGTATGCCAAGGGGCAGGGGCTACCTGTTCAGTGATGAACTAAGTGTGGCTGACAATTCTTTGCATGTTCTCCTTCAGCCAGACCCAAAGCCCCCGTGGTTTCCCTTTGCTGTCAGAAGAATTGAGCTTTCTGTCAGTTCACTGGTTCAGGATCCCAGCACTTTGAAGAGCTAGTGTAAATAGGATGAAAACGAAAGTAGACCCTAAACTTCTATTACTAGTATTGACAATTAATACCTGCTACCAATAAAAGTACACATTCGCACTGGGAATCTCTTTTCATCAGCTCATCGAACAGGAAGGAGGTCTCCTAACAACAGAAAGAGACCAAGAAGACTCAGGTTCTTACAAAAACCTTAGTGGATTTTGAGTGCACCAAAACTAAACCAATTCTCCAATAGGATTTTTGTAAATGTGAAGTGCTTCCTATGGGGCTTGATATTACTTCTCTAAAACCAGTATTATGTATTGGAAATTCTCTACCAAATTTTAAAATGGCTTCATAACTTGCCCTGTTTTCTGGAAATAGGAAGCAGCCTGGCAAGAGATACTCTGGCAACCAGACTTCTCCGGCAGCCCTAAGAGGGAGGCTAAAGACTCAGGCAGACATCACATGTTCAAAAATCAATGGCTTGAAGGGAGCCCATGTACAACAGAAACTGTTTAATCTTAAATATCCTGGGGCGCTGGGGTGGCTCAGATGGTTGGGCTTCTGCCTTCCACTCAGGTCATCATCTCCAGGTCCTGGGATGAAGACCCACATCAGGCTCCTGGCTCAGCGGGGAGTCTGTTTCTCCCTCTCCCTCTGCCTTACCCCTGCTCATGCGTGCTCTCTCTCTCTCTCTCTCGCTCTCTCTCTCTCTCTGTATCTCTCTGTCTCAAATGAATAAATAAAATCTTTAAAAAAATTCCTTAAGAATTTTAAGATACAATGAAATATCCTTACGTAAGTAGATAATGGGCTGTGCATAGCCAGTTTTCATCTAACTCCAGCCAGGAGTCAAACTGGCTTCAAGCATGGGCTCAATGACAGTTAATAGAGCAGGATTGCCTTTCTAAACAGACCTGAGGCCAAGACGTGTCTGGGAAAAATAAACCTTTTAATTTATTGAAGGTTAAAGTACAATGTGGAAACTACATTATGGCCTGGCTGTTATTTTTTTTCTACCTAGTATGTCCCCTGTGACTGATGCCTAAGAAGACCATGACACTAATCAATAATCAGTAGAGAGGTTTATCACCTCTGGTGTACCTTCAGTTATTGCCTCATTTGATGTACAAACTTGAAAGTGGAGCTTAGCACAGTCAATGGCATGTACATGAACAATATTCTCCCTAATGATGTTCCATTGACCTTTGGTATCTAGAAGAGAAAAACAGGCACAGAGATAACATTTAAGGGTCTGCTTTCAAAGCTGCTTGATGGTGGGCAGTTCCTTTTGTTCAGTGTTAATAGCTAAGTGGGGAGAGGGGTCACCCTCCCTCTTTCATCCCTGTTTTGCCTTTGCTCATATCTTTGTGTGACCCCCTTTGTGGCCAAATACCCCAATGGCTGCAGTTTTACACATTTTTGGCAGAATCTCAATTTTCAGTATAAATATAATGCTATATAAGAGGATCCTTCTTTTTAGTAACTGTTCTGACCTTTCACCAGTGGAACAACCCACAAGGGTTGTTACTGGTTTCGAAGTTGATGTAACAATCTAAAGGATGTGTGTGCTCAGGTGGCAAAAAGACAGATTTGGGAATGTTTATATAATGCCAAGGTAAAGCCACAGATGTCCTGCTTTTGATGGACAGAGGAATGAGCAATTGCCTAGGGGGACAAGTTACACATTCCAGCCAGCTAAGGGTTCTGCCTTGCTGAGCTGTGGTGGGTCCCAAGGTCTGCTAGAGGATTTTGTTTTGCATAATGTGTGCATTCACTAGTTTACATTAATTGGCCTCTGAGATTTACTGGATCTCTTCAGCATTAAGGAGAAGTACAAAAAAAAAGCTAAAAAAAAAGCTGTAGATTAGGGTGGGGACGAAGAAAGATGTATAGATTTTACTCTTAAAATGATTGCATTTGTTTAATCATAGCTTCAAGTTGGTATTCCCAGTAAATACCAAGGTATTCCTTAAATCTGTGACCAGTGCCCTTGAAACAAGAATGCTGTACAAATCCCTATCTTAATCTGCCCTAATCCAGATGAGCTAATTTGGTAGATTGCAAGTAGGTACTTGCATTAACTACAATGACTGTCACACAAGGGAGTTCAGGGCCATGTCTACATAATCATAAATTGTAGCAAAAAGGATTTTACTCCGTGTCTGAAGAATCTTACCAATATTCATTTTAGTGATTCATTTGTTCTTAGATATGAACATCATAGTTAGAATTATAACTTAAAAAAAGGGAGATCCTCTTAATGTGACTATCTCTCTTTCTCTTGGAAGCTCTTTGTAAAGGATTTCCATAAAATTGTCATTGGTATTTTGCTGGAGTAACTTACAATGGCAGTCTGTTTTATGGAGAGCAGTTGGGATTTTTCCATATTATGCAGACAGGCAGGCCATGCACAGACCCTGTGCATATGAGTCTTGTTTGTGGGGAGAACACTGTTAGGTTCTTTTATTGCTTAAGTAAAAATAACAAATAATTATCCTTATGTAAAAGAAAATACTGATAATTATAATTTGCCAGGCATGTTGTATATGGGGACAGGAAAGACAAAGTGTTAGTGTCGGCAAATCCCAAAAACAATACCCTTAAGACTGAAATAAACTCCCACATCTAAAGGGCTTCCCACAGAAATCCTAAAAACTTCAGGAGCTGAACAAGACTGTGTAGTTATGATATATTAGGCATAATCAGAGAGATGGGGATTTTAAACATAGTCCAGAATTTCCCACTTTATTTCAGTTAGTGTAGCGGAAATATACTGAGAGAGAGAAAGAGATTAAAAGAGAAAATGCACAAATGAATAAATAAGCTCTGAAAAGAAGATATTTAGGTAGAAATCACTAAGTCTTGTAAGAAACAATTTTAAAAATTCAAGATGCTTCTAGCTCTATTCATTAGTAGTTTCCACTCAGCTATTTTGGTGAGATTTAAGGCAGTATCCTAGGAAGTTCTGTATGACTTTTAGATAGCAGTTATGGAAATGGAGTCATTCGAAATGAGCTCTTTTGCATTTGACATGTACAAAATAGCTTCATTCTCTGACAATAATTAGTATAGGAAAAGGACATTTAATATGAATCTAATGTAAATACAGATCAAATTTCATTAAAAACATAGTGGAAAAAAGTGTGAGGCAATCATTAGTTTGAAAAAAATACAATTAGACATTAGGAAATAAGTTTGTTATAACTCTGCATAGAAATTTTTACATTAGGGCACCTGGGTGGCTCAGTGGGTTAAAGCCTCTGCCTTCAGCTCAGGTCATGATCTCAGGGTCCTATGATCGAGCCCCGCATTGGGCTCTCTGCTCAATGGGAGCCTGCTTCCCCCCTCTCTCTGCCTGCCTCTCTGCCTGCTTGTGATCTCTCTCTGTCAAATAAATAAATAAAATCTTTAACAAAAAAAGAAACTCTTACATTATAATTCCGCCTATAGGCTGATTCTAAGAAAAAGCTATTGTTAACCAAGGGATAGATGGATGTTTAAGTGGATGTTCATTTTATAAATGGTCAGTTCATTAGTGATCTATGTTCATGTTATGATGAAAGGACCCAATAGAAAAGAAATTATCCAAATTTGTAAAATGGTCCCATCACTTAAAATCAAATATCAAGGCTCTTCTAAAGAAATCGCCCATTTACCTCACACCACCATGGAGGCCTATTAGCAATAAGTTTTTCAGTCTTTTTGATTTCTGGCTCTTTCAGAAAATTACTTGAAGATTGTTTCTAAATATATGTCCGTGGGTAGAAATACTCATCCAGAGTGGCTGGATATGACTACACATGTTTTGTTTTCAGATTCAGTAAAGAGACAGGTTGTTCCTCTTGATATTAACATGAGAAAAAAGAAATAAGGAAATTGGTGTTAAAGTTCTAGCAGATTCACTTTGTGGACCCAATTTAATCAGAACTCAGTTAATTAGCATCTATCTCTATTAAGTTTGGCATATAGAGAACCTTTGGAAAAATCTGTACAAATTCTTTCCTTTATTTTGATGATATCATTTTGAATGCAATAAATAATTATGACATTTGATAGTTGAGATCATGTCTATGAGTCATTCGCTTTTGCATCTATCAATGAGGCTGTCTTTCCTTTTTAGAACTGAGTAACTGCATAATTAAATTGTCATTTAAAGAAACAAAAACAGCAGAATATCAAATGCTAACTCTAGTGACACATGATAAAGAAGATTTCATATTTGTATTTTAAGAGGACTCCACAGTAACTTATAGTATTAATGATACTAATTATATGATATCATATAATTAATTAATGGTACTAAAACAATGATTACTAATTAATTACACTAAATATATAATTTGCTATTGTGTTCTTATTAAACTCCAGCAGAAATATTTATTAACCTTAAATGTATTTTTAAGTTGTTTTATTTTTAATAATCAGAAAAACTACTACATCTGCTTGTTAGTATAATAAATTAATAGCAAGCCCATTCAGTCACCAATACTTCCTATATTACACTGAACATATTCAAGGTACATTTCCAAGTAGGAGGTATTCTACTTTCTTTTTTTTTTTAATATTTTATTTATTTATTTGACAGAAAGAGAGAGATCACAAGTAGGCAGAGAGGCAGGCAGAGAGAGAGGGGGAAGCAGGCTCCCCGCTGAGCAGAGATCCCGATGCGGGGCTCGATCCCAGAACCCTGAGATCATGACCTGAGCCGAAGGAAGAGGCTTTAACACACTGAGCCACCCAGGTGCCCCGGAGGTATTCTACTTTCAAAAAGAACTGGGAACTATATAAACATGGGTTGCAATTTATCATTTAAAACATTTTCAAAAGTTGAGGGATGTTCTGAATATTTAATTTTTTCCCTTCTACTAAATTAAGAGATGATACTGAAATACAACTCTTCCATTGACTAAGGTGAATTAGTGAAGGGAGTATATAAAGCTTGATTCCAGGGTCAGTCCATACAAAACACATTTTGAAATATAATACATTATTCTGCCACCCCTTTCAGTGGTCTTCAGTGTAATAATACTGTGTGACTGCCTTACCCCTGTGAGTGTGTTCTATCACTAGATCCTGACCAGCCTAGTTCCTCTGACTCCAGAATTCTCATTGTGAAAGTCCCAAGCTAAAAGCTTATTGCTTAAACCTGCTTTTATTTCCAGGTCCCATCTCCTTTTTCCCCTTGCTATTGCCTCACCCCACTTATTGCCTCATTTCTTAACTGTCCTGTTATCTACATAGTATTTTGCTAGATTTTTTTCTTTCACCCTTCTACTCACTGAGAACATTTTTGAGAGATCTCCTGTGCCATTTTATTTAAAAAATGAAGTCGTTGCCTCCCAGCCTTAAGACTGAATGACCTCTCTTTGCCATAGCAACAGGGCAGTGGAAAGAAAACTGAAAACCTGATTTTGGTCTTGACTCTGTCTCTCATCACTGACTGGGAAACCTCCGACAAGTTATAAACTATGAAAAGACTGTCAAAGATTAAATACTATGCACATGCATAAAAGATATTATTAGCAGTCACCCGTTTCTCCTTGAAATCGCTTTTTCATTAGAGTCCGCGATCCTGACTTGTCTTGTTTCTCATTATTGTCTTTCCTAGCTTTTCATCATCCTGCCACCCTACCGTTGGTCTGTCCCAAGACTATTGGTCCATCCCGAGACCCTTGTTCCACATACATTTGATCAGCTCCTCCATTTCAATTCAAGATTAATCTTCCCAAAACTCCACTGATTTCTAAAACCTAAACTATGTAAAACTTCCAAGAAATCCCTGTTACTGTAGAATAAATGTACATTCTCCCAGTTAAGATTCCAAACTCTCTGTTATGCTCCAAACTACGTTTCCATTTCCCTCAAATTCCCTGTGTACCAACCACTTATAGTTCTCCTTGCCCACATCTTCTCCTGCTTCTATACTTTTGCTTCTACTATTATCTCAGTTTCTTCTTCTAGCTCTCATCCTTGCTTGCCCAAAGCATATACAACTGTAAGTTCATCTGAAATACTATGCTTTCCTGAATAATTGAAATTCACCATAATCTGTCCTTCAATTCAGGACAGTCCCTGATTTGTACTTTTCATCTGTACTCTTACCCTATGTTTTGTGTTATAGTTAATTACCATCCCAGATAGGATGATATAAGCTCCTTGAAATCAGAGAGGGTGTTTCATGTTTTTTTTTTTTTAGCAGGGTCTAAGAGGACAAGGCATTATTTAGTGTTTAATATATAATAACCAATGAAGAAGTATTCAGAATGAGGGTGCCTGGGTGGCTCAGTGTGTTAAGCGTCTGCCTTCAGCTCAGGTCATGATCCCAGGCCTAGTCCCTTATCGGGCTCCCAGCTCAACCAGGAGTTTGCTTCTCCTTCTCCCTCTGTCCCTCCCCTCACTTTGTGTGCATGCGTGCACACGCCCTCTCACTCTTTCTCTCTCTCAAATAAATAAATAATCTTTTTTAAAAAAGAAATACTCACAAATATTTAAACCTCTTGGAAACTTAAACTTCTCAAAAAAGTTAATGTTTACTGAATTATTTCGACTTTAATATTAAAACCATGGATTAATGTAGCCACTAGGCCATTGAAATTTTTTAGTACCAGCTATACTGAGCTATACTTCACATACAAAAATTCAGCCTTTCAAATTACACAATTCAGTGATTTTAATATAACTAGAGATCTGCAACCATCTCCACTACCTAACTTTAGTACATTTTCATCATATTTCCCAAAAGATACTCCATACCTACTGGCAGTCACTTCCCATTTCCACTTCATTTAGACTCTAGGCAACTGCTAATCTAGTTTCTGTCTCTGATTTGCCTTTTCTTCTGGACATTTCATATAAATGAAGTAATACAACATATGATCTTTTGAGAGAAGCTTCTTTTACTCAGCGTAATATTTCAAGGGTTCATTCATATTGTAGCAAGAATCAGCTCTTCATTTTTTATGACCAAATAATATTCCACCAATGACTATGCTACATTTTTAATCCATTCATTAGTTGATGGACATTTGGGTTGTTGAGTCACTGATTTTTTAAAACTGAAAACAAGCCCAGTGATTATTTACTCAAATGCCCTCCTTTTGTATGTGTGAAACTAAAGCCAAAAGTGGTATTTCTGGACTTTTAGCTAGAAAGCTATTGAGTTTCTGATTATTTTAGATGTTAGGTCAATAACAATATGATATAAACTTTTTTTTTTTAAGGACTTTTTTTTTTAAGATTTTATTTATTTACTTGACAGAGAGAGAGAGAGATCACAAGTAGGCAGAGAGGCAGGCAGAGAGAGAAGAAGAAGCAGGCTCCCCGCTGGGCAGAGAGCCCAATGCAGGGTTCCATCCCAGGACCCTGAGATCATGACCTGAGCCAAAGGCAGAGGCTTTAACCCACTGAGCCACCCAGGTACCCCTGATATAAACATTTTTTTTAATTCATTCTCCCCTATGGTTAATAAATAGCTGTAGAGCACCAAATCCTTATGGTCTGGGTAGCAAAAACAGTTATGATCGTTATCCTTATGAAGTTTAGAGTCTAGTGGGGAATAACCTTGAAACAAATAATTATATAAATAAGTATAAAATTAGGACTATAATAAGAACTATTATAACTGTAATATGAAGGAGAGATTCATGAACTGATCTTGTCAGGGAGGATAATTTAGCGATGATCTATGAATAAGTAGTACTGAACTAGACAAAGAGGATGGAAAAGAGCATTTCAGGTAGAACAAAAGTACATGCAAAGGCCCTGTGGCTACAGGAGCATGCTCCATAAGGGGGAATGCCAGAAAGCTAATAAAGCAGAAGACAAGGATAAGGGGCCTTAGTATAGAATGAGGCTGGAGAGAGAAATAAATCCATGTGAGGCAGAGCATTCCAGGACAAAGTAATGATTTTAGTCTTTTTCCTAAGAGCATTGCACCACTGAAATATTTCCATCCTAGAACAATGTAAGCGAAAAGGAAATGTGCATTGCCTTTCATTTTCTCCCAGAGTTGAGATGCATTAAAAAGGTAAAACTTGCTGGGTAATACATATCTCTTTTACCAAAACTTGTTATAGAATCTCTGGCATTTAAAGTTTGTTTTTACTGAATTCCTTATTATCCAAAGTAGAAACTGTGTTATTTTAACAGAATAAACAGCCTCCTTATTAGAATTCTCCAATTCAGTTTTGTAAAGAGCTATTCTTTCCAAACCTCCTACAGAATAAGCAATCAACTACTTGAGAATAAATAGATATATAAAGGTCACATTTTTTTCCATTGCACAGTAACCATGTTTTAGACCTATAAGATCTCAAAGATACAGAAGTAGTTCTCTAAACTGCAAATGGTTAATATCTAATTCTTTAGCCCAGCTGCTTTTAACTTGAGGTCCGTTGGCTCCCAGGCAGTATATGAATGGGAGACAGGAAGCTTTTGTACAAATAAAGGTCATGCCTACATGGGCATAGATCCAAAGCTTTCATTAAATTGTATAAAGAGTCTATCACACACAAAAAGCTAAAAACCAGATTTTTTGAGAAGAGAAACAACCCATAAATCACAAGGAAAAATATTTGGGATTACTTTATATCACTAATAGAAATTTAAGCCTATACAATTAAAAACAACAAAACTAACAACATTTAAACTAACAGGTATTACTAAACTAATATCCTGAGAACCACATTCTCCCTTTTTAAAAAAAATTGGTATCTAGTCACAGTTAAAAAATCATAATTATGCTAATAAGATTAGTTATATATTTTATAGCAGTTATTTCTCAAATTGGGATCTTCAGATCAGCCTTTTAAAGGTCATATTGAGTATTTGTGAGGGATGTAGCTTCCTGCACCCACTCCAAACCTCTGGGAACAGGATCCCTGGAATGAAACCCAGGACTTTGAATTTTTAAGCAGGGTCCCAGGTGTTTGTGGTGTCTAACCATGTGAAAGTGCTATAAAACATGATAAATAGCAACACTCTCTGTTCAATGTTTTGACAAACCAGTCCTAACCAATCCATTGAGTTGTATCATAATAACCGATACCATGTATCCATGAGCATATGTCAGACCCTATACAAGAAGCTTTCCCTAACCTATTCCTAGTCCTTAAAATCATTCTCCAGGAAAGTAGATATTACTATTTACAATTTATAGATGAAGAAATAATGCCTAGTGAAATTAAACAACTTGCTACATAGAGGTCTGGCTGGCTCTTAAAACCTTTCTCTCTGTTAAGCAGCCTCTTGCTGTAACCATTATATCAGTGACCCACTGCAAGAAGTATCCAGAAAAAAGAAAGTGAATGGAGTCATGTGTGGGTCTAACAGCCCTGGTCATCATCCACTGAAATCCACTGTCATCAACTAAATTACAGATATATAATGAACAAAGTATAACGCAGGAGCCTCTCTTGCTAAGTGCAATGTCTGACATATTTCTAAAAGAAGCTTCCAGATGTAACACTTTACAGGCAGGAATAGTGGAAATATGAGAAAATTGTTTCCAGTTGTTACAATTTAATAAGCAGAAAATATAAAGGAAAGCCAAATATTCTATCATGTAAAGTGACCCTAAAATCTACTAGTATGTATCACTACCAAAAAAGAAAGGGAAAAAAATTCTATATAACTGGATAAAGCAGCTGGAGGATAGTCTGTTGGGGTTCTTTAAAATATGAGCTTTTTTAAAAGATTTTATTTAAACGTGTGTATGCACATGCGCCCCCCCACACACACGTGAGGGGGAGTGGCAGAGAGCCAGTTGCAGGGGTGGATCTCAGGACCCTGAGATCATGACCGGAGCCAAAAGCAGATGCTTAACTGACCTGAGCCACCCAAGCACCCCTAAAATATGAGCTTTTTCAAGATTTTTGCCTGTGAGAGATGGCTCTTTGATATGTGTGTGCTATATGACTTAATTATGCTTCATCTCAGTCAGTACCTTTGTTAGGCACTAATAATGAAATTATTCAATTAAAAAAAAACTGACAGTCACATCTATTTTATAGGCATTTACTTAAAAAGAGTTCAAACCTCTTTAAACCAAAATCATAAAAATGACATAATCAATTCTCGTAATTTTGAGAGTGACTAAAAACAATTTAGTTATCATTTAAAAATACGTTTGCATTTCCCTAATGAAGTCATCAGATTAAAAAATTTAATTTGACTTTTATGGTAACAATGACTTCTTTTTAAATATCTTCACAGATTATTTCTTTTTGAGGAAAAGGATTTTAATTGTTGAATTATTTAAGAGAAATGGCTGTTGGTTTGCAAAATACTCAAAACCAAGCGTCTGGAAAACTGGAAACTAGAAATTGCCCCTGGATCTATTGTGACAGAGTTATGTCACCTGTCATATAATGGCACAAAGGCTATTTCTTGTGGTCCCTGCTGGAAACTGACTTTGCTATTTAGTCAGCAGCTATAGCAAGTAATTTGTTAGATGATTAAGAGAACTATTAAATAGACCTTTCTATTTACACTGAATTTTCAGAGGCTGTTATAGGTGATACCAGATAATAATATGTATGATAGGCAAGAACATGGTGAGAAATGAATGGTAGATGTCTTTTGTGATAATGCATGTGATATAGGAAAAATGTTAGGGTTCGAACCTGATGGCCAAGAAAGAATTCTTGAGATGTCTTCGGTGCAAAAAAGTGGTTTTATTAAACCACAGGGACAAGGACCTGCGGGCAGAAGGAGCTGAACCTTGCTCAGGAGGAGTGGCCCATTGATATGCTTTCAAGTTGGGAGGGAGTTAATGATAGCATTAAGTCTCTAAGGAATTTTGGAAGCAAGGTTTCCAGGACCTTGAGGGGACTAGCTATTGTTAGGAAAAGGTCATTTCTTACTGTCTAATAAAACCTGAGGCATGAGACTCTTCAGATGTATATCAGTAGGTCACACACTTAGGGGATGATTGTCACCATGTGTCTTGGGGGGAGGAGATAAAGGAAGTTTCCAAAGAAACTTTTGTATGTTAAAGGAGATTTTCAGCATCCTGGGGGTCAGGCTAAGATTGCCTCCTGCACCTAGCAAAGTATTAACCTCAAGGCAGCTGAGCTCATAAAGGAATGTCATTCTTCCTGTTTCAAGGACTTGTCAATGGGCTGTAGGTAGTAAGGAAATTTAAAACTTTTTTCTTCTACCTTTGTTTTCTACATCACAGGGATCCCTTTAACGCACAAAATCTTCATCTTAGAACGAATTTCAAAGGGTATCTTATTTAAGGACAGAGAAACTTATAATGTTCTTCTGACATAAAGGTCCTTATCTTTTGGTCAGGCAGTGGTATACATATGTTTTCTTCCAAACAATTTCATGGAAATCTGAGCTCCAGATTTTAGTGTCATTCTAAAGTTATATCAGGATCTAATGTGTCCTCACCCTTTCATGTCTATTCTCTACTGTAATGGGTCTCAGTGAATTTCTGGAAGCAATCGATAAGATTACCTTCTATTAAACCAGGGTCTAATTCCCCTGTGGTCACCAGATCTCCAAAGAACCAGGGAGAGTTTACTGAGGAGGTTGAATCTGACTTTCTGTGCGTGGAGAAAATGTACTCACTATATAGAGCCACCCAAAACATGAGGCAGAGAAGAAGTCACAAATGGCTTCCAGCCTCTTTTAAACTGTCCCCCGTCCCCCTTTTCTTTAGCTGCATGAGATTTCTTTTAGCTGAGTGACTTTCAGTTTGGCATGACATTAAAAAATAAGATGGATGTGAGACAGAAAAACTGAAATTATAAATAAATGAAACAAAACAAAACCACTCTGCCACGGGGCCTATATTCCTTCACGGAGAAGCTACTTCTGAAACCCTTGAAGTTGAAGCCTTTGTGTAAGGTGAAGTGAGGCAGGTGGCCAGGTGCCTTCCCAGTGCGGGGAAGATCTCGAAGAGATGGGGTGGGGGGGGTCAGAGGGGGTTGGGCAGGGTCCTGCACATGGAGTTAGGCTACTCTAAGACTTTTCTGATGTAATTGGTGGGAACCACACTTTTCAAAGATAATATATTTTTAAATTCTCAATAACTTTGCTGAAAGACTATTGACTCCTCTGGCTCTACGGGAGCTCTAAGAACCATCCTCAGAGTGAGAGGGTGAAACCCTACCTCTGAAGCAAACTTTTGTGCCTGCAAATACCCAAAGTAGCTGATGGAATCCCAGGAGAGCCCAGCAGAACCCTAGCAAGGCGGCAGCAGCCCTTTGCAACAACAGTAATTAGAGCAGCTGGAATATTTGCAACCTCATTGATTCACTTGCTGGTTTTTTTTTTTTTTTTTAAGCTTAGACTTTAATCTTATTTTCATATGTTTTTATATAAATCAGACCCCATGTGGCTTGATTGTAGACGTTAAGTGGCCACTAGGAGCTTTCAATAAAAGCCTTTCAAGAGCAGTCAGTGTTTGGGGTTCTCTGGAATCTGACTCTACAGCCCGCAGTCCCTGTCTCTGTGTGCTCCTCCTCCTGTGTTGATTTCTGTAAGCCTCCTTCCTCCCTTCCAACTGCCCTTCATCTCAGTGGTGTCTATTTACTTAAATCGAAGCCAATTAAATAAAGCATAATAATAGAACACCCTTCTGAAAAGAGCACAAAGGAGAGGAATTGCATGGCCCCTGACAGAATAATAGAGGAGGGAAAAACACTTTAAAGAGCTCCCAGCAGATATCTGCCTCCTCCTTTGGCTCCTATTTATAGTAAAGCGAATTCTTTTGTTACCAGCATCGCTATGTAAAGCCCTCCCCTTTTGTTTGGTGAAATCTTAATGATATAGCCTTGTGTGTTTTAATATTTCTGAGATTACTGATGGGAGAGTTATTGTATCATGCATGCATGAATATCGTAACAGAATTTCCAGAGTGCCTAGGAGTGCTAACATAGTGGATTCAGGTATATGGTGAGGGGAGCTGTTATTTTGATGTATTTTTTTACCCAATAAGTAATATTCTCACTCAATTAAGAAATCTTCACTTTTTAAAAAGTCATTAGTGGATATTTCCTTAGTAATAAAATGTTCACCACCACTGTTAAGAAAATAACATAGGGAGGAAAGAAGTGATTTCAAATTAGCATTACAGAACAGGAAGGAAGGGGTGCCAACTTAGTATCCACTATGCTAATTAAGTTAGCACACATTGCCTCTTGAACAATATGCAGCAAAAGATGAAGGATCTGAATCAGCTGGAGATCACCCTTAACTGTAAATGCTTTCCTCAAGACTTCAGTGAGTTGGTGAAATCCCTCTGCTTCTAGAGCTCTTAGGACTTTGGGCTAAAACGAGATTTGCCGGAATTTCATCTTTCCTGTCAGATAACTGCAGCACAGCATGGATTTTTCTCTCTCTAGTGGAGACCCCTTTCCTAAATGCATGCTTTTTCAAATTCTCCAGCAGTCAGGATGTCGCCCTCGGAGAGTGCCGAAGCTCAGGCAAAGAACATCATCACTCAGCTGAATTCTGACTTTTTTAGACCACAGCTGGAATTTGTGTGCTCACAATAGCCTCAGAAATAGCCCGGTGCTCTGGCACCCGGGTTCAAGCAAATGCCTCCTCTGCTTCCCCGGTGAAATCTCTCTTTGCTCCTGTAGGTTGACAGATGGCTCCCAGCAGGTGACCTTGGGGCTATTAGTAAATGAGATGCTTTCTTTCTCTGGCACAATCCTTCTCAAAGACTCTCTCTGTCCTAAGAACTTACAAAAGGCATTTGGCTGCTAAGCAAAACTAAAGAGAAGAGTTGAAGCTAAGAAATCATGTATTGGCAAATGAATGTATAGTCTCTTCACAAGAAATACCATTTGAAGACTGATGTTGGGACCTCACAATTTTCCACCATTGTCAAAGCACTTTCTACAAATGATTTTATTTAATTCTTGCAGCAACTCGATAAGGGAATCTCATTAATAATTTCCATTGTATTGGTCCTAAAACTTAGGATCCCCAAACTTAGAAGTTATGCCCTGTGTTTCACAGCCAGTAGGATATAGGCCAGTGTTCTGACACAGCATCTGTATCCAAAGTTTGTGTTATTTTTTTATTTTAAAAATCTAACTTAACCAAATTCTAGTCAGAATGCTCAGGGAAATAAACTGTTATTGTCCTTATATTTGTTCACTCATTCGACAATCACTAACCATCCACTTTCAAATCTGGGAAACAGGAAGCCAGATAGAGAAGGAAATTTCATTGCTTGGAAATGAGTTCCTATACACAAAATTAAAGGATCAACACACTTTTCTATCTTTTTGCAGTATACACCTCAATTTTTCATACATCTGCTGAATAGTTATTGAGCAAGCACTTGCCACCAGACAAGGAAAGTGGTAGTAAATATAAAAGAAAATGGCCCCTGCCCTTCTAGGGCTTACAGACTCCTTGAAGTGTGAGCAGACATTAAATACACAGTGCTGCTGATGGCCTAGGGAATAGACAGTGGTAGGAGTGCAGATTGCTAATATCTCTTGAGACAATTTGATGATATGGTTGCCTAATCTGAAGTGCATTGTATACTCTTATATGGTTTAATGTTTTTTGTTCTTCGTTTGTATTCATTTTGAATTCAGAATACTATGAAAAAAGGAATTCATATATTTGATAGAAACCAATGGCTTCTAGGATTGAAGTAAAGAAGAAAAAGGATGGGGGTAGGGATTTGTTTCAGTTACAGTAAAGTTTGTTAACAACACAAGGTCATTCGTATGAATGCCAAATAGGTAATAAAAACAAGAGCCATACACCTGGAAGTGGTTGAGGAGACTTGTAGAGAAGAGTGCTCCAGTTCAAGGAAGAGTGTACAAACCTAAAGGGGGGCGGGGAGGGAGGTGGGGCACAGGAGAGAGGAAAAGAAGAAAAAGAGAAAGAAGAGTACTTTGTAGAAGGAGAGAAGAAAGATATGAAACTGGAATGAAAAGGGCAATTCACAGGTCTACAAAGGAACTGGAGGCTTCACGATAGTAGAAAGTTGAGGATAAAGTTGAACCAGTTGAACGTGGTCACAGTATAGAAGCCTTAGAGGCCAGGCCTAGAAATTTGTTTTTTTTCACGTTGGCAGAAGAGGTGTGAACCCAAGAGTGACATCACTAGGAGGCCTCCTAGCCAGGTCAGTTTTGTGGCCGCCTGTTATATCTTTGGTGCCCCTCCTTAGTTCTTCTTCCTTGTACCACATGAACCTGCAGATCTGCACTGGCTTATTCTGCCATTTTAGAAATGGCTAGTGTTTGTATGAAAATTAGAAACAAATGAACAGATGGCTTTCTGTCAAGCAAAGCAGTGTTAGTTCTTCAGATATATTCTGATCCTGAGCAGAAAGCAGAAGTGTAAGATAGAAATAAGTGAAAACACGGCCGCATGTGTCCCGCCGCTGCCCAAGGTTCTCTATACCGCGGCGCCTCTTGTATTGTATTTATAAAATAAAATATTTATAGTCCGTCAGAGTCAGCATATGTTAACAATTAAGCAGAATAAGTTTTTTGCTGGTATCACTGAGCATTTCTTTTCAACCCTTTTCAACCAAGAAGGAATCTAAACTTGACCCAGAGCTACTGGACATTTCATCATGCATCTTTCAGTCTCGCGATGGAGATATTTACCACTCACCAGATCTCCATGTATTTATTTATTTTTTAAAGTAATGTCTATGCCCAACGTGGAGCTCAAACTCACAATAGAGAGTTGCATTCTCTACTGACTGAGCCAGCCAGGGGCCCCACCAGAGCTCCATTTATCCTCTGTGTTTCTCAACCTCTTATTGAGGCAGAGCCACGATAGTTAGTTCAGTCCAGTGAGTGGTAAGAGGAGGTAATGTGTGTCACTTCTGTGTTAGAGCACTTAAGAGCTGGTGTGCAGCTTGCTCATGTCTTCCTCCCTGCTACTGTAATCTTGGAGGCCATGAGCTGAGCCACAAAAAGAATGTACTCAGAACATGGGAGAGAGCAGGCCTGGAGCATTATCCCACTCACATCAGGATTTGTATGAGCAGGATAGAAACCTTTATTGTGCAAAGTCTCTGAGATTTAAGCTTGACTTTTCTGACTAATCCAGTCCTTTATCCTTCACCCATTTGTGTCCTATTTTCATGGCCTTGAATCAGATTGAGGCGCTTTGGACAAGACCAGCTCATTTCTACTAAGCCAGCTTAACCCAGTCTGTTAGTCCTCAGCAATAGCTTGGAGTATCGGGTTTGGGAATCAAAAGGGAAAATTCTTACTGTCTTGTCTCCCTTACCTAGATTCTCTGGTCAACTGGAAACCATATGTTTTGACTAGCGCTTTTGGTAACTCCTTAATTCATATATTTTGAAGTATGTTTCTTTTGCAAGAAACATAATGTTCTCCAAAAAGGATTTTGG
The DNA here is from genome assembly GCA_028533885.1 of Nasua narica. Taxonomy (NCBI): domain Eukaryota; kingdom Metazoa; phylum Chordata; class Mammalia; order Carnivora; family Procyonidae; genus Nasua; species Nasua narica. Next base: position 150,676,011 of record CM052810.1, read on the forward strand.
CAAAAGCCCCAAGAAAGGAAGACCTTTCTCTGATCTGTCCAAGTATCAGCGACTTTGGTTCACTGTAACTTTTGGCTACTTACAAATAAGTAGTGATAATGAACTGCTTCTAAATGTATTAGGGATTGGAAATGGTTTAGTTCCTGTTAGACTAAGAGATTTTATGTTGGCAGCTGCTCACCTGTTTAAAGACTACTTGGATAGTGGATTTTTCCCAACAGTACTGGCAATTCTGAATGTCCTGAGTAGATGAAATCTTGTTATCCTGCACAAGTGCACTGAATTACACAAACTATTCAAAATCACATAGAGCAGACTGGTAGAGGAGGTGGAGAACAACGTTACTATTGTTTATTTGAGAGCTGAGTAGGCTAATGATAGCCAGTGAGGTCAAGGTTAGCCTTCAGAAATGCTATTCAGAATTCCAGCAACTTCAAACATCTCCATGTTTAACCTATCTGACAAAGTCTATCAAAAGATGAAAAATAACCAAGTGATTCTTACACTAGGATATGTTTCAAAGGTTAATGAATAGTATATCCTGGTCTAGTCTAACAATCCAGGGAAGATTTTATCTTGACTTTGCTACTTAACCAAACATGGATTCTTACATCACTTGAAAAAACCACACCTTGACAATATTCTTCCTGAGATTCTTTTTTTTTTTTTTAAAGATTTTATTTATTTATTTTAACAGAGAGAGAACACAAGCAGGCAGAGAGTCAGGCAGAGGCAGAGAGAGGAGCAGGCTCCCTGCCGAGCAAGGAGCCCGATGCGGGACTCGATCCCAGGTCGCTGGGATCACGACCCGAGCCGAAGGCAGCTGCTCAACCAGCTGAGCCACCCAGGCATCCCTCTTCCTGAGATTCTAAGTCTGTATGAACTTATTATTCTAACTTCAGTGTAGGGATGTCATGTAACTTGCACATAAATATGCCAAGAGTCGGACACATGCACTGTATGCACATCTATTTATCTGAGTCATCAACTGATAAAAGCTAATTGTGCTGATAGCCAAACAAGAGTTTATCTTGGGTTCCTCATTAAATGATTTACTCAACTTATTTTGTGATGCCAACGTACACCCTCTTCTCTATCACGTGTGGGCTAGCCCTTAAATATAGTTGTTAACTAAATTAAATTTGTCAGGTATTGCCAACCATGATTCTCAACATTTCACACCCAGTTCTGGAAAGTGGCATAAGCAAACCTGATAGGGATAATGGAGTAGAGAACAGAGACAGAACTGTAGTTGAGTACATTTCAATTTGGTTAAAAAACTGAATATACTGATTAAAATAGGGGCTTAGTAGGTATTTCTAATAAACTGAAAGTTGCCATTGGTGAAATATCACTTGTCAAGGAGTCCCAACACCTTTATGTTTGAAATTGTCTTTAGCCAGAGTTAAAGACCTAACACCAATTTTCAGGGTCTATAAAAAGTTGGTATAGTAGTGTCTGAGTAGTTAAGTTGATTAAGCATCTTATTCTTGATTCCAGCTCGGGTCATGATCTCAGGGTTTGGGGATGGAGCCATATGTAAGGCTGTAGGTTCTGGGTAGAGTCTTTTTGTCCCTCTCTCACCCCCCACTGTCCCTCCAACCCCCCCCTCTTGTGCACCTGTGCTTGAACTTGCTCTCTCACTCTCTCTCAAATCAATCAATCAATCAATAAAATCTTAAAAAAAGTTGTATATGGTTGAGAGGATTGTCTACTTTCTAGCTATGTGATGTTGGAAAGAGCACTTAAAGTCTGTTGTCCTCAGCTTTCTTTAAGTGGGGATTATAATAGTCACCAGTCTCATAGGGTGATAGTGAGGAATAAGTTAATCAATATATGTGAAGTACTTGGAACATTGGTGCATAATAAATGCTACATCAGTGTTTGCTAATACTAGTGTAGGGATGTCGCAGCCACTCTATATAAGGTATCAAATACTAAGACTGTCAAATAATAGTCTTAACAAAAACTGTGTTAAAGTGAATTAATCTTTTTGATTTAGAATAAAAATGATCGCTTCTAACTGCAGTGTGTTCATCTAAAATGACTATCCAATTTTATGTGCCTCATGAAATAGGCCCTAAGTTGCTTTTAAAAAAATAAATCCCAGTTGGCGTTTATCTCTTTCTCATAAAATAAAGTCTAGAAAAAAAGCATAGCTGTTTTAATTTTATAACAAACAAAAAAACACAAAAGTCATAAAGATTGGTAAATGGGGCATTATTTTTATGACTAAATTTTTAGACCGAGTAACCGCCATTTTCTCATAATCATCTCATTCTTTGGCCAATAATTTCCCAATTCTGTTGGAATGAAATTAGCTCTTAAGTGTTCAGGGATGGAATTTCACTTTCACTGACATTTAACTATTGAGTTAATATTTGGAAAAACTATAAAAGATAGGATATTAGTTTTTTAATATTGCTTTTAGTATTGCCCGAATGATGAATGTGTTCTTTGATAACAGGTGTGAGCATATTTTTTTTTTTTGTAAAGGGCCAAATAGTAAACATTTGGGTCATATATAAATACATGAAAGGCCATACAGCATCTGTCACAGCTCCTCGACTGTGGCATTGAAGCCCGGAAGCAAGCATGGACAACAAAGAAATGAATGAACGTGGCCATGTGCCAACAACACTGTATTGAGAAAAATAAGCAGTAGGCCCAATATGGTCTATGGACCACAGTTTGCTGACACTTTTCTATGCAATTCTTTCTTGTCTTTTTTTTTTTTTTAACTAGGATAAAAGATGCATGCATACATGTATAATGTGTATTTGCACACTTAGACACATACACGGACATGTACTTCAAAATCACGAAGTGTAAAACATGCATTTTAAGGAATTTAAGGAAAATAGGGAAGTTAAAGAGGAAACAAAGTATGATATTCTATTCAGCATTCATTAATTAAATACCCAAGGCTTTCAATCTGAAGAAGATGCACAGCTGCTCTACCATTCTATTTTTGCTCTAAAATCAACCTACAATGTTTAATAGGCTTTTAATCAAAGCTACCCTTAAAAATTCTTTCAGTAGTCTAAAGTTATTGTGTAGGATTCTGTATAATAATGTTATATATATCCCAAATTTGAGAACCACTGAGCCTAACTAAAGTGGAAAAAAAGAAAAAAAAAAAAGCTGTGTTCAGATCAGATGTGTGGGCAGTGCAAACTTTTTTTTCCTAAAATAACTATAAAATTTTGTGAGGGATTGGAGAATTCTATTGTGTTCCTTCCCGCCTGCAGAATTTTCTTTCTTTCTTTTTTTTTAAATGTTAAGCCTTTCTAACTTTAATATGCATTAAAAGAATTGCTTGCTGCTCCATATTCTGTGTGAATGCTCACAGAGTAAGTGAACTAGTACATGTAAAAGCACTTCATGCAGGATCTGGCTCAGTCAATGTTTGTTACGTTCAAATCACACCCTGTCTGCTCATATCCCTAAACACATTTTTCTTCAAAGGGCGATAGAGAAGAAATGAGCCAACTGCCTCTTCCTTTTCCACATTTATATTTTCCTACTAAGTCTTGAAGAAGAATTAGTAGCTATCAAAATTTGAGTTTTAAGGCCCTTTGCTTGGAGAGTAACATCTTCCTTGAGGATATATGATGGGTCCATCCACTCTACCAGGTGTGAAATCACACAGCCCTGGTGATCACACATAGAGATGCACACATTTAGAGACCTGCTGTAAGAGAGCAAGATTTCAAATTGGGCCTCAGCTCTGCCCTTGCATGTAAGGACAAATCACTTTTGTGTTGAGGATGATGACCCCTAAATGTCTGAAGAAGTACAAAGCAAACCTAGTGCCTTCTAGTAAGTGGGCTTATTTCTAGAAACCACTTCAGTAAGAAGTATCCTGTATTGTTCTAGTGAAACTTGCAAGCAGAACTCCTAATCCAGAATGACTTTTAGGATTCTGAATGTCAAAGTAAGTTCAGTACACTGTAGGGAAAATTTAATTAGGTGTTGAAAAATTCCTCTCGATCCTGTGCTGGAGGAAATCAATGCGACTGGGCTAGAGGCCCAGTCCTTTAGAGATATAATTAACAATTTACCAGGATGAATATATTCTCTTGTGGGAGAATACAATTGCCTTCTATTTATTAGCTGAAAACAATTTAAACAATTTAAAATGTTATTTTTCCTTGGATATAATACTTATGAAGCTTCACTAGAGTGAAGCTAAAAAGTGAGAAAAAGTATGCAACTGTTAACATTTTCATTTCTCTATTCCAAACACCTCAAAGAGCACTTAGCTGGTTATAAATGCTCAGTGTATGACTATAGAGAACAATCATGAGGTTCATCTCATAGCCTCATAGTTACCCAATAGAAAAAGAGAAAGACACAAGTTGAATTTGGTATTAATCTATGGATGTAACAGATTTATATGGATCACAGATTAAATGATTAATTTCCTAAATTCTCTTTTTTTATTACAGAAAGAAGCCAGAACATACTATTAACCCTTTGAGAATACAACATAACGAATTTTACCATTTTACTACTTCCTTGAGTAGGTAAGACCCTATCCTCTCTACAATAAAAGAGTTATCCATATTTGTAAAAAATAACTCTCTGTTGACCACAATTTTTTTTTAAATATTTTTATTTATTTGACACAGACAGAGAGATCACAAGTAGGCAGAGAGACAGGCAGAGAGAGAGGGGGAAGCAGGCTCCCCGCTGAGCAGAGAGCCCTATACGGGGCTCGATCCAGGACCCCGAGATCATGACCTGAGCCAAAAGCAGAGGCTTTAACCCACTGAGCCACCCAGGCGCCCCTGTTGACCACATTTTAAAAAAATCTTCATGTAATCAATACCAGTTTTGATAAGGGAGAAATATATGTGAATTCTACAGCTAATAATGTTTTGAATGATTTAATAGTTAAAAGAGTGAAAAGATCTTTTTCACTCTTTTAATGAGAACTGAAAACTATGAAATGAAAACTGAACTAATCCTGTTTCTCCTGCTATGGGTAAAAACACCAGCAGTATTTTCTCAACACTTACTATGTGCCAGATGTGACTTGCATGACTTCCTTTATGTAACTAAGCCCTGTATTACTTACAAGAACTCTGGGAGTAGATACAAAGATCATCCCCATTATAGAGATCAGGGGTTTGAGGCAGAGAGAAGGCAAGTAGATGTACCCAAGGTATTATACATAGGTCTGAGGGCAGCAGGCACTGGGAGAACACTAGCCCTAGCTATTAATTATAATGAGAATAACTTCATGTTGTTGTAGAAATGCCTCACCATCAGATTCCCCTATGTTTTGAATTGATTCTATCCAAATTTCTGAAAGAAGTAAAAAAAAAAAAAAGCAAAGAAAAGAAAACATAATGCATATACTAAAGGGTCACGACAGGCAACATTTATTTTATGTTTGTACTTGTTACTTTACAACTGTTGCTGAGTAAATAAAAGAATATTTACTGAGTAAATAAAATCATATATATACTTTAGCACAGTTTACAAGCAGAAAGAACTTTTTCTTTTATCTTACATCCTTCTTTAAACTCAAAATTCCTATGTTAAAGCAGAATAAAAAGACGGAAAGAATACAAATGAATGACTTTTTATTCTACAAAATGAAGAATGTATTTTAATTTCATTCTTTTTATTAGAAAAACTGAATATGCATTCTTAAACTGACCACAGCAATATATGCTCTACTGTTTTCATTCTTTCTTTATCACCTTGTCTTTAAGCTAGAAACTTTACAAAATTTTCAAAGAAAAATATAGAACACATTATAATAAATACCGAAACATCAGCCACATGGATTTAACAAATGCTAATATTAAACTTTATTCAGATCTTTTCTAATGGAATAAATCATCTCAGAGAGAACAAAAGCTTATCTTGCTCCTTTTCCTTTCTTTTTGAAAGGTTTCACAATCCTGAAGATGATATAACCTTCCTATGTGTGTTCTAATACTTTGATGGTGTGTGTGAAACAATATACCATATAGTTATTTACATTTTAAAGTTTACATAAACAGTACCATACTGAGACATTCTTTTGCTTTCACCCGACATATTTAGAGATTCAGCCATATTGATACATGAAGATCTGATTGACTCATTTTGTCATAAAGTTTACTCATTCTAATGTTTCAGTCATTTGGCACTTAGTATTATTAATGGCTGCTTTCAAATAACTTTGAACATTTTGAAAATTTAATGCCAAAATGGTTTAACCATGGCTTTCAGTACATCTTTGTCATTTGTGTATAAGAAATCCTAAGTTCTTAATATGTGTTACTATGCCAATTCTGTTTATGTTTTAGTTTTTTTCCTATTAGAAAGCGTATCTTTACTGGCTATAAGGATCTTGCTAACTAATTGGATTCATCATTTTTTTTAACTGCTTTTGCTGTAATACAATAATTGAAATCTGTTTTATTTACCCATGGATGAAATACTGACTATTCCCAAATGCAATGTGAATACTGCCTTCAAAATTTAAAAGATACTTAAAAACACTCTCATTTGGCCCGTGTTAATTGCTCATATTTCCTTCAAAAATCATGAGGGAAACTTAAAGAAAAAGGATTTTCCCTAATTTTCTCTAACAATATAGTTAATTCTAGCATTTGTTTAAGGTAAAAGAAATACCAATGTGCATTAGTAAGATTTTTAGATATAGAATCTTTCATAACTTATTTCTTAAGGGAGTAGATGACTATTCTGGCTCAGTTGGGGAAGAAAGTAGAGATAAACTAGCCTTCAGTGGGCCTATCTGAGTAAATGCAAGACTGTGTAAGCCTCTCAGGTCAAAAGTGCAGCAAATTTGCAGATGGGAAAATCAAGGTCCATATATGTCAGGCAGCTTAATCAAGATCATGTAGTGATTGCAGAGCTAGATTCAAACTCATTTCTCTCGGATTCCAAAACTATACTGTCTATAAGAAAAAGAGTCGAGAAAACCTACCTAACCTATTTGACACAAAAACAGCAATTTCATTTATTCCACTAATAGTTACTGGGATCCTTTTATGTGGCTTGAAGGGACTGATTTTAGAAAAGCAAGGACCAGGGGCAGCTGGGTGGCTCCAGTCAGTTAAGCATCTGACTCTTGATTTCAGTCAGTGTTAGGAGATCAAGCCCTGCTTTGGGCTCTGCACTCGGTGGATAGTCCGCTTGAGTTTCCCTCTCACTCTGCCCATTCCCCCTCCTCGTTCTCTCTTCTCTCTCAAATAAACTATAAAGAAATCTTAAAAAAAAAAGGTGGGGGGGGGGGGGTTTGCCTGCCTTCTGCTCAGGTCATGATCTCCAGGTCCTGGGATTGGCCCTGTGTCTGGCTCCCTGCCCAGCAAGGAGTCTGCTTCTCCCTCTCCCTCTGCCCCTCCCCCCTGCTCATGCTTGTTCTTTCTCTCTCTTAAGTAAATTTAGAAAGAAAGAGAAAGAGAGAAAGAGAGAAAGAGAGAAAGAAAGAAAAGAAAGAAAAGAAAGAAAAGAAAGAAAAGAAAGAAAGAAAGAAAGAAAGAAAGAAAGAAAGAAAGAAAGAAAGAAAATCTACCCAGAGAGAGAAAACAGGCTATTTAGAAACAGCAAAGATTCCTTTAGTAATATCATGAAAGTGACTATTTAATTTTTGTTTTGCTATCTTAACATTGTTTACCAAATAATTACCTGTCTGGTTACCGAACCATGCCAATGAGATTAAATTGAATGGGATAATAGGAGTAAAAACGCTTTGTAAATAACATAATCTTTGTAATCATTTGCTGTTATTGCTAATTATTCCACAAATTTATAATTGAATATTACAAACCTAATACTTGTAATTTTAAATGTAGAGCTTGGTATAGGTATCTGAAGTTTAAGAGTCTTATTACTTCATGTAATAACATCTCTTTGACACAAAAGTTCCATGTAAACATTACAGTGAGATGAACAACCCTGACTCTTGGTTGATTTTTAGCCTCTACTACCTATTAGAGGTATATTTTTTTATCCCCTTAAGCCTCATAGCAGATGATAACGGTACCAAGCTGGTTCCTGTCCAGAATGTGATCATTTCTCATTATCCCTACTCGTGTCATTGAAGTCCACTGTCATCTTGACCACTGCAATAGCCTCCTGCACCCAGTATTGCTCTCCTATAGTCTGTTGTTCACAGAATGTGACCTTTTATAAATCTTAATCAACTGATAAGACTCTTTTGTTCAAAATCCACCCATGGCTGCCCATCATATTCAGTATAAAACCCACCCTCCTACTATGGCCAACAAGGTGCTATACAGGCTGACATCTTCTACTTCCCTGACATCATCTCAACATCCTTCCCCCCAGCTGAGGACTGAGACTGTGTGACACTCTCAGCTGTGTCTAGATCAGTGTCTCCATCTTGGTGGACTCTCACTTGCTAAAGGACTGACTAGGTATGCAAAGGTTACTGTGGAATACACACGACGTCTTTGATGAATATCAGTGATAGTTATTGCGCTTTTAAGGATCCTCTCAGTTTGTCTTAATAAATAGCCTTTGGAATGCTGAGGAACTTTTATGCATGCTTTTGACACATGATTTTATAGCATTATGATAAAACTTTATTCTACTGATGTATAATCTTGAATCTTAATTTGTGGTACCAAAACCACAGAGACAAATTAAGCACAAATCAGCTGGGTAGAAGTGAGAAATACATTTCAAGAGCAGAAAATACTTATTTTGTAATTACATGCCATCCTTTATCTAAAGGGCAATATCAAGACTTGCTGCAACCTGGGGAGCCTGGGTTGTTCTGTCAGTTACGCATTCTACTCTTGATTGCAGGTCAAGTCCTGATCTAGGGGTTGTGAGATCTAGCCCCAGGCTCCTTGCTCCACAGGGAGCCTGTCTAAGGATTCTCTCTTTCTTTTCCTCTGCCCCTCCCTCCATTCACAATAAATAAATGAATAAATAAAACCTAAAAAAAAAAGACTTGCTATAACCTGATATTATGAGATTTTGCTTTATCTTCAGAGTAGATATATATTTTTTCACTCATTGATGGGTGAATTTTAAGATTTTTTTTAAAGATTTTATTTTATTTATTTGACAGAGAGGAGAGAGATCACAAGTAGGCAGAGAGGCAGGCAGAGAGAGAAGGGGAAGCAGGCTCCCTGCTGAGCAAAGAGCCTGGATGTGGGGCTTGATCCCAGGACCCTGAGATCATGACCTGAGTTGAAGGCAGAGGCTTTAACCCACTGAGCCAGCCGGGTGCCCTGATGGGCGAGTTTTAAGACAATTTTCTGTAAAATAGGCTGACTTTTTTTCTTTTATTTTTACAATATTCCTTAGGAGCAGCACTTGATGAGCGTTTACATTGTTGAGAACACTTGGCAAGAGAAAGACAAACAGTTAGACCACAATAACCTCAACAGTTAAGGCAAAGAGAAAGAAAACATAGTATTTTCACCATCCTCTCTGCAAATAAGTATCTTGGCTTATGCTGATTACTATCTCATCAGCACTCAGCTCTGGCCCATGGCCCTCTGTGTAATAATTGTAAAGGCAGATTAGGCATTCTAAAAATAAACTCTATTGGTAAATTAGGATATCCAATGTTTCCTTAATGAAAGCCTCTTCTCATCTGTACTATCAGCTGGCAGTTATACCCAGACCCCAAATCGTTCTGGCTCTTACTGAGCAAGAACCTATTCCAGGGGTGAGGTTTTTTTTTTTTTTTTTTCAGGGTTGAGGTTTTAAAGAAAGACGTTCCATGGTTAACCAGAGACAGAAAAAGGGAGAATTGCCCACATACTCTGGCAGGAGTTAAAATAACAATAACAGTCCTCCTACTTAACAGGCTGAGTCATAAGCACATTCTACTGATTCCTCGGCAATTCCGAGCAGATTGTTTGGGCTGCAATTCTGTAGGCAGAGGTGGGCACCACCTGCTGCAGAAGGCTGTAGTTCTTGTCAGGGGGTTGCTGTTAGTTCGCCTTGCCTTTTAACAGTTTGGCCAAATGGGGATAGGAAAAAGACAACAATTTGGTGCTGATGAGCCCTGTTCCTAATACTTGGACTCTGAAAGAATGGTTAGTATTCATTTAGTTCTTTTAGTTCTTATGTTGGCCAAGAGTGTAAGTCACTCAAAGAAAGAGGCTTCCTGTGGAAGGTCTTAAGAGTTAAATCTTGTTGGCTATTAGCCTTCAGAAAATTCTTGACCAGTGTCAGTAGCTTTGTCTCCGTCAGTTTGAGAAAGGAGCTGAAGCCGATGGAAATCTACTTTTTTGCTTAAGCAGAGGAAGGGAAATGATGTGGTTACTGAGGCACCTCATAATCCAAGGCTGGACACCCTCATTCCCTCCGCCTGGCCTCCAGTACCTTTCCCTGCGCTGTTCAGTGCCCTTTGATGAGTCCTTTCCTGACACTTTTACAACCCGCCTCTCCTGCATGCTGGCACCACGTGACTTTTTTTCATTTACATCAGATAATTTATTTTTCTTACTTAAAATTTTCCTATAATATAAAGTAGCCAACTCAGTAAAGACCCTTCAAAACGGGGCTCCCACCAGTCATTTCTGGACAATCTCTAATCCCTCTGTCCTACTCAGTTTCCTTTCCCTCATTCTAACCACGGCAGAAAACTTATTTCTTCTTTAACTTATTTCTCCTGGTAAGCCATGTTTATTGCACTTTGCTCTTGTCTTTGTTATTTCTGTAACTCCTGCCTAAATACCCATTGTCCCCTTGTCTAAAGAAGAAAAGCTATGTGTTTTCAATCCACATGTCATTCCTTCTCCAACCCACCCCCCAAATGATATTAAGTGTGCCTTTGGGGAAGGAGGGGCTTCCATAGCCTTTAAGTGTATCTAAACTACAGAAAAACGGATGCCTGGATGGCTCAGTCAGTTATGTGTCTGCCTTTAGCTCAGGACATGATCTCAGGGTCCTGGGCTCAGCAGAGAGTATGCTTCTCCCTCTTCCTCTCTCTCATGTTCTCTCTCAAATAAATAAATAAATAAAATCTTTTGGGAAAAAAAAACCTACAGAAAAAAATCATCTTGGTGTGTAATTATCTCCATCTCTGCCTTTCTCCCCAGCTCTGAGAAGTCCTCCAGGGCAAAAATGTTGTCTTTTGCCCCATTTGTTCCTCCAGGACCATGTCATCAGATTTGAAACAAAAGAATATTTTAATAAATTGCTGTTAATAGTTAACAATAAACAATAAGTAAATAATGATTGAAAGAGGATGTGGCCAATAAATGAGAGATTAAGGAGGGGGGACAATACTGGTTATAACCCTAGGTAGCAGATTTACAAAATGGGTTTTAAGGAGGCAGTGGTTGTTTTACCGTCATTTCTTTTGTGTGTGTTGCTAACAGTAGGTTTATAGTCAGAAAGGAAAGAGAGGAGAAAGCAAATACCATGAGTCCCCAAGGAGACAGTTTAGGAAAAAAAGCTTTAGAGGAGACTGGCAAAGCTATGTTAAAAGACAAACGGACTAGTATTAACAAAAATGAGGGTCACCTATCCCTCTAATGAAAGGTGAGGCCAGTGAGGGAGGATGAAAAGACTGGGGAGACCAAAGTAAAGGATGTGTCGATACTTCTGTCTTCTACCATCTTTAGGAAAGACAGAGCTTCCACTTTGTCCTTGGCAAACACGAGACTGTCCTAAGAGTCTCTGCCAGTGATTGCAAATTCTGTCTCCACCTTGGCTGTAAGACAGATGCTACAAAAGGACCAAGGGAAAGGCTGGGCCCTCTCTGCTCCATCCACACGAGAGAGTGGAGGGGCACGAAGAAGGTGATTGTGGAAGAGCAGGAAATGCTCCTTGCTCAAGTTTGCCCACCTGCTTCCTCCATTCCAACACCCACAAACTATCCTAGTTGCTACAAGGATTTGCAGTGCAGGCCATAAATGGAGTTTCACTTAACTATATTACTTCTATTAGTCTCATTCTTTTTTTTTCCCCTAATCTCATCATGCATTTCTTCAAAGCAAGGATTTTAGTTAGGATGGCTAACTGCTAAAACAAACAGATGCAGAAATGTATTACCACTTTATTTCTTGCTCACTTAACCGCCCTGCCTAGGTGCTTGGGTTGAGAGCCTGTCTGTCCTTCCATAGTCAACCAGAGATAGAGATTTGTGGGATTCCTTTCAGACAAAGAGATCTTTCCATTCATGGTGTTACTTTGTTATTGTCTCCATCCAGCTGGTAGGGGGCAAAGACCAAGGAGGAGCACGTGGGAGTTGTAGAAGAGCCAAACTTCCATTGGTTAGAGCTGAATCATATGACCACATCTAACAGTAAGGGTAGATAAGAAATATACTCCTGCTGTGTGCTCAGGAAAAAGAAGAAAGAGATTCTGATGAACTGCTAGCAGTCTCTGTGAAACCAAAGGAAAATCTGTCACCAGTATAAATACCTTTGAACATTTGGATCAAATAACTCAAAACTTGGTGAGAATAGATGCTAATCACACCATAGAAACAAAACTGTGAATCATAATCTCAGTACATATTAAAATAGTAAATGTATTTGATGTATCAGTTTATCAAAGTTAATTTTTACAGTACTACAGAAATAAGATATTTTCTAAAACCTTCCTTATAGAAATAAGCATTGTATCTAAGAGGATAATAGTGAAAAAAAGCATAGTCCCCAATACTGCTCTTAGTTTTTTTCAATAACTTCTTTAAAAAAAAAGATTTTATTTATTTATTTGAAAGAGAGTGAGAGAGAGAATGAAAGGAGGGAGGGTCAGAGGGAGAAGCAGACTCCCCACTGAGGAGAGAGCCCAATGTAGGACTTGATCTTGGGACCCTGGCAATATGACCTGAGCTAAAGGCAGACACTTAACCAACTGAGACACCCAAGCATCCTTTTCAATAACTTCTTGCTAAGTGAATCAATTAATTAATAGATGAAGAAAGCTTCATTAGGGAACAAAATAAGTGCTTCTACTTTAATGAATTTCTAAAATTCATTATAAAAAGACTTTATTGGACATGATTGGGACAGTCAAAACTCATTTTGAACCAAAGAAGTATGTTCCCTTTTAAAGAAAAATAAGAGTAAGGATAAATATTGAAAGGGAAATATCCACAGTTTGTATTTTTGCAAAAATTTTTAAAGAATTTTTATGTTTTGATGCACTCACAAATAATCATGTATAAGCCTCATAATATATTTTGTATTCGTTCCATGTATTTATTTGGAGTAAATATTGGTATTTATATGAAGGGTAGCAGGGCATCTATTTTTTTATGAATGGAATATTGTGCCACAGTGTTGTATAAAAGCCATTCTATCAGCTAAATATTCTATAAATTCAACTTATCAGCTAAATAATTCTGTCATGGAGTTTTAGTTTCCTGTGCCTGTGGAATGTTTGGGTATGTGAAAATAGTGTATTGTAGTAAAGGTATGATCATTGTTTTTTCCTGGAAGGTTAAAACTCCCTTTCCCCTTTGAGAATAGGAAGCAATTTAATCAAGTTCTCATGGCATCAGAAAGCATGTTAAAATGAAGAAACCCTAATAAAATTGCCCTTTTCTACAAGCATAGGAAGAAAGGAAATCTGAGATTTCGGCCTGTGTGGGAAGAATGGGAGATGATGAACAAAAATCCAACATGGCTGAACCCAGAGGCTAATCCTTCCATGTTTCTGTCAGGTCTTTTTTCCTGAGAAGTAGAATGATTTACTTAAACCAGCTAATTTCTTGCGATATATATATATTTTTTTACTCTTTTTCTCTTCTCACCCACCCACCCCCTTTTTTTTAATGAATGTCAAGGACTCCAGTTGAACCATGTGCTCAGTAATTACTACAGAAGGTAATTTGAGTGTAAGACAGTTGCAGTCTCTGTAAGAGAAATTTAGAATTCACCAAGGTAAATACTTTAGTGAGGGGGTGCCAAAGCTTGAGTCATTTAAAACCACTGTGAACAGAGCTCTAGGGAAAAATCCATTTGTAATCAATCCTAAGTAAAGAGCAAAGGACCAAAACAATCAAAAAAGACTTTTTTCCAGAACAGACTGCTGTGATACTAGAAAGTTCTTGCCACTAGGAAGCAGTGTTTATACCTTCTTGTTTTTAGTACTTGTTTCCTTTTTGGCATGTGTTTACGATCGAGGTTGGTCTTGTTTTTGGAACCTAAGAATTTCCATTTTTTTTAATTAACATATAATTTTTTATTTGTTTCAGGAGTACAGGTCTGTGATTTATCAGTCTTACACAATTTGCAGTACTCACCATAGCGCATTCCCTCCCCCATGTCCATCCATCAGCCACCTTATCCTTCCTACCCCCTACCCCTCCAACAACCCTCAGTTTGTTTCCTGAGATTAAGAGTCTCTTATGGTTTATCTCCCTCTCTGGTTTCATCTTGTTTCATTTTTCCCTCCCTTCCCCTACGATCCTCTGTTTTGTTTCTGAAATTCCTCATATCAGTGAGATCATATGATACTTGTCTTTCTCTGAATGACTGATTTCACTTAGCATAATAGCCTCTAGTTCCATCCATGTTGTTGCAAATGGCAAGATTTCATTTCTTTGATGGCTGCATAATATTCCGTTGTATATATGTAGCACATCTCCTTTATCCACTCATCTGTTGATAGACATCTAGGCTCTTTCCATAGTTTGGCTATTGTGGACATTGCTGCTATAAACATTGGCCTACACATGCCCTGTCGGATCACTACATTTGTGTCTTTGGGGTAAATACCCTGTAGTGCAATTGCTGGGTTGTAGGGTAGCTCTATATTCAACTTTTTGGGGAAACTCCATACTGTTTTCCAGAGTGGCTGCACCGGCTTGCATTCCCACCAACAGTGTAAAAGGATTCCCCTTTCTCTGCATCCACATGGAACCTAAGAATTCTAAAGGAAACTGTTTTAAAAAGCACCCTGAACAGCATTTGCATTTTCTTAGAGTTCACCTCCTTGGAGATGCTTCTCTTACCATCCTATTGAGAATAGTGCCTTCCTCTTGTCTTGCTATCTTCTTCTCATGTTCAATTTTATATTAAATATACTAAAGGTTAAATTTAAGAATTTAACATAAAAATGAAGTTAATATAAAATATTACATTTTACATTTTAATTAGGGTTTAGGTTACTGTACGATCACCTCATTAAAATGTAACTTTCAAGAAGATAGGAATTTTGTATGACCTGTGGCATTTTGAGAGACCTCCTTGTGTGTCAGTATAAATATCTTGTATCATCCCCCATCTCCAATCCCATTGCTACCTTCATTCAAACTCTTAATTGCTCACTGATTAATTATTGCATTATTGGCCATCTATCTACTTTTCCTGTTTTTGATCATAACCTTCTGCCACCCTTTCTCTGGCTTGTCTTATCAGCATTTATTCAAAGTTTCTCAGTGGTATCCCATTAGTAATGATATAAGTTACACTGCACAGCCTGACAACAGTGTATCTTATCCAGATGCTTACCTCTCTTGGCAGCATCTTCCACTATCCTTATTGCTGGCATTCCGAAACATCCTTGATGTTTTCCAGCTCATTTCCAGCTCTCTCACTGCATCTTTGCATTGTTGTTTTCATGTGTAGAACTGTGCCCTTGCCGCCATGAATACCCCTCAACATTGAAAGCAACATTGCCATTCTGAAGTCTCCCATGAATTTCTGATTTCTTGGGAACTTCCATTAACTCCTTTTGTACCTCTATTAAAGCATTTATCATATTGTCATCTAAATATATGTGGGACGTGTTAGTTTCTCTTGGGGGCTCCTGAAGGCCAAAAGTGAGTCTTGATAATATTTGCATATCCTCAGCATTTAGAACGATGCCTATGACATAATAGATGTTCAGTACATATTGTTAAATTTCACCATCAGAGGAGAAAATTTTCTGATCTCATATTTCTCTCTTTTACAGCCCATGCTTAAGGTTCTTGCCTCACTTTTTATTTTTTGTAGATAAGAATGAGGGAGGTAGTCTCTGTCTTATTTGTAAAGTATTTCTAAGAAGACTTTTATTTTTTCCTAAGAAATGTTGGTTTCTTTACATTTCGGGTCTATGGTTTCTCAAAAGAGATGTGACTTTGTCTCATAATTTGTATTATCCTGAGTTTACCAAGAAAATATTTATGTTTAACTGAAATGTTTGTTTCTTTTTGTCTCAAATTACAAAGCCAGACATGGGATATAGTTTTAGTTGTAACATTTAATTCTGATTTATTTTTAAAGTTAAAACAAAGAAAAAGGCTAAAAAGATGAAATTAAGTCTTGCTGCTTAGAAATTCTCAGCCAAAATGTCCACTGGAAATTTGGATCTCATGTCAAGGTAAAAAATGATTGTTTATAGCCATTTTCTTGAAGAAAAGCCATTATCTAGAGCATTTTTGCATCACTGAGTTTCTCAATTTCATTTTGAGTTCACATTTTTTTACATAGCTCAACTCTGAAATTCCTAACTTAAATTTAAAGAATTTCCTCTCTTTGATTTATCTCCTATTTTAACTAAAATAAAGAATTTTTTTTAAGATTTTATTTATTCATTTAACAGAGAGAGAACACAAGCAGGCAGAGAGACAGGCAGAGGCAGAGAAAGGAGCAGGTTCCCTGCGGAGCAAGGAGCCCGATGCGGGACTCGATCCCAAGACGCTGGGATCATGACCTGAGCCAAAGGCAGTTGCTTAACCAACTGAGCCACCCAAAATAAAGAATTTTTTAAAAAGTTAAAGAAGCAAATCTTTTAGCCATACTTTGTTGGATAAAGATATTGCTTTTTCCATCTATTTCTATTGCACATTTTTCAAGAGTCTCATCTGCGATCAAGAGAATTAGCCCTCAGGTTATCTGGGTGTTTCAGTTGGTTAAGCATCTAACTCTTGCTTTTGGCTCAGGTCATGGGTCGTGAGATCAAACCCCATCTCAAATACCATGTCAGGCTCTATGCTCAAGGAAAAGTCTCCTTGAGATTCTCTTTCCCTCTCCCTTTACACCTCCCCTGCTCTTTCTCTCTCTCTCTCTCAAATAACTGAATGCTTAAGATAGATGGATAGATGAGAGAGAGAGAGAGAGAAATCTGGCTCTTAGTGTAGATGAGTGATTTGCTAGTACTTGGTTTGGGCAAATGGAAATCTGTGAGCCATGTTTGGAAAGTCTTATGCCCACATCCTCTAATCTGATGCTCTATCCTAACATTTCTTTTTGATAATTGTTCATTGTATTCTTTATAGGCTTTCAGAAATCACAAGAAAAACACTTTTCATTCTACTTATCAATGTTTAAGCATCTTGAGAAAACTTAAGTAGATTTTGTGATTTTTTTTCTTTGTTTTGAACCAAAGACTCTATATGCAGCCTTTAAAAAGACCATGTAGAAATAGTCCATATGCTTTCCCATTATTGAGAAGCCATTTCTTAGTCTATATATTTACTTCTGGTACCCAAGTTCTTCAGCAGGAAATTGAAAAGAATTTCAAAAAACAGTTTAGAGATTAACACTGGCAGAGACAGGAAGATTCTCCAGATTTTCCTATTCATTTTTTCTATAAAAATATTCAGGTAACTTCTTGGACTTACATATCAAAAATCTAAAAATTACAAAGTGCCAAAGAAAAGCTCAGACAGAACCTGCTTAAATGAAGCAGATTTAGTGCTGTCATGCTCTTCTTGCCTCAGTTCATCTAGAAACCCAAGAAGATGAGAAGTCCATAGTGACCTTTTCTTTTACAGAGATGTTATCACCAGTAACACCTCTAACCTGTCCCGAGATTTCTCGTCAACCCTATTTGTCTCCATGTCTCTCCTCCTACTGCCATTAAAACAACATAAAGTCCCTAACCTTTACCATGTTAAAAATGTATTGGATTTAAATTAAAAGTAAGCACAATGAATATATTAAAAAATTAATGTACTTCAAAAATTCTGTGATTTTCCCAACAATGTGTTTATTTTTTTAATTAATTTAACATTTTTTACATTCCTAATCATGTTTTCATTTGCTCTTGGCCAATGTTAAGTCTGCTCTTTGCCTGACTTGTCTATGATAAGTCAATTTTTATATCCAAATGTTTTATGTATGGGCCCAACGTATAATATTGCCATGTCTGTGCCTACATTAAGACCTTCACATATAAGACTGGAATATATTGTCTTTTTAGAAAAATTTATCATTGTGGATATTTGTTGACTTGAATATTTTTCCAGTTCCATTTTTTACCTTCTCATAAACATAGACAAATTACATACATTTCAGTCCTGGAGGATTTAACAAATTTATGTTACATCATACCATTCCAGAAGTTTGGAAGAATACAAATAACAAGCCATAAAAATTGAGCTATTTTCTAGAGTTCACGCCAGGGTACACAAGGATATGTCTGCTCAGAGAGAGAAGTCTAGCACTATATGAAGACAGTTGGATTAGACCTGAATTATGAGGGAATTCCAAATGATAAAGCCCAACTCAACTGGTGGAGTGAACAAGGCTATTTTCAACTTATAGTTCCCATGAGTCACCATGGCACCCAGTGGTGGCATAGCACGACAGCACACAGCCTGCCCGAAATCCAAGAGAAAGAAAAAAAAAGGGGAAATTTATCTGCTGTATATGACTCATACTTTAGTCTTATATGACTCATAGTTTACTTTTCTCTAGAAGAAAATTAATATTAACTAGATGTGGGGCTCTCCATGAATATAGATGGTTAACATATTTTAAAATCCATGTAATGCAAATATTTTGCCTTCTTCCATTTTTTTTTCTTTTTAAATACATATGACTCAGAAGGTTTATATTCACGTAGCACCTGCTATGTCCTCTCTCACTGCATTTACTGTTTTATCTTGTAACCTATATTTTTCACCCATATCAGCCTTCCTCAATATAGTGTGAACTATTTATGGTCAGAATCCACATCTTAATCATCGTTGTGTTCCAAATGCCTAGCAGGATTTCTGGTATAAAGCTGGTATTCCATAAATGTTGATTGAATAAGATACCAGAAAGCATTGTAAAATAATTGATCATAGATAACTATCTGAAAGTTAGATGAAAGCTCAATACATACTCATTAAAGTAGTTTATTATAAACAGTGCCTCTCAAGGTAAAACTGAATTCTTCAGTAATGTGGGCTCTGACTTTTTCTCAATATTCTTCATTTTTTTGTTTGAATATCTGATCAGATGAATGCGGACCTGACCAGGCTTGTGTGTCTCTGTAACCTGCTGTAACATCTCAAAAAAAAAAAAAAAGCAATAATAATAGCAATTCTATCTTATATTGCACATCAAAAATCAAGTAAAATATTCTCTAAAACTATATAGTTCAATGAAAAAGAGCTATTCAGAAATATTAGCTGAATGGACTATAAACTGAAATCAAGAAAATAAGGTACGGGAGCTTGGGTGGCACAGTCAGCATCTGCCTTTGGCCCAGGTTATGATCTCGGGGTCCTAGGATCAAACCCAGTTGGGAGCCTGCTTCTCCCTCTCCCTCTGCCGTTCTCCCTGGTTGTGTTCTCTTGCTTTCTCTTGCTGTCAAATAAATAAATCAAATATTTTTGAAAGAAAGAAAATAAGTTAAATTTCTTTCAAAATTGTATAAAACATATTTTTATGATTCCTCATCTTACAACAAATGGATTTAAGTAGGTAGACAATACATAAAATAGAGAAATTTTATAAGCCATTTTGTTAAAAAAAATGGGTATGGTTTTCTTTTAAGTAATTAAGTTTTGAGCATAGAATCCAGCCTTTCATTTGAATCTTAGTCACACTAGCATAGAGCAGGCCTACAGGCTCCTTTCCTAAAGGGACTGTCTCTAAGAGATGCTTTATCTATACTCATGCCTCCTTCCAGTTCCCGTCTAATACCACTGTTGGATTAATCATTCTACAAAGTATGCTTGATTATGTCACTCTTTTGTCTCACATCTTTCATAGGTGTTCTATGGCCTTTCAGACAGAGGCTAAGCATGGCATCCCACCTCCTTTGACAATTCTGCCATTGCCTTCCTGTCAGGCTCATTTCCCCATGTCCCACATCTCTTTCTGGACCATAGTGAACAATTGTGGTTCTTACACATGTCCCTTGTTCCTTTTTTTAGTAAACATTTGTTGTTGAGCCTACTTTGTGCCACACACTGTACTAGGTGCTAGAGGTGCAGAGATGAATTAAACACAGCCTTCTCTCCGGGAGCTCACAGCCTCCTGAGGAAGACAGACAAAATAGGGAGGAACGTTCAACACGAAGTGGAAACTGGAGTTTCAGGATGTCAAGGTGATGCCTAGGTCAAGTCTTAAAAAATTATAAGATGTGATCCTCTGTTCTCATTCTTCCTATAAATATTCTCCTCCTTACTTTGACCAACTTCTACTTGTCCTTCAAACTCAACTCAGGTGTTACTTCCCTGGAAGGAACTGTTCATGTCCCTCTACAACTTCCTTTTTTGGGGGATGGTCTTTGTGAAACATTTTACTTGGGGAGGTTCACACATTCTGACCCTATCTTGGGTCAGAGAGTGACAAGAGGGCCACAGGAGCTCTGGGACCCTGAGATGGCTCAGACTGAAACTGTAAGAACCATGTCCAATGGCCAGCTCTTTGGTGCCTCAGTTTTCCCTTTATGAAATGGGACAGCGATGTTCCCTTCCAGGTCAGAAACACTGATAAAAGTGGAGCAAATGCCATAAGAATGAGGTTCTCTACCCCCAGAAGCTGCCTCGAAGCCCCCACCACATACCATGGAGCCAGAAAAAGGGAATTTGTCCTAGAAGCCCTGTCATCCAGTGGTCCCTGCTGGGTGGATGGGAGGAATGCAGCTCTCTCTGAAAACCTGGAGGCTGGTGCAGGGACAATGGGAGATTCTTGTCTGGACAACATCTTGATTTTCCAGGATACAATTTCCTGTCTTATCTGTATGTACCATACTGTATTTTTGTTGTTGGTTTGTCTGTGAGGTCCTTTAGCGAAAAGGCTGTATATTTTTCTTCTATCCCCAGTGCATCCATTCCCTATTGCTTGTTACTTAGAGCCTTTCCATTAATGTTTTAGAGACAGTTTTCAAACAGTTACTTGTTTAATGAATTAAGATTTGTAATCTTAGAATCGAAAGGTATGTTAGCAGTCATACATGCCTTTGTTCCATCAGTCAAAACCACAATTGATTCTATAATAGTCATAATAGGGTGGACTTTTGGCTTTTGCTTAAATATATCCACTGTTAAGGAGTGCATTAGGTTCAAAGAAATACAGATAAATGCTATGACGTTCTATGGTAAGCCCATATACTTACTGTATCTGGAATAAGACTTTAAACATGTCAGAAGAAATCTCATATGGCTTGTATTTGTGAAGGAGAATTGTTCATCAAAATATAAAGGGAGTGAGTAGATCAGATAAAGTAGTGGGAAGCAGCATAAATGATATCTTGTTTATAATTCCCCAGGTTTTCATCCTTCCTTCTGCCTTAAATAGCTAAAAGCAGATTCCTTTCATGGAAAACCATATAAAGTCATTAATTTTTGCCTATATCCTTCTATACCTCCTTCACTTCCAATTCTCCATACTTCATTTATTTTCTTTTCATGATGACCATTTTCTTCTCCAGCTTTTTGGCTTTTGTTTGGTTGTTTTTTGTTTTCAATTCTAGTGTTTTATTTTGTGATATATAACACAGCCTTCAAGTTTACCTGAGTCATAGGTCTATTCCCTCTTTTCCTCAGATACTGGTCGTTGTTTTTAGATCATAGCCACTTGAATACCCAGCCAGTACCTTCCTATTCATGGATCTTAGGTGTCCAGAACTAAAGGATCTTTACTCCATAGTAGTGCAAGTAAATACTTAGACCTAATTTTTCCTTGGGAATGTCTGTGATTCCATAGACACATGGAATTGGTACCCAAAAGAGATTTGTCTGACATGGCTAAAATCAGATTTTAAACTGGAAAAATTTTAAGACGAAATCATTAAAAATTGTCTAAAATCCAAATTAAAATTTCTCTGATGCTTCAGTTCATACTTAAAGAAAACTTCAGTGCTATTATTATGATTGAATTTCTCCTTGTATAGAAAAGAAAAATATTGATGTAAGGGTTAAAATGTATTTGTTCAGTGCTTTGAAGTTTGTTTCATGCTTATGAAATTAACATTTGGGTTTAGTGCCATGTCTAAGTTTACCAACATAGTAAGTGGGAGAGCCAGGATTCAACCCTACTTTTCTGGTTGGAAATCTATTATTTATTCCACCATATCTCAGTACCTAAGTACTGGTCCTTAGTTAAATAACATCAGTAAAAGCTAAAGTTTTAGAGCATTTTAAGTAGTATTTATTTCTGATATGTATATAAGGTATTAGCCCTCTTATATACTGTGAAAGATGGATCAGAAGTAATGTAGAGCTATGAAGTAGAGGTTGTACCCCATAGTCACATAAAGTATCTTACCAGTTTAGTATGGTAGATTGTTATCAATGAAACAGGCTTATGAGATTAGTGTTACCTAGATGGACTTTCTAGTTCCAACCCGTTCCACTAGTCTTACGACTTGGTGAAAGAGCAAACAATGATATGGATATTAGTGGATCTGGCTTTCATTCCAGATTTCCCTAGCAGGGTTTAACTTGGTCAAATAATTTACTCTCTCTCATCTCAGTTTTTTAATATGGGACAAACCACACAGTGGATCCAGTTGCTAAAAATGTTCAAATAAAAGGCATAAGTAATAAATATAGTAATAATAATAGGTAGAGTTTATTGAGCACTTCCAATTTATGTGGGATTATGCTTTATTTATGTTATGTAATTCCACCAATAACCTATCACTGGGTTTTGTACTATGTTCAATATCATGAGAAATAATTATGTATCCATCAACTCTCTTCATACAAATTGTTTATTAGTCATGGTATGTAATGAAGACTGAATCATCTTTATAGGTATTTTATAGTCAGTCTCAAAAGAACAGAGATTACATGAAACAAATATCTGGATTCTCAACTTACAACTTTTTCATGTCAGCAAGACCTTTTCCCTCAGTTTTGCATGGAAGACAAAGAGAAGGGTTAGAGGGTTATAATCAGTTCATCAACAACTATTTAATCTTTGAACTCAGCATTTGTAAGCAAAGATGCGGACTCTACATAAATTTCTAGTACTGTTAAGGGTCAAAACAAAATTTTCTGTTTTGCTCTACTGATATGGATAGTAATAGTGTAAAGCATAATGAGCCTACATGAAAAAGGGAAACAGTATTCATTAATTATATTATATAACTGGTTGTTTTACTCTTTTGTTCATTCTTGGATATGTAGCAGTACAAAATTACAATGCCAGTATTTTTATTGAATTGGTACATTACATGATGACAGGGCAGAACATATCATAGAAAACATTCTAGAACTATCTGTGCCAAGAGCATTATAAAAATGGAGACATGCCTATCTGGCACAGAGTGTATTTTTCCTTTAGATTTTCCAAGTTTTCATTGTTTCTCCCTTTGCCAATTTTTAAGAGTATTTAATGTTGCCTAGTAATAACTATAATCAGTGACTATTTCTGTGCTTTGTGATCTTTTTAATATTGTAATCCAAAGAAAAACAGTGAGGTTTGTGGTTATATGGGAATCCTGAGAGAAAAAGTTCTACTCTGCTAAATGACATTTTCAGTATGCATCTAATTTATCTAGATATTAAAACATTCAATTACTTCCTCGAGAACTTTGCTGCTTCAGAATATCACATATTCACATTTTTATTACCCTACATCCATTTCTAAAATGATCAAATGGATAAAGAATATTATAACTGGATTCAAGATATTTTAAGCAAATGCACTTTTTCCTAAACCGTTATTGAATGCCAAGGAGTTTCTAAAATAAATATTCTAAAGACAATTTGAAGATGTAGATAGACTCAAGACAAGTTACTGCTTTCAAAATACAAAGTAGATTTTACCACAAACAATGGGTAATTTTAACCATTCTTCTGAGATATTCTGCCTCCCCCAAGTAGGATTAGACACAACAGCAAATTGGCATATTACCAGGAAGCTGACTAAAAGTAGTCAGTCCTGTGATTGGACCTGTGCCTCCTCATAAATGTACTAGACTGAGGAATTGAAAGCTTCAGCCTCTATTTGTGAGAATGATCATGTGACCTATCAAGATAATTGTCTCAGGGACACCTGGGTTGCTCAGCCAGTTAAGTGGTTGCCGTCAGCTCAGGTCATGGTCCCAGGGTCCTGAGATCAAGTCCCACATTGGGAATCCCTGCTCAGCGGGGAGCCTCCTTCTCCCTCTGTCTGCACCCCCCTGCTTGTGCTCCCTCTCTCTAGAGGGAGGGAGCAAATAAATAAATAAATAAAATCTAAAATTTAAATAAACAAATCTAAATAAACAAATAAATAAATCTAAAAAAAAGATTATTGTCTCAGCCTGTTACTTCAGTTATTCTACAGGGTGATTTGTGTATGTATTTCTATCACTCCCTGTTCTTTTCTGAAAACCTGTGATGCAGGCTTTCCTGGAAGCATAAGTCTCTAAACTTTAGTATATCAGAATCACCTGTTGAACTTGTTAAACCATTTTCCAATCCCTATTCCCAGAAATTCTAATTTATTAGATGAATATTGGAGGTAATTGGCTGAAAACACTTTAAGTTACATTGGAGTGGATGATTGCCAAATACCGTACCAGTTTCATGATTTAAGTACTTGTTCTGAAATGAAATAAAATAGTTTATCTTAAAGATGTTTCTAAACCTACATGTCGCATGGTCTCTTATGTATACCAGGTCTTACTTAGGTCTAGCTATTCATTGCACTCGGGGTCATTTTTTACACACCCTTCAATGGAGTTACTTGAGAGAACATCAAATCCTAACCCTTAGACCACCAGGAACACCTGGAGTTAGAACTTGAGTCCGAAGCTACCATACCTGAAAATTAGATTCAAAACCATTCTCTTCTTACCCAGTCAGCTAGTGTTGGCCAAACATCCATAGCTGTCAGACATTTTCCATGTGTTTATCTCGACGTAGGAGATTAATGATTGATTTATTCAACATTCAACAAATATTTGAAACCCATCTGAAGACTAAGTGGCGTTTGGGCTGGTTTATATGTTACTCTGCATTAGTTGTGTACATCTAACTTTTGCATGACCCTTTTCAGACTTTGAAAAAGAAATATGAAAACCTCCAATTAAGTAGGTAGAAAATCAGAAAATGGTTTCTTTTTTTAGTACAATGTGTCTCTGCTTTGCATCTTTAGCCCTGAGAAAAGAAATCCAACCATAGCTCAGGAAGACATTAGAACTGTCAGGGACACTTTCTTCTAAGTGTTTCTGTTTACTTTTTATTTCTTCCCTTAAAATAGTGGAGAAAATGTGACAGTTGTACCTTAATTTCTTCTATCTGTAAGCTCTCAGGGCATATGGTCTCAGGAACTTTTGTTTGATATGCTTGAATAAATATATCTATATGCTACTTGCTCTAAAGAACAGAAAATATAGGAACTATCAGACTTTAATCAAACTACTTTTTTGCATGTACAATATTCCAGTAGTCCAATATTCCACTAGTCCTATGATAAATGGAAGTCCAGATGAAAATTCCTCTTTTTAAACCAGTCTTTAAATGCATAAGTTTTAATGTGCACATATTAAATGATTAGGCAGAACCAACAAAAGTGTAGTTTTGGGCCACCTCCAATATAATAAGTCACTTGTCATTTGAAAGTTACAATTCACTTATTAGCAACATTTGCTTGAATGGTAATTAAAAGAGTATTCTAGGGAAGATAGATAAAAGAGAAATATTATTTTTATGGGACGCCTGGGTGGCTCAGTCCATTAAGCGTCTGCCTTCCGCTCAGGTTATAATGCCAGGGTTCTGGGATCAGGTCCTGCATGGGGTTCCCTGATCAGTGAGGAGTCTGTTTCTCCCCCTCCCTCTGCCCTTCCACCCAATTGTGTGCTCTCTCTCTCTCAAATAAATAAATAAAATATTTTTTAAAAAGGGGAGAGAAAGAAATACTATTTTAAAAAGACTGAGTAATGTTAGTTTTTCTAAGAAATCATATTCATCATGAGAGTTTGTTAACCTATTAGCTCTCTGAAAGATCTAAAATATTAAGTAAGATCTTATACATGTTTTGTGTGGAAAAAATTTAAGTTTATTTTGTCTTTGATTCATTTTACGTACATGAAGGATAACATGAGAGCTACTGTGTGCTAAATAATAATACATAATTTCTTAAAAAAGTGATACGTTAAAGTAAATTTTCAGAAGGCAATAGGTACAGTTATTATTTATAACATATATTCTGCCTGATTTCAGAAAAGATTTGATAAATTTTACAATTAAATTATACATAAAATAAGAAATAGAACATAGTACCAAAGTCTTAGAATGGGGTAAATACTGCAGCTAAGCATTAAAGTTCCTAGTAATTAATGGAGGATGTGGAAAGCGATACATTACTTGTCTAAGAAATATCAAAAATTGGCAAAATACATGTCTTATTTCTAAATTCCATTATAAATTAATTTATTGTGGATATCCTTGTGCTAGGCACAATCATATCACAAAAGGCAGTGTTTTCAAGAATAGTTTTACAGAATTAGAGGTAGCCTTTTAGTTTGCCTGTGAGCAAGTACAAATTTTTTTTCACAGAAAAAAAAATAACTACATAGATATATATGAATTCATGTAAGTATCTGGATAGATAGTCAAGTAAAATCCCAGAGTTTTGAAACAGAAGATTATAGCCTTAGGCCTGGACAGTTTGAAAGGCAGATACACTTAAATACAATAGAATCTCAATATAGGAGAAATCTAATTATTGACATTGCAATTAATATTCTAGAAATCTAATAAGTAATAGTGGTGCTGATACACCCATCCATAAGCTACAAAATGTATCTATAAAATTCTATTAATTATTATATGAGATATAAATTTTTCTATTTATTAAGTAATTAAAAATTGGAATACATCTATCCCAAACCATGAACTGTTTTGCCATACACGTGTTTTATATAAAGTTAGCTATTTAATTTTTCTATTCCTTTTTGTTGTTGTTTTTCCTTCTACTCTTTCACATATATATCTCTTCTCTTTCTTGGGATTTCTTAAGTATAATTTTCCAAGAGCTTTAACTACTTATAAGGCTCCTGATTCATGGTACTAAAACCTCCTACTCAATATGAGGAAAAGTAGTTATTTTACTCAATAGCATTAAACATCTATGCATCACATCTACCTCAAAACAAAATTGAATAATTTTACATAAATAGATAGATAAGGGATTAATCCATATACCATTTCAACTGGGAATTTAATCTGTAGAAAGACTGTTTTCATTCTGGTTTTAATATAAGGTGATATACGTTGAGTCTTCAAAAGTTTAAAAATCTAATCAATACCAAGTATATCATTTGGCTCCTAGCCTTAGAATCAAGTCAATGACAGACTGCCAAATACTAATGAATCTTACTTTTTTTTTTTATAATTAGTCATCAAAGAAATGAATTGGAGTGTAGCCATGATCAGTGGTTCAACAGCTGGGTTGATAACATGCGTGCTTTTGCCAAAGAGCATTAGATTGAGAGAATAGACCTAAGGTTTATTGACGGGAAAAAAGCTAGGATTTTAAGAACTAGAATTTTAAAAACTGGAATTTTGATGAAAGAAGAAATAAACCTGTTCTTAGAGAACCTTCAAATATCAAGAGGAAATGGTTGTATAAAAAAGAGTAGGGGACGTCTGGAAGGCTCTGTCAGTTAAACTCTTGGTTTCGGCTAGTGTGGTGATCTCTGGGTCCCGGGCTCAAGTTCCGCATGCACTGTGTGTTCTGCACAGTCTCCTCAAGATTCTCTCTTCTTCCCCTTTGTTCTTCCCTGTGCCCACACTCTCTCTCTCTCTAAAGTAAAATGAATAAATAAAAGCTTAAAAAAACAAAGGGTAGCAAAGGTTGAAGCTTACCACTCAAGTCCATGACTGACATTTCTGGTGGCACAATATCTTCTCCAGCTTTCTTTTCAACTGTGATCTTAATTGAGATGAACACTGGGGCTCTGCAATATGCGGTATAGTAGCAATGATATGATCAAGTCAAGTGAGATACCTCATTCTAATATAATGAGAAATTTGAACCTCTTGGATCTCTTTGTTAAAAATCCATATTGCCAAAAAAAAAAAAAAAATCCATATTGCAGTCAGCTGTATCCCCATTAATACTAGCATTGGTGTTTAGCCCTACCAGGTAAGATTCCCATTGCAAATTTCTATGAATTGGAAATCAATGTCTTGGTCTTAGTGCATTTCTTTTCAACTTAATAATTCTCTTGCCCACATTATCAAAGTAGACTTTTGGAAGGGAGGTAAGGGGAAGAAGGATTCAGGTAGCTTTTCAGTTTAATAATCAAACCAGATGCTTGTGTGGTAGACCCCCACCCACCCACCCAGGTGTTCAGCTGTTAGGAGCAGTTAGGATCTGTGATCTTCTATTATATGGAAAGAGGAGAGTCTCTCTCATTATATAGTAGGAATGTAATGTTACAATTCCTGGTACCTCACAAGTTTACTTTTATAGATTTGGAGGGGATTGGAGTTTATCTCACTGTTCTTCTTTAATACTACATTCACAGTTTTTGGGGAGAGTCAGGTAAAAGTAATACATCAGGAAGAAGAAATTAAAGGACACTGTGATCACTTGTAACTATATTATAATACCATTGTGAAGAATGGAGATAATCTATGACCCCAAAACATTGTTACGAATTTAAGTGAAATTTACTATGAGTGGGTAGTATTTTGATAATACCATGTAGTGATTATACGTGAGTATGGCCAAAGAGTGTCTCCTTTGATTCCAGCAGCTTTTCAGTACAGTAGATGAAAATCTTTCCAAATCATAATTTCTGTCAAAGTAATTTTGTTAGAGCAATGCTGATTATAGCTTAAGATCTCCTCAAATGATTGCCACTTAATAGATGGCTACACTATGTACATTTCTAATACCCAACAAATAAGCAAGTGATGTCTGATTAATCTGCAAGCATTTTACTGTGTATTATCTGAATAGTCTTATCAGGAAGTCAGATGATGCATTTTAGATAATTAATTCACTGTACTGGTGCTGCTAATATTAATTAAAGCAGCATGGCCCCCAAGCTCTTTCTTTTTCCAAAATGAGCTTTTTTTTTTT